>JBBMOC010000016.1:2047603-2696870 GCA_037975185.1 Centropyge bicolor | reverse complement strand
TATATATATATATATATATATATATATATATATATCCCTTGTAGATCTGAGAGCTGCCAGTCATCAGTGGTTGCCAAAATGTTTTTATATCTTGCTTTCAGATCCAAAAAACTAAACAAATATGTAACAAATATGAATCATATACTTAAGCAAATTAACATGACAGAAACACTGTGGGAGACAAAACATGCATTAAAGTTTTTGGAGCTGATGCAAGAACCAGGTGTGAAGCTACTGACTGTATGTACAAATCACTGCAAAAGCACTGATTAATATCTTTTCTGATCATGTGATGAACCCTCTTAGTGTTTATGGTCTGGTTAAGCTTCACAATCCCTTTTCTTGAAATGGTCACTATGAAAATCTTTGCAACTAACACTTTAAATCCTGGAAGTCAGTACAAAAACAGTCTCTGCTATGTTAGGGGTAAGGTAACTAAAGATCTGTTATGGATCTCATGGTAACCCTGTACTAATTACATACCTATTATAGAAACATGTCTTTCATAATGAACCTGTATTAAATGAGATTACTTATGTCTGCCCATTCACACCAACACAAACAATGAACCCTTGCTTCAGTTTGAAAGTTATACAGTATCTCATAATTCAAAATAATATACACTTGAATTGCTTCTGTAGTGCAATTACATGGTTGGTTGATGCAGCAAAGCAAAACAGAGCACTGTTTATTTTTATTCATTCTACTCAGCATGAGCTTTCAAGACCAACCTCATGTATCCAAACTGACTCAAAATCAAACTGGTTCCTGAGGTGCACTTTTTATATAGATTAAATCTAAAAAGCAGTACAAATGCATACGCAAAGTTAATTACTATCAGACAACTGCAAAGTAGTTTTAAGTGGGGAAAATGGGAGGAGGAGAGAATAAAGCTTGAGTGGGGGACAGAGAATTTGTGCATAAGACAAAAGTGCACAAAGACGAATGAGGAAAAAACGCAACGAAATGGAGAGCCAAACTCCTGCTGCAACGTCCTTTCTAGAATGTTGGATGGCAAAGTGCTGAGGCAGAACTTTTTCTCATCCAGCACAAGACCAAGTGGCTCCATGCACCCTGCTGATCTAAAACAAAGGACCAGTGCCAACAAAAAACAATCACTACAATCCCCAGACCAAATCCTGCCCTGAGTTTATTTCCTCTAAAAAGGCCAAAGCATCGCAACACTCATCCTGACAAGCTGTTAGAATCTGTGTGTGTGTGTGTCTGTTGACATTAGCACTTATCACTCTGAACATCAACTTTAGAATGTCTTAAAGTAAAATAGAGAAATAAACGTGATGATAATGCAGCTTCTTCTGACATGACAATAGTTAAGCACCAATCACCCAGAAATAATCCCCTGCTAAAAAAAGTAGTCACAGGTCAAATGAGTGACTGTTAACTTGTTTCAAGCATGCAATTAGAAATGTGTTACTGCACTACGCTGCTGCTGACAAAAAGGTTTTGACAGTTTATCATTAAAAAAATGAAACCTGAAAGAAAGCAATTAAAGAACAAGATGTAAGATAGGTGTAGGATGTTATCTTGAGTAGATCTAATTTGGAATATTGAGAGCTGTGAGAAGTCGATTTCTCATCGTTTTACTTGACAAGCCATCTGCTTTTCAGTCTCAGGCTGTTAAACCTTCCTCTGTACCTCTATAGCTCTGTATGTAAATATGCACTTACCCCTGGATCTTTGCCAGACTGTATTTCACAGACACTATTTTCCAAATGCAGATGGTAAAATGCTCAGATGACGCTCTGACTCATACAATAAATCTATGAAGGGTGCTCATTTTGTCTGATATTTGCACAAGGCTAAATCTTGAGGTAAACAGAAATCCTTACACCTGCTTACCAACTGTCTCATTCCTGAGGGTCCAGCATGCCATCCACCCCCAGACCCAATGTACCAGGTCATAGAAAATGTATGTGTCATCCCACACAGGATCAAAAATATTCCGTTCCCTATGGCCTGCAGGGGAAAAGGACATAAAGTGTGGTTGGCACTTCAGCCCCATCAAGTCTTCCAGCCAGACAGGGTGAGAAATGCCTTTCATTTCGGCATGAAGGACTTGAAAATAAATCAGAACCCTGCTGTATATAAAAAGCCTGCAGTCCTTATCACTCAGTGGTGAGTTGTGGTAAAAAGACAGATTAAGCCATGCCCTGGCTTAGCAACTAAAATTAAGGCTAAACTGAGCTAACCCTCACACTGCGCTTAAGATAACCACCCTCCCCACCAAGCTTATTGCTTAATATAAGACATAGATGTTAATGGCTAAGGAAAGTAGCAATAAAAAATACCTGCCACTGGTGGAGTGAATGGGCCTGCTAATTTTTAAAGAAGGGACAGTGGAGAGAGGGCAGGGCTTGAGATGATCAAAGAAAATTCAACAACTTTACTATTCCCATCCCTCCCTCATCTGCAATTCTTTTTAGCAGGCTGGCTTCCCTCTGACAGAATTTGTTGTTTTACAACTTTGCTGCCTCCTCCTCCTTCCCTCGATTTTCACCAAAGCCACAGGAATTGATTTGCAAATGCGCATTCAAAGTTAAATTGGCAGCAGTGAGGGAGGCAGGCTGGAGTGCTTTCTCTGCAGTCTCCTACTCTTTGACCCTGTAGGTAAAAACAAAATGAGGCACTTGAATAAGAATACAAAGTGCCAGCCATAAAGAGACAGCCTCCTTAATTGAGCCTGTGTTGATGCTAAGCATTTAAATGGGCAGGGTCAACTTTGCAAAAGGAAATTGGGTGTTTTTATCATGTCTCTCTTGGGCCTAGAGCGGATTCATGAGTGGGGGCTGAAGCTGCTTCTTTTAGAAAAGGAATCGTGGACATTGAGGGCAAAAAGATCCATGATCCCACAGCAGCTCCAAAAAAAAATGCCCTTTCCACTAACAACTCTGTTTCATGCTCCCTCTGAGTATGGCCTCTTGTGCTGGCAGAGCAGCAGAAATGAGTTTTGGCTGGATGTTTGGGCAAATTGACAAGGCAGAAGCAGCTTGCTCTAGATAGTGAGCAAACAGTAGCGTCTTTTCTGGTCCAACAGGAAAAGACAGTAAAGCTTAACAGACCATTTTTACACAAAACTTTACTCATAATAAAACATGGCTGAGAGGCTAGGGAGTTGATTAAGCTTTGATTTAGTTTCAAGTGCAGAAAACAACACCGACGGGTTGCAAAAGGTCATGTTATGTGGACATTTGTTTATGTACGTCCTTCAACTTTCTGCACCACATTCGGGTATGAATTATAAAGTATTCAATAGAGTATTATTATGAATAATCAAGTACCGACTTCAACAAAACATCAAATATCAACATTGATAATGCAGAGAATAGTTCAGCTAAACTATTCTCATATAAACATTCAGAGAGCTTTGAATGCAACTTATAGAAGCATTCACAAAAAGCAAATCCTGAACACTTTAATATAACCAATCCAACGTCCTTTACAGTATCACAAATCCTGCCAAGAGTTGTCAGTTTGAGTTCCAGTAGCCCGCCAGTAACAAGCATCGATTTTCTTCACTGTGTCCACCGAGGGCTTTTTGGATAGAGCTTTGAAAGAACAAGAGCAATAACTGTATGTGGCGACAAGACTCTCACCCTTCACTCTATTTTGATGTAAGTGCTCTATGTGATGAGACAAGAGGAAACAGAGGATGAAATACTGGAGCGTGGAAGTAAGAGTAGATATTGGCTGTAGTGATACTTGACAAGAGAGAACAGAAGAAACATTAAAATGGAGAAGCATCTAATCATTCTTTGTCTCAAATTACTTATCTCTAATTACCAGTCCACTTGGGTTCACCACTGACAGCACAGATGTGTATGTGCTCATATTAGGGAGGAAATCCTTGAGGTGCTCCAGGACAGGCACAACACTGGCTGCGGGTGGCCTAACACAGCCACAGAGAAAGGCCATTGGTTTCCTGTCCCACATGCATATGAGATCTGTGTCCTCTTACACACATATACACACACTCTGAGTGCTATCTGATCCCATCTGTCTGACCACAAGCTCACACAAGACACTCTGAGGGAGGAAAGGGTTGAGATAGGGATTTCCTGAACTGAGTCCATAACGCAAAAGGAAAACAATCAAGATACCGTACAAATTGAACTAGTGAGTGGACAACCTGTGCTCAAGTTTACAAAATGTAACGGAAAATTGAGCTTGATTTGAAGTTTTAGTTCATTTTGAATTCTTCAGGCAAACTTGAAATAATTTACACGAGGTGATTTATAATTTGGGTTTTAGGGTTCAACAGTGAATGATGAAAGGGAGTTCAGAGATACAGAGAACTATTCAGTTTGCCGAATTGCTGCTCTGTCCTTCTCTTTTTAGTTGAATAATTCACTTCAGTGTGCTATGTACTTCATATTAAGTTTCATTGATCATGTTTCACGATGATACACTGCTGGCACTGACAAGAGACTAGATTATGATACCATAATCTGGAAGAGCACTAATCATCTATGAAACACTCAGAATGTGTCATTTTAAAAGTGAAAGATCCCTTATTTATAACCGTGATAACATTACAATGAAAAGGATATGTAGCCTGTCACATGTAGTTGAATAGACTTCAAGGAATACTGATCCCAATGTTTAATTAAGACACAAAGTGAAAAACTGGTGGAAGGAGAAGTTTAAGAGGAGCGAGACATGGATTCAAATCCAGCAGCCTCTAAATGGTAAGAATGCTTGTAATATTTGCAGTGTGATAACAAGTAGAAGACACTCTAATTGCCTCATCAGCAAAGTCACATTTCCTTAATAAGCAATTCCCTTCGGGACATCATGCAAACCGTCAATCATCAAATACACAGAACAAATAGCCAGAGAGACTGCCTCCTATCCCTGAGTCACTTTTTGTGTATCAACACTCCCATCACAAAATAACAGGTACCTAGCAACTGTCACTTTTCAAAAAGAGCTGTCCCTGTCAGTTCTAAAGCCAGCCATTAAATCATCGGCAGCGGCTGTCAAAATCCCTCCGCTACAATATCACCTTGATACACTGGTGCCGAAAATGATCCATTATCAGTTGGCTCTTTCCCACACTAAGCTTTCAAGTGCCAGACTCTCACAAATATATCCAACCCTCCGACAAAGTCATGGCAGCGACAGCTGAAGCTATACCCATGGGCTTTCCTTTTGATTCTGCTGCAGAGTTTTGATGTGCTTCAAAATGCACTCTGGAAAAGTCTGTGAACAATAAAAGCTGGGTAAACACGAAGATCTGACTGTCTCGCTAGAGGAACTTGATGAAAACCATACACTCTTGTTAGCCAGGTGGACAAAAAAGACAAAAGGTTGAGATGTTGGTGTTGTATAAAAACAATACAAAAAGACATGTTGCTGTTATTTGTGACAGTCAGTTGCTGTGCCATGTTATATGATGACATATATCATGTAATGATAGAAATACATCCATTGTTTCATATTATGCTGTTTCATTTATTTCTTTGTGCTGCAAATCACTCCGTTCGGCAAATTTTTCATTCTTTCACATTTATTTGATTAGTTGTTTGGTCTACAGAATATCACAATTTGGAGGAAAAAAGAGCTCATCACAATTTCCCAGAGCCCAAAGTGATGTCTTCAAATTACATCTTGTAACCAATCAACAGTCCAAAATCTTCATTTACTATTAGAAACGTCAAAGAAAAGCAGCAAATCCTTACATTTAAGAATCCGTAATCGCTTAATTATCAAAATAGTTAATAATAATTTTACATAATTTTTTTTTTATGTACAACTAATTGTTGCAGCTCTAAAACCCACCAATATGGCTTTGCTTGCTTTTTATATGAGTGGTCTATTTCTTGTTGCAGCACTGGCTTCTGGTGATGTATATTTCATTGCTGCTTGCTATTTATTGCTTTTTGTATTATAGCTTCAT
This sequence comes from Centropyge bicolor, assembly GCA_037975185.1. Classification (NCBI taxonomy): domain Eukaryota; kingdom Metazoa; phylum Chordata; class Actinopteri; family Pomacanthidae; genus Centropyge; species Centropyge bicolor. The sequence continues at coordinate 2,690,953 of JBBMOC010000016.1, read as the reverse complement.
TGTTTGGTAACATGACTCGGACATCTGCATTTTAAAGTGTCGAATCAATACAGTATATTCCAAGTTATATCAAACTTGTTATAGCTGTCGGGGCTGAATCAAAGTGTGACCTTAAAATCAAAAGTTAAATCGAACTGTGGACTCCAAGAATATCACACTACTAGTATTTCATGTTAGATCTCTATCAAGTTAATTATAGGTAATTCCTTGGTTTGGAAATTATAATGCAGCATTGTATGAGTCTTATAAAATAATAATTATATGACATATATATATTTGTTGATTTTTTTGTCTGTTTATTGTGAAACCAAACCTATGGCCTTGATTACAGGAGACCAAAAGTCTTCTGCCTTTAATAAATTAGAAACTGCAGATAATAATTCCATCCTCACATTGTACTTGGAGTAGCTCTGAAACCCATTTATAATGATTTGTGAGACTGTAATGGCTTATAGATTGTGTTCATACTATACAAAGACACAGGAGTGGACACCCATCTAGCTACACATCTGGGACTCACTGCATACTTGTGAATTTCCCCACTGTGGGACGAATAAAGGTTTATCTTATCTTATGTAGCTTTACTATTTAATGACCGTGTATTATTTTAGACTTTTTTCTCTCATTTTAGTCCAATTCAGGTGAAATGCTTGCACATTACACTTCACAAAGCTTTAAAGTCACAAATACATCTTATGTAAACTCAGGATATGACGCAATATAATGTAAATGGCTTGTGTAGGTCAGCTCCCTCATGCGACATTATCTCTATCATGACACACTTAGACACCCCCACGCACACACACACACATTTTTCCAGTACATTTACACCGCATTTCTCTCTTGCGTACACAAAAGAAGGCTGCTTTGAAAGCGCTGAAGACATTACGGATGCGTCCCATATTTGTGGGCAAAGAGGATAGGAAGATGCCTCTCTGGAGATGAAGTTGGCAGACTGTTGCAGTGACTGTGTGATGGGGACGTTTTGACACAGTGTGTGAATTTATGCATGCCTCTTTTTTTTTCCCAGTCACTTTAATCCTCCGCCAGTGACAGCAAGGAAAATCTCTCCACTTGGAACACAAACTGATTATAATCTTGATAGTGTGCATACAACACAAAACAACACCTCTTCCACCTGTATTGTCCGATTAGTAGCTGTATCATCCCACACTGTTGTGCAGCACAACAATAGCCTCCACAGGGCAACGCTGTCCTGTGTTCTATGACTGACACTTCTGGCTTCGGTTCACCTCACTCAACATCTATTTCACTATTAGAACCATTAATGGAGAGGTCAGCCCTCCTAAAACCACTGGAACTAATGTTAGGGGACATCCATCTGTCTACAGCCTGAGGTGGGGAGCTCAGGCGGTATTGTGTCAGGCCCCTCAGGCAGTCGCACTTGAGACCTTTAAGAAGAGAGTATAGCTGACTTGTCCTGTCAGCACCCGCCGCTAAATAGGGTTCCTGCTCAGTTTGGTCCCCTTTCTTTAATGCCTGATGGAGACGTCTCTGGTGCTCCACTGTGACTGTGTTTATTTTATCTCACTGTGGTAGGAATGTGCAGGGTAGATATTAAGCATTACAATTAGGAAAGGGAGTGTAAGGCTTAATTTGCAGTTGGAGTTGTACAGTGAGACAACACTCCACGGTTACATTTGAAAAGAGAAAGTGACAGGACATGTTGTTTTTTCATTTATCATAGTCATCATAGGCAGGGCATCGTCAAACTGTTCTGTAAAGAATATTGTGAAATTCTATTATCACGGGTATATATGCACAAGTGGCTGCTGACTGTTAAACACACAGAAATTCAGCTCAACTCTTAAGTTCTTTGATTACTTATTTTTAAATTTAGCAAGCCAAGTGTAAAAAAAAAAAAAAAAAAAGGCAGATACAGGCAACTAAAACTTCAAACGGCAATTTCAGAACGTGAGGAGGATGTTTAGTTTCTTGGCCTGCCTTTTGAGTGTTATTTTCCGGCCAAAGTGAATTTGGATTCACTTGCACTTCGATGATTTTCAGGAGATATAGCTCATTTCAATGTATCATACTAAAGCTTGCTGAGATACTGACAGCCTAATTGATCGGTAAAGAACAGATGGGCAGGCAGGTGGGGGAGGGGGAAGGTGCACTCGGTGTGTGAGTGCGTGTTTGTTCTCAAAAATGACTACAAAGCTTTCTCTGTCTGCTTTGCTTTTTTTTTTTCCTCTGTCGAAAAAAACAGACGTGTCGTCAATATGCCAAAAGCAAAAACCTGAGATTCTGTATGCTGCCTCGCTCGGCTTTTAGGAATCATCTGCAGTTATACTGTTACAAGTCAGTCACATCAACAATGTGGTACGGACTACTACACTGAAACTAAGTGTCACTAACAATGGCATACAATAAGAAAGCAGATCACGGTTGACCCTTTGTAGCATGGATAATTAGCTCAAGTTACAGGCATCCAGTCGAGCTGTAAGATCAATTGTGCCATTTGTAATTAAACAAACTGGATATGGATCACAGACACTGAAGGATTGGTTTCTACAAATTATAAACAACATATTTATATTTATATCTCACTTATCTCTAATGACATCTAGGCATGCAGGCAGTTTTGGTTGTGAGAAAGATTTTGGTCACCACCTAAATACAGTGGAGGAAACACAGCCCTGTTTACTGTGGCTATTGCACAGAAAACACATAGACACAGTTTAAGTAATATTTCAACACTTTCCCAGTTCTTGGTTCTCAAACATATACTAATATCTTTGTGTTTTGGACTGCAGGTCAAAGCAGATAAGCAATTTAGGAAGTCTCCTGTGGTTCGGGGAAATCATAATGAGCATTTTTCTTCAGTTCTTTGTAGCATTTTATAGACAAAATGACGCTTTGAGAAGAATAACAGACAATTAAATCTATAATGAAAATAATCATTAGATGCAGCCATATTCTACAGACAGGTTTTGTTAGACATACTCTCTACTTCAGACACAGTCCCCATTAAAGTCCCTGTGGATAATTCAGAGTAACAGGGACATTGTTTCTGAAAAGAGTTGCTGTTGTTGCTGTTGATTTTTTTAATGACATTTTTAATGATGTAACCATCACAGAGGAAATACCATTTCCCTTTACTGCATTGGTTTGCAGATAGATTTCTCAAAACCTGTGCAAACATCTTCATGTCTGAGTTACAGAGAAAATCTGTCAATGTTTTTCTTTGTCATTTGGGTGAGCTGAACTTTTAACTGGTTGATACTGGTTGAGTTTCTTATAATAAACTGTCCAACAATTCTTGCCAATCCATTAAAGCCCCCTCAAGCTCTTAAATACCTTATGTGAAACATACAACTGCCAGTAACCAAAGAAAGGACTTTGAACAATGAGACATCTTGATAATTGTGCTATTTCAGCCGACCCCCACCACACTTCCCCCCTGAAGGAAATGGAGTTGTACGCTCAGACTGTAATTACAGTGTGGGTATTTGGCTCAGGCTATTTGATCTGGTTACTGGTCTGTTTGCGGACATTCACGAGACAACAAGGCAGTGGTTTCCAAACCTGCCTCCCAGTCATTTCAATGAGAGCATGACAAACACATGGCCCGTTGACAGTCATTGGGGAGCGCTGCCAGAGACTGCTGTGTTGACTGATGGTGACAGACATGACTGACAATAACAGTGCCGACTCCAGTGTCACCTTACTGGCCAAACAGTGTGAAGATCAGGCCCCTGAAATGTGACTCTGGTGCCACATGAAGGGCTCCTCCAGATATGAAAAGAAGAAGCAAGACTGGCAGCCAAGATGACTTTTAACTTCTTTTTATCATATCGTATAAGAATCATTTCATCAAGTGTGTTGTCCTAACATATCTGTGCAGGTAGTAATCTGAAGCCTACTCTCCCTTTAATCTGAGTAGCTTCGGATAACAGTCTCAGAATGTGAATGTAAATTTTAACAAATAAAATAAACTATCGGATGAAAACAGTCGATGCTTTTTATTTAAAGTCAGTGTGTGTTTTGCTAAAGTAAAAATAAGTAGCTTGAATCCAGCCTTTGTAGTCCCAGAGGAGCATCTGGAGTCACTGAAGGAGCACTTTCACAGATGCTGAGTTCATATGCTCTGGGTTCATAGCCAATGTTTGCAGCCTTGTAAAAGGGAGCCTCAGCAGTAGGTCTGAGCCAAAAGACACCACGCTGTCACAAACTATAACATCCCACTTGCATAGAAAAAAAATTGCTTTTGTACATCACAGTTGGGGGTGTTTCTGTGTAGAACACAAAGACACAGGTATGTTGACAAAGAGCCTGAAACCTACTGGTAACAATTTAGCAGCGATACATCTGTGATTGATAGAGGATCTGTGGATCCAGCATCCAGTCTCAGTTAAGTGGGTTTTCATCATGCCAGAGGTGACTCAGTTTACCAGTGAGAGACATACTCTCGCAGATGATGCTGTGTAGTGGTAGCTTCTCTCCACATAGTTTAGTGCAAGTGGAACTAAAATTAACTGTGCATATCTTTGAATATAAAGTCATTTCAAAAGCAATTAAAGGAGAACACCAATAAGCAGCTTTGAGCATGTGTATCTAATGTTGTAGTGGAGGTTAATCTCAAAGAAACTAAGCTTTTTACTACATTTTTTTTTCAACCATCACTGCATTTAATTTCTGTCTGCTCAATGCATAAGATAAGATGAACCTTTATCCGTCCCACAGTGGGGAAATTCACAGCATCTATGGAACCCCACATCTACACAATACAAGACTCCAATCAGCTACAAACAGTTTTAACATTTAACATGCAGCATCTGGTGAGGGCAATACAGCAAAAAGAAATCATCAATTTTTTAGCACTCTCGTCCACAGGAGGAATTCAAACTCTCAGCTCTGCCATGCTCACTTCCAGTACACTCCATCAGCGAATGCAAAACTGACTGTATCACGCTGTTTCTGCTGCAGAGGGTATGTCTTCACCTAATGGGCCTAATAATAGAGATAAATGAGCAGACTAGAATCACAACAACGTCAGATTTCTGTGGGGAGCAGATGCTGGTGTGAATCCAAGGTCCCATGGGCAAGACACAGCAAAAGCTGCATATGGGCTGCTCTTATGTCTGCTGGTTAAGTGGCCTTTTAAATGACAACATCCAGGAAGATTACTCACTTTTTCAAGATCCATAAATTGATATATATAGCAAGGGGGACATGGAATACAAACTTTTTATAAGTGAAATTTCTCATGTTTTCTGTGGGACCCTCTTCAGAGGCCTGGGGAGTCTGAAACCTAGTTTGGGAGCCCCTGATATGAAACATATAGGCTCCATCTGTGCAAACATAACCCAAGCAAGCCAGTGTAAACTCACCATATGCCAAAGTTGTGAGTGCAAATAAAACCAAGAGGGGATGCAAAGAGTGGCGGAACTCCATTATCCACTCAGGTGGTTCATAGATGGATGTGGCCGGTCACAGTCTTCTGTTTGCCCAGCAGTAGATAGATCCAAACAGGCGTCCCAGTTATGTCGAGTCTATGGAATGAAACCTCCGCAAACAGCGTCAAACTCCACAGACAGCATCTCGACCGCCGGAGAATCAAAACAAAACTTCAAACATTCCACTCAGGAACTTTTTTCTTCCGCCCCAAAAGTCCTCGTCCTATCCCGCGGACGGTGTGTCTAAATGAAGCCGCAGGTGATGAGAGGAGAGGCGGCTGAGAGCTTCAGCAGCGCCCGGTCACTCTCTCCCGTCCTCGCATGAATATGACACAGGAGAAATGTTGAAGGCGGCTTCCTCTGACAGTGAACTAGTCCCAAAGTGAGCGAAGAGTCAGGGTCCACTTTGTTCCACACGGAGCTCCATATCTTCTCTTTGCCGCTCGTGTCTCTGTCGCCTCCTCCGCTCAACTGCAGCCTCATCACACAACAACACGCTCCCGGAGCCAGCGCGCACCGCCGTCAAACATTATGATAGCATACATACCGTTTCCGGCCCCACTTTCAAAATAAAACTACGATTTACCAACGCGTTGAACAGTCGTGTCCTTTCTCATTCACTATCAGTCTTTTGCACTTCAGTAACAGAGAGTCTGTGGCTAATAAAGGAATAGCCCTCATTCATTTGTTAAAAGGAAGTATTGTCAGATGTTTATCCACCATCCATGAATATAAATATCTCCTTGTTTGCCTTCACATTTCCCAAACGCCCCTGGTATATTTTGTAAATTACTATCATGTATTATTATAAATTGGTAATTACTTATTGTAAGAACGTTTTTTTTTAAAACTCTGCCCTTCAGTCAATGCTCGTTTGTTTTTGTTCCAGTAGCGACAGCAACTGGAGTTGTATTTTGAAGACACACTCACTAATTTTCCGGTCTGCTCTCTGTTATTTCTGTCTGACTTCATCATCCCAACGCCAATCTCTTAAAGGGCCAGCGCACTCGGTATTACCCGCTAAGGGAGTTTGCTACTGAAAGCTGGTCAACTTTTAAACATCTTATATAAACACAGACGTGTTAACAACAGCATCAGGATTATTAAGTATTTCATTTAAATTCAAAATAAACCGTATGACGTATTTAATTTCAATGAGCCTACAGACGCTAAGTAATCCAATGCTGTTTCACTCTCTCATCTCTCATTTTAATACAATAATTGTGATTAGGCTGGAGCACTAGAACAACCCTGTATTCAGAAAAACATCAAACTCTACATGTCTGTATTATTTGGTTTATTCCTTTATTTAATTTGGCCACATGTTTACAGCACTCTTACGGTCATGTTGGATTAGACCTTCTCTGAAATGTTGAAAAGGTCGTTCATCCTTTAGAGGTAACATTTTACAGGGGGATGGATGATGAGACAAAGCTTTCTATTATCAAAGGTTTTAGCAGTAATTTATATGTTTGAATCATTTAGGGTAAATATTGATATTTCGTGCTTTCACAACATAATGTTTAATTCTTTTTCGCAGCTAAGCAAGGTTTCCAGGAAATGTGAAAGGTAACTGAAGACATCTGTGGCCCTTTATAATCCTACAGATTCTCCTTGGATTAAATCCATTTGGAAACAACCTTTTTCTCAGTGAAGCCACACTATTCAATGTGGTGCAAATGTCAACATTTATCTCAAAGCTGTTATCTAACCACAGAAGCATAAATTATGTTGGCAGTAGTGTGAATCCAAATGCAAATTTGTCTTACATGTGCAAGACCTTTGATCGTGCCGACTGTGGTGCTATGTATACAAATCAGGCAATGGAAATGACTCAGGCACTAAGAGATACAAACAAACCCCACACACCACTAAAAAATGTCACTATTTATCTGAGCACAGGCTTTGCCTGCACTTGATGGAAAGCGAAAAGCAATATTACATGTGCCAGGAGATATGGCAAACTGCAGCCAATGAGACTTGACATACCAAGAGCCACAATTCTGCAATAAGGAATGATTGGCTAGAGTGCTGTTGAGCTGAATAAATATTAGGGGTCAGACAGACCTAGTAAACACACAGCTCTTGACATTTATAGAAATGCATGGATGGTGGTATGCATCGAGCAGTGCATACTAAGATGAGATTTTACTCATTCTGTCACACCGTGCTCTTAACATTGGGTGAAATAGAAATAATTCTACATCACTAAAGTCACACAGGCTGTTGTACAGGGCTGAGAATAAATACTTTCTTTTTGGGCTATTGGGAGCATTGAGAACCAAGCAGTGCTTAAACACCCCTGATATTTCTTTCATGTTTTATGCATGTACATGTTTAATTTAATTGCAAAAACTGATTAATTGAGCATCGCTCTGTGATTGAATAAAACATGATGAGGCCCTCCACTAAATGCATTTCCGTTCGGCTGTGACTGATGCTGCTACTTTGGTGCCTTCGTCAAACATTTGGCGAAGCTGTCAGTGGAATCAAGCACTCCATGAATTTAGACTAATTATCCACATTAGGTACTGAATTACAATGACAGCCCATCAGTGTGGTTGGATGCAATTCTGCACACTTGCAGCTGAGCCATAGATCACAGAATTATGCCTCTCCACACACAAAGGCTTGGTTCTACACTGTGATTTTTGCTGTTCATTTGAATGTATTATAAAGGCCTTCCGAGTCAGCTTCTGGAAAATGCCAGCATTAAAACATTTCCTGGCAGCTCTGTGAAAAAGACAACCTCTATGATCTATAGAGTCTAATTAACTCGAAAGGCTTGGGTGGTCAGTGAGTTTTCATTTCCTTAGTTTCGTCATCTTTTATGCATCAATGTTTTCAAGTGAAAATGCTGAAATTTACAAATGACAAATCGAGCTTTTCTTTCTATATCAGAGCAGTTAGATGATCAAGGTTATTTTTGCTGAAACAGGAGCATCTATGTTTAAAAGTTTTACCGTCTGTATATGCTTTCATAAGATAGAAAGAGCAATATCAGGTGTTCACTTTTCCCTCAGAGATCAAATTTTAATTGCCAAGGAGACCAAATGAGCAGCTTTAAATGTAATTTGGACTTATTATCTCGCTTTGCACATCAGCTCCAGAAATAATTCAAGAACATAGCGTGATAACAAAAGACTTTTAAATTTAAGATGAGACAGTCCTCAGTTTGTATAACTGCTAGTCATTTATTTGTTATGTACCACTTGTCAAATGCTGCGGAGCAGAAGCCACACTATTGCTCAAAAGATTTTCTAGAAGTTCTAGTTTCCAGTAGCTCTGAAAAAGACTAATTCCACAAAACATTTATTTCTACTTTCTCGGCCATTTTTCTTTTAGCAGCATGTGTAGGTCACACCTGTAGCTCCATGATTCATGAACTGTAAAGCAGCAATATTTTCTGTCCAGGGAGACCTTTAGATGTGACTCACCTCCTTACCTCTAAAGACGGAAGAATACATGACCTTGGAAGTATCGATTGAACAAACAAGGACATGGTTCGGTTGTTCATATTTTATTTCTTTGTGGATTTAGCCTCTAATTTGATGTGATTCATGGCGTATCTGTTTTCTCCAAGAGAATGAATTCTGATCATACAGCACAAGTACAAAAGGCTCCATTGACCTGTTATGTTTTTAACACATTTTTGGAAACAAAGTTCATATACTTTGTTTCAAGGCAGTGTCACAAAAGATGTCACTTCTGTGACCCCAGGCATCGAAACATTATACCCTCAAACAGTATAAAGTGAATTTCTCAAATGAATGAGTAATGTTGTGTTTGGCAAATGATAGAGCATAGTGCTAAAGAACCCTAAACATTAATTTGCCATAATGAAAATTCATGGTGTGAAGAGGGAATATGGATAGCCACATGACTGGAACCTTGCTATAAAATAGCCTCAAATCTCAAAAAACAATGGCGGTCTTGTTCACTGGAGGGAGGTGAACAAGATTCTTTTATCCTTAGAAAACCATTTGAAATTACATACTGTTTTGCCCACAAAGAAATGACCAACATCCTTTCCAGAAACACTTCCTTCCTGGGTATAAATCACCTTTAACATGTATGACCTACAGTGATGGCAGCTCTGATATTGTTGGGAGTATTCCAGTGGTCATTCTGCCTGCTTACAATTAGACTTGAGGGGGAATCCCACAAATATGTATGCCCCTGGCCGTTGATGATTAGCTCTCAAATGGTTAAAATATATTTTAGTTACACCCAACCTAAGCTATGATTTAAACCTCAAACACCCCTTGCTTGCTGCTTTACAATCCCTGCATGGCTGACCATGATGGAACTTGTATTAGGTTATAGGCAGTGCAACACTATTACCAAAGTCTGAAGCAGGAAAATAAAGTAGCATCAAAAGCATACTGTGCTGTAAGCCCCTTGTACACAGTCTAATGCATGTGCCCCTCTATCTGATGATGCAGTAGAGCATGGATAATAACTCAACAGGACTATTGCCTCTAATCTTGGTAGGCTGGACTATTCTTGGTGAAAACACAAGCACTGTTCCCTAGAAATACTATTAAATTCATATCACCTGTATCTACAGCCAAACATTTGAACCTATTCCAGCTTTCCCCCCCATTACTAGTAATGAGACCCCTATATGTTTGCACCTTTTCTGACCCATAGCTGGTAATGGGAGGACGGGCCCTTTAAGGAGGCTCCAGTGAATGAATTCTATTATAGATTAATTGATTAAGAGGGTGGCGCTCTGAGATGACAATATATCTCTTTATTGATCTGCCTTTCAATGAGATTGGCTGTTACCCAACCTCCCTGAGGGATGGAGAGTAAAAAGAAGGAAAAAAAATAAGAGGGAGAGAAGGTAAAGCACCGCTGCTATTAAGGGGGCAACTAATTTCCTGTTTCTCTTTTCTGGCCTCTCTCGGCTTGGATTTAGTCCCACAGTACGAGTGCAGGGAAATATGAGCGATCCAATGGGCTGCATTCAGGCCGGAGATCTCTTTCACATATACAACATCTCATTTCTTTTGGCGTTGGCCCTGTTTCTTTCACACTCTCTCCTTTGATCTCTCTTCTAGCTGCCCCTTCTTCACCAAGACCTCTTTGTCTTACCCTTTTCACCATAATGAGGGGGCCCCCTATTAATTTTGGGGCTGTGAAGCGAGACGCTGCCTCTGTATCCCCCCCAGCACACACACGCTGACACACACTCACACACACACACATACACACGCACTCTGCAAATCTACGAATTGATATGGGTGTATGAAGATAGAGTGGGTTGGGGCGTCCCCGACTGTTTGCCACCACACATCATGATGAGAAGGGCAGATTGGAGTGTCAAAGGAGACATTAACCTCCTGTCTATGTGCTGGGGTGTAACCATTCAACTGGTTTCATATGCTGGATTGTATTTTGTAATGAGTGGGGATTTTGTAATGAGTGGGGATTACATTTGGCACACACACATAGTAAGCTCAATGGATCTCCCTCTGAAGACAGTTGAGTGGGTTGCCAATAATGGAAAATCAGTTTTGAAAGGAGACTGAACTGGGTGATGAAAATGGTCATTTTGAACGTCTCACCACATTTTTGCACTTTATGTCTCAGCTTTGTCTTGAGTTTGCAAGATGATGAGGACATGGAAGAATTGTGAATGTGTTTTCATTGACACTGAGCCAGAGGATTGCACCTTGGAATACACAGAAGCAACGATGTCAATTTACAATTTCTCTTAATTGTTCAACTCTGGTAGGTCATAAAGATGGCTACGGGGACACAGAAGGCAATGGCTTTACATCCCCAATCCTTGCACTAAAAATCTGTAAACAGACATTACTGTGTAAGATCTTTACTGGCACCTAAGAAGAAAAACACCCTCTGCCATTTACCCAATGATGTGTATATCCTCTCTTTTGTTTTGAAGGCTGTCCTTACTTTAGTAACAATAACCTTGTGTGTGACAACCTATGTTCACAGTTACCTTGTAAGGATGGGGTGGTTGGATGAGTCAACAAAAAGACTCACTTTGACAAAGATGACAACTGCTCACTTCCTATTTTCCACCAGCACTCAGTGTTGGTTTCTTTTTACAGTTGTTGCCTAACCTTGAAGTAGTTCTTAAAATCTAAACCGTGATAATAATGAGTAATTTTTGATCCTTAATCTATTCAAACCTTAACACTTTTCATTTTTGCAACTGTGATTTATAATGGTTTTAAAATTCACTGACAAATGATGCAGTTGTGCTGATAAGGGTGTCAGATCAGAAAATGCTTCCGTGTGTCTCTTTGTTATTTCATTTGAAGGACTTGCTGAAATAATTATTTTTGTCTAGCAGAAGCAAAGGCAAAGGCAGCATTTCCTCAAATTGTTAAACACTTTAACAAACCATTTGGGATTGAATAATATTGAGCAAATACTGTCTCCATCTAATCATCAATATTCACTAAGGTAGTAAATTTTATTTTATTTCATGATATGGTATAGGACGTCATTGTGTTGTGTCCACCCCTTGTAGTTTCTGGCAGAAGATGTGCATTTTCTTCTCAGGCTCCAAGTGGTGTCAGGACAGAGGGTCAGAGTACACAACCGGCTGCCATGCCGTGCTGCTCTGTAATTTAGCCTCCTCTGCTTCCTCATCCCACAGAGCTCCCATCCGTTCATTTCCTCAGAGATGAAATGACTCTTCCAATTCTCCCAGTCTGCACCGGTCCTCCGGGGAGGAGGGGTGGCGGCAGCAATTACGGCCCCCCCTCCTCCAACACACACACTCTGACAAAGCTGCTGGAGAGCCTGAACAAAATTGTCTCTGCTCTACAGACTAGCTCCTCCGGCTCTAGTCCTGCTCTCACCTGGTGTTAACAGGCAGCCCTGGCCTTTCATGCAAGCTATTATGGTGTGTGACAGGAGCCATTCAAGTCTAGCAGTTAGTTGCCCTGCCTGTGATGCCTTATTTTCAGTAAGAATATATGGAGTGCCACTGGCAAGAGGGAAAGAGCAGGCATTGATTGGTGATCATGCATAGGTTTTCAAAGTGGTGAAGGCATAGTGATGTTTTAATTTGTATACGCAACATAGAGAGAGCTAATTCATCCAAAGCTTTTTCATCTAGGACAGCTTTTTAGAATATGACATGTTTTTCTATGAAGAGATGATCTGCAGTAGGCTAAGTGACTTTCTCTGGGAAAGCCACGTGAAATAAGAAAGATGAAAATAACATCTGTGGGACTAATATTCGGGAAAGAGATTGCAGCCTGATATAATTCGCCATTTTCATCTCGTGCCTTGTTTCATCATATCCACTTCCAGGGAGTAATTATGACACACATACACAGATCAGACAATGCTATGTTTTACATGCTGACTGCAAACACAAAATGCCAGAAGCTTTTGTCTTTTGCATTGAATTTGACCCCATCTCATCGGACTCCTGCTGAGAGGAAAGCTAATATTCTGTTATTACTTTAGCTGTGTTTGATGCAAAATAGCCCATTATATTTCCCGGACAGAGCTGTTGTGTGCAAATTGGAAAGGGAAAGTAATTACACTGTGAATATACACAGCCAGCTCATTTGTAGTATTGAAAATGGACATAATAAAGCAAAATTACACCCACAGCAGAGAAGTTCACATTTTAATGGGAGATGGGAATAAATGGTGAGATACTGTGCATATGATATTGCAGTGGTTTGTTGAAAACACAGGCTTCGGCACAACGCCAACTACACCTCATATGTGACACAGGCCACTGTGGAATAATGGAGAGGGAAATTCATGAAAGCATATCTATAATCAAGAGGACAGGTTGGAGCACTTCAGGTCATTTTGGTTTCAGATTTCAGTGCTTACAGCTCATTGTGGTTTTGACCCTTGTTTCCACTAAATTTCCTCAATTCAAAGACCTTTATTGCTATTTTCTGAAGGTTTAATGTTAATTTCTATTTTAAACAAAAGCAATTACAATTTCTTCATTTGGAATGCAAAAGCCATGGGAATGCATTTTTTCTTTTTTGTTCTGGACGCTGTTATGTACTCCTGCACTAATTAAAGACTATATAAGGTCAGCAATACTGCAATACTACTAGTACAATACTACTACTCTACTTCTGTACATATAGTACATATAGGGTAGGACTCTGTTTTCTGTTTCTAATTTGCAGCTACCAACATGTGTACACTGTGGGTAAACTGCATATACCTGTTGCCCTCACACGCTGGTTAAATTCAAATCTGTATTATAGGTCTGTCAGATTGGACACGCTTTGCCTGGTGAGCTGTTGAAAGCAGCATAGACATACAGGCTTTACAGAGAGGTGGGAGGGAAAGCTATTTCAAGCTTATTATCTTGCTACTGCCGTTATTCTAAAGAATCCTGGGCCATGTGCCTATCCTGCATTCAAAGAGAATCACCTAGAACCATTTCATACTGAAACACAAATACTGTAGCTAGTGGTGACAATGAACAAAAGTAGGTGTCGTGGCACCCTGGGACGCCTTGAGGAAGGGCCTAGGGTGCCACGAGATTTATCATATCATGCATATATTTTTAATAATGTTTGACCACATTTTAAAAACCAACAACCATTATAATAAGCTTGATGTTACATTTTCAAACATGTTGAATCAATATCAAAATGACTGTATTATAAACTGTATGACTTTATCTGTTCAATATACATTTATGATGAAGCTAATGACAGGTTTTTCAAGAGGTCCGTAAAAAGGACTCAATTCCAGCTCACCAACAAAACTAATATCAGACTCAACATTACTCAGTTAAAGCCTTAACAGACAGATTTTTGATCCATGTGCAAGACTGGATCCATGTCGACAGCACATTCACAGTACAGCTGTGTGTTTCCAGCATCATATCCTACATGTGTGATGTGGCTCTCTCATTAATCGTATATTATAAGACAAGAAAGTCTCTGTCACTTCTTCTTCTTTCCACACATCAACAACAGGTTCACACACGCTGGCAAGTGAAAGGACAACGTTCAGCGGTTGTACTGTGTTGTGTGTAGTTCTTTTCCCTCTGTGCTTGGCTTTGTTCCACAGATTTGTCACATGAGTGTTTCAGCACCACACATGGCACACAAGTTAGAAGTCATTAGAAATAATGGCTTTTACACTGCAGGGGTGGAGTCATCATGTTTCACACTGTAAGCACTGTTTTGACAGAAAATCACAACATTTACTGTTATGGCTGAAATAAAGTCACTGGTAAAGATTCTGGCAATAACAGGGTTCAAACACAGGTCTGAGAAGTATGAAGAAGCAGGGAAAATGATTCTAATATAGTGATATGTGATTTTTAGATTAAGCATTTTTTTAGGTATTTTAAAACTCAAGAATTTTGTTACATCCATCACCTTAGCATTTCCGCATGCTCCGCCAGGCTCAGGCTCTGACTATTTTCCTGCAGTTATTGACTAATCAAAAGGCCATATTTCCTATATATACAATCTTTAATCAACAATGACTCCCCATGCTGTGCATAAGACAAACTGAAGATTGAACTGGGTATCACTTTGTGAGATGACTGGTGGGATGCTGCATTTGATGAAATAAACTCATCCTCCTCTGGTGTGTGACTGAGCCTCATTCAGTTCCTTCATAGGATCTATCGTAGCAGTAAAAACATGGACCAACCATGAACCCTCAGCAGCCTCTAGATTGACTAGTTTGTTTTGCTTTTCTTTGTTTTTGTCTCTGTTAATTGCATTACGTTATCTTTCCTCTATGTGAACTACTACTTTCAAATACACTGTCATGATGAAGCCAGTGAAACCTTGAGCGTTGTGCACTTTCACACAACAAACACCAGTGTTGAATACCACCAATGTAGTGTGATTTCTCACCAGTCCTATAGAAGCTCCTCTACAGCTCAAGTCTGAATAAGCCCTACAGGTCCCTGAAGGAGCTTTCTCTTTTTACACGGAGCTCAATTCCATGCCTCTCACTGCTCTCCTTCATAACTCCCCTCCCCTGTCTGCTGGGCGAATGTAAAGAGTCCAGTGAAAAGTGGCATTGGCTTTCCTCCCCAACCCTCTTCATAGGCTGTCAGGGTTAAGCCTCAGTACCTCAAGGGGAAAATGTGAGATGATGGTGAGAGCCAAGTCCAAACACTTGCAGAGGTCAGGGAGAGGGGCGTGAAACATTCCGAAAGGCTTAGTTACCTCTGAGAGAGAGAGGGAGAGAGAGATACCTGGGGCCAGAGGGACAGTGATCAATGTCAGTGAGAGCCAGGCAGGACTAAGTAAACCTGCCTTGACAGCCTTGGTAAACAGCAGAGAATAGACAGAAGATATATCAACCATGAACGATTTGGGAGTCTATAAGCACAGGCAAGTCTCAGTCCTTTTAATGGTCAAATAAATATAAAGTAATAATTAAGGTCAGGATCATTACACATGCGGTGTTGCATGGTGCTTTTACTCCTATAATTTTTTTTTTGTGGTCTGTAATTGTGGTTGGTATGGTAATAGGAGTGCAGCGAGGCACACAGATGTACAAAGACACAAAGGTGCAACCATTCAGCCAACACACACATGCACACACTGCCTTATCCCTTTCATCACTGCCTCACTTCAGCCTCTTCCCTCTCCATCAGCAATTCTTTTTTTCCACCATTGTCAGAGACGGCTTTATCCCTGTGAATGCAAGGACATTGCTTGGCTGAAGGCTCGACAGCGCTTGCACTGGAAGAAAGCCCTTTGCGGATGATTTCGGTTTTCTCCCTACAGACAGGCTAGAAATCAAAATCTCTTGTTCGCTGAAAATTATTGCTGGATTACCTTTGTCTCCCAGCGGCAGCGCTGTCAGAACTAAACCTAACCTGTCTGGATTTATGACCTGTGTGGATGTGCCAGCGACTCAAAACACACAAGAGGGACTACGCATGTATCCGTGTTTGCTGTTTTCATCATATATGTCCATCTAAGCTTGTGTGCCCCCACCTCCCTCCATCCCATGCCTCATCATCATCTCTTCTTGCCTTTGTCTCCCACGCTCCCTAATGATGACAGGAATGGCCAGGGAGCCAGGTTCCCACTTTAATGTCTCCTTGCCTTACTCCCTTGCTCCCGGCTCAGGTTTCTCCCCACCCCTACCCCTCAGATTTACAGCGTCCCCAGTGGCTGACGGGGAGCTGGGACGGAGCTGGAAGCAAGGGAAAGGGAGGGGGGATTCATTGTTCTCTTTCTTTCTCCACTGTCTCTCTCTATATTTATGACATCTCCAGCATGACCAGGGACATGGCATGACCCCAGGGAGAACGTGCAGCCCACAGTATGCTGGTGACAGTGACCTAGCTTAGTGTTGTGGTTTTCTCTGACTGATGTCAAGACAATAGCCCCCGCCCTGCTCATCACTTTGGGGGAGTCAGCTGGGTTAAAGTTTGGCTGAATGAGGGCTATCACAGGA
This sequence comes from Centropyge bicolor, assembly GCA_037975185.1. Taxonomy (NCBI): domain Eukaryota; kingdom Metazoa; phylum Chordata; class Actinopteri; family Pomacanthidae; genus Centropyge; species Centropyge bicolor. Next base: position 2,674,118 of record JBBMOC010000016.1, on the reverse strand, counting down.
TGGCATGCAAGGCTGGACCATGAAGGGTGAATAATGGTTATATCTGGGAGTGCAGGGGGGGGGGGAGTGGGAGGTTTAACCGACTGAATGTAACAATGAGTGCTGCCGGCGTCATCTGACATCATCCCTTGGGGAAGTGTCACATGTTTCGTATTGTTGTCCATTGTTGATGATGGAAAACAGCAACCCTGAAGCTGCTATAATCCAAACAGGACAATCTGAAGGACAGAAAAAGGATTGTTCTGACATTTTCTTTTTACTATCTGTTTGGTCCATATTTGTTGGATGTTTTCCTGTTTTAACCTTCACCTTTTTTTTAACAGTTTCAACGCATACAGCCCAGTATTGTAGCATCAGGTTTCCTTCAACTTTATTCAAAACTCTACTCTGACTATTTGTCAAAATTAAGCTTCTTCTTCTTCTTCTTCCAGTTCCCACTGCACATTTTTCTGCACATTTTTAAAACACAGTGTCAGCAAATTATTGCAATTATTACAAATTGCACTGAACACAGTATAGCTGAGGTTGATGGGAATATCTTTAGTTTTACAAGTATTTGCTCATAAAGACTCACATAGTATAAGTATTGGACAGATTAAAAATTTAACTTGATGATGGCGCTAGAGAAAAAGTCAGACCAAATTTCGTGACAGTCCACCAATTGAATGTTGGGATATTTCACTTGGGAACCTCATGGTGGTGTTTGATAAAAGGTCAGGGTCAGGATTACCAAAGCCTTTAAGATCATATAGAGACCATCGATGTCAACACAGATGGTAATACATCCAATAGCTGTTCAGATAATTCTGTCTGGACCAAAGTGGTGGACTGACACTGCCACCCCCCATAGTCAGGCTGCTAGCATATGTAGAAACACTTGCCAAGAACAACTGCCTTTTGACAGGTAGGACTACCCGGTACAACAGTTCTGACTCAGCAACTCATGTCAAGACTTGAGCCTACAAAGAGCTAATGCAGGTAATGACCTCTCTGCAGTTGTTAAACAGACTGTAATGGGTTATTGGAGCACTAAGTGACGTGAACACCTGTTCAACTGGGTTACAGAGCAGGTGGAAAGCCCAAAGAGCAAAGGTCTGTTGGGAAGCAGTTCGTAGAGGTGAACCATTGTTGTGTGCAGCATCGCAGTGGTGCCTGAGAATAGCATCCTCAATAAACACAACAACTGATATGAATCAACCTTACAGCTGTCCAGGCAACTGTTGTTGCACATTACTTACACTCCATTACCTCTTCCTGAGTCCTGTGGCTATGGCCATGACAGTGAATGCACATTCAGTCTGTGTTCCAGAGGGCAGACGGTTCATCTCATCAACAGACAGACATTTTGCTGCAATTATCCACATGCACATTTAAAGCTTAAATTAAAGTCTTTCACACTTACTTTAGCTGATTTCATGATTCAAAAAACATAATTTGTTAAACACATTCTCTGTGCTCTAAACTGCCCATCCTGAGTGTAAAAGGGATTCCGACAGAATGCATTTAGTTGTATACATTTGGTTCCTTCTTGAGGCTGATTAACAATTCTGAGACAGAACTCATGCTGAGTTTGAAAAACTGCATAGTGGATCCCATAAACTGGACTTTTAAGGGAGTGGAAATATACTGCGCAGATCATTTAGGACAAAAAATGAATGTGGATAAGGATGGATATAGAGTGAGATAAGAATGTTGATGAGGACTGTCCAATTAAATCTTGCCTCATTCTGATGCATGCCTTCACACTGGCTCATAATGAGCAAGTTTTTCATGGGAATGGTTACAAGATGAAGTCAAGATAGAATTTTTTTTTTTTTTTTTTTTTTAAGTTTATCATGAGTTCAAAACTTCAAAGTTCTTATCTGGCTCTCACGACTTAAAAGAGCATAAAACAGGATTGTAAACAGGACTTGTAAGTACTTTTTGTTAGACATGAATTGCAGGACAAGATTCCCTGGTTGTGCATCACTCTTGCTGGTAAGATAAGGTCAGCGTCAGTGACCATCTATACCGTATCATCTGCAGAAATAATGGATGTATATGAAGGTACAGTGGAAGAGATATGCATGAAGCTGAAATAAGGAGGGGTCTTGAATGGCTGTGTACGTCGACTCCTTATCGTTTCCACTTCACACTGTAGCAGGATGGAATAGAAATGGCAGGGCGAACTGTGAACAAGTCATGAGAGCATTAGTTGCATGGAGACCAAGTTGTGTGGGGGCGCAGAGAAGTGCAAATGAACCTTAAATGTCTGTTCGCTTCATCGGATGTTCTCCACTGAGAAGAGATGCATCTTGAGAGCTGTTTTTCCACTCTAGCAATGAAAAGGAACAGAGCAGTGGGAGTTTAAAAAAGCTGACCTGCTGCGGGTGAAACATGGATTGGAAAATATTCCATGGATACTGCACTATGTACTTTTTGCAATTGAAAGTTGTACATAATATCTGCTATATTCGTCTTTCACAACATTTTTATTTTTTTTTATTTCAGCCTTTTCAGGACACTCATATCCAGTGAATACACGAGTAAACACTGTGAATTGTGATTTTTTTTTTTATAACTTGTTTTGCAGGTCTGCTGACTAGACAAGGGGGGAGACAGTGGTTGAATGTAAGTGAAGAAGTGTGAAGAAAAGGGTTGTCTCAGGATTTGCAGGATAAAAGACATAAACACTCAGCTGGCTGATCTCTCTGACCTTGTGCCACTCGCTGAAGCCTGAAGTCCACTTAGTCAGTGTACTGCTCAGCACCAGCTGCCCAATGCCCATCACAATGCTGCCTTTTCACACTGGTAGCCCTGAAGGACAGCGTGAAACAACCTCTTTCAGAGGTAGCCTTGTATAGCACTGACAAAAAGTAGTTCACACTTTAGCATGCTACCTAGAACAACTCTGAAACTTGTCATACAGATATTTAGTGTGTCAAGATGACCGTGACATACACATGATTTAGGCATAAAACATCAGATAAAACAATGTCTTTCACTGCAGCAAATTATCAGTCATTATATCACAGCCGCAGGAACACAGCAAAAAAATAGCTAGATAGTTTTTTTAAACAGGCATTGAACCCTGGTCTTGATTCTGCATTGTCAGCAAACTTCCTTTTAGTGCATCAAAGATTCTGAGCAGCTCTTGTTCATCATGTGCATCAGACTTGTTTGAGAATTTGTGAAGACTGGTGTACAGAGCACTCACTGCTTATATTATGCATGCATTTAATAGTTATAAGACAGGACAGCTTCTCATTTGACGAACCCCAGCTGACTCATGATGCAATGAAAACAACCAGTGCAGCTCCTGTCGGACACTGTCAAAAGCTGACTGCGGCAACGCAAGGCTCCCATTGCTAATGGCAGACATCATTAGCTTTGTAGAGCATCATCAATTTCTCTCTTTTTTTTCATCGAAACTGACCCATGCTATTGTGACGGTCAGCTTGTTAATTCACAGAGTTTCAAGCCAGAAAAACACCCCAGCTAGGAAACTGGCCAATTATGTGCCAGTGTTTTCCTTCTGGATAGGCGAAGCAGGGCCGGCCTGCCAAAAACTCATTAGGATATGATGGCTGTGTCTCCTGAGCTGGCCTCCATTTTAATATCCAAAACAAGGCTGGGTGAGAAGATTCAAACCCCATTATTGAACAGGGCGTCTCAGATTGCAAACAATGACTTAATGATGAAGCCGCTGGAATTCAATGCTTGGGAATGAGCTAAGCCAGAGGTCCAAACCTGGGCATTGGAACCCCCTCAAGGGTCATAAGATAGATATGTATCAGCGGTCACAAATGATTAAGAAATTCACAAAATTTCACAAAAGCTCATTTGTGAAATGGTAGATAATTTCTCTTTTGGATGATTAAAACACAACAATGCTGGATGTTGGTAGACCAGAAATTTAATGGCACTTTTTTTTTTCAAGAGTCTTCAAGTGTCGTTTTTCATCTGACCAACAGTCCAAAACCCAAATATATTCAGTGTATAATGATATAAAATATTCATGTTACTGACTTTAAAGGCTTTATAAAATTAATTCCCCCTGCTTTCCAGGACATGGCCAGAATGTAAAATGAGACTAAGGCTTTGATAAAACATCTAAATGTCTAAATACCAGCATTTATTCATTTGTTGATATTGATTTAGGGTCTGTATGTAACCAAGGTAAGATCTTGTGTGTGACCCTTTCTTTAACAGAGATATACACATGTGCAATCATCAAGAGAGTGGATTAAGCAAATCATTTACTACACAATATCAAAATATGTATAAGCTGCAAAGGTGAGAAATTGGTTTCATGTGTGACAGTCAACTGCCACATCGTGCATCCATTCCACCTGCAAACACACTGAAATAAATTCCATTAATTACAGCCACACCTTCCACATAGCCTGCAGTACTGATGGAGTACTGTGCTTAAGCCAACAGGAGCATGCCTCTGACTGAGCCCCGCTACTCTCAGCCCAATTAAATGAAGCTCATAAATAACATAAACAATGGTGTACTCCCTCCAGGCATTGTAGTAATCAGCCTAAAAAAAGCCAGGGCAAAGAGGCAACAGCACACACACACACACACACACACACACACACACACACACACACACACACACACAGCCAAGGACAGGTAGAATACACAAGTGATACAAGTGATTCATGTGATGGAGATACAAGAAATATGATAAACATTTTAAATAATCTCTGCACATGTTTCATCACGTGTGTGTTCATATGTGATGATTCATACACCAAAACCTGTTTTATAAGGAGAAGCTCTTTGATATGTGGTATCATAAATAATTACAAAATACAAATTCAAAATTACATTGGTGAATAACCAATATACATGCCTGATATCCAATAACATGTGAAAGTCAATGCTTAATAACTAAGTAGTATAATCAACTCTCTTCACTAATTGACTTGGGGCTGAGTTTATTCTACTCCCAGAATAGCTAAGGAGTCGTTTGGGATTGCAGCTCTCTGGAGTCTGTGTACAATGGCTAGTTTTTGTAGCTTTGTGTGACTGGCTCTCCAACACTGTGCATAGCTAACGCTTGCTCACAGCCAAGCCCAAACACATTGCAAAGTGAAACCTTGTACTTTCAGAAGGCTCCCTGGATAAATTGGCTGAGGCGTATGCATACAGATTGCAGTTATTTTAATTGGCTGTTGTTTTCCAACAAGATTATGAGGGATTTTTATGAAACTAGACGACAATAGACACACATATATATATGTGACGTGTGTAAAAAAACACACACACATACACAACACATTCTTTGACAGCAGCGAGGGAAAGTGCCTGTGGCCACAGTGCTCAGTGTAATTGTCGAATTCGGAGCCCCAGATGGCCCTCCGTGGCCCTGGGCCCTCTGCTCTCACATCACTGGCACAAAAACACATTCACATCATTCACTCCTGACTCATTAGATACAGCCTCCCTTTTATGATTTTCTTTGGCTGCTTAATTCCCCACACTGCTCACTTTAAATCTGTGTATGACTGCGATTAAATTTTAATACACTGCCACTGCTGTGACCTTGAGGCAGAGACTGTCCCTCGTCAGCATTAAAAAGGGAAATTAGCAAAAATGTATTGTTAATTATGGATATAGTCAGAGTGGCAGGCTTTTGTTTGGGTGAGGTTATGGGATACAGTAATTTATTTGCAGCTGTATAGTCACAAATCATGACTAGCCACCGACTCACTTATAAAATATATTTGTAGACGGGTAGAAAAATGCCAAGCTCATGGGTCTGCATTCCTCTGAATCAGCATAAAGCACATTGGCAAGTTATCAAGAGTACTGTTGAATAAACAATGGATGGATTATGCAGAGAAATGTGAATCATCACATTCAGCTTCATCATACTCATGCAGTTGTTTCTCCCCTAATTGCTCTATAAAATTCAATAAGCAAAATTGCCACCAAATACAATCATAGGTGAACTGCTTTGTATCAGTATTAGCACAACTTTACACTGCAAACACTGAACCAATAACCAACATTTCTGGACAATTCTTCCTAAACATATTGCATGTCAATATCTGTATTGACTTGAGCTGAAGTCATTGTAATCTGTTCTGTCAGGGATGACACTAAATTACATGTGGGCTTAAAAGCAGGATATTTGCTAAGAACAAAGGTTTGTGAGCATGCATTCAGTATCTGTTTGCTATGCAGCCTCTACATACTATAACCCTTTGACACCCATTCTGCATGCATGTGCACACACACAGACACACACACACACACACGTGCCGTCATTCTGGGCTGTTGCCTCTTGTGCTCCCATGAGGAGGGTCTATTGATCAGAGAGGAATCCCCCTAATTAGGCCTGAGCTGAGTAAGAAGGAGAAAGAGTGAAGCGAGGGGGAAGGAAACACTGCGAAGGGAGAAAGGAAAAGACAAGAAAAACAAAGGAGAAGAGAATCTGAAGAGGCAGTTTGACTTGTTGCTCCACGATGGATTGGGACATGACAGCGCAGACAAGTAAATAACAAAGGGATGCACACATGTGGAGAGACGAGAGGAGGGAGGAAAGAGGATGACAGCGGAGAACACATGGGGGAAAACAGGCGCGAACAAACGATCTGAGAAAGAACACAACAAAGTGGAGAGATAGAAATGAGATGGAGGTGTGGATCTGAATGTACAACTGGAGCTCATGATCACAATTCATTGCTGTAGGTTGTGGAAGAGGGAAACAAAGGCTCAGAATGGTTTGATTCCAATCACCCTTTGAGCATTTCAATGCTCCAGGGATTCAATTAAAAGATGCAATTATCTTTTTCACAACACACCCCACCTCCCCTTTGTCTTGCCCCTACAACTACACCCACCTCCACCAGTTACTTCACTGCTATAGCTGGAGGTTTGATGTGCTGTTACCCCGTGTTGTCTCAGCTATAGCATTACCATAATATATGCCAAGGAGGTGGATGCGTTTATCAGAAGCACCACACATCACTATAAGTGCATTTTCAGTATGGCCACTGCTTAGAACAGCTGCTCCCGTAGTTCATAAAAGAGGCCGAAACTCATTCGCACCAAAGACAAAAGAGGCCCATTGTATTTCCATTCTGTAAATGTAAAAGTGTTTCCTACTTCCCACTGATGGTGGTGGCCGCATATCTGTGCAAATACACAGGGAATGTCTGATTTTAAATGAAATTCTAGGACCGGTATTATATAAACATACCACACAGGACCCCCCATTCAACATAAAACATGCCACTAAAATACCCTCAATATTATCATGGTAATAAATATTCTAAATATTATTAGCAATAAATTATTATCTAGTTAGGAATCAAAATCTTGGCCACTGTGAACCAGAGGAACCAGCCTCTTATCAGTGGTGTTACTGATAATAAATCAGAAAATGGACAGTATTAGGGGAAAGTAACATGGTCTAGTGGTTAAAGAGTTATCTTTCAACCTGATAACCTGCGTTCAACTCTTGTGTCAGCAGGAATCCAGCCTGCTGAAGTGACCTTGAGCACATCTATAGCCCCAGTATGTTATAGCCTGTGTGTGTTGTGTTGATTACATTGCAACATATTTTAGTCGGCTTTATTTTTTTTTAATGTTCATATGTCTGTGAAGCAGTTTGCGAGAATGAAGATGTCAAAAGGATGAATAGCTAGATGAATAGTTTAACCAGGCTGTTGTTTATACAGTTTGTCTCAACTGTGTTTGGAGCTGCTTTATTGAAAGTCTTTGTGGCCTCAAACTCAGTTCCCTAGCCTGGATTGTTCATAATCAATATCAAACCACACACATGCAAAAAAGATTGTTTATGCATACAATGTGAAAGGTCTTTTGTGTCCATTGTTTATGTCAGATGTAACTTCATTGACTCACAGTAGACTCAGCTCCTGCTCTCATAAGCAACAGCAAGGGATTGTGCCTTTTAATTTCTGTCACTGTAAAGGGAAATGTACTAATTCTCAGCTAATTGTTCAAAACATTAGCAGGAAAAAAAAGCTAGATAGTTAACAAGATCTAACAAAATAAATGTCTGGCAAAGAATGTCAACAGCAGTGGGGGAGCCGATTGTTGAGACAGGATTGAGACGTTGTGCGTGGAGGCAGATGTCATGCTTGAACTCATCAAGCAGCCCATTTTCACACAGTCTGTACACACAACAACTAAATCTAATAAAGCTCTGCAGCAACATCACAGAGCTGTCTTACGAAGCTCTTCCCCTTCGCCGCCTCCGCTTGTGTCGGCCTAAAATTGCATGGGCACACTGCCTGAAGTGGTTTGGAATGTTGAAGGCTGGTGTGGTGAAAATGTGTTAATTACGTGGGAGTGGAAGTAAGCTTTTGAGTATCATTCGTCTAGAAATGTGGAAAAACTGAAGAGCTCAGTGGCATGAAAGGCCACCGATGTGAGTGTAAATTATAAAAAGCTTCACAGTCGTTGCCTCATCTGGTGCTTTGTTTTCTCTACTGTTTGTCTTCAAATGACTCACTTTGCTGAAATGAACTCAGTCTGCTCTTCAATTAATGCATGCAGCAGCATATTGTAGCAATGCTGAAAAGCACAGCGGTTCAGCGAGATAGTGAATAATAAGGCACTCAAAACATCATTTTTTTGAGATGACATTGCAAGGAAATCATTGACACCAAGTCAAGATGTGATATTTCTTCATGTGTTCAATGTAATATAGCTCAAAAAGTGCAATGATTTTTCTAGACAAAGATCTCGCTTTCATCTTTTGATCTAAATGAATGTTGTGGTCAGTAACAGCTTTCAAAGTCTGAACTTGTGAATTATTAAAGCTGATGAGCAAAGGTGCTGCATCACATTTTAGATTCTCATTTTTCAAACCGTTAGTGGATAAACAATTGAGAGGAATACGTCCTCATTTGAAGAAACACACTGGTCTTGTGACATGTTTTTCTCTTCTGGTATGTTCATCTGTCTCCACGCGTCAACCCCTGCTGTTTTATAGCAATTTCCATGTTGGTAGGTGTTATTATTGTCTTGTGTTTACAGCTCAGTTCTAGTATGCACATGCAGTTCAGACGTGCATCTGAAGGCCGACGCAGATTATTAGTCAGTTTCAGAATATTAAAAAGAAAAAGCGTGAACAACACTAATGGGAGCGTTTGTTTGTCTCGAAAGTCTGAATTTGTGGAGTGAAGAAGTTCAGAATGTAACAAGCAGCAGGTACAGCATATTTTTTATAACAACTCACAGATGAGCTCGGCGATGTTGGAACAGCACACACAAAACACAACAATTTGGAATTCCTGCTCAGCTCCATATCTGCAATTTTAAATTATATTACCTCCACCAGGCTGTGTTTTTTCATTTGTTTTTTTTTCTGGTCAGCATCTGGGAAATCTGTATACAAATTTTAGTGAAATTAGGTGGAAGGTTAAACCATGGGCCTAGATTGGTTGTTGATGTAGATCCAGGTGCAGGTGTGGTGGTCTCCTCTACTTTCCTGTGGACTTTCCTCTTAAACTGGAACTCATATTTCTTCTCACTGCACCATCCACTCAGTCAAACTTGCATAAATTGCTTTTCTATTTCAGTAGAAAAGGCAAGCTTTGGGGCCCCCCAACGTATCGGACCCTGGGTCTATGCCGGGGTGCCCCTTTAGTAATCTATCTATGCTGTCACTGCTGGTGTTGCTATATCATTTCATATGGTCTACCTCCACAACACCTGTTTTCTACATTCTCCTGGGAGGGAAATTATCGTCGATCCCCTCTTCCTGTTGTGCTGAGCATGGACAGAAATACACACTGTGCATGTTCCACATTAACATTATATCCGTTCTATGTAAGTTGGCTGACTGACGTGCTGATTTGCATTAAACTGGAATTATGTTATGTTATTTTATTCTGCATAACAGAATTTATGAATGACACATCCTTGGCAGGGGTATGAGCTTAATATGTGCTTTGGAGTCTGTGTGTTAATTATATAACTGAAATCACACAAAAAGTAGCAACCTACAGTACTCAGTCTTCTGTGTGATTATTTTTACTTTGCACGATACAGTTAGTTGAAATGTTTTGTTCTATGTAGCAGAAGCCAGAGAGTGTGGAAGTAGCAACACGCAGAAATAAATGATGCAGAGACACTAGATGGAAACAGCATCTCTGCATGTCTCTTTCATGTGAAGTGAGCAGTTTTAAAATGTTGTCTCTTTTAATCTCAAGGCTTAGCCCATTTCATGAGTCTTCATAAATCTTCGGGCTTCGTCTCGAATGTTGTTGCTGCATCGCGCGACTGTGTGAAGAATTGTAGCAGCAACCTTTATGCTGCCTGCTTGTTAGCTCATCTTGTCAACTTTTGCATCTTGTGTGTTCACAGCCCTCGGTGACGCACACATCCCCGCTGCCGGCTTTAAGGCGAGCGAGCACAGAGACGCTGAACAACCACGTTCCCTCTGCTGTAATCAGCTGTTGGTTTTGGGTTATCTTTCTGCGTGCACACAAGTCGAGATGATGAAAGGCACCGTGGGAGAGAAATGAAAGGAAATGATTGTAGTCAGATACGAAGGCAAATGCAAGCATCCCCACAATGACATGCTGCTGTAGATGAAGAACAGACGTGTGTTTATGTACAGAGACACCCCCTGGCTGAGCTGCTTTGAACCCTGAGAGACTTTACTGTATGTACATATATGTACATACGTGTGTGTGTTTGTGTGTGTGTAGTACAGCAGACAAAAATAGGGGGACCTCAGGAACTGTCTTCCCTCCAGCCTTCATGCAACATTGATTGCATCTATTGATTGTCTGTCCTTCAACATGAGGGAGACGACTCACATAAAACACCCCAACACACAGAACGCCTCCCTCACACACACACACACACACACACACACAACATAACGCAACACCCATGTATGACAGCCATGTTGCAGAGGAGCAAATAAATGAAGGTGAAGCATTCCCCCGTCTCACAAGCAAATCTCTCCCTCCTTCTCTCTCTCCCCTGTGTCCGTCGCCTTCCCCTCCCTCTTACCCTGCAGGTAACAATGTGCGCCGAGGTCACGCAACAAAGAATCATGGCTTCCTTGGTTTAATTTGTGTGAGGACAAGGTGGAAATCTCTTCAGTTTCAATTGCCTCAGCCGTCAGCCTGTTTTCCGACAATGAAAAGCGAGCAGATGACCTTGTAAGGCCAGCGACCAAGAGAGAAGGCATTAATATTTCATTCTTACAGAGCCTCCTCCTCCTCTCCTGTCTTCTGTTTGCCCGTCTCTCCTGAAGGGGGATGAATAGTGACTGAGGCCTGGAACCAGACCGAGGTGCTGTGCATACATCTTTTTGCTATTTTGGTGAGTTTTGATTAAAAAAAAATATGAGTGTGTTTCCTGTTTACTGTGTGCACAGAATAAATACATCACGTCAATATATTTTCCATTCACAATATCAAGCCAAAATGAGCATGTGCACAATGAAGCACAGATCACATGATATTTGCAAATATGCACCCAACTGATAATAAAAACTAAAGATTCCTCATGATCCATAGACACTGATATAACTTGTTGACATATGCAAGATATTAGATGTTGATGCAACACATGCATAACACATACAAAGCTGCCACATGTGAGGCCATACACACAGCGCTGCCGTTTGTGTCATTCAATTACCAAAAACAGGTTGTAATTGTATTTAATTGAAATTGAGCCAATAAAAAAAAATAGCTCTGCCAAATTACTTCCCTCAAATGTCCTCAGGGGGCCACTGGAGAAATGGACGGCAACATGCTACAGACATGTCAAAAAATGACCTTTGGGGAAGAATTAGATTCAGCAGCAAAATAGTTAGAAATTTACATATCCAGATGTAGCCGCCTTGATTTGATTTCATTGCCTTAATTGGATTTCATCTGCTGTGCGGCAATAGCCATAAAACTAGAGGCCTGGACCTCGCAGCGGCTGTGCGTGGATCGCCATCACAGCTCTGGGATGATATTAAACCAATATGAGCTGGGAATGTTAATGAAGAGCGTTGTTGTCACATGAGGCCTGCTGGTACACTTGCCAATTACAAGGCATCGTGGCAAGTGTGGTGAAGCTCCTTCAGAATAGTAATTCCTTTATTTAGACACTCAAGGATTGATGGCATATTGCGAGGAAACTAGAAGTTGTGTCACCCCCCAGCCCCACCCCCCTTTTCACATTCAACTTATTCCTTCCTGTCATCTGATTCACATATTGCACGTGGACTCGTACCTTTGTATTACATGCTCGTTAATGCACCTTTTACACAGCAATCAGAATCAAAATGTCATAACGTATGTGTAGGTCAAACTGTGAATGTTTGCAATTATGTTCTGCCATATGCTGCGTACTGCAGTTGAGTATGGAAATGAAGGCTGAAAGGCTGGATGATCTACGAGCTGATCACACATATTCTGCATCTGCCCACGCATCTCCTACACATTAGTGGCACTCAAAGTGTTACCACAGGGTCCCCAGCAAAATAAGGGCTGGTTTAATTCCATAAAATCATAAAGCTTTAACCTAAATTGTTTTGTTCCTTTTTAAAAAAAAAAAAAAAGTCTGGAACAAACAAGCGTCAAACCATTTGCATTAAAAAGTAATTGAATAAATTCTATTTCTTTATCCATTAGAAAATGAATATGAACTACTATTGTACACAATTGCACTCTTTCTCACACACACACACACACACACACACACACACACACACACACACACACATACACACAGAGCAGTTATGGATCTCACAGCATAGCCTCACGTACACTGTTCTTCACTTCAAGGCCCAGCAGGTAGCTTTTTATTTGCATTCCCTTGACCGTGACTAAAAACCAGTGGTCAGCTGCCTGTGGAGCCCCTCTCCAATCATTACCATGTTAATATCTACAAAACACTCTTTTGTAGCAGGAACAGGGGAGGCCTCAACAGCAGGACATGCAGGGATAAGGGCAAGGGAGGTCTTCTTTAACCCCCCCTGCCCCCCCCAATAAAGGGATGGCAGAAATGGAGGTGGAGAAACAAACATGGAGAGGGAGCTGTGAGGTTGACCCACAGAGTGCTACTGTTTTTAATTCCAGATGATTTCCTCCAGTTTTACCTGAGTCAGGACAGAGATGCACTGATGGAGAGAGCAACCCCTGCTAGCCTCATTAGCCCTCTCCAGCTGTTTCGGTGACATTTTGCACTTCATCCAATCCCCCAGCGTCCCTCCGAGCTACCGCCGCTACCAGAGCACTTCAGCACACGAACAGTAATTTAGTCCAAGCCTAGACCTTCTGAAGCATAATGGAGGCCTTGCCTCCTTCCAACACAGACATCAATAAAATTGCGACGTGTGTGTCTCTGTGTGTACACTTACATTTGTTTTCTTTACTTTTTTTTTTACCTCCCACACGCTCCCACCACCATCATCTCCACCAGTGCCAATATGGCCGCTGCGAACAAAGAGACGGTCTTCCATTAGTGTAATTGGGCAATTTAGCTGCTGCTGCAGCTGAGGGCGGCTTTATACAAGTGGCTTTTCATGAATAACAAATTAGCCGTTACCTGGTGACTGCAGGTCCAACAAGTGGGTCTATCCACTGTGGAAAGAACTAGCACTTATCAACAATTTAATTCATACATAAATTTACTGTTCAACTTTTCCAATATGTACTTTTGTTTTTTGCATTTCAAATTTGCTGTACATTATATATCACAAATCAAAGCTTTATAATACAATATATAGTATAATTGTCTTAATGAGAAACTGTTCATCTGGAGGTATTTTCTTTGTGCACATATGCATGACAGTTTAGTGCATATGTCCAACATGTGTGAATATGAAAGAACAGACAAATGGTTTGTTGCCTCCCTTCACTACTTTACGTCAATCTCTCTAGTGGGTCTGCAGAGAGAAGAAGGCTGTTGGTCTTCTAGAAGCAATTGTTATTTCTAGATTGACATCCAAATTTTTGCGATAATTTTGACAAAGGTGAAAACTTTGTCTTTGTTTTCTCAGTTATTCCAGTGTTAAAAGTATAGGAAAATTCATCCTCAGAACACAGAAAAGCCCAACGATGACCGAAGTCTGATGAATACTGTCTGTCCTAACAAACTCTTAACAGAAGAAAGACAGAAAGAAAGACTTTTAGAAAAAAGACAATAGTTGAGCACATTTCTGAATTTCAGTCTGCTGTTTGTCTATTTCATGTGTGACCTGTGACTGTATTCCTGCAGCGGCCGACTGATGAGCTGCCGCCAAAAAGGAATGACCTTTCCCCACTTCTCCTTTGGCCATCATGTGTGAAAGGCATTAACCCTTCAGGCTCCTTCAAACAAGCCACAATCAAAGCCTGCAGGGAGCCCTGGGTCTGTATTTATGGCTGTGGCACAGTGGTTCATTTCAATTCAATGCAGCTCTGATAAGCAACTTGGGATAGTCAGGCACCAGCCATTCCCCACTGTTTTTCTCCGAGACCATCGGGCAGATAACAGAAATAACAGAATGGCACCTCTAAACGTCTTGACAAAAGAAGAAAAAAAATTCTTTGAATGTGTGGAACGATTGTGCTCTTATAATGAAGACGTGAGCAGTGAATTTGCTCAGTGTGATATATTAAATTTAGCTTCTCCCCACTGGGCTTCGTTGCACTATTTCACATGAGCTGCAGCTGACCACATCATTTGTAATTCATTGCAAAGCTGATGCTTCCTGTCAATTATATTGACTTTCTCTCAGTTTGTATCATTTCTTTCTTCATCATTAGTTTAATCTATTGGAAAAACATTCAACCTGTCACTGACGGCAACATTTAGAAATAGATTGATTTTCTTTTGATTTTGTTATGTTTCAGCTTCTGTTTTCTCTCAGACATTCTCCAATCTAAGGGTGGCTGTGGCTCAGGAGGTAAGGCTGCCTTCCACCAATCAGGAGGTTGGTGGTTCAATCAAATTGCACGAATTCTGTGATTGATGAATGATGGCAGCACTTTCCAAGCAGCCACCATGTGTGAATGTGTGTGTGAATGGATGAATGCTTGCTTCAAGAAAATGCTTTAAGTGATCTACGAAGACTATATAAAAGCGGTACATTTACCTACTATTAATATTTTCTGTATATGAGCCCAAGAGATGCTGTCATCAGCTTCGTCATTCACATAGTGCATAACCCCTGTAACCACTCTTCTCTGCCAGTCAGAAGTATTAACTGCATTGATGAGCTGGACAAGATGGCAGCCTGGGTTTTCAGGTCTCACCAATGTTTGATTTTTTCAAGCTCCTGTTTTCCATGTTGGCTTATCTTGTATTAGCCATTATCCAGTTTGGTTCATGAAACTGTGCTTCTGACTACATGTTGTTTCATTCTAAATTACTCATCAATTTTTCCTCTTTCCAGACTTAAAAGGTGTTATTTTTGCTGGACTGTGAGCAGCCAAGAAAAAAATGTGTAATTTTTGGAGTAATCTGCTAAAAAGAATTTACTTTGGAATCAGTAAAGTTCTATCTTAAGTCATATGAGTTCTCAACAGCTCCAACTAATACTGCCAATGAGAACACATTCATTGCTTCTTGCAGTAAAGATGAATCCTTGAAAACCATTCTGTGAGGTTCATTCCACAACAAAAACGGCTCCCTCCTACCTGAACACCCTGATTCAGGTCTACACTCCGTCTCGCTCACTACGCTCGACCAATGAAAGGCGCCTGATACAACCACCTCAAAAGGGCCCAAGGTCAATAGCTAGACTCTTCTCCTCTGTGGTTCCCCGGTGGTGGAACGAGTTACCAAACTCTGTCCGATCTGCAGAGTCACTCTCAGTCTTTAAGAAAAGACTAAAGACCCAGCTCTTCACTGAACACCTTGGCACTTGATAAACTCCTATAAAATGAACACACACACACACACACACACACACACAAACACCAAAAAAAAAAAAAAAAAAAGTCTAATTGTATGTTGTCATGTTTGTCCTCACCGCCTGTAGGCAGGCCCTATCTAACTTGAACCTTGACTTCTTTGGCACTTATCCAGGTTGTTTTCTCCTGACTAGATCCTTGCTTGTGTTGAATTTGCTCTCAGATGTACGTCGCTTTGGACAAAAGCGTCTGCTAAATGAAATTGTAGAATTGTAGAAATTGTAGGTCATTATATGGCCTCTAGCTGTGTCAGTCCAGTGTGCATAGATGTTTAGCTTCTCTGTTTTGTCTGCATGTGGTTGTGTGTGTGTGTGTGTGTGTGTGTGTGTGTGTGTGTGTTATATAGTTATGCATGAAAAAAATGCAAATTCTGTATTCTTATATTTCATACAGTCACAGCATATTTTTGATTTGTATTGTTTGTTTAAGTACAATAAAATTTTGATCGTTAAAAAAAAGAGAGACGAAATAAAGTATCAACATGAGAATCGATCGTGGCTCAGATGGCTTGATCCAGAATGGCAGAGCGCCAGAGAAGGCAAGTCAATCATGAAACACTAGATCATTTAATAGATACAGTGGAATATAAGACTCCAGATAGGATTAAATCTGCACTGCTGCTCACCTCCTCTAAACACATAAATCAGGATTGTTTGTTTGTCCACATGCAGCCATCTTGTCTCCTGACTCTTGTGCTTTGATACTGCCCAGCACCTGGTTTGCTGATAGTAATGACAGGAGAAGATAGTGGCACATTATGCTATACAGAAGAGCATAGTCTTTCCATCTAACACCCATACACCCTATAGGATGGGGGGAGAAAAAGAGGCGAATACAAGAGACTTTGATTGCCTGAAAAAGGTCCATCTTAGTGATCAGCTCTTGGATAATCCATCAGTCCTCATACTGGAAGGTGAGAGCTGGAATGCAGGAGAATCAAGTTGCTGAAAACATAGTCAGCAAACAAGTAATTACATTTACATATACAACATATACATTTAAATGTCATTTGGTATTGCTATGTAAAAGGATACAGTATCTCTGCTCATACTCGTGGAATTTTCCATATCTGATTTCCATATTAGGGGCAAGTTCAGAGTCATTCAAAGTCAAGTCTTAAACATCATCACAGCCCTTGAAGAGAATCAGTAAATTTAACAGAAGAATGCGTAGGATTTGTTGGTTGTGGCTTGTAAATCAAATTTGAATGTTGAAATTTGGCCTCTCCTCCCCAGCTCAGCAGCTCCTCTTGGATGAGTGTTTATTATCTGGCACCTGCTCGCAATGTTTTTACAGAGTCCCACCCTCACACCCTGTGCACTGTTATTGGCTGGGGGCTACACACCCACTGCCAAAAGGATGAAATGTCGCAACCACAGCAAAAAAAAAAAAAAAAAAACAGGCAGAGGGCAGAGTCTCTGCTGATACAGACACCACCACACACTTCTAGTGATTATTAGGGGGATTATAGTCTGTACATAGTTTTTTAGGAAAATCCTGTTCATTCTGCCTTTAAGGAGAACTCCAGTGTGAGGTCTAATAGATGTCCTTGAGTGATGCCAACATTGGTCAGGTCTAAGGACTACAAGTTTGAAAAAAAAAAAAAAACTTGGCTGAGTGAAGAATGTTTTTTAGGACCAGGGAGTAAGATTAAGTGGTATTGAGCAGTGAGGCCACAGACTGCAACCAACTGAATACTGAACACTCTTCCCCACATCCCTCCTTTTCCGAGCGTGTAGGAGAGCCCTCTAGAGCCAGTGTGTGGTTTGTCTGCCCTGGGCTACTGCAGAAACAAGGCTCCATGGAGGAGGACTACTCTCCCTCTGTAGATATAAACTAAGGAAAACATGATTCTTAGTTTCAGGTGATTAACACTAATGAAGTCAGACTGGTGGTAAGAGAGACATCCTTTGAGCAGAGAACCCAGGTTAGTGCTACAAACATTCACCTTGCTGGTGTGCACGCATATTCAAATGCCAATGGAACAGGCATCGGTGGCAATTTTGGGGTTCAGTATCTTGCCCAAGAACACTTCAGCACAGGGCCCAAATGTCGAACCACCAACCTTCCAATTGAGCTACAGCCGTCCCTGTTTTTGTCTCACCAACAAGAATCAAAGGAAGGACCGATTACAGACATGTTGTGATTTAACTGGGAAACAATTTGAGTATATCATTGATACAAAGGTAACATGAGCTTACTGGTTTGTAGGTTTACGGGTGGCTAGCTAAAGTTGGTAGTATACTTTGCTCCTTTAATTTCTATAAGTTAAAATGGATTCCAATATTATCCCCTTTTCACAGTGTAAACAACAAGCAAAGTTGTTTCTATACTTTATGCTTTCCATTTATATGCTCAACATGCCTCATACAGTATGTAGTCAGTGAAAGATTGAATATGGCTAAACAGACTGCTTTTGTTTGTTGCTTGCTCATGAGCACCTAACAGAACTATTTTCAATAGTAAAATTGTCTTTAGTCCAGTCAAATCTTTTGTTTCACTTAATTGATTTGAATCTAAAGACCTTAAAGTTGAGGCTTGAGTCTGACCCAAGCTGTAGTCACAGAACTCAGTCAATACATCAAGCAAAGGTAATTTTGCATTCAAACAACGCCTTGACATTATTATTATTATGATATGACCCTCGAAATTATATTTCTGTGTATTTATTAACAACATTGAAGGTTGAAAGACAAAAACAATTTTTTGAGCTCAGCTTGATGAGGTAACCTTGTCGCTGTTTCAGCAATATGCCTTTGCTGTATGGGCTATCTGTGGTTCCTGCAATTGATTTGATAACTTTGTAATTGGACGTCAAGCCAGCAGATTTACACATAAGTAGGGGCATATTATAAAGTGTGTATTCCCCCTGACCTGTTCCGTGCTGTTTGAATTACAGTGAGACACAGTCCACTTTGTGGCTCTATTAACTTCCTATCTTATCCTCACCATCTCTCCAGCAGACAAAGACAACCCCTCCCTTTGCTCAAATACACTGTGGCTGGGTTTTTAACATGGCTCCAAAGCAGTCAGACCACCTAGAACATGGACCACAAAAGATTCCTCAGATTCTGTGTTGCGGTCATTTTTACAGATATCCCTCATCCATGCTCAGAAATTACATAAAATTACATGAAACTCCCTTCTTAATGACAACCACCAAAGATGTGTATATTGCCTTCAAGCTTGTTTCTCTCATGTTCAGTCATAAAATGTAAATCTTAATGAAAAGAAATTGAGCCAAAATGAAGTGAAATATCTCAGTTTGTCTCCAAACCATGAAGGAACCAGTACTTTATTTTATGTGCGTCGCACACAACTGAAATGATCTCACCCCACTGGCCGATTTTTCCCCTGATTTGTGAGAAATACAGACTCAGTGTGACATCAGTTGACATAAAGATGGATATCAAGGCAGTGTGGCCCAATGGAATTACAATTCATTTCCTGACATGAATGGAAATGAAAGTGAAGTGACCCCTGCCAACCATAACTGGGAGCCAGACAGAAATGAAGAAAGGAAATGTCTGAAAAAAAAGAGTGGTTCAGAGTGGGGCGGGGTGATGGAGGGTGACCCCTGTTTGCACTTGATCGTGTTGTATATAGGGCATGTCTTGCCTTGTCAGATGAGGCCTATCTTTTGATTTAAAGAAGTCAGAGCGTGGTGCCGTGTGGCTGTGGATCCCCGCCAGATGGACCAACACATGGCCCGAGCATTGTCATTCAGATGCAACGTGTGCTGCGTCGCTCCTAATAAAGCACAAGTGCATAGATTTAAAAGCTTTACAGGGGCAATATGGAAATTTGTATCATCTGTTACCGTGTGATTTGGGATTTGAACATGTGTTTGCTTAACTTTATACACTGTTTTCAAAAAGAGTGTGTCGGATATCTTAATCATATCTTACATTTCAGACAAGTTATAAGTCAAAAGTATGTTACCCATAATCCTTTACAACACTGTCTTCAGGAAATTCTGTTTATATCCTCATTTGTATTGCCAAATATATTTTGCAGGAAACATAATCATCATGTTTTTTTCAAATTTGCACTCCCAATTTGACCAATATTTTGTGCCACATTCATGTGCTCCTTAATCTTTTTGTGCTTTAAAGATAAAGGATGATTGAAATTCTTTGTTTCGTCTACTAGATGTGGATGTAAATGACATATCTTGTAACACATTAGAGTGCACTCAGTGTTCGCTTCAAGCAATGGCACATCTTTGGTTCCTTTGCTTGGGTTCAATGTGTCTTTATAGGTGGTAGAACACCTAAGTAGCTGTTTAATGTCTAGTGTTTTCTGGACCTCTGTCACAGTAGGTTCCTTCATTGGGTCAAATGTGTTGACAAGAAACAAGAGGAGGTGGAGAGGAGAGGAGGAAAGGTGGATTTTTAAACTGTTATGCATGTTGCATTTCTGATTTTGACGCACATGTGTACCTTCAACCAGTTCTGTGCACCCCTGATTTTAGTCACGTTGAGCTTTGGAAAATATTGCCCTTTTTTCATTGCATTTTTGTTAAATGTTAATAAAGTAAACACAGTGTGGCCCATGCTTCAAGTGACTTATGACTTTTCCAATATTCAACTAGACAAGACTTCATCTCTCCATAACTCTAACCATGTACTGAGAGTACCTAAACAGAGCCATAATAAAATCAAAGTGGATATGGTTTGTAAGGAGGACAAATAAAAGAAGAGTTTTTATCTATCTGTAAAGGGATATTTGTTTAGAAACTTTCTTGCTTGAGGAGCTCGGCTGCACATCTCTGTGTTTCTGTGTCAGCAGCAGTCCACTGTGGCTCCGCTGTGCTCCCAGTCCACTGAAGCTGTGTTTCTGTGGCAAACCCTGGGAACTCCAGCTGAAAGACCAGCACACACTGCAGGCAGGAGATGATTTTTGGGGGGTGGGTTGGGGGGGTGCTCTGTTATTGTTGGCACACATTATTTAATACCTCACGCTTGTTAAATATGGAACCATGGCTTAGGGAAAACATGAGGGAAAACAACAAACTGTCATGTCATCTGAATCTGTATCAGTTTGCCTGCTAGTGGTGCACACACAAACACACACGCACACACACACATACAACCACACACACGCAGACAGAGCTTGTTGTAAGCAGCTGGACTAAGTGCTGGGACCTATGTCCCTGTGATCTCCTGCTCAACTTGATCCATTGTAGCATGTATAAAAGCTGGCAAAGCAGACAGCTGTTAAAGCCAAACCAAGAACCACAGTGACCATTTCTATTAAGTGGTTCTCAGTCAAGACCAAAAACATAGCGACCAGGTGCCAGATCATTAGTGCACATGCAAGAGGGACCTACCTATCTTTAATCACCTCTGATGGTTTTCGTCAAACAAACATCAGTAATTCAAATGAGGTCTATCCAGATAGTCGACATGACTGTGACTGATTCTATGTTAATTTCAACACTCTGCATTCTTCAACACACGATACACCAACTACCTGAGCAGAAACTCTTGCTTCTTATTTCAGTTTCCTAGAGATTCAGCATGTTGCAACATTACAACTTTTTGCTACAATTTCAGTGTCTATATCTGTTGAATATATCCAGTGCTCTCTCTCTCTAACACACACACACAATCACATCATCATCATTATTGGTGGCCTTTATCAAAGATGAACTCTGTGTAGAAAAATACTGCTGCAGCTGCAAGGCTGTCTTTGTGGAGCCCACACAAGTTTAAGGAGTTCAGCGAGGCAGCCATCACACACAAGCAGTGGTAGGCAGTGTGTCCTGCGTGTAAATTTCACCCTCATGAACACTGATGATGCCAATGCCAGCATCAGTAAGGGCTGAAACACCTGAGTCTGACATTTCTGAGTGTGAGTGTGCAGCCCTGATAACAGCAGCTGCTCTCTTCTCTGCTTTCTTTGCCTGTTTGGACAGCCTTTTCTGCTTTGACCCTTGCCTGCCTGACCATCCTGTAAGTAGTCTTTTGATTTTGTGTGTGACTAAAAAATTTAATTGAACTGCACCAGATCTGCCTCTTTCTGCATTGTGGGTCCACTCCCTCATGTTTGTGCCACCCCGCTTGCACAACAGAATCATGATTATAGGACCAAAATAAACTCATTAAATGTTCGGATATGTCTGCCTCTGACAATGATGCAAAACATTGTCTTTCATATTAATGACTCACTGGCTTGGAGCTGGACTAATGCACCAGGTGCTGCACATCGGCTACCCACTGCCCCTCAGCAATGAGTTCATGCAGAGATCAAATTTCACTATATTATACTGTGTGTATGATAGTATGTGACAATGAAACCTCATTTGATTTAAACCAGGGTCCATGTCCATGTGCAGGTTTGCAGACACAGAAGGGGAGAATGGATTTCAGGAGTGCAGTCACAAATCCTGCCGTACTGTAGCTCGAGCATCATAAGGGTGTAAATCCAGGGGATGAGCGTTCTCCCTGACCTAAGCAACAACACCACCCTACAATCACCCTCCTGTGAATGAGGCTACTGCCATCCCATCCCATCGCTCTCCTTCTCCTTCACCTTCCATCTCTCTGCGCAATCTAGCTTTACAAGACGGACTCCAGTACTCAGGTGCTCTCAGAAGAGCTGTGTCTGCACTACCTGTGGCCGGGGATTTCTAAAGTCGTTATCAAGGCAGGGCTGGAACAGGGGCAGAAGGAGAAGATAGTATATCTGTGCATGGAGGAGGAATATGAGCTGAAATAGTGCACAAGCTGCTGACATGCACCAACATTCTGTCAGACACAGAAGCTGTCTGCATTCATTGAAACTGTCTTACTTAATGTAGCATCTAAGAACACTTAAGAGTTAAAACAAAACTGGGAGAGGTGTTTGACTTCCACTTCTACTTCCCTGATTCCTGTGTTTGTTGTAATAGTTGTAATAGTTGTCTTCTATTATATAACTCTGTAGTTATAGTAGTATTAAGCATCTTTCAGTCGCAACTAATTTAAACCAACAGGCAAAACAAGGCAATGTATTTCAGCATTAGTTCTTCAAATAAAATGGAAAATAAAACTACATATTAGACTATTATGACTTCTAATTAGAGCCCTCTTATCAGAATCAGAATCAGTTTTATTGGCCAGGTATGCATACACATACAAGGAATTTTGCTCTCTGTACTTATATATAGGCAAACTAACAGGCTAAGTGAACATGGGCATTTCTTCCCCTAAATCCTGAGACAATAGTGCAATATCCCAGTGCAAAAGTCTGCAGAAATATGTGCAGAAATAAATATGGATAGTCTCTGTAGCAGTATATACAAGACAAGAGGCAGGTGGATGTGGCAGTATACACAGTAAACATAGTGTGCATGGTTTGTGCTGGCACATGATATTTATGTGTGTAGTATGTACAGGGAGTAAGTATTATTTAGACATTTTTGTTAATTTCCCCAGTTGGCACACCCAGACCAAACAAAATAGAAACGACTGGGAAACTGTCTCCAGTGGTGGAAGAAATTCACAAAGCTCCTCTAAATGATGGAGTATACTCTTAAATTCTTTTTACAAGGTCCACGGCCCTGTCGGAGAGATTTAGGTCTCAGGCTCCATTCTAATTGGCTTTAGAAAAAAAAAAATCTTTAAAATGTGTTTCATCTAGCTTGATGCAACTTGCAGACACCCTGAGCAGCAGAGTAAGAGACGATATGTGGCTGAAGAAGAAAAGGAGAGAATATAAGAAAGACTTTGGAGGGAAGAAACAGAAAGTCAGCAACAGCAGACGCAAAACAAGTTCATGTCGGGGTGAGAAATTAGGAAGGGGAGATTGTAAAAAAAAAGACAAGACATATTAACAAAAAGTGTGTGAGAATGTGTATCTTCCATCGAGGCGCCTGAGAGAGAAAAAAAACCCAGCCTGTTTCGAAGTCTGCACTCTCCTCTCTGTACCGCCGCTGATCGATACCAATGGCTTCTCAATTTTGCCGTGCAATGAGTTCTCAATAAAACCGGTGAATGGGCATTACACCCCCTCCCTCCTGATACTGAATCCAATTCCACAGACAACTCCAGACTTGCCCATAATGGATTCTCTATTTCATAGGCTTTGGCTTGTGTTCCTATGGCACTTGGTTAATATTTCAGCCCGCTGTCTCTCTTCCCCGCACAGCCCACTTTGTTGTATTGATTTATTTGTGCATCCCCCTACATACCACCTCTGTGGTGGGAAGACGATCTATTATGGAATTTAATACCTTTCAAAGAGCTCATTTTCTTCTTTTCTTTTCTTTTTTTTTTCTCTCGTAAATGATGGGGATACAGTATGTTCCGGGGCTGAACAGGAGTGGTCAAAAAAAGGAGCTGTCATTTATCCAGTGTTATCTTCCAACTAACAAACAGGAAGTGTCTCGTTTGGCTGTTGGTTATAAAGCATCCTTCAAACCAGGAAGATGTGTGAGGATGTTGAGGAAGGATGCTCAGTGAGCAGATGTGGAGGAGGAAGCCTGAACCCAGGACACACGGCTGCTATCCTTCCTGTATCCTGTATCCCAGACCTACCAGGTGCTGTACAGGCCCTGCTTGTGTCTGTACTGTGCATTACAGTGCAACAAGCTGGTGAATTGTTGGAGACATATAGACGGATGACAAATTCAACAAAAAGACTGAATAAATGAGTGGAGAAGCTTAATGAATGCAGATGCCTCCCTACAGGTGTATTACATGACAAGGCCATGTCTGTATCAAGCTCTGTGACATGCAGTGTTAATAGTGTCAATAAAACTGAAAACTATTCCTATATTTAATGATGACAATGTTATTAAAAGTACATAAAAAGAAACCATTAAAATGATAACCATGACAAACTGCGTTACATATTTCGTCAAACAAATACAAAAAAAATAATGGGACAGATGGGGAAATGGATAATTATAAGTAAAACAGGATGCTCTGCTTCTGATGCTATCTCTTTTTCATAAATTGATTGAGCGTGACCTGTCGTATTTGTGAGGAGCATCTTGCATTCGGTAACATTATGTCTCTGCCAGTAATGTGAGCTAACGTAATTGTTTTAAAGGAAGAAAAGTTTGTCGAGAAAATGCCACCATAGTCCCACTGAAAATTAAGAGGCTGCCCCCCAAAACAGTTTGACATAAAGGTGTACTAACAACATGATCAAGGGCTGCTGATTTGGATATAACTTGTAGACATTTGGACATTCAAATCAGCCCCAAGATGAGCAATAAAAGAATATTATTTTGTTAATGTTACCCCGCATTTTAGCTGCTCATCTCAAGCTCAACCCAGGCAATGAGTAGTGTTACAGAGAGAGACAGTTTTACCACCAGCATCATCAAACAGGGAGTATGTTTTGAGGAATGCTGTTCATCCCTATGACCTAGGCAGCGCACAGGTTGAATGACATCAGACAAAAAAGACCCCAAAAAGCCACAACTAAGTGATATCTCCGAGGCTATATTATCTATTCTGATCAATAAGATGTGTTCTTCTCTATTGGACAGTAGAGACAATATAAGCAGAGATAATTGACACCACGAGTCAGTCACAGAGTCAGCACTTCCAAGCCAGCCTTGTGTGTGATCCAGCCAGATTCAGGAACTGACAAATTGGAATAATCTAATTACACAAATGGAAAGTCCAATTTGTCACAATTATTGCAAAAACACGAATCAAATTACAGAGAAAACAGGCGATCACGACAACCTGTCTGAAGAGACAATGACAAATAGATTTACAATTAGGACAATTCAATTGTAAAATTATAGACCATATGATGATTTCCCTCATCTCGACGTAATGGTTCATGACGGCTGTACGTGATAATTGCACTCTGCAAATTACAGTCTTTATAAATTAACTTAGAATAGATTGTTTTAATGCATGCCCTATAGATTTTGTAGTCAAACTGGAAGTAATCAGATTATGAGCAGAAATTGGAGGATTTCAGTTCACTGTTTGTCTGATTGCAAATTCTAGCAGGTAACAAGTAAATATGGGATAAGTGCATCAGTACTGTCATAAGATTGCATACTATATGTCGAGGTATCCCCAGGTCTGAGATCCTTTATTTAACTGACAGCTGTTGCTGCTTCGTCATATTTACTTATCAAAGAAAAGCATGGAAATTAGACCTTTCCTTTTGGGTCAATTTTAAAAGCTTATGGAACAAGAAGAAACTTAACCCTCTTGCTGCATTTCTCTATGCATGCCCAAAAGAGAACACTGGTGATATTTATCAAGATGTTCAATTTAGTGTGTTTTCTGCTCATTCGTCTTCTTCACTGCGTTCTGTGCTGTGTTATGATTCATGCATGCTGTTTTGATTATTCATGTGAAAACACAGACTGTACACGGTCAAAGCCATCTTGAAATTAAAATCTGTCCCACTTAACAAAGAGATCATCAATCAAAGATACATGCATTGATACGGTTTGTATCAAGTCTTTGAAAGATTGCTTCCCGACAGTGTGTTCTGCCACTGCCTGCAGGTTTCAAGTGACTGACACCAAGCAGTAATAATCAGCTCAAACACCATTAGGTAATGTTTGAACTGTGACCAAACCAAATAGCAGCCTGGCATTGCTATGACTAAGTTGTCGTTCATTGAGAAGACTGAACGTTGCCAAATGTTTGCAGAGAGGTAAATGAGGCCTGATGTTTCCAGCCATGAGGAATATTAGAAGCAACTGATGAACAGGTTATCATTAAATATGAATCCCTTCCTTAACTCATCACAAGTGTGAATCCAGCTCCTCTACACCTCTACACTAGTACGTTACAAAAAGTAACACCAGCCAAACAGTCTGCACTTCTGATTGATTTCTGTAATTGGTCGTGAGGTAATTTGGCATAAGTACAACTGCATGTCCACAGTGCAGCAGACATGAATCAAGGCCCATCGACAGCAGCATATATCAGAACTATATTGCCTGGACATCGATCGCCTCTCAGACAAGATTGTGATGAGGATTGTGGAACGGGGAAAAATGAATTTTAGCCTTCAGCGTCTTGTCTCGATATCCCCAACTAGCCAAGCGGTGAGGGGGGAAATTCTTCCCTTCCTCCCCTACTGTGTTACTGTTTCACTGTCACGTGGAGACAATGTTACTGAAAGTGACAGTGGTACATATGTGTATGAATTAAACCTGTTCTCCAAAGATTAGCATCATATATTCATTTATTTTTTTGTTCTCTATTTGAACACTAGAGAGGAATAATTTAATATCCTGCTAAACTGACTAAGGCAGAAATTCTTTCTACGCTTCAAATGACAAATATTATAATTAAAACTGAAGGAGATATGGGATTGACTGTAAGATAAGGCCTTTTGGCTCCAGCAGCTCTTTTCATGTGCTAAGCAAAGAAGCCATTGTGTTTCGGGAAGCTCACATTTAAAATACTCACATTGATTCAAAGCAGTGTCCTGCTAAAATAAGAAAATAAGAAAACAGCAGCCAGAGTCTAAAGACTCTCTCAGGGTATAAATTGAAGCATCTGAACGGAGAGCAGAACCAAAGGGACGCGAGGATGGCCCAAAAGCATGAAGCTCCATTTACTCAAGCTGAAACACACACACATAATACACACACCCACGCCAGTTTGAGGACGCACACACATCCCCGCACTAAACCACAGAGGTGCACATGTGCTCTCATACACAAGCCCACACGCTCACATTCACACAGACAGTGGATTTCAGATCAATGCCAGAGGAGAATCAATGGATGGTGGGGGTTGGGAAGGCAAAATCGCTCATGGCAAAGATATATTTAGAAAGGTAAAAGACCTGCAAGTGGGACGGCTGCAGAGGAGAGAGCAGGCGGAAAATGAAAGAGAAAAAGGGGAAGAGGAGAGATTTCGCGGAGTTAATTGATTTAAGTGAGGTTGAGGAAGGGGATGCTGCTGGAAAGCACCCAGTCTCCCCAAGGTGCTCATTGATGCCAGATGTTGCTCACCTATAGCAATTACCTGCACATCTGATCTCCATGTCCCACATTACCAAAACAAACCATATGTGGGCTCTTACAAGCCAACAAGCTGCCACTTCTCTCACATCTTCTATATTTTCTGTCACTGAGATGCCTTCCTCAAGAAAGTTCTCATGAACCTCAGCAACATGTTGAGATCTGATTGGTAAGCAATTAAAATACACAGCTGTGCATTTTGTCTTCTGATTCTATAGACTATAGCATTGTCTGAGAAGTGTGTTTTTCTCACGGTAGATTCATTTGAGTTTTCAATGGTGTCTCAGTTGGCGTATGAACATATGGTGTGTTATCTGCCTTCCATCTTTGGGTTTTTAGTTTTGAGTTGTAGTTTAGCTTTAGGATGCAGCAGTGACTGGAAAACGCAGTTTAGATGCTTTTTTAAAAATAGTTTTAAAGGAGGAATATAAAGCATTTTCTTCACTATTCAATAAAAGTATAACTTAAAGTCAAATGTCAAGGCATCTTTTTCAGGATACTTTAATTGCCTACATATTAACTCTCTTTTTTTTATTACTTTTTTAAATACTACCCTTAAAAAAATAAACATTGTTATTATTCAGTGAGAATGACAAAACATTTTCAGAATACACTGGGATTCACACGCTCAAGGCTAAAAGGGGAATTTATTTCTGCATTCAAACCCTTTCTATTATGTCTTGTCCTTCACTTAATTTAGATTTTGCATAAAACAAAAAAGGGCCTAGTGTTGAGGGTGCGTGCATATAAATGTATACATCCAGAACACAACAAGGAGATGACTGTGGGCCCACTCACACAAACACACATATCCATAGGAGATGGAGAGGGGGTGTGTCAGCATGCCAGGGAAAGTGATGGATGAAGGTATGTCTGAGGGCAGGATGGGCCAACAGGGAGGGTGTTTCAGATCAGTGACGCCCACTCACCTGCCACCATCCCATGTCAAAATCCACCAAACCACAGGAAGCTACCATTTGATATATAGACTGTGCATACTCTGATATGGGCTCAAATAATAACACTAGATACGAAGTCGTGAGCCAACAACCCACGTAGGAAGATCTCAGGTCAAGGCCCTGAACTTTAATGCTCTTCTGTCCATGAAGCTTTGTATAGTATAGTGTATATCTTCCATGGTGTTTGATGACGGACAACACCAGT
Organism: Centropyge bicolor; assembly: GCA_037975185.1. NCBI lineage: Eukaryota > Metazoa > Chordata > Actinopteri > Pomacanthidae > Centropyge > Centropyge bicolor. The sequence continues at coordinate 2,645,126 of JBBMOC010000016.1, read as the reverse complement.
AAAGAGCTATGTCACCCCCTGGTGGTTAAACATGAATACAACACTCTTTGACCATATATCTATTATCATTTTCCACCTAAATCTAAACCTCCTTCACATATGAATTATATTTAAGAGTATCAGTTGAACAATGGGTGGTTATTATTTTGCCAGTGAGAGAAATTATAGGACCTATGAACCCATAAATATGGGTAAAGATAAAAACAAATGGCATGGAATTGGAATTGACAGATCTCAATTACAATGTGGTAAAATATAAAATTACATTAAAAACAGTTTTTACAAGCTTCCATTTCTAGTGAGTGTATGCTGCATGGACTAAACTATCATTTAACAACCCTCCAATAAACTCCAGTATAGTTTGAGGATACACATAATATATATAGAGAGTGTATTATCAGATTCATATGTCATGTACAGAACTTCAATTTCAAAGTGAGTTTGTCATCCATGTCTTGAGGTTGATGAAGCTAAGAACATTTATATAATTTGCTTCCTCATAAAATCACTCATAAAATGTCTTGCTTATTTTTGTAACAGTACATGACATTTCTGAAAATGATGTATATCTATTTTTGGAGTGAAGCTGCATCATCACAGTTTATTATTATTCCCATACAGGCAGAAGCACTGCTGTTATTGAGCAGCTCACATTGCAATGTGTTGCTGACATCTGGTGTTTAACAGGGGCATTACAGTGACAGGACAGTCTGGTTTGGTGATATCCCCATGGGAATTCTCATGGGACCATTTCCTCTCTGTTTACTCTGTATTCATGAAGGAGCCAGGCTGCTTTTAGAAAGCTCCTCATCAGGCGTAATGAACATGCTGAAGACAAGAATATTGAAAGTGAAGGGTTGATAGTAAAGATGCTTTCATGGCAGGGATGAATACATTTGAGCTAAGAAACAGTTAGAACAGTTTCACCTATCCAAATTATTTCAGTGAAAATCCTGCTGTTCACTGCTGGTTTGAAGAGGCTGCGCTTTGCTCATCAGACCACTAGAGGGAGCCATTACATATTGATTCATGTTGTGTATTGCCAACATGATATGTGTACCTTTCTGTGAATCAATAGTATCATGTGAATAATGATTTTAAAGTCTGTATACCTTCTCATTGGTCAAAGATTATTCTGTCTTCTATCCTCTTTGCCATCTTTTATGATGGACAAAGGACATCAGAGGCTCCTGTGATCCACTGGAGATCTCCCATGTTCCTATACTGTGTACAGCAGGTCTGTTATCAGTGTTTCAGCAGAGCAAGCAAATTTCATGGATTGTCTGGTTCTGTCAAAATTTTTACTGTTCATTCATGACATCAGCTCAAGCAATGGGAAGAGCATCTGGAGTGGCTTTAAACTTGGCTCTATTATGTTCAGTCCTACCTCACATGCTTTATCTCATCTCAGGTGATAATTGTTCTCCTGTTCCGCTCTCAACATTAAATACAAGTTCTCCACTTTCAGCAGCCAGCGGGAAGCAAAAAGCCTCTGTCGTCTTTCAGAATCAGAACCGTCCTCTGCCTTTGATGAAGCTCTGTCAGAGACGCCCTTTGCCCCTGACATTTTGTTTCATGTGCAGGGGCTTTTTCGACTGGCAGATCTCTTTGAAATGCAAAGCCGGGGAGAGAGAGAAAGGAGGGTGTGAAAGGGCATAGAGAGGGATGCAGAGACACACCCTGTCCCCCGCCACCTCCCTTACACTCCCTTTGTCGATCAGCTTGCTCGCCAGGTAGCAAGGTGGCTGTTAATTGGCGGGGTAAATGCTGCGGCACGCATCCTAATTGTGTGCTCCGTAGAGATGACAACATGACTCCTCATGCTTCTCCTCTCTTCACTACTCATATTAGTGAAACTTTCTCCATAAGGCCACCTTTGACCACAAGCAAACAAACAAAGGCAAAACTCTCGCTTGTCAAATTTAGTGTAAAACTAAACAAGATTCTATAATTGTAAATAAATAATCATCCCGGTTTTGCTTCATTAAATTATATTTTCACTCTTAATTTCTACCTTTGCAGTGGAAGGAAAGCACAAAAAATAATTAATAAAATAATTAATAAAAAATAATAATCATATATTTTTTCAGCAAATAAATGTTTCTTGTAAAAGTAAGAAAGAAAACATACACAGAAGAATATATAACAGACTAACACTAATTTGTTTTTCTCTTTGTGTTCTGTCCATTTTGCAATTCTGTTTCATGTTTTTGGGTTGAGTTCATTAAATTCCAAACACCTTGGCAATCGCACACGAGCATTACATTGTACATGATACAATTACTTTATCCCCTGCCCTTCACTGGCTCGTAGCCTGCACCGCAGCAGGAATGCTGTTTATTTCAGGTTCATTTCCAGCTGCTCTTTGTTTTCAGAGGGCCTTACAGTGTCTTTTGTTTGAGAGAAATCTACCCCAAAAATTACACTATTCTGTCAAACATCAGCAAATAACCGATGCTGCCCCTGTGAGGCTTTACTTGTCAGAATATGAGTCACAGCAGGAATTTTCAAACTCAGTAAATATTTGAATTTAAACTAGGTCCTGGGCGAGGTGTCTCTCTTTGAGACATCAGTTTGAGTTAATTAGAGGTGACGTCACGCTGCACTGACTCACATCCCGTACGGCCTCACTCTTCTTTCCCACCTAGCTTCTACAAAGCTCCTTGTTCTTTTTTGTCAAGGTGAGCAGCTGTGATTCATGATCAGATGATGTGATCAGGCGATGACATCACCCCTATCAGGACTTCAGGATATGTGTGTCCAAACTGGTGAGGTCACCCAGCTGCTTGTCTTTTTTTGGTTGTTCTCACCTGCTGTGTTTGCAAATAAGATTGATCATAGACAAAGACATGAAGAAATATACTGAAGTGAAACATCCCAGTCCAATGTGTCAGACATAATGTTGATATATGCACATTTCAGGCTGTGGAACTGGTTTCGAAATGAAGCCAAGATTTTGCTTTATATGTATTTGGGTCATTAACCAAAAAAAAAAAAAGTAAAAGTATGATCTCACACCAACATGTGAGTAACAGTAAATCATAAGTCAAACCCTAAGTCACTGTTTTTAGTCATTAGTTTTGATTTATATTATGGCAGGCTCATTAGTTTGTGAGTATGTTTTTAAAATTCCTTTATGATCTGTTTTAACCTTCTACATATTTTTAACTTTTATCTTTTCTAAAATCCAATCCAACAAGTGAATTCAGCCTCAAATAACAAGGATTAGATATGATCAAAATCTGTGAGTGAATGTGATGCTGGATGATTTTGTTTTAATGGACAAGTTAAAATGATAAAAGCCGAATTATATTGCACTAACGGTGACTTATTGTAAACTAATACACACACACAAAATTACAGACACACACATGCAAACCCCAGCCAGCTGCTTCAGAAACACGCTCAGCAGAACGATCCCGTGGCATTGATTGGTATAAATAACTTATGAGCCTAACAGGACCGGTGGGAAGGAGAGATGTAAACAAAGTGACATGCCTGTTAACTTTCTCTGGATGTGTCTGTATGTGTGAAATGTGTGAGGTCTTTAGCCTGGTGTTAAGAGTTTTCCAATGCATTATAGTGCAATAATTACGCTAATTATAGTGTAATAATTACACTAATTATAGTGTCATAATTACTCTAATGATATTGTAAGAATCAGACAATATCAGGGTTCATGCATTCAACTTTTAACATTTTTATGATTTTCATAACAGCATGTCAAAATATATGACTTAAAAGATATGAATTAAATGGAAGAGGTAGGGTCAGAGTTAATAACAGGAGTGGAAACAACAGACAGATCTAAAGCCTGAGGAAGGTCTTTGTGAAATTGAAATCATGCTTTTTAAAATGTACAAAGTGCTTTTACTTTGCATGATTTTAATTTAAAAGATATGCATCCCAAGATAACTCTATGTCTTACCACTACTGGAATCACCTGCCACAGCAGAAGTTTTAATCATTTATTAATTATTCGTTTTTGACCAAAATTATTTAAAATGTACATAATACATTTGGTGTTTGGATTAAACTGTTTATTTAAACATTGGTTTAAAAGGTGATTTGAACAGGAGAGGATTTGTTCACACTTTTTTTAAATTCAGTTTTCAGTTTAATTTTTGTACTGTACTTTGAAACTGCTCCAGTGAGAACTGTTCTGAATAAATGATGCCTCTGCTTTTGTTTTGTGTGAATCTGGCTCTGAAGACACTGAATTCCACACTCTATAATGCAACATGATGCCTCTTTGGCTAGACTCTTCTTGGAAATAGACTTTGTCCGGTAAACACTTGTCAAAGGGGTTCCTCACCACCTTAAAGATTCTTCTTATTAATGGTTTTATAACCAATGTATAATGCATTAGTAAAGCATATATTAGCCATCAATGAATCCATGAGTTATATTTCAATAAGCAAACAGACTTTTTATTTAAACAGTCTTATTATTATAAGTGATACTGAATAAACTGTATGTTATCAACTGAATTCTATAATATTATCATTTCTTTCTGACTCTATGTCTCTGTGCTTAACTTCATGATCGGTCATACAGTAGTAGCCTTTGTATTATGCAAACCTTGGTATCTGTTTTGAGGAAACTGTTACAAGTTATAGAAAACTACACACAAATATTGGTCTTGTCTTGAGACAATAATAATGAACGTGGTCACTGAGTAGCAACTGTTGCGTACTACCCACAACACCTATTTTAACACTCACACAAACATTCTGATGAGTGAGTCTTGTTCAGTAACTGGCTCTGGCTGTGTAAATCTAATTCAACTTTCAAGCTGGTGTCAAAGTAATGGCGGACAATTAGCATGCACATTTACAACAATAAAAAGCAACAACATGTCTTTATTTGTAGGGATTGTGATTAAACCTGTGTATCGAGGATATATGAGAGAAAAATGAAAGTGTAAGATTGTTCTAATGAGGGAATCTGTCAGACTGTGGTTTGCATATATATAGAGGGCTGTTCATGAGCTACATGACCTTGTACACTGTGAGCTGATTAAGATAGAATAAATTAAAAAAAATAAAGATAAAAATGTAACTATATGAAACATTATTCAGCTCCTTCATAAATCAATTAGCTACATATTCGTGGCCCTGAAAGGAACACAGCAGCAATTAGGGGAATATAGAACACACTGACCATGTGGTTATAATAAAAGACAGTGAGATATGAAGAAATGCATTTCTCCCCTCACACTGGCTGTGTGTACATGTTTGCTCAACAACAACCTATTTACACTTCATGTTACTGTATACAGCAATTTGGTGGACTATAATGGCTGCACTGCAAGGGATCTCAGACACACACACACTTGCCATTGTGCTCTTTCTTGCTTCATATTATGTGAGCAGCATGGACAAGGCAGCACTTGAAGAGGTGGCAGTGGCCCCCGCTGTGGGCAGCAGCAAGACCCTGATTAGTGCTAATGAAGACCTGCAGGAAGTGTTCATGCATGTGAGGGGGAGTACATAGATTAGAGCTGCGATTGTGTGCGTGTTAAGCTGCTGTGATGAGACTAATTGCATGTAAAATGTGCACGTGAATAGTGAACTGGGGGTTTCGTGAGCTCTGCTGCCCACCTGTAAGAGCCATAGCATATTTCATAAAACCTACATGAACTCACTTTTTATTTATGGAAACTCCCCACAGTGTTCTTGAAGTCTGCACAGTGCAAATTAATAGTCATCTCTGACCTCTGACCCCCAGTGCTCTGGATCTCTCCTCCACCTGTAAAATGGACATCCACAATTCCCAATCACTCCCCGCTACCCGCCCAGTCTGTTTCCATGGCGACTTGCCCTTAACCTTCTGCCAGCCTTCCCCTTGGAGTCGACCCCCTCTGCTCCCTTCCCCGGTCTCTGTTGCTCTCAGCCTGGGAAATCAGCCTAATAAATAGCTTTATGATAATCAGGCTGGTGAGCGGCAAGTAGAGCTGCCAATCTTAATACACTTATTAAAGTGCCTGAAAATGTCAGTCTCCCTTGTTGCCCTGTGGCCCTCGCCACACTGTCTCTTCACTCCTCGCTCTCTCTGGTAGTCACTCTGTCTCTGCCCCTCTGTTCTGCTGCCACGATCTTTCATCCTGCCTCTGTTCACCCTTCTTTCACTTTATGTCCTCTCTGATGATCTTTGGTTGTTTTACTGATAACACATGACATTTAAGATCTCGCATGGTCGGACTCCTTGTTCAATTTCAGTTTTTTACAGCTGTGAAAGTTGCTTCCTGAACATCTCAAACTGATCCTTTGAAAAAATAAAAATTAACCCATTTTTATCTGCTTGTTCCATGTTTTTCTTGTTTGCTTCTGTTTTCTATTTCCCTTTGAAACTTTGTTTAGAAAAAAGCAACACAAGATAAAGATAAAATTGATTGTGATTATTATTTAGAATTTATTGTAATGTGGCATTTTCATGACATTCCACAAAAGTCTGCAAGTTGATGAATGAACTGTTTTTAATGCTCATGATTATGCAGAGATTTTTAGTTTTGTTTTTTAATTTCATGAATTTATTTGACATTTCAGAGAATTAAAAATTTACTTTTCCTCTTCTGTAATTTTACCTTTTCCATAACAGCGTATATCAAACATGATATCATTTTTAAACTTACTTTAGAGGCAGTCACAATTTCAAAAAGACGAAAAAAAAGACAAAGACAAAAAAGGAAAAGAAACTAAAGGTGAAGACCATACAATGATGAGAGGGGAAAAATAGTGAATAATAGTTAACAATAATTGTGATTATAAAGCAAAAGGAAACATAACTTTGTAACACATCATTTAAAGCTGCCTATCAAAATGAAATATTTCCTTTAACAGCTTCACACGTCACGGCCTCTACGGAAAACTTTAAACCCATCGAAACAGTACTGTGTTTGCTTTCCTTTTAAAAATCCTCTGCTCTTCCCTCAGAGAAGTGTAATCTTGCTGTTTGAAATTGGAGTCGTCCTGGCTTCCGCTCCTTGAGAGAATTGGCTACGTGGAATCAATCCACAATGTAACCAGCCTGTGCAGCTGCTCCTCCTCTGCTCCTTATAAGATCTGTTTCACAGGGTGTGTGTTTACTGACCCCTCCTGTAAAATATAACTCAGCATCATTGTTCAAGAAAATCCTGTGCTGGCGTCATCCTCAGTAACTCTCTTCCTTTTTGAAAGTGTTTACTTCCACTATAACCTTCTCAGGTATTTCCTCCCCTCCAGCAGAGAACCATCGTTCTAAACAGCCTTTAACATTTCGAAGCCATTTTCTAAGCCTCTGTCACCTGCCCGGGTCTGTCACCAAGTCTTTTTTAATAAGATAGAACTCCTTCCATTGGTACCTAAGAATGGGGTCACTGAGCCAGAGGCAGCATTGGCAGCAGCAGCAGTCTGGCATTGAATACCAGATTAGGTTAATCAATGAGTTGGATCTGCGGTGTTAAAGGAGCATGCCAAGTTTTTAAGAGATGGGCTCAATTAAAATACCTGTTACATGATGAAAACACAATCATCTCGGTCTTTCTAATAGACGACTGCTGAAGCGCCACCTCGCCAACACCTGAGCATATATTAATCAGCAGGTGGCTGATCCAGCAAACTATAAGCATGACCTTTTACAAGTAAATAGTTGTGATGACTTGTGGCTATATGAACCTCTGGAAACATTAATAAAAAATAAAAATAAACAGCATTAAAGGGTCAGCTCACCCGATTAAAGAGACAAGACTCTCTCAGAATTTCATTTTTGGTGGCTCACGACATTTAAAGAAAAAAAGGCATGAATATACTGAACATGATGTAAATGTGTAAAATTATATGTACATACAGGACATAAAAAAATAAACATAATGTCTCTTTTATTCTGGATTTGCCTCAGAACACCACTCACCACTTTTCATAGGGGCTTCAGTACTACTACAACTACTACAATATTACTTCAGTAGAACATTTTTTTTTATAAAAAAGACTTGGTTGAACTCCCTTTTTAACTATAATATATCTGACATGGTCGGGGCACGTGTATGACCTACCAGAGACACATTTTTGTCATGCACATTCTTATCACTTAACAGGAACATTGAGCAATGTCATCCGACAATTCTTTTTCTTTGTCACGGCTGCTGGTCCGGGAGAAGAGGCAGGGTGGGGAAAAGTGAATGAGTAATACTTTGCCATCTGCTCCCCGCCTGGCCCACGCTGGAGGACTGGTCATACTGGGATGCTCAGGTGTGAATGTGTGTATCTCTGCTCACATAATGAGGGTGGGGTAGAACTCTCCTTTTATATGAACTTCTGTCTATCTTATTACATTGTCATAAAATCGAGGAATGTTTGCATGTACGTACGTCTTTTGAATATTTTCAAACTTACACTGAGATGCTAATTTGTTGTCATATTGTACAATGATTAATAATATCTAAATGAAAAAGCTTTCTTTCCATAGGCAAACATAAAGACAACAAAAACATCCTGTTCTTATGTCAAATATATATGTTTTTTTCCATGCGGTTAAATTGAATTAAATTTAATCAAAGAGGCATTTACTTTACAGTCTGCACTCACTTTAATTAGCACAAAGTCAGACTGTCACATTAGGCCGGGGCGGATGCGGCCTCTGCCGACACAGGCAACGTTATCATAAATGTCAAAATTAGAATATTCTGCAAACATTACTCTAAGCACATCATTACATTTATACGATGGCAATTAAAAGTTCACGTCAGTCACGATCGCTCTGTGTTAGTCGTTTAGAGACAGATGGAGGAGAGTAAATGGACAAAGAGGAGAAGCGAATATTGTCTTTTGTTTGCCTTGTGCGTGTGTGTGTGTGTGCGTGTGGGTGCACGAAGAGATGTCAGGGTAGGTCACACACTGACTGTATTGATTAATTAGTGTTTACTCAGTGATTACGTAGAGATTGTCTCAGCTACAGCCCATGGGTAGTATCCTCTTGATACACACAGACACACACACATTTACAGTCTCAGTTAATGAATCAATATTGGCATGTGGCATGGCAGATACACTGAAGCATAAATTGAGATCATGCATCAAATAATAATGAACAAATCATACCATGTATGGGTTGTTGCTCTGGCATACTAATGCACATCATTTCTGTATTCAGCAGGTATGGAAAGTGTCTTTTTATGCATTCTTTTAACAACTATTGAAAAAGCAGTCATTCTTCGGGTTTTGATTCATTTAGATTTCATTTATTCAGGGTGGTCCCACTGAAATCAAGGGTCTCATTTCCAAGGGAAATTTAGTCAGGACCAGAGTTTACAATTAGATCCAACACCCCCCTTTCCAAAAAGAAAGAAAGAAAGAAAGAGGGGGGGGAGCCGGCAATCTGAGATTTAATGCTACAATTGAAACAAGAAACAAGCATTTTGTAATTCAGAGCCCCTTTTCTGGTTTTGTCGTCCATTTTGATTTAGAAAATGAAGAGCACGGAAATAAAGACACACCACTCACATCTGTCCACGTTCGCTCATTAAAATGCTGATCAAGTTTTCAAAGTAACAGAAGGAGAACACATTATGGTATACGATACAAAGCCACCATGATCTGCACTTATCGCACTGTTTTTTATATCTTAGTATTCATAGGCATGCATGACCAATTGTGTTGACACTGCAGGGCTGTCATTGCATGTTTCTTTCCCACCAATGGATTCAAAAGATAATTGGCACGGGGATTGTGATGTGAAATGGATTTTGGAGACAGCTATATGTATTACTGTGTGTGTGTGTGTGTGTGTGTGTGTGTGTGTGTAAGAGGAAGAAAAACAGAGCGGGAGAGATTTGTCATGCTTACACTGATGCTTTTTGTGATTTCACCTGTGTGCATATTTGCAGATTGCCAGTGACAGGTATTGCCATGCATGTGTATTGGAGATAATATAAACAAGTTCTATGCACTCAAATATTATTGTCTAACAATCCAATCACCTGTTTAACCACGATTAGATGTTAAAAGAAATTTACATTAAAAAACACCTCGCACCTTCACTCAGTTTTAACTCCATTTGTCTTTCATGTGGGCATAAACTGATTACTTGGAAGTGAAAAATGTTATGCATACAAATTTAGCTTTAAGTCTATAATTGTGATGCAACATCTGACATAAAGCAAGCAATGTTTTGGTTATGACACAAGCATTTCATATCAAGTACATCAGTGATTTACTTCAAGCTAAATGTTTGAATTGACTCAAACTTAATATGTCTACATGTAATGCAGTGATGTGCTGTGGAGTGGACAGCACTGACAGCACTCATAACTAATCACACTGATTGGAATAACAATGGCGCAGGGTGTGTGTGTGATGAACAAAAGGTGTCATCACATTCAATAGACCCAGGAAGATGTGGTGAGGGTGAGGGGGCTGTGTAGATAGGTTAAAGGTTCCAACCTCTCTTGGTGACCCCTGAGTCATCCGCACACTTAACCCCTCATTCTGATTGACCTCCTCCTTGTATGTGAGCTCCCAGATGAATGGTGCAGCCAGCCTCTTTAATATACTGAAGCAGGAGTTGTTGAGAATAGAATATGTGGATAATTAACAGAGACAAGCGTTGTGTGGTTTCATTGATTCGATTGATTTAAGCATTGCACATCTTAACACATTAGGACATTTGTGTAATTGCTGTAAAACTACTACTAAAGCACTGAGTAAGATGGAGGCTTCACCACTGTCTGTTTTATTTACAGTATAATTATGCTTTATAATGTTACCTATGTTGTTTTCAAGGATCTTGTCTCCCCTGTTGAAGTAAAAAAAATACTGTCAAAAAATTTTCAAATTCATTCATCCACATCAGAAAGTGGTACAATTGAATTCATATATAGTATCAGCAAGTTATCTTTGCCACTAATGACATTAATTAACTCCCACACAGTTTATTCAAATACATAAATATATGCAATTAACTCCTTTTTCATATGTGTCTGCAATCCATTCCTCTTGAGTGGAGCAGTTTATATGTCGACAGAGGAGACTCAATAAAACTGGATGGTGACACAATACTAGGGATGAGCGAGTACACCACTATCTGTATCTGTATTCGTATCTGTTTAACCATCTACATTATCTGTATCTGTATCTGTATTCGGAGTGGGCGGGGCCTAAACCGGAAGTGAGTGCAGAAATGGGTGAGGCTTAAAACTGTACATTATTTTAAGTCTGAAATTGATATGGATTGATCAGAAGTTGCTAATCTACTGTATTCAAAGCCTATATACAGTATATCTCAATAATATTTATAATATTATTTTCATTAACTGCAGAGAGAAAGTGTCAGATACTGCATGCAGCCATATACAATAAAAATATTAATATAGGCTACTTTGTGTGTTCAGCTACAGCTATATGTGTGTATGTGTGTAAATGGTCTGTAAGACTGTTTATTTTTTAATGATCTGTGTGAACTTCATGATTCATGCAAACATCTAGTGATGGCAAACAGGGAAATAATATGTCAGCCTTGTTCACTTCTTCTCAAAAGCGCCGCGTTCAGTACGAGCAAAGTTTTTCAATTGACTTCATATCACCAGCCAAACTAAGAGCAAGCAGACGGTTAAAAAAAAAAAAAAAAAAAAAAAATCGGACCGGAGCGGAGGCATTTACCGACGCGACGCGAGCCGTTTTCAGCTCTGTCTTGTCAAATGCACCGCGCGTATGTTGGGAGCAGGTTGGGAGAGACGTGCAGAGACCATACAGTCTATGGCAGAGACGTGTCTGTGTAGGGAGGGGCGGGCGCTGTGTGTGACTGGCCAATCACAGAGCGCAGAGAGAAGACAGTCAGTTCCACAATGAGGATTTTCCTTCAGCACGAGCACAGATATTAACATATTTTACTCGTATCATAATCGTAATCGTCAAACATGCTTTATCCGTAACGGATACTCGTCTGAAACGAGTATCCGGCTCATCCCTACACAATACTAATAAGGCGCAATAGTGATAGCAGTTTTAGACTCCTTCTCCTTCAGAGATCAATTCTGCCAAGATGGCTTGCTATAGGTCAGAGGCGTCAGTTTGCATGTCAAACTTCAGCAAGGTTTGAACCTGACACAAATATTTACTTCACTTCCACAAGCGAACCCTCGCATTGCAGCAATTCCATTAAAATGTATCTATTTCACTCTTCATATGCTGGTGTGACCAGATGTTTGATTAGGTATATGTTTGATTGACAGCTCACTGGCAGGGCCACTAAAACACACTGCCAATAAGTTATCAGTCAGTGGCAGTGCTTTTCTTCTCTGGTAGATATTTGTCTGGCAGCCTGTTGAGCAAACCGAGGTACAACATGTTCACAAATAAGAGGAGGTTAGCTCGAGAGCTGTGTTGCTTCACAGTCAAGCCGTGATTCTGTCGAATACTGGCACCTACTGCTTTACGCAAATAAGTTTAAATGATGTGTTTGGATTGGCTATGTGCACAGAATTCCAGGTAGACAGGGAAGCACAGGCACTCTGTATAAACAGACAACCGAAACAGAGAAATATTCAATAGAGAGAGAGAGCAGATTTGTATGGTGTCGCAGGGGGAAAAAATCATGTTCAAGGAGAATGAATTAAAAGAAAAGAAAAGTGGTGATATACCAGAACTCTATTTTGGAATGGTCGTAAATTAGAAAATGAGATGGCACAGACACCCAGTCAGCCTGTCTGTCATCTGAAACTGAGTGGCACCATCGCTGAACTGAAAAGGACATAATTCTCGTTCCCTCCAATAACTCTGTCAAATGCATGCCCACCCCAGGAACAAAACTGCATTATCATGTGCTCATCTCCGTGGCTTATCACAACGCTTCCTCCCACAAACAGTCGGGAAATTGAATGCGCCGCCCAGACAATTATTATTCCAGGGAGTTATCGTATCCACTGATCCACGCTTCCTTTTTTTTGGGCAAATACATGACACTAATCCCTGCCCCCATACTGCACCTTATGAGCCAATCTAACAACCGTCTTATATCTCTATCACCATCCAATCTGCTCGTGCTCAGCACCTGGAGAAATCCTCGCCATGATGGAGGAAGTTGTCCAAGCTGTTATTAGCATATGCAGAACTCTCTCCTGCTTACAAAGTAGGATCTCTTGCCCTTCTCTCTCTCTCCCTTTCTCTCTGTCTTGCTCTCTCTCTCCCTTCTTCCACTTCAGTGTTCATCTTCGCCACAGATGCTGCCTAATTTCCATTCCTGCTCGGTTATGTACATAATTCTGCATATTATCTCAGACACAGGGGGCTGAGCATGGAACTCTGCTGCAAACAATGTCCCTGTGAACATGTCTAAAAGTGAAAGCCAGAATTGTTTTTTTGCTTTGACAAAACGCAGAACATAGTCTGCTTATGGAGAATGTTTTTGTTCATGATAAATGAACAATTTTGCTGATCTCACAATCCAAAATCTATCTGCATATAAGGTGCTTTTGGAAAACAATAGCTTCAAATTCACCCCATGTAAATGAACTTCTACAATCTCAAAAAGCTCAGTCAAAACTTGTGTTTGGGTAGCAAAAGCTCAAATGGTCCATTCAAGCTTGTAGACGGGGGGGCAATGATACAACAGAAGACCCCATGCAGTAGCTACAGATTGGGGCTTTAAAGTGAAATTGTGGATGATAAGCTTATCTGGGATGCAGCAGGCCGGCGCTTGATGGAAACCGTGATGAGGAGGCTCAAGCTGAAAGCAGCTGAAAAATACGTCGAGATGATCTGACGGTAATTGGGCTCCTAGCTGGACTGCTGAGTACCGCCTGATGTTATTCATTCCCTACAGGAAGAGACTGAGGAGGTTTCTTTTAATGGGAAAGATGGGAGGCACAGATGGAGGGATAAGGTGAAGGAGCAGAGAATGGGTGGAGCAGGAGAAGAGGTGAATGTGCAGTGACTCAGATCCTTCATTATCAAGATGCTGGCATACGGAAATTCATGCATGCAGGTAAACATTCAAAAGGCATACACTTCCTTTTTTCTGTCTTGCTTATGTATTCTCACAATGTGGCAATGCTGTTTATTCAACAGCCGTGCTGATAAATCAAAGTGAATTGGAACAAAATTGAAGTGAGGCAGATAGAGGCAGTGGGCAAATATAGAGTGAGATAGAGGGACGATAAAGGAATCCAGGATGAATGACAGGGGGACGGGAGATAAAAACAGATGAGGTACAGCTCAGGTGATGAGCAAGAGAGAGAGAGAGAGAGAGTGAGCAAAAGGGTCAAGTAAGAACAGTATTATGTCATCTATGCTGGACCAAATTTGACCAGGGGTATAAGGGAGGGTTCATGTCACCCATCTTCATTTTTGCAACCATTTTAGCTTTGACTTTGCTTTTTCATTCTTGGCTGTTTGCCTCAGGATGATGATGATGATGGTGACTAACTAAACATGCTTTATTTACTACTATGTCACTGAATTCTAATTATCATAACATAACATTAATTCACTATTGCCTTCTTCCACACCCATCCCTTCTTAATTGCTTCTGCTGTGAGCAGAACAGGTCAGACTGAAGACTACAATACCATAAAAAACTATTCATGGCTTCCTATTGGGGTTCTTTGTTTTGATAAAATACATAAAGACCTTTATTTTAAAAAATACGTTATCTGTGAGATTGGAGGAGGTCAAAATGTAAAAAAGTTGAGCTACTCATGAGCTGCAAATAAAAGCTGTGAAACACTCAATCTTTATCCTGCACTGCACAACACATCTGGTGTAAACTGATGAAAAGTTATTGAGGATGAGTATCGCAGAATGTCTGACTTTTGAACTTACACCTAGTATCACCTCTGTGTTTTCAGCCTAAAATAGTTGTCATCATTTTGGAGCAGATCATGAAAAGTTGTGAAGCTTTTGCTACAAGCAGGTCCTGCTCACACGGTGCAGACTTACATTACTTTGATACTGAAGAGAAAGTCTGAAGCTGATGACTTCAAGACCATATCTGAATAAGTTATAAGGGCTGTCTTTTTTTATGACTTTAGATTTAAAGTACTTTGTCCTCAATTTTCATCCGAACTCCTGACACAGCTGTGACCTGAAATGTGTGTTAGGTATCACATGTCATATGGCGTGTGTTTTGGTTTGACTGAGTAATGAGTGTGTGACTGGTCTGTTCATATTTAAACATATATTTGTTCAGAAATCATTTAGGAACATTTGTATTCATTTACACCCCTAAATGATTCTTAAATCATATCATTATCCAAATGTTTCATTCTGACCATGCTGATGATTTACACCAGTTGTTTGACCAGAGTTGATCAGGTTGGTTTCATTTTCACCATGACAGAGATACAGAGTTTGTTCATTTATTTCGTCCATGTCCGTCAGGTGTCCACAGTACACTTGCAGTGTTTTGTTTTCTTTCTTTTTTTTTACATTCAACAAGTGGTTGAATAAATGGCAAAGTGGTATGTATTTCATGTGCAAGCTTATTCTTTTTGATAAATGTCATAAATGTGAACTGCTTAGTGATCAATACCATTGATTCATGTGGTACCTGGTAATTACAACGAAGGGATAAGGGATTGCAACAAAAAGAGGAGCATCGTGGGGGAACGCATTGCCAGGTTTTTGTGTGAAAAGTCCCAACCCAGCCCTATCAGAATAATGGGTTTGTTTTGGCTGGACGCCATCAGTGCAGGGGTTCAAATCCCTGCACCTCCTGCTCTCCACCACAGTTTGTCTGGCCAGCCGCTACTGAGCCCTCCCCAGTCATCAGACATTCTCTTTCTAGCCAACTACAAAGTCCCAGCCGCGGCCACACCGCCAGCATCAGCACCAGCGCACTGAGAAAGGTCACATTAAATGATCCAGACGTCACGCTGGAGCTGGAACAGGCTTTGACAGGAAGTGCAGGGTCCAGAGGTGAAACAGTGTTTGTGTCTGCGTCCTGGTGACTTTGAATTAGTGTGCATCTCAGTGCATTTGTGCATCTACATCTTAAGTGTGTGTGATATGAGTTACTGAGAGAGGCGGTTTGAATTCTGCAATAGTAGAATTCAGCGGAGGTGATTACGTGGGGAGACAACTGGTGGTTCCCAGAGCTTGACTCTGGCTATGAATAAAGATGTTTGGTTTCCCAAATGCTCCTTTGCAATCCATTATTAATGCATATCTACTAGCCAGCCATTCCCAGTGAATACATGACGAATATAGCAGCAGGGATGTAATGGATCTAGTGGGAAGCAGTACAAATTATAGTTACCATTTTTTCTATGCCTTTCTCTATTCGCCTGCTTTTCACTCTTTACATTTTGTATGAGTTCCAGAGCCAGCTGCGGGGGCACTATGGTGGCCTTGCCTTCCCTCTGTATGTCCAAAAGCCACTTTTTGAATTTTGAATCTGGCAGTGTGCAAATTGAACAGGCTTGAATTTATGAAATGCTGATTT
This sequence comes from Centropyge bicolor, assembly GCA_037975185.1. Lineage (NCBI taxonomy): Eukaryota > Metazoa > Chordata > Actinopteri > Pomacanthidae > Centropyge > Centropyge bicolor. Next base: position 2,628,713 of record JBBMOC010000016.1, on the reverse strand, counting down.
GCATTGATAAAGATTCCACAAGCAGCTCTGCTTAATAAAGTCAGTTGTGGATGTTGTGGGGAGGTATAGTTTTATGGGATTTGCATATTGAAATATTTAGAAGTAATTAGCTGGGAAGTATGCACACACACACACACACACACACACACACACACACACACACACACACACAGTGTTAATGACTCCCTGGCAGATTTATGGTGAATGGAGCAAAGGGGAGCCTACTTGACCTCCATGAAGGGACAAATGGCTGCATTAGCATCCATAAATTACAATACATACATGCACATACAGCTACACAGCACAGCAGCAGACAGCACCATCTCCAGCTGTCTGCATGCAAAAAGGCCCGTATGTATGTGCACACACACACACACACACACACACACACACACACACACACACACACACACACACACACACACATACACCAACACCATTTCCAAACCTGGGCTTATAAGCATCAGAACCGCAAGTTAATCTGAAACTATTTCATGAAGTTTTATTGATTACACAGTGGCCACTCTAATGAGGGCTTTTACATCTTTATAGCAATGAAGAAAAAAAGGAACGCTCCGTGAATGCTTCTCTTTGTGTGCGTCCTGTGCGCTTTTATTAAAATTTTTGATATCGATTCACAAGCCAAACGTCTTCTTCAAAGCTCTGTTTCTGGCAAGTGCACCTGGTCCCTGAGGAGCATGCATCTTAACATCTATTGACCCAGGCAGAGACTCTGCAGTCTCTTATGGATTATGAATGTATCTCCACAGTCAGAAGTTGCATTCAGAGCACAAGTGAGTGTGTGGGAGGAACATAGGTGGGTGGGGAGATAGAGAAGCTCACTGGGCTGTCATTTCTACCATAGTTGCATTCAAACTGATTTTAAATAACATAACAGAAATTTAAGCTTAAAGTAGCTTGTGTACTTTTAAAAAATCTCCCCTCTCATGGGTTTCTTCTTTCTACTGTTTTTAATATTAACTGACTCACAATCACTGTCTATAAATCAAGAAAGTAAAGCTGTAAAGAGGTTCAGTAAAGTTGATTGTTATGGACTGTGAAACTGAAATTTTAAAATAGTGGTAGACAGTCAGAAATACTTAATTCTGGTTCCCCTTTAATCAGCCTTCATTGACTGTCAGGCATAATCAGGTAATAGTCAGTACCCATGTATCAGTCACACAGCACAAATCCCTAAATAAACTGTCAACAGAGAATACAGACAACATGTGATGAAGGCACAATGAGGGTGAACGAGTGAAAGAACTAAAAGATAAACTTGCCAGGCCCTTGCAGTCCACGATAGTGCTGTGTTTGAGTGAATTCTCCATTATTTCCTAAATTGGTTATTGGGCCACATTGATTTTCCCATTGAGCCTCCCTCTGAGCTCCAGGTCGACCCACACAAGCTGTCCGCCCACTGCCTTGCTATTGAGCTTCTCGCCTGGATACCCACGGTTTGACCAGCAGCCCCCGGTAGCAGCCCCCCCACCCAGTGAATGATGAGTCAGCACATAATGAACGGTGAAATACATCTCTATTATGGTGAAAAATAAAAACATGTGGGCTATCAATCCAAATCCTGACAAAAATGTCAAAAGGCCTTTCATATGAGTAAAATAGGATATAGTTTTTGTCAAGAAACAGCAATATTGATTTCTGTAGCAGGTGGAAATTTAGATATCAGTGTTTGCCTTTCATTCTGTCCATGTGGTCGATCCATTTCCTTTACAACAGTTTACAATGGAGAGACTTATATACTTTATCTCATTGATCACTGATTAGTTGAACTATTACATCCACACACACACACACACCCCCACCCCCCCATTGTCAGTTAGACTCCCTGAATATATCGCCTTAGCTAAAGCTGTTTCTGGGGAAAGATCCCACAGAATATGAAGGCAGATGCACACGAGGCACGTCTGTCCATCAGCCGATCAGACTATGTTACTCTGCAGCAGATAGATTGCTCTCAATAGATTCATTGTTCCTGCTGGCCTCTCATGCTTACTTTCTCATCGAGCTGCTATAGATCTTGGGAGTGAACACTGAGCTCAATCTACACTCCATTAGAGCTTGTGGATGAGAGGAGGGATGACAAAAGAGAGAAAGAAATAGAAGTGTGAGGGCAATGAAAGAGAAGCTATAAACTCAGCATTACACTGCTGCAGCATGTATCTGGTTATCGGGATGGGTGGGCTCCGAAGCACATCAACGCCTCACACCCATGTCCACTCATCAAAAGGCAAACCTCACTCCCCTCTGTGACAAAATACACACCAATTACCCACATACATAGACACTCACACACAAGGCAGCAGAAAGAAGGAACGCAGCAGCCCTCACTGGCTCTTAACCATCAGTCGATGGACACAAGCTGGGAAGCAGCTCGATATGTTAGAAACCAGCTCGGAATTGAAATTGGAAAGAAAGAAAGAAAGAAAGAAAGAATGAAAGAGTTGCCACTCTAAAACAGGTAACAGAGATGGTGATGTGTTACACACAACTAGCAAAGGCAGGGCTGTATATATATGTACATATAAGTATAAATGTGTGTGTGTGTGTGTGTGTGTGTGTGTGTGTGTGTGTGTGTGTGTGTAGCTTTCATTAGTATGCAGTGACATGGAGACAAAGCTAGGGTGCTCATTATAGCAGACATCAAGGTGATCTGTTGACTTAACTCTACCATAAACACACACACACACACACACACAAACATAGACACACTTATATGTACATATATATACAGCCCTGCCATTAGAGCAAAACACAGCAGGGATATCTCATTACACCATGTTAATAAGCCTGTGCAGACACAGTAAAAACAAAATTCCCTCCACAACCATAAAAAAGACGACTTTTGTGATTTTCACCTGGAGCAAAACAGAGACGTGAAAGAGCTGTGAGACTGAGCTTCATCCCCGACAGAGAGGAAGAGAGAAGCCCAGTGGCAAAAGTTAAGGAGCTGTGACAGCTCCAGTCCATCCAGCCTGACAGCAGACAGCTTCATTTAACAGAGGGAGCGGCTGCCGCTCATGCTTCTGCAAAATAGACTGTGTTATTGATAATACTGTCTCTTTGTCACATTTTACTCACAGCCCACAAAACACTCTGACAAGCGTGTGATCCCAGTGTGCTGCCATCGTCAGCTGCCCCTTTTTTTGTCTATTTTCTGACAGGAATCTTCAGACGGACTAAGGCTGAGGCTGAGGCATAAATTAATCCAATGGCGGGATCATCCTGCACAAGTCATTCCAAATTTAACTCATTTGCACTTTAAACTTCTTAATTGTGAAATCAGGAAGCACAGGACTTTATCTAAACACTGGAGCATCCCATAATCAGCTTTTAGTAATAATACTGTGTAATTATTAACTGTCATCATAAGTTCTTTAAATAGTCATTTTGCATGTTAAAGCTGGTCTAAGAGCAGCAGATCTTACATTTAAAATAAAAACATGTCATAAGTAAGTCATCTGATTTCAAACACCCATCACCTCAAATGAGATTTACACTTATGACAAGTCCTTCCACTTTCCCTTTTCAACTCCCTCCCCGGCTCCACTCCACATTACCATAACAAAAGACACCACCTTGTAAGTGTTTTTAGCATTTTTCAAGAAAACCCACGTGTCCTCTTGCATCAGACTGTCGGGAAAAGAGGGCAAAGACAAATCAAAGGGGAGGTTAATCAAGGGGGGGACGGAGGGGAGGACGCAAAAGCAAATTCCCTGCGCTTACCATTGAAGCTGGTGAAGTTTCCCCAGTCGAGCAGGGAGCTGTTGAAGGAGGGCAGGGAGACGTTGAAGAACAGATCAGTGCCGTTGTTTGGGTTTCGGATGGTGTCTGTGAAGAGGTTCATCTGCAGCAGGGTCTTGATCAGATAGCGCAGCATCTTGCCATGCAGAGGGACCTGCGCTCCCCCTCAGGTCTCACTGTCACTCACTCTATTAATCTGTCCTCTTAAAAGTGAGAGTCTGTCCACTGCTGAATGTCCTTTGCCTCCTTAACTTGGTGTTAAGAAGAGTTAAAGAAATGTCCTTTTGATCCCAAGCTGATTCAAATATTTCAAAACATTTTTAAAAATTTGGAGAAAAATAATAGATATTAGTGAAAAAGCAGATTAAAACGTATCAAGTTTAGTTGATTAGTTATTTGCAGATGTCAGACAGGGTTGGGGGGCCCCCTCGCTGTGATTCCCTCCTGTTCCTTCCCAGCATCCAGATTGTTCCTTCCTCCTTGTTTCTTTTGTTCTGGGATCACATAACTTCACACACTGTCTGCCACCACACACAAAAACAGCCTCTCGCCAGTGTAAAAGAATCCAGCAATGTGATGATGACCCCTTTGGATTTGCTGCTCTCCTCTCTCCAACCCCTCCCTCTGGCTCCTCCTGTGTCCCTCCCTCCCTCTCCTGCTCTCCTCCCTCCTCTCGCTCCCTGTGATGGGGTCCCGAGGGGGTCCAGGGGAGAGAGAGAGCAGGTGCTGTTGGCAATAAATGTTTAATTATTAGATTAATAATCATCCCAGGAGGCTCTGAATCAAGGCAGTGGTGAAAAGGGGGAGAATAGACTTACTGTCACTGTCTTACCCATAAACTATGCACACAAAGGTCATCTCATATACATAAATGTATGCATACAGTAGGTGTTAGACAAACAAGCATGGGACCAGCAAAACTCCTGCTGTGTCGTTTGGTGCTGTTTCCCCACTGTCACAGTTTCTGAAACACACTCGATGTCAATATCTTCATGTAAAGACAGTTCTCCTCTGTCAGCCTCACAAACTGGAGTTTGCATCAAAAAGGATCAGAGATCATTTTTCAATAAGAAAAATGACATGTAGTGTAGGGCCTGCAAGTATATGCAAATATGCTGCAAAAAATCTCAACATTTCATTCATTCCTTTCACAGATGAAATAACTCTGTACTAGACTAAGCAATGCTGTTTTTTAAAATTCATTTTGTTGTCCTAGTAAAAGCCCAGTATATGATGGCAGGGGTTAAAAGCAGTAGCATGACTTTGACATATGGACAATAGCAGAGACACATACTGTAAAGCAGTAGCTCTGCATTAAGTATGAATTGGCTCAAGCTCATGATGTTTATTATGCAGTTCTTCTCACACACTTTAAGAACTGCCATGACTGCTGTGTTGTAATGTATTTCAGGTTTTTTTGTAAACCCGTCGTATGTAAAGGACTGCATAAGTGTGTGCATGCCTGCGTGTGCATGTGCATATGGATGAAACAAATTTACCCACATGCCTTCAATCATGCTCAAGCATGCTACAGCCCTAATGCATAGTCTACATATCATCATTGACATGCATGTGCAATCGTGGCAGTATGGTCGCATGTGGCGCCTGGACACCCCACTGACAGCCTCAGTGTGACTCCTATTAGCGATGCCCGTCCCCCATCAGGACCCTGTCCTCCTGCTTCATCACTGTGACAATGGGAGCCATCCCACCGACAAAGTTGCCGTGACGACCCCCATCCTGTGCCCTATTCCTGGGGTCCCCTCCAGTCCCCCTCATTTCAGAGGGTCTTCTATTCATGGGGCATCTGTGCCAGCTATATCTGCACACACAGCACTAACAAGTGTACAACATGGGCATGATATGGAAGGAGGGCAAGTTGTGTAAGATCAATAGTTGCTTACAGACTAGATTGTGTGTCGGGGTCGTGTTATCTTGTCAGTCTGCTGCAGCCATTTGACATGGATGTGCTTTAAAGTGTTTCAGTAATGTTAAGGGATGTGAAAGCTGTGCATGTCCAATATAGATGGATACTTTCTATCGTTGTTTAAAATAGCATGACTGCAGCACTTAAGGTGCCCTGTACTTCTTCGGTGACTCAAAAAATTCACACACATATGCACACTCACACACACAGTAATTCCTCAATCAATCTCCTCAAGAGCAGACTTTCCAGCTCCGCAGCCAGGTCTCCGGTATAGTGAATAACCCATACAAAGAGGGCTGAGGATAACATCACTATCTAGACACACGTAGATACAGGCAGACCCAAACCTTGTATGTTGCACTTCACTTCCCTTTGTTTTCAGTTTTTCAACAAAGACCAAGACCTGAACCAGGAAAGTGGATTAACTTTTGGTTTGATCTTTTTATACCAGGTTGACAAACTGCAACTCAGTTTATTATCTGCTTTATATTTCTTTGTCATTCTAGACAGATATTCATGCAAAGACTCCTTTTATAGCAAGACAACATTGAATATTCACAGCACTGTTGCGCCCTGGTAACAATATGTTGAGAGAAACACAGATGACAGTAAATTCTATTTTGCACAGGGTGATAATGTTACAACAATTATCTTCAACACCTAATTGCCTATTTTTTTTATTTCTGTCATAAACTAGCCATAATGAGGCAGCTCTGAAGTGCCACTGCAAAGATATGTGTATGATTGCATGCTCCCTGGTTTCTCTCCTCAGCCATTCATAATTCTCAGTAAAGACTCTCCTCACCCATATGATCTGCCATCATGGTGATCATAGTCTTTGTGAATATACTGCTGGCAGGTCTGCAGCGTAAACATGTCACATTATGAAAATTTATATTTTAAACAAATATGTAAATACATTTTAATTCTGGCTTTATAGCTTCTTTTTCTGATTATCGGATGTTGTGAATATTAACATATGTTTTTTTTTTGTCCCTCTGCACTTGTGTAACATTATACATGTATGTGTGCACCTGCTGTTCTCCAAGATAATTTCAACATCCAAAGCATGGTTATGTTGCAGTACAACAGTGAGAGTAACAGGAATAGTATTAGCGATAGTACTATTAGTATTATTGAAATGACACTTGTTTTCAATGTTTCAATTTTACTTTTGCTAACCAGGTGTGACCATAGTTTAGAATAGCTGGTCGCTGCATGTTGACCTTTTGTTTTGTCAGAGGGGCTTTTGTCAGCGGCATGACGACCTCTGTTTGCAGCATGAAACCAAATTTCATGCAAATCCATCAAACAGAGGGCTGAATGGTGGCACACTGACTGTTTGGCCTTTCATACAAATGTTAATGCAGGGAGGGATGCAGATGGGTCATTAATGTCAACACCCCGTTGGATGGATGTCTTTGTCTCGCTATGACAATTATTACAAGTTCAAATCCTTTTAACATTCCCAAACACAGGCCTTTAATGCCGGTGTGATTCCTTGGATCAATCCTTGAAGCTGTTGGCTCACATTGACATTTAGATGGATACACAATCAACAGACTTTTCCACATTTTTATTTTGTCATCACTACTTTAACAACTTTAACTCGTCTGTTATTATCATATTATTATTATTATTTAGCATCGCAGTGTGTGTTGGCAGTACAAAATTAACTTAAGAACTTACAGGAAAATAAACTTGAAGCAATTTTGTGATTAAGGGACAGAAAAATAAAATAAATACGTAAAATTGCATTGACTAGTTAATCAGCTAGTCAGCTGAAGCACAGGTACTAATTCACAAGTGTTTACATAGTCTACATACTAGCAGCTCTGGGAGGCTGTACTTAGGCTCATTGGTGCTTTCAGCTAAATGCTAGTATCAGCATGCTAACACGATCACAATGACAGTGCTAGCAGGTATAATGTTCACCTACTTTGTTTTTACTAATTAACCTAAACGCAGCTGAGGCTGATTGGAATGTCTTTACAAATATGTTGAACACATATTTAACCATTAACCAAAGATTTGATTTGATCTAATGATGGCAATAGAATAAAGGTCAGAGTCACCAAAGTGATTAGGATACATCATCTGACAACCATGAAAGTCCAAAAGTAGGCATTGACATATTTCACTAGATGTGTGAAAACTGACCTGTTATTGGGGCCAGGTGAAAGTTAGAGGATCCTGAAAGTTATTGCAGTTCATCCTGAACTTGTCCCATGGCAATTCATTTAATAGTAGTTCACACAAAAGTACAAATGTCAACCTCATGATAGCCCAACTTTTTCAGAACGCAACGTCATATGACATGTCTGCCTAACACAGATAGTGCCAATAAATTAAAACAGTGGAAACTGAGCCTGGAATTCAAATGATGAACACATGTCGAAACACATCAGAAGTGGGTTAAAGGATGTGGGTGAAAAGCTATGAGTTGACGTTACTTGTTTTGCTGATGACATTATAGTGTTTTTACCATTATAGTGGTGGTACTGCTATTTCCCCCCTTGTCTCCTGACCTTTATCTGGGACCAGCCTTTCAATCCAGGCCACAAGTTTTGAGCCTCCTTGTATTTGAGTACCAGCTTTTAATTGAGGTTTGAGTAACTTAATACTCAATAACTTTATTTGACATGTGTCATTAGCAGGATTTGCACATACACTTGGTTCTGTTGGTAACTTTCACCTTGACATTCAGTTGAGTTGATGAGTTCATACAGTCACAGTATGGGAACCCCTTTGATTCAACACACCGTTTCAAGATGAGATGGATGCATTAGAAGGAAAAACCAGTTGATCAAGAACAACAGAAATATATCGACCCTCCTATAGGTCAAGACATTACTACATCCTGAGCTGGGAAACAGAGCACACCATACAAAGTAAAGGTAGAGAGGAGGTTCATAGAAACAGAAAACAGTTTTAAGAACATCATCAAAACTGAACTCGTTGCCCACTTCCCTTTCCCACAGTGCTTCTGATGGTGTGTGAGTCTCTAGTAAATGAGACAGGCACAGCCCAAATCTACTGACAGAGCCTTGCATGTTAAAAAGCTGCCAGACAAGAGTATTAAATAGACTGATTTTTTTTCTATTCTTTCTCATGTTCACTGACTTAATGGAACAATTTTACAATTTTCATGAAGGTCCACAGCTTACAGAAATAGATTTGGCCTGCAATGAGAGAGCTGAGCAGCCTCACATGCATTTTTGTAAAACTGTTTTAAAGGTTAGCACATTCATACATATAAATACACTGATGTCATTTGTTTACTTTCAAGGTTAACTTCTTTGCTCTGAGGCACCCAAACTAAAAAAGGGAGACAAATTTGATTATCTTCTTTGGGGAAATAAATTTATTTCACTTACTGATCGTACAGTGACATTAATATTCCAGAGATGGATCTGTTTAAAATTGTTAAAAATGCATCTTTAATGAATGAGCTGTATCATATCATGCTACAGCTATGGCCATTTTAGATTCATTAAACTTGAATTAGAACCTCAATGAATTAGAACTCAGCCCATGCATGTTTTATGAATCACTGTGTTTTTGTACATTTTATCAGGAAAGCTTCAAGCATCAGGCTAATTTTACTATCAGTGTGAAAATAGATAGATGTAGGCATGTGCTATTGTCTGGGGAGCTCTCGTTCAGGAGAAAGCATTACAAAGGATCCTGATTGTGAATGTGTTGTCCAAAGAAAACTCTGGCCTCATTGCAGCATCTCATCGTCATTTCGGCTGCTTTGCCTGTCAGCGTAATGACAGGGTGTGAGCCCTATTCCCTTGGACGAGTGTCAACTGAGATGAAGTGTGGTTAATGTCTGACTCGTCCTGAGCAGCGAGACGTGATTTCCTGCCAGCACCTGCAGTCAGACGGGCATCAGAAAGGTAGCGATGTGCCGCTAGATGCCACACGGCACCAGGGTGGAACATCTGTGCCTGGGTCTGGGCGTGTGCACTTCTGGGGTCTGCTGCTGCAGTTTGCCCCCTTGGGAATCACCGAGCTGGGGCAGAGACAGCCGGATGCATCCCCATACCCTCTGTCCCAGCTGGATGGAGGAGGGCTAAAGGAAACCAAGTTGCCAGATCCAGCATCCCGGCCAGGCTGCAGGTGTACGGTACTCCCCCCCCCCCCCCCCAGTCTTTGCCTCCTGCACTGATCCATCTCGGGCACTGACACACAACTGCCATCAGGAAAGGAGATGGCAGTAATTGGGGGGTTGTTGTTTTTTTTTCTTGGCAATGAATATCATGTGCCACTGACCTGGACCGGCAAGCAGTTGGCAGGGTCCATCATTAAGGCTGGGTCCTCACCACTGTCCATATGCCAAAGTGTCATAATTGGTGCCTCTGTCCTATACATTTAGCGTGCAGGCCAGAAGGACAGGCCCCCTGAGCAAAATGGCTGCTGTCTCCCCCAGGGGTGCTATGTCCAATCATGCCTCTCACAAACTGGCTCTCCAGGAGACCCTGTGGACAATTTCCTCATTTCCTCCAATTGCCTCATAACTTCAAAGCCAACTTCAAAGCATTCGGACTGCCAGCTATCATGGCTGAAAGCTAGACAACTGGGCCCATTTATGAGCAAGAGGAATCCGAGTGTATGATCTATACCTACGTCTTCTCATCGACAGTCACATAGCAGGCAGCGTAAATGGGAGTGACAGAGCCAATATGCTTTAGTCAGGGGATTATCCAATCTCCAGAGGCCTAAGTTACATGGGGGGCCATGAGGAGAGGAAGTTAAACAAAGCACTAGCCGCGCCCCACAGCCCGACTAGATAAACCCTGAGCAAACTCTGGATAATTGCACAACAAAAGCACAATTAGCCACGACCCCACGGTTATTAAGCAGGAAAAGATGGACCTGTCATTTATCCCATCAGATATTTGCATCTCATGAATTCTCCTCCACACACCTTTTCATATCAATTTCTTTCTATTCTTATTTTCATACTATTTTATTTTCAGATGAATGCAGATAAATGCAAAGTGGTCATTTAAATATGCATTAATATCATAACCAGCCCCACCTCCCCAAATAGAAGGTGGTAATTTCAGTGAGCCCCAGACCACGTCTGCTCCCTCGGGTTAGACTCCTCCAGTCCTACAGCCGAGCGCTACCATTTTCAAGTGCTTCTTGGAGACTGACCCTGTCACCGCGCTGCAGTGAGACTTTGATGTGACTTGCCTGGAAAAAGACCTCACACCATTCAACGAGATTGGTTCACATTCTGACAATCAGTGTGTGTGGACCTTCGAAACACTGGAGTTCATTCCAATCAGCGTTGGAGAGAGAAAATATTGCAGTCCAAGAGTGAAGAGGTCTGCGTCATATTGATTGGAGCTCAAAAAGATGAGTTATTTGTCAGCTTCAGAATTTGAAGGAGCAGAAAACTTTTGAGCTTGATTGCTTTCCCACAGTGCCGTGCGCAGTGGACAGACATCTTCAAAGAGGCCATGCGTTCCAGGGGAAAATCAATGGCAAGAGCCAGTCACAGCTTAATAAGTGCTTTAACCAGGACTCACCTGCAGAGATTTAGCCCCCTTTGCTGTCATTCTTCACAACATGTTAGCTGATAAATCTGATGTTACATGAAAATTCCATTCATCCATTAAAAGTCATAAAATTGTACAACACTCAGGAAATCAACATAAAGTCTCAATCAAACAATCAGAAACATAAGTCTATCTCATGCTTATCTTTATAATGTTTTATTGTCACATTGAAGTCATAAGTCGGAGTGATATAATGCCTTTGTTAAATACAGAATGTAAAAAACAGCCACTTTGGGGTTGGATGAGGCACCAGTGCTCCCAGTATGTCCCACCATACCGACCATTCATGCTGTCAGTCACTTCAAAACTGAGGTAAATTTGACAGTGTTGGTAATATTAGATTTTTTTTATGGCTTAATGATTTCATCCCATTCTTCCTAAGATGGATAAAGTGCATTTTAGCAAGTTAAACAAACATGTGGGCACACTAGAGATTGAAGACCAATGTTGTTTTACATGTATATCCACTCAAGTGTGTCTTGCCTAAAATGCCCTCAAGGCTGCTAAAACAACTGCATCACGCACCAGCAGCTACTACCCCGCCTCTTTTCTAAGTGCCAGTGCAGGCCAGCCAGCTGGGCCCCCTCCTTCATCCCAGCGTGCCTCTCCCTCTCTGCGAGGCTGATGAGCCAGGCACTGTAACAGGTAGACTCCCCAGGTGCTGGGACATCCTCCCAGCCCGCTAAGCTATTGCACCTCAGCTCGACAAAGCTGAGCTTAATTAACCAGGGGGGTGTGCTACTACTGGCCAATAATGAGCCATGGTGAGAGTAGCATAAAAGGATATGGAAGTGGGGGTCCAAGGGTCCGTTTTTTTGGTGGAGAATTATGGATTTTAACCATCTGGCCAAGCAGGAGGGATGGGGAGAGGAAAATGATATGCCTGACGGACGGCTTTAACAAAGATGTGGAAAGAGAGAGGGGCGTGTCTGAGATCACAAGCTGAATTACAGCAAGCGTGACTGGGCTATTGTGTGGTGTGATGGGTTGGTTATTCACAGCTGGGGCAGCCCAAATTGTTCTTTTATATTCTTTTATTCTCCTTTATTGAAGCCAGAGGGGCTTGGGAAATGATTAACAGGCAGCACAACAAGACAGACCCATTGTCAGCCTTTCCCTCTCAATTTAGTCCCCATCCATTTATTTTCACCACTGTCTCTGTGATGCAAATGCACAGGCTTGCTTGGTTAACTTTTGCCATCACATGTCAGGTCCTAGAAAATTGGTTGGTTGGTGCCAAAATCAAAAGGCTTGTTTTTGCTTCTGTTTTCATGATGTGTGAGATCTCTACTCTTTTTTGTGAGTTTTGCCTCTGACTTTACAAAACTCTCACAGCAATTTCAGTTGTTCAGCAGAAGGTTTACAACATAGTCATGTTCACAGTCATCTCAGATAATACTTTGACATATGCCCGTGTAACATGGAACAACAAGGCTCATGCAGCCAGCCAAGTCACCCTTGATGCTCAACCCCCTCCTCCTGCTCTGCGTCTCTGTTATGCTTCCTCCATCTGGTGTCCATTTTGCAGCCCACCTCTTCTGGCCCTTAGGGGGGGTCGGGAGCAAGAGAAACCAGGGCCAGCTTAACAAAACCTCTCAAAGGGCACCAGTCCCTCCTGCCACTCCATAAACCCAACTAGATGGAGTTTTCATGGCAATTAGGGCAGAGAGATGAGTGGCTCTTTTCCAGGCACCCACTGGCCTTCCTCTGCCACTACTACGGACGCACATCCTTCACACTGAAGCCATTAGTACGGCTGGCCCGCTGGCAAGGACTAATTGTTGGCCTCTCAGGAAATGACAGTGGCTCTAATGGTCATGCCGTCATTTAGAGGCTTAGATCAGAGACAGTTGGTTTACAATGACTGGAGACGTTCGGTCCACACCATACTTACTTTTTACTGGAGTTTCAGATGCCATCATTAGATGCCACTAAACTTGCAAAACACTTTGATCTTGTCTTAACTAGTTTAAATGACCCAATTTTGAACAATATTAAGTTCCATTATCATTGTACAATCACACCGAAGAATGCTTTTCTGTGTTTTAATTATGCACTGGGATTGCATTCTGATGTAAGTAATGCATCATTCTGTAGCAGTATTGGACATGCAAGGCTCCAGCCCTGTGTGCACATTCATTTCAATGAGGACAATCGAGCAGCACAGTGGGGATGTCGAAACAAAGTGATAAAACAATTGCAGGCAAAATAGTTGAACTGGCTCAACTTTTTACTGCAACACATTGTCATATGGCAAGACCAATCAAATAGATGCAAGTACACATTCCTGGTAGATCACTTTGTAACATCAACATATTTTCATTGTTTACCTTGCAATCTTAACAACTAAAGATAAAATAGCTGCAGCTGTAATCATTTTCCACATGTTGTAAATTTGGCCAGGTGTAAGCAGCAGAATGACCAGAATGACTTCTATTTTATCTCATTTTTTAAGGCACACACTAAAGGCATTTTCTGCAAGAATTAGAATACAAAGAAGTCTAAAGATTTCCTATCTTTGGAGCGCCTACACACACACACACACACACACACACACAGTGCACAGCAGAACAGCTAATAAAGTCACTGAGCATTTCATTAATATCATTAGGAGAGTCTGGTTAAGATTTGATGCTTGATCAGCTCTCAAGTTCTACGCCTAGTGGTGTCAACTTCCTTGCATTCAGATACAATGCAGCAGATATGTTCCAGTATATACTAGGTGGTGGTATATGACTCGACTATGACTCGGCCTTAATTTGTATAAATTCACAAGGCACACCTGAGCTTTTGAATTAATCGTTAATGACTATTAATGTGCTCGTTAATTTGTCTGTTTTCCTCATCAGGCTGTGACAGAAGTGCTATTACATGGTGTTTAGATTCTGTCCCTCTCTGTCCTTTTTATTCCATTGTTCTTCCTTTTCAACCTGCAAAGAACAGCACCCTCTTGATTTTAGCAATGTCGGCACTTGAACAAGATGCCAGGGCAGACCTCAGTTCAATCCTGTACACAGTGCTATGCTTTTAAAACTCTTTAAAAAAAAAAAAAAAAAAGTATATAAAGGTCAAAATGAATTGAATACTGCCACTCATAACTAGTGACTTTGTATAAACTTTCATTATACAATCAAAATGCACTTTTAATCTATCTAATCTACTAATAGCTTAGTTACATATGAAGTATTACTTCAAGACTTGAGCTTTTACACTGTCTCATCTTGATTATGTCAAAAGTTAAAAATCCTCCTCCAACCTGCTTCTCTTAAACTACATTTTCTTCTTTGTGGTTAGATTTAATAGGTAAAATCAATATAGAAAATGACTTTTAATCTGACTTCACATTAACAGGGTACTTCATTACTGCATACGAGTACAGTAAGTCCTCCAAATATTGTTCCAACAGACCAATTTAAGTATTATTAAGTAAGAAAGTATTTCATAACAACTGAAAGCTTTGGCAGAAAAAGCTATCTTGTCAATCTACTATCAATGAGTATATTATCTCTTTAAACTCTTAACAATACATGCCACTATCCCCTGTTTGTTCATTCATAGAAAGCTCATGTGTTTGTCTACCCAAAGCCATGAGTGATTACTGTTCATTGGAAGGGGCAGCCCTTTAATTAGTCAGGGGTCTCCAGGGAGCCATTACCACGGGGGAATCTTGCCTCTTTATTAGCCCATTTTAATATTGACTAAGGAAAGAGATACACGGGGTGGGACAATTTGGTTTCCTCAGACGGGACACCAGCTCCTGTGAATATGCATGCTGGGATGTGAGCTGTGGAGCAATTGGGGGTTGTGGGGACATGTGACAAGGGTGATGGATGACCCCGATCGGGCATCATCTGGGGTTCCTCACACACTGACAAAAGGGGTTGGAAGTTCCGTTGGACTTATAATAAAATAAAGCACTGTGGAAATGTAGCAATGCAGATAGGAAAGTCTGAAGGATTCCTCTCTATGGATAAGGAATATAAGAGCAAAAATCTGTAGTTGTGTAAGGTTCAAAGTGAGTGAAGAGGAGTTGCTCTGGACCTTGGTGTCTTGAACAAGGACACTCAGGTAGGTTGAATATGTCCCAATGCTGGGGTTTGACATCTCAGCCCACAGCAAACCCTTATCTATAGAACTTGGAACAAATGATTTAGAATAAGCTGTGGTACTAACGATTTCTCCAAAAAGTCATTCCTGTCAATGTCATCCTTTTCTCTTGTACCAAAGTTACAGATGGGTGAACCCAGACACTAATTCCTACCAAGGACAGACTTGATCTCTTCCAATTTCATCCCTACACTTCTTTGAAAGCTTCTTTAATTAAAAGTCAGAGTGGAAAATGAACACATTTGACTCTACAACTCTCTCTGTCTCTTACTTTCCTTTACTCTCTTTCCCTGAGTCTATTATGTGTCTACAATTGTTCCCTGACTCAGCCGCTCATTTAAAATGTCAAATCAAGAGGCACATCACAGGGGTTGACTAATTACCAGCCCTGGTGCATGTATTTGAGCCATCTTTTTGGGAATAGAGATTAGTGAATCGAGAGGCATATGTTTTCAGGCACCAACCTTGAAAAGACCTGAGACGCATCGTTTACTGCTAAAGTGGCTTCAGTGTTGTATCAAGCCTTTCAGAAACTTCCCCAATGCAATTACAGCAGGGGATTATGTCCCCTACTCCACACTGGGATGAACTCAAATTGGCCACAGTGTGTGTCTAAGTGTATGTTTTTTCATGCATGTGGAGGTGGGAGGCATTGTTATTGGCAGCTGATCCTTCCTTAAGGCTTCTGTTTCATCAGACTGGCCATCTTGTTTGGACCGAAGCAGCCAACACTTCATAAGCACATAGTCAAAAATTTCTCTGACATTCTGTTTGCAATGATGACGGTCTTTTTTTTTTTTTTTAGATCAGGCTGTCTGTCTACATCAAGTATGTTGTATGTGGATCGGTACTTTTTCATACCCTAAGAAGGCACCCGTTGCCCCCTGAAGTGGAGAGGAGTCGGAACCGCAATGAAAGGCAGAGGATTTTTACATAAAACAACAACAAAAAAAAACTCTCTTGTCACTGATTTATTAGGAGACATATAATCTGAAAGTTCAGATCCTGTCCTGAAACAAAACTAGATGACAACAATTTTTGAGATCTGTCAGATCCAAACTTACATTTGCTGCACTGATAATATCAGGTAAGGGTGTGCCATCTTTTGTCCAAGTAGTCAGAGTGTGGTTTATGAAATAGCTAATAGCAGGCAGACAGACAGATAGATGTAGATATGCAGTAGCACTTCTCAACACCTGAAAACAAACTTGCGTAAATGTGTGAAATTGATTTAAAACTAAATTAAAACTAAATTTATATTTAAAGTATATTGAGGCATGGGTTCAGAACGTATGGAGCGTTTGATCAGATCCATCTCATGGTATAATGTGAAGCGCTCTACCTGAAGTGTTGGCAGGGGTCCAACATAGGCAAAACAAGCTCCAAGTTCAAAACCAATCAAAAGTTGTCACTGGCAAATTTTACACAGAGGGCAAATGAAAAGATGGTTCCACTGAGTGATGAAAAAATGAGTTAGTGTCAGTCAGCTGGCCAGTCACCTCAGTTACCGAGAATCTTATAGATAACTGAGTTACTAATCTCTATGTTTTTTATATTACTCGTTTCACTTCAACTTGACAGATATTTGAGTGAAACAGGAGTTTCCTCACTTGAACCATCAACGTCACAATAAAGCCAGGGGGAAAGGTACTCTCTCTTTTTCTCCTTTCTTCCTCTTAGCCACAGAGGGGTCACATGTGCGGCTGCGATTGAGGGGCATTAGTGCTCCATGGTAATCAAAGGCAGAGGATAGAGAGGGAGGGAAGCAGGGATATAAAGGGACTCAGTTGGATGCCAAAGCAGCCCCCTCTGCACCCAGTGCCTTTTAATTAGGCTCACAGCAGGGGCGCTGCACCTCCACGCACACACACACACACACACACACACAACGCTCATCGCTCACACACAGATGCATCCACATACTCATATAAACTGACAGTCACATATCTTTTTCTGCTTCATTATTCTAGGGTATGTGTCATGTCCATTTTCAGTTAAATTGGGGTTGGGATGTCTGTTGTCCTTGAGTTGTTGGGGGAGCAAAGAGACTGTCCTGATGTTCCATTTTTCAGGTAACTCTGTTATGTCATGGGCTTTTTGTCTAACAAAGGGATTATAGATGTCATATATGCTCAGAGGCGTCAATTTATAACCTCTAAGGCATTGCGCAGTCTCTGTATCTAATATCTGCCTCCAAAATGTATGAACCCACATTAAAATTTAAAAAAAAATGGTTGGTGTGTTAACATGTTTCTTTTTCTCCAGTTCAATTGCTTATCAATAGGGAAAAGCATATTTTTATTTGGCCAATGTGTGTAAATTGGCACATGCTGGTAATGCTAACAGCTTTGAGTTTATCCATGCAGTTTTGTTTTGCATCTGAATTAATTTCTGGAAGGTTGTGTGTCATGCATGTTGATATAACTGATCATTAAATATTGCAAGTTAGGTGTTAACTCAATTTTTCAATTTTACTTTTCTGATCTAGAAAATCCAACAACTGAACTGGAAGTTCTGTAATAGTGAAGGGGAATAAACCCAAAAATTCTTCTCTGGCTTTATAAAACTATCAGAGCTGCATAGTGTCAAGCATTAACTGTATTATCTCGGCCCATCAGATGTACCAACCAGGTACATTTTTATTTCTTGGACACAGAGGCACTGGAGCACAGCTCGCCATCTGCCTGAACTCCTCTGTTTGCTGACATTTGGTCTACGACCTCTGACCTAGCAGGGAAATATCATGACATCAAAGGAACATTAAAACTAGCAGTAGTTTGTTGAATCCAAATGCATTGTCACACTGAGTCAAACTTCAAATAATTCCTCCCTCCTAGAAAAAAACGGGAACAGTTGACTTTTGACTCAGAGTGTGATAAGTTAGAATAGTGCTGTGGTTTTTATATGCCAGGTGCTGAGAAGTGCTGACCGTGAATTAGTATGCAAACGGTAGAGGGAGGAGGGGTCTTTGATACATGAAGGTCAAAAAAGATACACTTTTATCCTTTTGATTTTAGTCACATTAATTTAGTATGAACAGTCAGAATATCATCATCTTTTATGTTTCGCAGTGTCTGAAAAAAGTCCTGGGGAACATATGGGGAATATGAATTTTGAGTAAATTATATAACAATGTTTGCAGTTGAATTATGTTATATTAAACAAGGATGAAGGATGGAGGTGTCATGGTGGGGGTGGTGAGGACTCAAGTGCACTGCACAAACTTCTACTTAGAAAAGTCTTTTAATGAAAACAGAAATCTTAACAGAAATCTCACGGCAAGGTTGGGTCCAAGAAAGTCAAAATTCAAACCCAAAATCTTCAGGAAACGGGCATGACATGACAAAGGAAATATGAGCGAGAACAACATGGACATGAACAAGACAAGAAGACAACAATCCGGCAAGTGCAAACTGAAATGAACTGACTTATATAGGGTCCTGATAGGTGATTAGCTGCAGCTGGGAACACAGGTGATGAGGATGAGGTGGGAGTGGCTGGGAGATGAGGTGAGGCAGAGGTGGGGTGATAAGGAAAGTACAGAGACCTGAGATGAGAGGCTATGACAGGTGAATAGTGTCAGACAGAACTTAGACAAG
Organism: Centropyge bicolor; assembly: GCA_037975185.1. Lineage (NCBI taxonomy): Eukaryota > Metazoa > Chordata > Actinopteri > Pomacanthidae > Centropyge > Centropyge bicolor. The sequence continues at coordinate 2,609,745 of JBBMOC010000016.1, read as the reverse complement.
ACTACGACAAGACAAGACTACAACATGACAAGACTATGGCAAGACAAGACTGACAGGACTGAAAAATGAAGACATGAACTCAGACACAAAAATTAGGCTCAGAACTAAGACACAACATGGCAGGACACAACCAGTGCTGAACAAAAACACATCAGGCAGAGTGTGCATAGAACAAAAACTAAGGCTGACCAGAACTAACACAAAAACAGAAGCCTGACTGGCAGAACTGTGACAGAGGGCTGAGCCCAAACGGTCAGGTTTCTCTGTCATATCGATTATTTGACAATACAACGGATATCAATATATTCCTCTATTTTTGAACTTCTACCAAAGATGAAATGTTCCTACTCTAATGTCTCAGCTTTAACTCACAAAGTGTGACATATTCAACCTTAATTAGTAACTCTTTTTTATATCAAGAATGTCGTGATCATTTTCAACGAAGTTTCCTGGAAAGAACAATTTAGTTTGATTGACAAAATACTAAGTTATATATAATATCTTATCCATTTATTATTAATTTGCTTTATTGAAATTTTAAACTTACCACCCTTTATACTTAATGATTGCATTAGTTCAGGTTTGTCATATGTTTCAAAGTTTTTACCTGGTGTGTATTACACAAATTGTTCAGACAGTGAGCGAGTGAAATCACACAGCTTCAGCTGTTAAACTGAAACACAGAAACAAGGGGCTTTACATACAAAGTTCACTTGCATGTTCAGCTGACAAGCCATGTACTGACTGAAAGACTCATTGTGTGTATGTTATGTGAGTAATTCGTTTTCTGTGTACTAAAGTGTACCGATTCAACTCTAATAATAATTTGGACTAAACTATATAGTCCTTTTGAAACTTGATTGGAAAAGTATTATGAAATCAGCCATTAAAACATGAACAGTTGATGCACAGCTCTGTTGTCAAACTTTGCCCTTTAGAAGGCACCAATTATTGTATCTTCCAGAGGGGACAGTAGATAGTGAGGTGGCCTGCTGGACTGGTCAGGTCAGCTGCAAAGGCTAATGGTGTATTGAGCTGTGGACAGGCCATGGGTCAAGAGGCCTAGGTGGCTCAGCTGCTCCACACCTGTGGTCCAGCTGGGATAAGGTGGGGGTGTGTGTGGGTGGGTGGAGGATCTCAGCATTTCACCCCACTATGACGAGATACAGTCGTCCCTCATTAAGTGCATCTCTCCAACCTCCGACACCTCATGAATCATCCCCCCCAAAACAACCCTCACTCAGGGGGCTGCGGATCAAGAGACAGCGATGACCATTAGCAGCCCTTCATTCATTTATGTCAACTGTTTTCCTTTCTCTTTTCACAGACGCCTGACATTTGGGGAATTGCAGACCAACACAGTTCAAATTGCAGACTGCAGGAGCAACTCACAGGAGTGTCTGTAGCATAATCAAAGTTCTTTCTAAAATCAGATGCATCTGTTTGTTCATAGGTCACAATGTGCTCTTTCACAAAAAAAATCAAACAACTCAAACAAAAGAACCAAATTAAGATTGTGATTTATGACATTACAAACTATATCATCACCAACCAATTATGTGTGTCTTGACTTAACATTCATGAGATGTTAATGAGCTGAAATGCCCCTAATTCAAAGCTGTCTGTGATATTTGGATTTAATTGGGTAATGGTACTCAGCTGCTGACCATTTTTGGGTGGCAGAAAAACTTTCAGCTGCACTGGCTATAACGCAATTTACTTTCCACTCCCGTCATGCAAAATTGCTTCACAAACAAGGCAGCATCTGCAGAAAAGGCTGATTTTGAAAGAGGTTATGTTTGGTGCTTTTTGATTAACACAAACTCGAGAAGCTTAATTCATGTGGCAGCTCACAAACAAGGAGCAGCATTCATTAACTTCAGCCCAATTCACATAAAACCCACCGAAAAAGTATGTATGTATGGATTAGCTTTGAAGTATCCAGAAGACAAAGGGCAGCTCTTCACACAAGTATGTTGCATTGTCACACCCCATTCGTGCTCTTAAGTGCTTGAACTTGGATTCCCTCACTCTGTCTTCCCCCTCCTGCTTCCTTCAGAGGCACAGAGGCGTGACATGACTTTGGCCCTGACCCTGGGCCCTACCTGAATGTTTTGTTTGGAGCGGGTGGAGATCAGATGTTTTTGGTCATTACACCGCTTCTCATTAGGTCTCCCGTCTCGTCCAAATAAACCAAATGAGACAGTGTTTAATGTCCACAATCCCTCCTCGCCCCTGATGTAAGGAGGGCGTGTGTGTTAGGGTGCATCGAGCCAAATTACCCCAACGTCTCGTTCAGTGATGGCACCTGGGCCCCCTTGTCGCTCGGGGGAGGTTAGCTCAGGGTAGGGGAATCCACAGGGGTGGGGCGGCGAGGCTGGCCCCAGCTGGAGGAAGCTAAAGAGCTAAATGCTGATTGGGGTAGCTTGGATGAGAGAGGTATTTGAGTTTTTAGCATCAGGAGAGTCAGCGGGGGGACTCATGGGGGTTCCTTTGTTTGAGGACATATGAGAGAATCCAGCACAAGTGTGGAAAATTCCAGTGTTGAGGTGAACACATTCATTCAGTGTTTGTTGAAAAGGTTTCTCAATAGAACACAGGAGACTTAGTGCACTACTGTAAACTTCTGAGATGCCAAGTATGTTAGTGACGTGCAAGTACACCAAAAAAAAAAAAAAATAGAAAACAGACGTGTTTAAATTTTGGTTGAATGGACAGCCTCAAATTGCTCAGGGCCTCATGTCAGTGTGTTCTCAAAGTCCAAGATTGTAGTGATGTGCAAGTAAACACAGATATCACATGTGCACATATGCGTACATTGTGTGTGAGTTGTTGTGTTTATAATCAATCAATACTTCAAATGGTTCTTTGAAGTATTTTTGGGGGAACTTTATGGTGGTTCAGTCACCAGTCCAGATGTAAAAGTGTCCTTGGGCAAGACATTGACTCCCAAATTGCTAATGGTGGTTGGCCTTGTCTAGTACCCTGCTGCCATTTGTGTATGGATGGATGAATGGATGCATAAGAGGTATAATATAAGAGATGTAAACATTTCACAAGAGTGCAGGCCACACTAACTAACACACTAACTAACATGACAGGTGGAGTGGAAGTGAAATGATGCTTCATTATCCTCTCACAATACGATGCTATAGGCTACATAAAACAGATGCCACGTGTATATTAAATACGTCTGTCATACTGTTTATAGTTGTAATGCTTTCATTTTGATCTCAGGCAGTTGTCTTGATGATATATAAAAGCCATGCAGACAGTAATTACACACATTGCACAAATCAAGTTTGCAAAAGAGCTGATGCAATAGATTTCTTTGATAATTTTTCCCAATTCTACAACAATGGTCCTAGGCCAATCTACAGCTGGAGATGTTGCAGTTCAGTGTATTAAACATCCAGGCCACCAGGATACACCGATTGTAGAATGCAAATATGTCCTGGTTTTCTTTGTCTTTTATGATACTGTATTTACAGCAAAAGGCAAAGTTTAAAAGCAAAGTGCTCGACTAAGTTAACTGCTTTTCCAGCAACTTCCCCAGCTGCTAGAAGGGCAGGGGGCGGAGTTATGATTTGCTCCATGACTGCTCTTTTTTAGCCTGGTGTGCTTAAGATGACATGTCTACTGCGATCAGTATCAAGGAAGCAGTCCACGTAATGATCATTTCACACCTATCTGGTAATGATCCAATCTGTGATGATGGAATGAGATGAAGGACATGAGGAAAGCCTTCTCTTAAACTGATGGTTCGTTCTCAAAGACTTCATGATATACAGTGCAGGGAAATATATGTGGCGAATATTCGTTAGCAATTATGTTATTATTACTGCATAATCAATATTTTTATTGCTTTTAGGACAATTTTTCATGATTTTTAAATTTGATGATACAAGAGCATATTGCACTGCAAGGCCAAGAAATTTCACAATATTGTGAAGTTTACCTGAGTGGCTCAATCAATTGATCAATGAATGATCAACCAATAAATCAAACTGTACAATCTATGCACTTAACCAACAATTAGGTCTAAAAGCTAATTTATATAGTACATTATATTCAAAGATCCATTAAGGAATCAGTGTGCCTGATATAACAGTGTCAGTCCCAGCTTGCTTGAAGCTACAACTGAAGCTCTAACTGAGAACTTTCAATAATTTCATTCATACAGAAATGCACATTGAAATGCAAAAAGCCTGAAACCACCTGGAAAATGAATATGATGAGTGTAGGTGTTTAGCCAATCCTGATACATGAATATTACATTTCTGTAGAGCACTAACGGAGCCATGCTGGGCAGCTGCAGTCTAGAAATCAATCCACATTAAGACTTTTGAGTATTTATGAGAATAAGCTGCTGCATCAAATATCATTTTAATGTGTCTGTCACCTGACTTTACCAACAAACTAAACAAAAAAGCTCTGCACATGCTCATCTGATGGGCAAAAAACACCATAAAATTTAAGCTGACAGGCTGCACTTTTACTTCATAATCACTGTGTCAGTTCACACATGTAACATAATGACTTTGGAGCCATAAGCAGGACTGCTCTCAGACATGCTTAAATGCAAACACTTCAGGGCATCCCTGGCACTGTCATTAATACTGAGGCTCATGGGTAACAGATGTGGCCCAATCAAAGATGAGCATGGAGACAAAAATAAATCCATCACCCGACTGAAGGGGAAAATTAATCTTACAGCCTTCAGCAATACAAAGGTAGGTTTGTAGACCCCATTTCACTTAAGCATGGATTCCAACTCATGAAAAAGGAAAATCTGGATATTTTGGAAACTGCAACCCAATAACCATGAATCTGTGACAATCATAGCCATCCTCTCTCAGGTCAGTGACATTACACTGATGAGGAAATTTGCAATTTCAAATGTGCAGTTGCAGACAACCAAAAATATCCTTCCCATGAACACAAACTATTGAGTATACACTTCACCAAAGAAAAATCAGCATTCAACACACCAGAGCTTTGTGGTATTCACTCTGATATCCTCTCTCCATTTCTGTCAAATCCAATCTCTTAGCAATCAATTACAGTTTGAAAAAGCAAATCGTCCCTCTGATGATAAGCCCAGGATTACGATCACAACCGTTCTCTAATTAGAAAAAAAAAAAGCTATTCTCAAACTTCAAATTCATGAGGCATCAGCAGAGCTGATGGTAGTGAAAGGTGAAGCTAGTGTTCTGAACATGTGCAAATAAAGTCCCATCTCATTAACTTTAAGTTATGTCTGTACATGTCCCCAGAATATAATGGCTGTCTCTTGACGGTACATAGATTAACACAGATCCTCACTATTTTGTTCAGATGTGCTTTTAGGAATATTAAAACACAAATGAGGCCACGGAAGACTTGACCTCACTGATTTTGAGTGTGTCTGTGGAAAATCCAGGCAAGGCAGGCTTTAACATCTTCAGCATTTCTCATGGAGATCTCAGCTCATAAAAGCATTAGGTCATTGGAAACCAATAAGTCACCTTAAAGAGATGATTGTCAATCTAAGCATTTGGATGAAATTACATTTTAAAAGGGAAAAAAAAAATCGAGAAACTCTGCTAGACAGTGCACAGGGCACAGGATTGTTCACAATTTACATAATACACAATACATTGCTTATTTGGAAGTTAGCACAAAGACAGCAATAAAGTTATTACTCAAACATTCATTTGATTTGTAGAGACATTTGTTGTGTGTGTAGATTTATGATGCAATTTACAATTGTAACAGATATTTTGATTGCATTCACTTTCAGTAGGCTATGTGCTGTTATGGTTATGCCAGTCAGGCCTCTGTTTTTTGGTCAGCCTTAGATTTGTTCTGTTCATTCTGCCTGACATGTTTTTTGCTCTGCTCTGGTTGTGTCTTGCCATGTGGTGTCTTGGTTCTCTGTCCTGGTTCTCTGTCTTGTTTCTCTGTCTTAGCTTAGTCTTAGTTTTCTGCCTTAGTCTCAGTCTCTGTTTTAGTTCGGTCAGTTTGGTGTAGTTCATGTCTTTATTCTTTCAGTCATGTCATGGTTTTGTCATGCCCTTGTCTTGTCGTAGTCATGTCTAAGTTCTGTCACTATTCACCTGCCATAGTTCTCACCTCAGGTCTCTGTTCTTTCCTATTCACCCCGCCTCTGCCTCACCTCTTCTACCAGCCACACCCACCTCATCCTATCACCTGTGTTCTCAGCTGCAGTTAATCACTTATCAGGACTCTATATAAACCAGTTCATTTCAGTTTGCCCTTGCCGGATTGTTCTCTCCTCATGTTCATGTTTCTCATCTCACTTGTCCATGTTGTTCTTTGTTCCCTGTCGTGCCATGCCCTCTCCTGATGATATTGTATTTGGATTTTTGACCTTGCCGGACCCTACTCTGCCATGAGTTTTTTGTTTGTTGAGATTTTCTTTGGCTGTGATTAAAGGCTTGAACAACTGTCCTTTTTTGTGTGTTGCCCCTGAGTCCATTACCCACTCACTCGTAACATGTGCAGTGCATGTAAAAAGCAGTAGTATTAATCAATAACATGTCTCGCTAAATCTATGCATACTGCAAAATAACACATCTGTAAAATTTTAGTTTTACAAATTATAAAACATCTCTTTTTCCACACAGTGAGGGTTTTAAACACAGTAATGGTCGAAAATAAGAAAAATACAGAAGAGCACCAGAAATATAATTTAATTTAAATTCCACTCTTTAAAGTTTATCCAGTCCAAAAGTTGTCAGTCATGAATGCTACACAGTATTTCAGGCACATTTCATCTCCTCCTGACAGCAGACATGACAACTTATTGACAGCTGCAGCTTTGACATGTAAAGGTTAGACTGAGCAGTGTTTCCTGTCTTTGACCTTTATTGGCCAGGTAGTGTGTAGGCCCCAAGGGGCTTTACTGTTCTTTTGGCCAGGGCAGGACCTCACTGACCACACACACACACACACACACACAGCCAAACACTGGACAGATGGCAGAGCACGCTGAAATGACTTGTAGTCCCTGAGGGAAGCCAATCAAACATCGTCACTGAAAAGATGAAGTAAACAATGACACAATCCATCAATCGGGCCATCAAATGACCAATTATACACTGAAAATCCAATAAAAGATCTCATCCACTGCCCAGTGATGACACAGGCTTTTTTGACAACAGAGAGATTCAGTGTGGATATGTGTGTTTAGACTTTCTCAGTTGATTAATCTTATGTGCTGTGATTGTATAATATAATGGTTTGGATTTTTTGGTTTATTCTTGTATTTATTTTTTAACATCAGTGTTTTTGGTTTGGGGTTTTTTCTTTAGTGTTAGTGTTTTCTCTGTGTGGGGCTGTCTCCTCATGCTCTGTTCCAGAGGCCGGGGGCATGGTTTCCAGGTGCTGGGGCTCTCTAAAGACACAGCTGTTCCTCATCTCGCTGATCAGCAGCAGCTTAAAAACCCTCCTCGTTCTCCTGCAGGCTGCCAGATTGCATCGATGCCTCCTGTGGTATTGTTGGCCTGCCGTTGTTTGCTCCTTAAAGCTTCAGGTGCTTCTTTGTTCTCCTTTGTTGATTAATTAAAATTCCTGTGCCTACAGTACCTCTGACCATCGAGCCCCAGTGCCTCAAGCACCCACTGCCCAGCCCCTTACCACCGAAACAATAAGCTTCAAACTTTTCCCACCAAACTCATCAGATCATTAAGATTACATAACATTTATGTGGTGGACCTTTATTTTCCAATGTCACACCTTTTGTTTAATGTCATTATCACTCTAAAGCATTACACGTCTCTATTACATACTTCAATTCTTTCCCCCCGGAGAAACTCATCCTGGCAATCAAAATCCAGCCAACTACCATACCACACTCACATCAGACATCCACACCAGCATGCCACACCGCTGGGCATCTTCTGAGAGGGTTTTAGCACAAGGCTAATTCATTAGCTGGCTTTTTACTAGTTAATGAAAAACCTGGGCCACAGATTTTTTGGGCAGTTTTTTACTATGATGAACTACACAGCAAGCCATGTTAGTTATCTGGTCTTTGCAAGAAAAAATATTTAAGATATTCCTTTATTCATCCCACAATTTCCAACAATAGGGAAATTTCAAAAGGAAAAAACACCATAACCAGAACTGAGAGATCCAAGTTCAGTGACACATAACTATGCATAACTGCCTTGATATAATTTAATGAGTGAGTTATAGAAACACAGTTGTACACCTTACATCTGTTATTAAGGATGAAATTAGCTATAGAGACCAAAATACTTCTGTCTATCAGGCTGTAAACATGATTATTTCTGTTGTAAAGTTCATCATTTTATCATGGGAGCAGCTCCGGTAGCAGCAGCATACGTCACATCCGGTCAGATCTCCGGCTTCATAGTTTCCAGTCGGACATATTTAGCGGAACACAGCTCGGTTCACGTGGGACAGTGGAAGACTTGTCAGTTGTTGGAAAGGTGAGTGAATCTGTAGTAGTTCAAGCAATAATACCGGGCAGCAGTGACAAAGTTACATTGCTGCTGTGCTGCGTTTTGCCTGCTTGCTGCCGAGAACTACGTGATGAGATGTCATTATTTCTAAGGCGAAATACAGTTTACAGACGATACTGTCACTGCATCAACAAGATGTTTTTATATTCTGCAGTCTGATTATGAACCAACGATGTTGTATTAGATTGTGAAAATAGCGTTTCCTTGATTATTCTGAAGTGACCGTGGTTTGCTTATTTTTGTCCTGTTTAGTATTTAATCGTTGAAGAAAGTTGGTAGACATTTCGTCATAGTTATCATTTTCCAATGTCACTTTGTTCTTTAGTTTTGATCTCTTTTTTTGTTGTTGTTTTACAAGAAGTGCATCCCAGGTTTGGGGTTAGTTTATAAAAATTATACTGTCAAGCCAAAGTTGAATAAAATATGTGCTGCTGGGAACAGCTGAGTTGAGCTGGTGCAACTGTTTACCTGCACAGCAAGGTGAGCATATATTGCTTACCTTTATGACCTGTTTCTAGATGTTTTGGTTTGCAGTGAATGCAGAGATTCAAGAGATGCAAGCTGTCTGCAACATAAGCTCATGCTTTGGCTCAATTCAAACCTGATTTCTGAGTATAACAGTGTATATATATGTAGTAGAAAAACCCTCTAAGAGTCCTGGCCTTATCTCTCAAATGTATTAATCCTACGTAACACGGGACTAATGCTTGATTCAAACTCATGTTTCAACAGGTCACTTCAACACTTATTAATGCATTGATGATAAAAGACACATGATGATTCAGTATCAAAGACAAAACGCATGTCATCAAGGCTTGACTTGGCCCAAAACTGTATATATTTTGGTCTGTTCGAAGTTGGTGTAGCAGTAAGACTCATATTTCAATACATTTGAGATTCATCCTGATTTTAGTTAAGCATCTTACTAATGATATTCTTTTATTTTTTCTTAGATCAAAATGCCAAAGAAAAGCAGAGCAAATAATGTAAAGAGACGGAGCACTAGCGATGAGCAGCTTCCTGCTAAGCAGAGCAGGGTAGAGCACAGCCACCCTCCATCCCCTCTGTGCTTCGACAGCCCAGACAGCCTGTTTGAGAGCCTCATCCAGCCCATGAAGACAGAGCAGTTCTTCCGGGAGTTCTGGGAGAAGAAGCCCCTCCATCTGCAGAGGTCTGACCCCAGCATAGCAACCTACTACCAGTCTTTGTTCCAGCTCTCCGACCTGCAGAGCATGTGTTCTCAGGGTCTGGAATACTACAGGGATGTTAATGTTGTTCGCTGCATCAACGGGAAGAAAAAAGTGCTCAACAAAGAGGGGCAAGTTAAGAACAGTGTTCTCAGTAAGAGCTTTGCTCAGAATAAGGCCACCATTCAGTTCCACCAGCCTCAGAGGTTTAAGGTGAGAGTGCTACCATCAAAGAAGTTATCGTGACTTTGTTGCCTTTAGGACACATGATGCTAACATTAGTCTGTCGATCAGTTGCTTGTTTGTATGCTACTACTCTGGATTTCTTGTGTGCATCTTTGTCAGGAGCAGCTCTCATGTATTTTGTATTCTGTGTGTTGTCAGGATGAACTATGGAGGATCCAGGAGAAACTGGAGTGTTTCTTTGGAGCACTGGTGGGCTCTAATGTCTACATCACACCACAGGAGTCCCAGGGCCTTCCAGCTCACTATGATGATGTCGAGGTACAACAGTGAATCCATGAGTGAACTCATATTTATCACACACTCTTCTTTCACAAAGGAAAGAAAAGGACTGAAATAATTTGCTTGATTAAAATTAGCAATACGGGCTGCACGGTGGCTCAGTGGTTAGCACCGTCGCCTCACAGCAAGAAGATCGCCGGTTCGCGTCCCGGTCAGGGCGATCTTTCTGTGTGGAGTTTGCATGTTCTGTGCAGCGTTCTCACCGGGTACTCCGGCTTCCTCCCACAGTCCAAAAACATGCTGAGGTTAATTAATTGACTACCCTAAATTGCCCGTAGGTGTGAATGTGAGTGGTTGTCTGTGTGTCTGTGTTGTTCGTCTATATGTGCCCTGCGATAGACTGGCGACCTGTCCAGGGTGTCCCCTGCCTTCGCCCGAAGTCGGCTGGGATAGGCTCCAGCCCCCCCCGCGACCCTGAAAAGGAGAAAGCGGTAGATAATGGATGGATAATGGATGGATGGAAAATTAGCAATACCTTAGTGCAAAAATAAGTTAGTCAGCATTAAATTAAAAAAAAAAAGCAAAATTATACTTGTGTTTTCAACTGAGTGTAGTAGAGATTACCTTTGGAATTTTACATTTACGTTTGGCAGACGCTTTTGTCCAAAAACTACAACTGAGGTACAGTCCAAGCCACAGTAGACCAAGGAGATGCCTTCAAGAATAAGAGCCAAGAACTGGAACACTTAGTTCCATGTTCTACCTGCAGCATGAATCAACATTCTGCTGACTGAATCAAGTTTACTTACTTGCTTCACCAGTGAGGGAGCACAGATGAAATGTATTTGGATTGAGATTTCCTCACAAGATTTCTGTGAATGAGAAGGCTCAGGTTTAATGCTAGAAGGGTGCCAGTGAAGAGAAATGAAACATGGAGTGACATGTGTTGTTTCTGACTGGCTGAACAGTATTCAAGTATATGTGTATTTGAACTTTGAGTGATGCTACTCCTCATCTAACTCAGCAATTTAATATCAGTCCTTAAGTTTCTCACCTCAGAAAAAAGTCTGTTTGCGGTCACTTTTTAATATATACTGATTTCGCTCTTTGCCTAGGTATTTATTCTCCAGCTGGAGGGGCAGAAACATTGGCGTCTCTACAGTCCTACCATCCCACTGGCAACAGAGTACAGCTTGGAGTCAGAGGAGAGGATTGGCAGCCCAACCCATGATATTATACTGAAGGTACAGCACCCAGTTGAGTTTGTGTGCTATGAATATTGTTTTAAGACAGACATGAAAAATGTGAATCAGTCCTTTAATTTTCATGTACTAAGCTGTAAACAAAACATAATCGTAATATTTTGTTCAATATATATTTTTGGTATGAAAAATAGTTATGTGTTTTCTGGATAAGTGAATCTTCTCTCTCAACAGGCAGGAGATCTTCTGTACTTTCCCAGAGGAACCATCCATCAAGCTGACACTCCAAAAGGAGTCGACCACTCCACCCACCTGACTCTCAGCACCTACCAGAAAATGTATTCTCCTCTTCTCTGTAACATTCACTTTAACATTGTGTCTACTATTACATACAATTCACTACATTTTTTGAAGTATATAACCAATAGAGGCTGCACTGGCCTTACATGTACCTCTTACCACGCGAGTGTGGTCAGGTATGGTCTGGAGTGGCAGGAATTACGGTAACTCCTTATTTAAATGATAAAAATCCATGATTTCCGTACTGTTATCAGAAGAAAGGCACCGTTAGATTAAAACTGAGAGTTGCATGATACCAATAATGTTGCATATCGGTCAAGAAATGTATTGTGAAGTAAATTTTAACTGTTGATGACTATGTTCAACATGTGAATGGTTCTACAGGATCTCTTGAAAAGATTTCATGGCAAAATCAAAAAATCATCTACGTACTGTACATTGCAGTACCACGTTAATAATCGCATGTCTACTACCATCTACAACTCAGCTGGGTCTACACAGAATGGTAACCAGCAGGTATATGGTGGAATGAAAATAAACTGTCCCTCTGTGTCACAGAGTGTCACATCCTCTTAATACTCTCTCACCTGTACTCTCTGTCTGTTGTTACATTAGGTCATGGGGAGATTTGCTGTTGGACGTATTCCCCAGCTTGCTGTGTGACAAAAGCAGGACTGAAGTCAGTCTAAGAGAGGGCATACCCAGAAGTCTCTTGCTGGTAATTCAAGCACAATAAGCACAACTAAAACTGATTCTTTCTCTTTAGCTGGAAGGTCAGATTTCCCATCTGCCTGAGTTCAGGTTGGTCCTTGTGGCTCTGTACAGACATCTGTGTCCAAACGTACAAACTGTAATCACCAACTCCACATGTGAAAATGTGTATGGAGACTCTAGGGCTTCCCCCAATTGGTCGACTAATTGGCACGTTTATGATGTTAATTTCATTAAATATGTATTTCTGGGGCATCAAAAATGTTTTGAGTTCCAGGGCCGAGAAAGGATGGTAGAGTGGCATGCAGAAGTATATAGGTACATTTGCTGAAAGGAGGCAGATTTACAATACAGAGCTCAAGTATCACTAGAGAGAATGTGTATGAGCATTTATTCCCATCTTCAGGCAAAAGCATTCACCACTGACTCTGAGATTCTGGCTGTATTTTTTGTGTGTGTAGGGTAGCAGTGAAGGCCTTGACACCAGCAGGCGGCTGGCTGCTGGCCTCAGATGTTTGGCGGATGAAATTGAAACAGGGATGCAGGAACTCCGCTCCACTCACATGAAGAGAGACTTTATCATGAACAGACTGCCACCACACAGCCAGCAGCAGCAGCTGCTTACACCATGTGAGCTTGTTTGTGCTCATTAGTATCTCTTCAAACAAGTACAGCAAGAGGACTGTATACTATTGACGCATTAATAGAATTTACTTTGCCATTGTTTGTTTGTGTGCCACAGGTGGTAAGATTCCTGCCTTGGAGGATATGGTTACTTTGGCATTTAAAGAACATATGGTAATAACAGTGGAGCCCAGCCTAAATAGCACAGTAAGTCCATTCACATTGACAGTTTAAGTATTATGCTTGTTGAGCCTACCACACATTTGCATACTACTGTAAAATTGTATGACATGCTAAGGTGTGTGTGTGTGTGTGTGTGTGTGTGTGTGTGTGTGTGTGTGTGTGTGTGTGTGTGTGTGTGTGTGTGTGTTTCAGGATGAGGCCACAGAGCTAGTAGTCTTTGTCTTACATTCTCTGAAGAACCAAAGGGAGAGCCACATGATGGGTCAAAGTTGTGATGAAGAGGTGGAACAGGACATCTCCAGGGTAAGCTATGCTTGTGTGTACTGTGTGTGTACTGTCTTTTATGGTTGTGATGTATGTGTCCCTGGTTGTCCAAATCCATTTCCATGTGTCTTTGTCTGTGCAGGGCCTGCAGTTCCCTCTGTCCCACCTCAAGGCCCTGCGGCAGCTCCAACAGGTAGAGCAGCTGGCTGTAGCCCAGCTCCAGTTGCCCACACAAGAGGACAAACTCAGTCTGGTCCTGGCTCTCTGGAGTGAGAGCCTGCTGGTTGTGCTATAGGACACCACTACATCAGATGTCACTCAAGTATTCGCCTATTGTTTTTATGAATACTTCTAAATACTTCTCTCTGCCTTTTTTTGTTTTGTTTTCTCGTTCCTGCTGAATAAACTGCCGCAGTTCCAGTCAGTTAGCCCAGAGGGTACTGATGTGACTATAGGCATAAACTCAGTTTGCTCGACTGACCTGTTTTTGACTGATGTTCAATGGCCATAGTGATTGAATATTTACAAGGTAATAGAAATAGAGGGTGCTTTGTCAAACTTAAAGACAGTTGTATTGTCTCATTCTGGTTTTCTAGTGTGGAAGAAATTGATGGCAAGATTGTGAAAAGTCCTCACTTTTTTTTTTTTTTAAATATTTGCAAACTCAGCATGAACAAATTGGCTAACATGATGAACATGCTCCACCATCTACACCAGCAATAAGAAGTGCAGTGTTGCTTCTGGCATCAAGTCAGCAGGCAAAAGAGATAACAATGCATCTGTATTTTTATTGCCAAAGACATGAGACTGTTTTCAGTTGTTGAGGACAGACAATTTTGAAAACTTGTTGACACATGGGAGCCCAAATATCACACTCAAGGAAAATCAATTAACATTGATCTACATTGCCACATGTCATTCAAATGCTACTAGAATTGACAGTCATTCTTTGGATACTAGATATCACATGTTCTGAATGGTGTTCAGACATGTCAAATCATGAGCCTGCCCAGAGATACAGTCAGTCACTTTCTCTCAGGATACAAAAATCCAGGGTTTGAATGGCAAGGTGTCCAGGTCCTGCTTGTCAACAATGTGACAATTCATATAAGTGCATGTGATGTGTTTTTAATTTCAGTTAGAAACAAGCATCCAAATGCTTGTGATCTGCTTGGACCCCTATCATTGCCACTTGCAGCTGTATTTACCATGTATCTGCACACATTACATGCCTGTTGCATTCACAATATAAAACTCAGGCTGGCTTTAGTGATTACAAATGTTCTGGCCAAGATGGATGGACAACAAAACCAAAAACATAACATTATAGCAGAATATACATTAGAAAATTAGCAAGAATAATGAGACAGATCGCCATGTAGCCACCTGGAAAGCAGGTGGCGCCATCAGTCTGTAGAGAGAAGTTAAGGCCAGGGAACTGCCGTGCCAACAAACAGCGGAACCACAGCGAGAGCCGAGCAAACCTCACCGGACTGTTTTCACCGGCGGACTCACATAGCCTCCATGACGGGCGGCAGTTGACAACGATACCAAGGTAAACAGATTATTTCTCAATTAAAGTACGATGTAGTATAAAGTTGGACTAATTTAGTATTTCTGGTTACGGGTGGTTGTCTTTTATATTCAACCATCACACCGATATGACAGAGAGAAGCCCGAAGTAATCCACTGTCATATTGTGATTATACACGAGAGGAAGAAACTGGGACCAAAACAAAGTCCACTACATCTGTCAACGTTATTGCGATCATCGCTTTCAGACGCTGGGACTAAAGACGATTTGAGTTGCTTCTGGTAGTTATTAATGATTAAATGAGTCTGTCGCTACAATAAAGCAAGTGTCCTAAGCCATTGTTTTAATGGGTGTCTTTGGAACATGGCATTCTGGGTAAATAAAGAGCAGCCCAACTAATTCGAGAGGTTTTATTAGGCTTAATATTAATCTACGCATGGTTTCATGACGCTAACCAGCGAATGTGAATAATAAATGCTAATGAAAATGTACTGATTGGACTAAGTAAATTTAGTATGTAGGTTTCCCCCCAAGCTCTCATTTTCCCAAATGCATGTAGGATGTATGATTAACAGGTCCTTGGGAGGATGCTGGCCCTTCGCAGCCCCTGAGCTTCAGAGACAAGCTAAGATGTAAATAAGACATATTAACATGCACATTATTCCTCACCAGGTCAGGCCCATTTTGGTTTCAACATGGCAGTGCCCCTGCACACAAAGCAGGCTCCATAGAGACATAGGTTTTTCCAGTTTATTGTGAAAGAACTTGACTGCCCTGCACAGAAACCTGACCTCAACCCCACACAACTCAGTCAGTTCAGTGTGTCCTTACAACAGTAGCCAGCTGTGATGGCATTTTTAATGTCAAATATATCTTTGCATGAAGACGTTGACTAATAACCAGAAAAGACAGACAGACAGACAGAGTACTTTATTAATCCCTTTGGCAGGTTCCCTCCGGGAAATTGACAGAACAACAGCATGACAGTCACTAGCAACAGATTTTAGTAATACAGTCCGTATTGATATACATATTGACCATTTGGTGCACAAGTATCACCAGTGAAAAGGATCGTGAATACCATCCAAATGCTCTTCAGGGTCTAATCTGTCTTCTAAGTCTTCCAATGATCTCTTTTGCAGTTAATGTTCGCCTCCCTGTCCACGATGATGTCACATGGTTTCAAGAGCAGTAAGCAGGATTTCACCTTTGGGCCATGGAAAGTGACTGCTGCCAAAAACCACATCATGAAATCCAAAGACATTGAACGGTGAGATTTTCCTTTTACACTGGGTAGCAAATATGGATTTGTCTTCTAACTTTTACTTGTTGGGCCTTCGGGTGGGTTAAGCTTTTAGCTACGTTCAGTCCTGCAGATCCTTATTTTTGATTATAATCTAAGTGTTTGTAAAATGATGCACTGATCTATAGTTGTGCAGCCAAAAAAAACATGGCACCGTGTCTTTGTCCTGCATGGTCCAGTTTTGCAAACCTGTAACTGACAGTGCTCAGTACTGGTTCCATTGTAATGGAAAGCTACAGTAATGAGACTTTGCAATTAACAGTTCATATAGAACTGAACTTTTTGTGTCCCAGAATGGAAAGTGTCATCTTGTCAAAGTGTTACCAGCTGTTTACTGTTTGTCTTTCCAGGTTAGCAGAGGAGATGAACATGCCCTCCCTTCCAGAGATGCTGTTTGGGGACAACGTCCTGCGCATCCAACACATAGATGGCTATGGCATTGAATTTAACGCCATCGATGCCCTTAAGAAAGTCAACAATATGGAGGATGCTGTCAAGGTGGCCTGTGCTCAGGAATGGCAGGAGAGCAGGCAAGATGAATATCTCAATGGGTTAACAAATGCCACAACTGGAAGATTGTTTTGTTAATGTATGATAAATCAAAAATCTAAAACAGCTGTTGCAAACCAATCAGACACTATACATATATATAAAAAACCCAGTTCAATGAAGAAATAGAAACAATGTCCCCTGCATTAACATGAAACTCTCCTCTAGAGCGGATTCTGAACACTCCAAAGAAGTGGTAAGACCATATGACTGGACATACACCACAGACTACAAAGGCACTCTGATAGGAGAAGATATGCAGATAAAGGTGGGTCATGTTCAGTAATGGAATGGAATCCAGTATCATCTACATCTTTGTTATCTGTATTGTTAAAAGGTCTTTGAAATACGGAGATTGATTTTTGTGTCTTTGATCACCTCTACATACACCAGTGTTTCATTTCCACCCTGTTGTTCAACTGAAGGTTACTAAGACAGCGGAGCGTATCGACATGGAGAAGCTGAAGGCTCGGGAACAAATCATGTTCTTTGATGAGGTGCTGTTGTTTGAGGACGAGCTGCATGACCATGGAGTCTCAATGATCAGTGTCAAAATTGTGAGTGCTATGTTCATGTAAAAAGCTGATACTATTGATACGAATAAGGACCAGATTTACTAACAATTAAGAGGAAGACAGGATTGCACAGAGCAGTGAATTGAGTTTTTTGGCCACAGTCTGTATGTAATCAGTGCCTCATTTACTGAGGTAGCAGACCATTTTTTAAACCTTCATTTATTTAGGGAGGTTTCAGTGAGGGCCCAACACACAAACACAGTTACACACATTCTCACTTATAAGCTGCCCATAATGCAGTCATAATGCAGTCAGCAGAGACAATCAGTACCCTAATTGATTCCAAAACTTGCTTTTTGCATTTCTGTAGTATACTGTGTTGTTATATAATGTTGCATGCAACAGTTTAAACAAAAATGTTGCTGTATGTCTTGTTGATGTCGCAGAGGGTAATGCCCACCAGTTTCTTCTTGTTGCTGCGTTTCTTCCTACGAGTGGATGGAGTTCTGATTAGAATAAATGACACACGACTGTATCATGAGGTAAGTTGATTTCCTCCAGCCTGCTTGAAGTGCAGTGCAGATTTTTATAATGAGCAATTCATATCATTAATATGTTAATAGACACTGACTATGGTAAATGCTCTAATCAGTAATGAATTGTTATGCTGTTTTTGATTCCAGGCTGGAAAAGATTACATGCAACGAGAGTTCAGCACGAGGGAAAGCAAAATAGCAGAACTGAAGGTGAGCTATGACACATCATGCACTGATACCAAGATACAAAGCACAGCTACAGGAGAAGAATGTGCAGAGCTCTGGTCGGGGCTAAACAGTGTTTTTTGCAAATTAAGGTTTAAGGACAAAAATGACAATATTTATTTATTTTGGCCCAAAAGTACTGAAATTGTGGTAACTTTTTTGTAAGCTGTCTGATAATCAGAGAACCATATTGTTATGTTTATTTTTTGAAGAAGATATCTGTGTCCTCAGGTGTGGTTGGGGTCCATAATGAGTCAACTTTGAGGGCCCCTGTTTTCCTGAATGATTAATCATTCTGATTAATCAAACCATATGTTAACACATATCAAAGTTTGCCCAGTTCCACAAATACATACAGCCGGACATCATCAGCATAGCAACAATAAGAGACATGGCCAAACCAAAGGAGAATGTGCCCTATAAGCAGCTTGCAGAGGGAGAATAAAACAGGTCTTAGAATAGAGCATTGGGGCACTCCTCAACAGGCTAGAGGGGCACAGTCACTTTGTTAGTGATTAATACAGCGTTCCAATTTGATAAATAGAAGCAAAACCATTTTGGGGCTCATCAACAACAGTGACGAGGCACCATACAGGGAGGACATCCAAGCACTGGCTGTCCGGTGCAGTGACAACCGCCTCAACCTCAAAACCAAGAAGACAAAAGAATGTCTGAATGGGGAGGAAGAGGAACGGGTCACCAGCTTTACGTTCCTTGGCCTGCAAATCTCGGAGAACCTGGCCTGGACTGTGAGCACCCACATCATCAAAAAGGCCCAGCAGCATC
The DNA here is from genome assembly GCA_037975185.1 of Centropyge bicolor. NCBI lineage: Eukaryota > Metazoa > Chordata > Actinopteri > Pomacanthidae > Centropyge > Centropyge bicolor. Next base: position 2,590,869 of record JBBMOC010000016.1, on the reverse strand, counting down.
TCTTTTTTCTGAGAATACTGAGGAGGAACAAATTCCCTCCACCTCTGCTGAAAAACTACCACTGCACAATAGAGAGTGTCCGCACCTATGGATGTACGGTGTGGTATGCCAGCTGCACTCCATCTGAAAAGAAATAACTGCAGCAGGTTATCCAGATGGTTCAGTGGATCATCGGCTCCCCACTTCCACGCCTAGAGAAGATCTACTCCAGCCGTCTCCTCCAACCGACCACAAAGATCTGGGATGACCCCACCCACCCTGGACACTATATTCACCAGCCTTCCCTCTGGCAGACTTAGAGCCATGAGAGCCCACACCAACAGACTGAGACACAGCTTCTTCCCCATGGCTGTGAAGAGACTGCTGCAGGAACCATGATTCCCCCCCCCCCTCAGAAGCACATGTACACACCCACTACTACCTGGAATACTGACTGTGTTGCACTCTTGATAAAGACTATTACAATCTGTATCAGTTGTAAATATTATTTAAAATTTTCTGCACCTTATTTTTTACTATTTATGTTTCATTATATTTTATGACTAAGACATACTGCTGCTACAAGGAGATGTTGTCAAACAGAATTTCATTGTACCCCCTTGCAATGACAATAAAACTTCTTGTTAAAGTATTAAATATCCTGATTATTAATATGTTAACTCATCAATTATGTATTGTATTTATTGTTCTCATTTTAACACAGATGTTACTCTCTCCCTCAGACTGTTCCTGCTGCACTGTACACTGATCCTAATGAGATCGCCCAGCACTTAACCCTGAAGCTGACAGAGTGTGAGAAGCTGGAGCTTCCTGTGATGGAGCCTCAGACAACTGTTAATGAAGTTGTTCAGTGACTAGTGTATAATAAGTTCCATATTAATGTGTTGTATAATGAAAACTGGGAATAAAAGTCTTAAACCACATCCTTAATCTTACAGTAACAGATCTCCCCTTCAATTATCTGTATAGGAATAGTTTTTGTATCTGACCACAATAATGTGTGTTCTTAGAACTGCAACCTGAATTTACATAATTCCCATATATTCACAGTGCAGTCAAAGTTATTGATCATCAGTTTCTGTAAATATGTGTACTGTGTTTTATACGGTGACTAACGGAACGTGAAACATTTGTTTTTGTTTGCAATTCAAAAACTTGCAGAATCTATGTGACTATATCTACCATATGGCCAAATAAATTTGTGCAGATAAAGAAAGCTTCCTTTGCTTGTGCTGGATTCTTGTTTACTGATTTACTTCACCTGTGTAAAACATTGCCAGAAAGGGGTTTTATCATCACTAATAGTCATTCAAATTAATCAACATTCAACTCAAATCAAATTTCATTCCAGCTAAAAGTTGATATGCAAATTAACCTGTGACCTATGTTTAGTTTAAATCAGTAAACTTGGAGCAAATTTGATGATTGTTGAGTGTCTGTGGAGCATGAAGCTGTTCAGTAAGTCTTTCATTTTTTTGGCTCATTCTGTCATTTTGGTTGTTGGTATCACACTCATAGCTCTTATATTTTTAGAATTGTAGCCACAAAAGTGCTAGATGGATATGACACATGTCACATTTATGTGTCCAAGAGCTTTAAATTAAGGGAGAAACAGCAGGTTTGGTGCAATAAAGGAAAGTGTTGGGTGCTGTAGAATGCAGCCTTATTTTTCTGCTCAAAAATCTGTACTCCAGTCTGTGCTTTGTTCTTGATGTGTGTGTCCTGGTGTTTGTGGAGCTGGTGTCTGTATAGCATACTGTATGCTCTATGTGCTAATAATTATGATAATAACAAATAATGTTAATGCTTTGTAAATAAAGTTGTAGGGTTTTTTTTTTCTTTAAAAAAAGTAGTTATTCCGCAAAAAGAGACCAGCAGCAATATGGCGCACACACAGAGGCTCTTGCTCTCGCTCACACACAGCTGCCCAATCAGCTATCCCCATTCCTGACAGGTGGCCAATCACAGAGCCCGCATCGGACTGAAAACTATTCAACATGGAGACAACAGTTGAAAAGCTCGAAGCGATGGTGAGCACAGTGTAAAACTATTTTATTTTCTCTTATATCCATGTTCTGAAATCGCTCTCATCCTTGTTGAACGATTGCAGAGACAACCAGTAGCGCATTTATCATCGATTAGTTATTTTTACACGATGCCTCTGACAGTACGATCAGTCAGGTAACGGGGTTTCTCTTTGTATTAATACACAATTTTAAATTCCTTTGCGCCATTCAGAGGCCTTTCTGCTTAACGTTACTGTTAGAACACCAAATACTACAACACCGTGTGAAACACTTCAACTACTGTTGAACCGGCGGCGAGTGTAATGCTCGGCTAAACAGTCTGTGGTTCGGACGTGTGCTTTCGAAGGCGGCTTCCTACTGTCTTCAAGATACATGGCTGCTGTTCCGTTTTCTAAAGTTTCCCGTCAGATAGCAGATCATGCTAACAGTTAGTGAGCACAGCTGGCTGCACTTCAGAATATGGATCACAGGCTTATCTAACAGGGTGCTTAGAGAGTTATTATCATTGTCATTTTTATCGCAGTTCACATATCTTTCATAGTTTAGCTTAATAGTAGCCTTTCCGAAGAAAACAGTGACAGTACCTTTAACACACGCATACTTTTTTTTTTTTTAAATCTACAATAATGCTCACACTTTTTATGAGAGAGGCAATAGAACTGCGTTAAAATGACCTATTAAAACGCAGTAAAATGTGATTTGTGAACTGATATAGAGAGTGGCAGAGGGCTTAGTAAAACAGGTTTAAATATATGAAACTCAATGTCTGCTTATGAGCTTTTTTCAGAACTTACGACAGAGTGTCATTTGCCATGTCTGAAATCCAAACTACACGTTGATTTTAAATAGGTTTTTTGTATGTAGTCTGCTCACTCCTGAAAGGTGCCAAAATAAAGTACACTCAAAGCAGACATGGTGTATACTAAATAAGGCCAGTGTGTCAGAGTGTGCTGCTGAGGTTGGATGATCCAGAAATTTGCTTTGAGATGAATTGCATTGATACAATTAGTATGATATGACTGACAAATGGACTAAAGACTAAAGCGTCTACAGCCACACTAGTGCTTTTAGCAAGTATGATGTTTACCATGTTTACCATCTCAGTTTAGGTCGCACTCATCTTCATATCTTACATTTGCTAGATAGTCTTAAACACAGTGTACCACTGAGGCTGATGGGAATGTTAGTTTAGCAATATTTGGTCACAAAGTACAGGACACAGTCAAATTTTGATTTAATAATGGATAATCAAAATTATTACAGTTTATTGTGAATTTCCCCACTATGGGACAAATAAAGGTTTATCTTATCCGGAGGAGGCATGAATGTCTGAAACAACTGTCATGACAATATATCCAATATTTGTTGAGACATTTGACTTAAAACCACACACGAGAACTTCATGGTGATGCTAAAGGAAAGGTAATTTTGTGCCAGCCAATCTAGTCAATGCTAGTGGTGGCACCAAAGGAACAGGAATTACTAATATTACCAGGATTCAGCATGTCTAATAAAAAATAATACTTGAAGCAGATATTAAACTTTACATATAGAACATATATTTCATGACATATGACACAAGAAAATCCGGCCCACACTAAGCTAGTCCACTGTCTGTCCATTGCCCCTTTTATATTGTACTGCTGCTGAGAAAAGCAGTGCAATGTTAAAAGGGCATTGGCCAGAAATAGTTACAAGTGAAAGAAATGCTTCAGCTGTTGGCAGGTGCTCTGACTTCATTGCACTACTGTATCAGACAGCTAGCAGTGCAATAGTATTGTCAAAGCATCTGAAAACTGCAGAGACCAGCTGCTCTGACTACTTTTACATTTCTAGACTGTATCAAGTCAAGCATGGTATGGTATGGGGCATGGTAGATGGACCATGGCATGGTCTGATGGGGTAGGTTGTTCATACTCAACAAAAGGATTTGCTATTTGCTATAACACTAGTATCAAAATATATAAAAAAAACAGACCTAATGAGCAGAAGACAGCAGGACACATTTTATATGTACTATCAAACCATTAAGCCGAGTGTCTTTGCAGTTCCTGAAGTCAGAAGCAGACCTGGAATACATTGAGAAACGGCTGAAGCTGGACTTCATCAACAATACTGCAGAGAATGGATGTCCTCCTGAGGTGGTATCTGAACTGCCAGAGCTGTTTTTTCTCCTCATTTTTTCACAAAACTTAAGAGAGGACCAGGCCAGGATTTTGTCTCTTGTAAATCAGTGGAAAACACATTCTTATAACAGTTTGCTATGTTTTATTTTTTGTACAAATTGAAAAAAAGAAACCAAGCTTTTTCCAGCCTCTCTTTGTAATTGTTAGTCCTTGCAGTTACAGATTCTAGAGAAGCCGTGCCCATGATTAATTTTAACCATTCAGCAAACTCGGGCTTTGTCTGACTCTTCCAGTGACAAAGAACAATTGTTGGAGTGCCAGTAAAAGCTGCTAATAAGAGTCCAAATTCTTGTTTTGATATAGGAGAGTGCCAGGAGAGATCTGTCATCTAATAATCACAGCTAGGGAGACTATGAAAGTAGTTTACAACCACAATAGAACATTCCCCCATTATCATCAATGAGTCAGGTTTTTCTGTTAAAGTTTAACTGGTGTATAATAATACCCATCAATAGTTTTGTTGTGTAAATTTAAATTTCCACTACTGGAAATCCTATATGTTCTTCCTTAACTCATTAATTCAGACTTGGTTGGTTTTTCATTATTGCCCTGTTGCTATATATCATAGTTGCGAATTTCCCCCAGGGGGATGAATAAAGTAACCTACCTAACCTAACCTAGTTAACAATACACAAAAAAAGCAACTGATGCAACTGGATGCTTAAACATTGAATCTGTACATGCTAATGATCGAGACTGTGCTTGCAGGAGAACCTGGCAGTGATGTTGGAGAAGCTGAAGGCTATCAAGGCCAAACACACAGAGCTGTGCTCTCAGGTACAGGAGATCGCAGCTGCACAGAAAGAGTCTGTGGATTCCATCAGAACCCACCTCAGTGGTGTCATGGAGCTCATCCAACACGTACAACAGACTACTGATGTGGAGGTACTATCACATAACAGTACAGTCACCATTTAAGCACTCATGTACTCATACTGCATGCAGATGAGAGCGTTGTGTTTCATATTAAAGCTTTATGAAATTCAGACAGTCGTTTGATAGTTTTTCACCATTATTATGTGGCCAGTGTTGACTTCTGATGGACACGAGTCCTGTCGGAATTGTGACGTAGAAATAAGCAACCTCTTTTTAATATAGGCCCCATGTATTATGTAGAGCTTGTCAAAATAAGACATTTACATAAAGGAGGCCTAATTGCTTTTTGACTTTCACTTTAACAGATAGATAACACCATCAGTGTTACAGATTCTGTCTGTTAGGAGAAGTCAAAACCCCAAATTTTACAAAAAAATGTAATACATAAAAAATACGACACTGAAAAAGATGTCATGGCATTTTATTATACACTAATATCTATATTGCAGCTCTGGTTACAAACGGTTGACTGTCTTTGTTCACATGCTGCAGGTTCAGCCATTGACAGAGTCATTGCAAGAGTCTGCAGAGCTCCTGGGTTCAGCTTTCGTTAAGACTACAACAGAGGTAAGACCCAATCAGCTGCCAGGAACCATTATATTTATTACTAACCATTGCAACAAAGTCAGCACTTCCTTGGTGACATCAGTTGGGTGAGACACTGATGATTGTAGCTGTTGTTGATTATTCCTGTTGTTGTAGCTGAACTTGATAAATGTTTGCTTTCAGGTGCCTCGTCCTGTCGCAGCTTCTGGCCAACAGCAGCCGCTGAGTAAGTCTGTTACCTTTTAAGTGTCCTACTCTGCTCTGAATACTCAGATGGGAGTGTCAATCTGTCTGCTGTTCTGTTTGTTGGGTAGTCCAACAATTTAGTTCAGGCTGAAATAATTCAGTAACTATTGGATGGATTAATTTGTGCAGATATGCATGTTCCCCTCAGGATGAATTGAGCTAGACTGTGGTGATCCGTTGACTTTGACTTTGAATGCCACCATTGGTAGTAATTATATGGGAAATAAAAACAACGTTCTGATGCAGTTTTTGAAGTTAATTATTACAATAATACCAAACATCCCTTGACTGTGTAACTGAAATATTCTTTGAACTAACAGCACTGTTCAGGCTGTTAGGTAGTTAAAATTAAACTCTTTTCGCATCTGTCCAAAATTAGAATTAAATCTCCAGTTTTGGATACATTGGTGTCTCAAAATGTATGTTCACACCACTAAAGTTGGACGCGCACAGCAATGCACTGTCATCAGAGAAAGCTGTTTTGTTCAAACTGCATTTGAGGAAGTAGGTCAGATTGATGTACAATGACTCACTCTGTTTTGCTTTAGTTTGTCCTGATTACATAAAGTTGTTAACCCATTAGTTAGGAAATATTTGCACAAACTATTCCGCTCTGTGGAATCAAAGCTAAGCTATCTCTCTATATAAATTCTTGAGGCTGGACAAGATGAATGTTCTGAGGTTGAAGATTGAAGTTATTGAAACTATTTTTTAAAAACACTGTACAGAAAGTGCAAATCAATCCCAGAACAGCAAAGGAACTTGCGAAGATGCTGGAGTAAATAAGTACAAATGTATCTATATCCGCAGGTGATCCACTGAAAATGCATTTGTTTTGTGTAGATAAATGTATCTTTTGACAAAACGATGTTCAGTACAACAGTTCTTGATGAAAAATGCTTATGATGGATTTTTTTAGTAGAAAGAGTCCATGGGTTAACTAAAAACATGAAATTAATGGGAAATTGCTGCATCAATTGATTTAAAATCAATAAACTGATCAGTAACTGGCAGTGCATTTCTGTTTCCTCATGTCCTCTGCAGCAGCTCCCTCAGTGTGCAGAAGATGAAGCAGTTGAAGATGAGTGATGCCAAGCTGAAGGCCATGCTCCCTTTTGTCAAGGTTGACAGGAAAAGCCACATTCGTCTTGTGATGTGAGGTGGATCAACAGCAAGACAGAGGCTCTGGGGGCATGGTCATACCAAACATGGCCAGGCTAACAGATGCTTGTTGGCACATCAGGCACATTTTAATTAAGATGCCGTTTATTGTTGCAGTTTAGATCCACAAGCAAATCACAAGACTATTTAACCCTATGTGCCACCAGCCTGTCCTTCACTGCCATTCCAACGTGCCCCTATTACTTCTGCTGTATCCTCACTGTATCCTGAGACATTCTTAAGCCCATTTTACAAGATTTTTAGAGTGATTAATGCACAAAACATTCATGCATCCAGCAAAACACATTTAAGGAGAAATTTTGCTCTGATGAAAAGCAGCACTTTTTTTTTTCGCTCCCAGCATGCTTTCTCATGATTTTTTCATTCAGTAATGTTCAGCCATACCACATAAATATGTCACACATGACAAGAGCTACGTGTGTGTGTAGTTACTCTTTTAATAGTTAAATTATCATGATGGACCAGATGTTGGTCTGCCACAGCCACACTTTGTATTTTATGACTGTAGACTAGGTGGATCTCAGCAGAACTACAGTGGCTGTGGGACAGATCGGAACCCTGTGGGTTGTCAAGAGGTAAATATTGTATAAGTAAAGGGATGTGATTTAAAATGAGTTGGTGTTGTATCTCATTTTTATGTGTGCATCCTTAAACAGAATTATGTAAAATAAACACTTGAGCAGAAAGTGTTTTGTTTGTCCTCATTCATTTCATGGATTCCTTCAGCACTGATGAGTCTAATGTTGGAACCTGACGACTCAATGCACACTCAAAATGATCTATGTACATCCAAAAAGTGCGGTATGGACACAGAGGCTCTTAAATACAATTCTGCTTTACTGACCTGGTATGTGCCCTCTTGACCATTAATATCTGCGAATGGAGCTGATTATTCATAGTCATAGTTTGTGACAAAGGGTGATTGCACTTTGGCTGTTGGAGCCCCCACACTATGGGGCTCTGCCTACTGAACTCAGACACACAGTCTCTAGCTTCTTTTAACTGCTTCTTAAAATTTTTGTGAGGGCTTTAGGAACTCTTATGCTCCTGGTCCATATTCTGAATTTTTAATGTCATGTCTCAATGTAAGTTTAGTCCTTCACTCCTGAGTTTCAAACCATCCAGATTTTTTTTACTGACATGTACCGAACAGTAGATGGCAGTATGGTTATTTGGCAGAAAGACAGTGGTCCTTCAGCATCTCAGGTTGAGTCTGTGCTAGAAAGAATGTTTTCTTTTCCATGAAATTCTATTTTCCATTAAATATTTAGCCCAGTGTTACTGATATAGTTGCAAATAGTTACAGTAATTCATTTCTCTAGTCTTTATCTAATTTATCGCAGTCACAGTTTTAAGTCTCCTACACAGCTGTTTCTGCTTCAGTTAATGACTGTGGTTCAACCTACACCTGAAATTGGTGACCATTAGCACCTGTTTGGTATAATTGGTTGATCATACACCTGACTATAATCCTACAAAATCCCTGACTTTGTGCAAGTGTACCTGGCGCTGGTTTGAAAGCAAAGGGTAGTAACACCAAATATTTATTTGAGTTAGATTTTTCTTTTGTTCACTCACTTATAATTTTGTAAATTGATTAGATAAAGAATTGTTATTTATATTTTTGAAAGCATTCTTAGTTTACAGTATTTTTTCACACCTCCCTAAAACATTCGCACAGTACTGTATGTCTGACCATCCAAGGAAACGTTTTCAAAAAGTTTTCCAGTATCTATCCCTGGCCCCAAGAACAATCAATATACGGGGTTGTCCTAAAAACTGGTTAGACAAGAGGACGCTTGGGAAATTGATCTATTGGATGTCTGATCATCCAGGGAGAGGGACTTTGTTGGATGTATGTTTTTTTTTTTTCAGAATCTAACATCTATCCCCTGCCTTCCAACATAAACAATGAAAGGATGGTGAAAATGATCGAACACATGCACAAGTGGTCATTTTCCTTTAATGCGGTTTGTACCTGTGTTTTATAATTCATCAGTTCAAGCAAAGCAAATACAAATTTCGATCATTCATCTAATTAATTTCAACTTCATTACATGTCCAACCTGGGCAATTTGCATTTATCAAAAAGCAAAAATACATCTGGTTATTAATGTATCATATTTCAAATGACCTACAATGATCATCTTAGAACTTCTTTGTACTGTGAATTGAGCATCCATAACCACTGTGCAACATTTTTTGTGTGCTTTAGTTACCTCCCAGAGAGGAGGAATTTTCACTGTGCAGTGAGTACTGAAAGAATATGAAATCAGGATTAAGCTGTTGTACAATTTAAAGGTACTTTTGCTTAATTTGAGATTTCCATTTTACTACTCCACTACATTCTACTTCACAATAGTCATGCATTGTATTTGTTAGTCTACTACATTTTATTTGACTGCTTCAGTTACTACTTACTTTTCAGATTTTACATTGAAAAAATTTGATAAGTTTATAATGCTTGCCATGTCTCAGGTGTCTATGAGCTGTTAGCACTTCCAGAGAAATGTCCAAAAATGAAAACAGATGTATGCTGCAGATTTTTGATTCTTCTTCTTTCCTGCCCCAGTCATTATCTCACAACCCCTCAGATATTTCACGTGAACCTTTGGAGGAGGCCTCTCAGATATGCTGGGAACCACAGAACTTAATTATGTATCTGTAAATGAAGTAGTTGAAACTAACTCCACCTAGACCAACTACAACTGAAAAATACTACTTGTGTTTTGATGCATCATTCTCATCTTTATTCTTCAGAATGAGTATTGTTACTTTGAATAATAGATACAGAGCATGACATAGTACAGTTCTGGTTCTGAGCACCACCAAACAGCGCTCAGGCCATACTGCCATATTTTTAGGTGTAATTTGTAACTACTCTAATGACGCAAGTGGTATGTTTGCTTGTGGATTTATTTTAGAGACTCATGGAGTTTGAAGTCAGGCCAACACCCTAAATATTTCTCTTTGTGGATGAGTAAAGTGACTCGAAGCACGAACAAAGTCACTGAGAGGCTAAGTGAGGGAGCTTGGCATTGCTGACTCGCTACACAAACAAACAACAAGCCGTTTCCGTGTTACTGACTGGGTCCACATTTATTTTCCGCAGCACAAACAGATAAACAGGGCAAGGCAAGGCAAGGTGTTCTATGGGCATAGTCTGGTGAGATTATTAATTCAAGCGATTGAGCGATGGAGCGATTGAGCGGTCAACAAAAAATACGCTCTCCCTACTCACCCCCTCTCCACGCCGCCGCCGCCGAACACAACAAACTTATATCCATTCATTCAATCATTCAATCAGCGCCTCGACCACGCCCCCATGTGACGTACACGGAAGGCGCAACACAGACAGCTGACTGTCAACACACACGCACACACACACACACACCTACTACTTCCGCATATGGCACCTACAGATGAGACTTGTTTCAACTTGGCCAAAACTTGCTGGCGAGGAAGAATGTGATTGGAAACAGGGCACCAGTCAATGTCCCATGCCAAATAGTTGCCAAAATCACCATATGTGCAGGAATTTTCTCTGACAGTGTGCTGTTACGTAAACTGCAAATTGTGCAATACAACACTGAGAACCTCATTTAATTACTGGCTGACCTCAATGAAAGACTTGTGCCAGATGAGGAAAGAGAGTAAGCGAGGCTGAATCCAGACTGTGGCATTCACAATGGTTAAAAATCTCTTGCCACAGAACCGTGTGCAACCCATCCCAGGATGGTGTCACTTTCCCTTCCACCTTACTCTCCATTCATAACCCCATAGAGGAGTGCAAGTGGAACGTTTAGCTGCACAATCAGGTAGGGGTGTAACAACCCCACCCAGAGGTGGGCCAGAGGTGTCACATCCTGACATATACAACTACCCTACTGAATGTCCAGGCAACGTATTTGTGACATTTGTCTCCTTTTTTGAAGTTAAATCACTTTATTTTGCTATGACAAAGAAGAACGTCTGTCTCTGATTTGATGGACTTAATTGGCGACCTGTTAGCACGAACCCAAGTAGAAAACAGGTCAGTTTTAGCCCCACTCTGTATGCACACATGCTGTTCACAAGGTGAGGTATTAGAGGGTAGGTCAGCTCAATTTATGTTGGCTATTAAAATACCCTCTGCTTCTGATGTCTGGTCTTTCAAGTGGATGTACTGTGCAACCAAACTCCTTCTAAACTCGTGTTTTAAGGTCAAAACTTTGGGCACACCATCATTAAAACTCTTTTCTGATTGGGGTTGGTCAACAGGCAAAAACAGCTCATGTCATTTACTTTAACATGATGAACTAACCAACCAAAAAACAACTAACTAACCTGTGAGTGTGTTGCCATATTGATTGGTCAGTCCCAGTTTACCACGTCCATCTTCTCTGGATGGCCTCAAATCAGACATCTGCTCTTTTACTATCTCTTTGGGGGAAGTAAAGAAAATCATAGACTGTATAATGTTTAGTGTTTGTCCTTCAGCTTTTGTCTTGAGAAGGCATGGTGATTGGTTTCAGGCACTGGGCTACAAATTGTTTTTCAACTTGGCGCCAGCAATGTTGCACTGCTTGTTTTCAGCCCATAGAGGGCGCGGATGTTTTCAGGACAGGGAAGTGACATATGCCAACTCTCTTGTATGGGCGCAACCAAGTGTACAATTAGGGGGTGGGGGTTGGGGGGGGTTGGCACACTTATGTTTTTCCTGAACAAATACAAATGAAAATAAAGAGGAAATAACAAGAGACAGATCTGTTGGCTGGTGTAATCCCCCCCTGCTAAGTGTCCAGAAACAGGACTGGCTAAAGCATGATGTCCACATACTTCTGACCACACATTGTACAGTAGTTTTAGAGCAGTCTTCAGTCTTCAGGCACGTGCACTGTTGCTCGAAATACCGACATTTGCGACACCGCTTAAAGGCAGATTCGGGGGCCGACCGACATTCACAAAAGCCCCTTTGTCACTTTTTCTTTTTATTCCTCCTTCTTATCCCTCTCTCATACTTTTCTTGTTTCCAGAGTTCACGACTGTGAGATGGAGCTGAAAACAGACAGTAGCTTGATGAACGGTATAAACGGGCTCACGTCAGAAGATGTTTCACTCCTAGAAAGAGCTCTTTAAAACTGGACTGACGCTAAAATCCACCTTTTTGTGCTGACAATATACTGAAATTTGATCACTGTTTTAGTTCACATTAAAGCTGATGATTTAATGATTTACCTAACTTTACTTTTAGTCTTGTGTTAGCCTACTTTCTGAGGGCTAGTCTATTATGCATCTGTAGTAATTAGATTAGAAGAACTTAGATTTATGGAACTGAACATGAGACTGGAGAAGAAGGTAGGAGGAGGAGGAGGGATTTCCCTTCTCCACAAAAACTTTGTCCTCCAGTTTCCATTAGCTGGAGGAGAGTGAAGAGGAGGAGGGGGGGCTGGACATTCCTCTCATTCTGCAGAGCAGGCAGGGGGGAGCTTCCTGCCACTGCGTTTGGTACCGCTTCTTTTTTTGACGGTTAAACATGAAAGTTACGGGGAAGGACGAAGACTTTGTGGATGCGAACAAGCTCCAAACTCCGGAGAACGGATTAAAAGCCACGGCGAGACTCTCGAGTAAGCGACGGCAGCGAGTTTTGTTATTGTAGAGGGCGATTTTTGTGCAGCCAGAAGAGGCTGCCGCAGGCGGGGAGAAAACTCTCAGAAAGTGATGTTTCCCTGAAGGACTGGGAGTGGAAACGGAAGAAGCTCCACAGAAAAGGTAAGACAGCGTTTACTGCCATACAGTTATTAAATTGTGAAAACTTTGAACAATAACACGCGGATGTCAAAGTGAACACTCTTACAATAGGAGTGTAGTCATGTTTCTTTTGTATCGCGGAGGCACCGGAACAAAAGTTCTTCCAGATTTTATCCAACCATCATGTCAGTCACTGTTTTCGTACACTTTCATTCAGTGATGTCCTAAATATCTGTGAAGTGCATCCCTGCCCGTATTAGCAGAAGTGCTTCTGTGGGCTGCTTTTTCAGCTTCCAACTCTGGATTTTCCAGTGGGGGGCCACACTAGGGGGTTCTGTAACTGGTTCCAGGGGGTCCTCAGAGATATGGAAAAATCTTTGAAGTTTGTTGTAAGAGCAGCGTAGCTCCTTTAAGGAATAGGGCAGTGCGTAATGTGTGTGCGTGGCGAGTGAGTGGTCGAGCAGGCGAGAGAGAGATAGAGAGAGAGCTGCACAAGAGTTGCAGTCAAGCAGCAGGAGCTGAAAAATGCAGCCAATGCTCCAGTGTCATACAGTGCAGTTCCTCCAGTGGCCACTTGAGGCTGGCTCCAAAATTGAGTCAATCCCTATATACCCCCATATTAAAATGCAAAACTTTACAGCAGAAAACAAAGTGTTTACAGCTTGCTTTACAGCAAACAGATCTGCCTTGGACACCATCTCTGCAGGATCTCCATCATCCATCAAGATTGGGAATATAATTTCAGACAACATTGTGATGAACACTGGCACCCCACAGAGATGTGTTCTCAGTCTCATGCTCTACACACTATTTACGCATGACTGCGTTGCCCCTCACAAGGACAACAACATCCTCAAATTTGCTGACAACACAACAGTTATTGGACGTATTACTGGTGGTGGCGAAACAGCTTTCAGGAGAGAGGTGGCAAGTCTGGTGACATGGTGTGAAGACAACATCTCCCTCCACAGAGACAAGTCCAAGGAAATGATAGTGGACATGAGAAAGGAGCGGAGAACTCATCAGCTGCTGATCATCCATGAGCTTGAGGTGGAGATGGTGAGCAGCTTCAGATTTCTGGGCGTCCACATCAGTAATGACCTCACCTGGACACTTAACACCACCCAGCTGGTCAAGAAAGCACAACAGTGACTACTTCCCAAGGAGGCTGAGGAAATTTGGCATGTCATGGAAGATCCAGGGGAACTCTCACAGAATAGGGAACCTCTTCCCATCTTTACTTTTGAAAGACTCAGCCTCTTTGGAAAGCTATTTAAATGATGAATTCTGTTCTTATTAACATTTTATCCAGCATCCCAACTTTTTTGGAATTGGGGTTGTAAATTTGGTAATTATACAACTGTGATAAAGAAATTAGAAAGTAAATTATATTGATGGGACTTTGAAGAAGTTTTCTAATCCTCATTAACTGGTTGCATTCATTTTCATGAAGGATATAATGTCATATTTTGGAGGGAGGTTGCTACAAGTCTTTGCAGGATTTACTGCGTTTGTCCCTTGGTAGTGGACAGTTAGATTCTGCTCTTCTTCACTGATTACCTTCCTACAGTGCACGCTCAAAAGTTAGAAAGGCCACAGAAAATATGCAGAGTGACAAATTCGTCTGTGGCCATCTGTGAGTTTGCAGTGGCCCAGAAAGAGTCTCCCTGTATTTTCATGTAGGAAATATTTGAGTGTGAATGAAGTCACCCTACAGATTAGAGGGCACGGGGCCCACTGGGTTTAAGTCAAGAGTGTAGGAATTCCTCTCACTGATCAGCTTCTCTGTGATATAAATGCTTCTCACTCTACTTTTAGTACTTTATTCCAGTTCCATAGGGAACAAAAGTCGAAAAGTCATTTATTCAAAGTTATGGAAAGTTAAGTTCACATCTATGTGTGGGAAACCAGGTAGCAGAGATAACATTCAGGTTCCCATAACTCTTCTGATAAATCATGTGTGTAAGTGTGTCTGTGTTCAATTTACAGGACGTGGGAAGTAGAGGTTTGAAGAGGGCTATAGTATCCCCTAAAATCAGGCATAGAAACCATGAGTTGATAAAACAAAAGTTAGTACTTATGTTTTTCCCCTTTTGTAAAGGTAAAGTTCATAAACTTTTTTTTGTTTCAACCCACCATCTCCACAGTCAGCACTAAAGAAAGCGAAACCCTGATTCATTGGTGGACACCTCAGAATATCCTGCAATTTGTGATACATTTTCAATACCTCCTTTGCCTACAACAGCGTATTACAACACGTGTGTGAAAATGTTCCGCTTCCATATCAAGCTTCTGACCCATTATGTTTGATTCCAGTGACAGTGAGGTGTGTATGTGTGTTTGCGGTGAACTAGCTTCTCATCCCACTGTTAGACAGTGTTGCAGCTGCCACCGAAACCGGGTGTTGGCAGACTTATGGGGCTTAGTGCAGGGAGGCAGCAGAGAGAGAGGCGGAAGGTGCTGCCGTGAATGTTCAATTATTGCCTGCCTGCATTAAGTGATAATACTTTGAATAAGATTTCTTTAAAGGCAGAATGAGTAGGATTTGTCAGTTCCGGTTTGTAAACACAACATTTAAAGCTGGCCCCTCCTTCTCAGCTCAACGGCTCATTTTGAATGCGTGCTTACGATCTGCCACCTGGTTGTCCCGTCCTCACACCCTGCTTGCTGTTATTGGCGGGGGGCTACACATCCACTGCCCAAAAGTTGATGCCCAGAAACATCCTGAACACAACAGAATAAGAAAATACAGGCAGAGGACACGTTTGTCCATCTCACGCTTCTAGTGTGTCATAAGTGATGATTGAGTGGGATGTTGTATGTGTCATCATTCTTTAGGAAAATCCAACTCCTTCTACCTTTAAAGTAACTTTTATGATATTTTGTTGTATAATATGGATAACAACATACAGAACATAATTACTAGTCTTTCCTTATTGGTTGATAATTGGCTTGTTGGTCTGTGGTACCGTTGGAATAATTTACTCAAGTAAAAGTATTGTTACTTTAAAGAAATTTTACTCCATTACAAGAAAAAATACTTGTGTGTAAAAAAATGTAGTGAGATAAAAGTACAGAGTAGGTCAGTTAAATTTTACTTTCAGTAAATGTTACTGCAGGACTGCCAACCCTGTAAATGCAAAAGTCTGTCCCTGACTGTGTGAATGAGTGAGTAATGATGTTGGTCCATTGGCCTGTTGAGTGTTGTTTCCCCATTGGCCCTTGCTCTTTCAAAAGAATAGGCATAAACGGTCCTGATCTACATTCACAGGAGGCTTTAGCTTTGTTCGTACTGTTAGCGTGTTAATTTTTGCCTCTGCTCCTGTTAATGTGACACATGTTTAATGCTCTTTCTGTACCCAGTCATGTTACTAACCTATTGCAGATTAACCTCAATAGTTGGGAGATGTACCTCCAGGTGTTTTTTTTAGCATTACACAACTTTGCCAGTGTGGTTCTATTTCTAAAGGATTAGAAATATGTTGTTGTTTTTACAAGAGACTCATCTGCTTCTACATGAGTCTTGAGGAGGAGCCGGAAAATGTTGCTGTAGAATGACATCTGGTGTACCTTTCTTGACTTGCTTCCATTGCAACCAGGCCTCAGGACATGGATGGATAGATGGACACTGATAATAGGGATCAGGAAAAGGAAAGTAAGGATGTAAAGGAAAACGAATATTTATCAGAAAATTAAGATTATTTATATTCCTCAAATCAGTCAGCCCTATTAATGAGTGTCAGTTTAAGCAGCCAAATCAAAACTGCTCAGTATAACAGTAGAATACTGTGGTAGTATTGAGCAACACTTAAGGACTCCTTGTTGTAACTTTCCCTGGGTGACGTTGTTTTTTTGGCAAAGCAGCATTATTAACTAAATATGTGGCAAAACAACATCTCCCTTCTTCCCATTGTGTGCAATTTCAGGAGCTTTCTTGTTGAACCTGATTTCTGCCTCTTCTAGAGGTCAGTTCAAATGACTCAGGTTGGGTTGCTATATATGCCATCACACGGCCCAGCTTGAGTCATACACATGTTTCTCCTTGCTTCTGTCACTTTATACATCAGAAATGTTCACTCTGTATTCTGCACTCATCTTGGTGTCAGGTTTCATCCCGCATGCTGACAACATTCCCACTTAACACTGTTGATATAAAGAACAGTTTGTATTCTGATTCATATTCAGAATGTTAGAACATTAACATATTTACATTTCCTCTGGAAATGTCCCCATTGTGGGATGAATAAAGGAATATCTTATCTTATTTTGAATATTTAGCTGCTGCTCTTATGTAGACTGAATGGTATTCAATTATCACAAATAAAACAGGCATTGATTATTTTCAGTGCTTGCACTTTGACTTTGGACTGATCATGTACAGGTAAGACAAAATCAGGCAGCAATATTCTTTACAATACCAGTGAGATGAACCATAAATCAATTATGTTCATTATAGCGCAACTGCCGTTTAGCAGTTTGGCTTTGGCTTGTGAACATAAAGTCATAGTCTGTGAACATGGTCAAGTCAAAGTTGCTCAGTGTGAGTATGAAATGGCTCTCTTTTTTCCAGTTAATACAAAAGCGCATGTCTGTTTATGTACCACAGTTATTAGAATGGCCTTTGTAAAAATCCCTGTCAAGGCTTGAAATACAAACAAATATTTCGGGTTTTTTTTCAGCTTTGACCACTGTGTGTGTGTCCAGATGACAGTACGTGCAGATGATACAGGTCATGTTTTCCTGTCATGTCTGAATCAGTCGCCTGTCAACATGTAAAGATTTGGTGACTGTCGCAAACATGTGTCTAGACACTCCTGTTGACTCACATCTTTTTCATCTTTTTGTCTCCTGTGTGTTATCTGCTTAAGGAAGTCCTCTTTTGTGTAAAATAGCTGAAGGGATGGCAATATTCTGTCTACATTTTATCTGTTTATAATTACAGGATTATTACTGAAGAAGAAAAACATTCCCCAGCAATCCACCCTCTGTTGTTAAGGTCACGAGCAGTGAAAGGGGAAGTCTTTAAGTATTTATCTCATTGACGGTTGGCAGAGTAAACGCTGGTGAAGCAGTTACACTAGTGCACAGGTATGAAGGAGTGGCTCAGTACTGAATAGTTGCCAGATCCACCTGTCTACCTCCCATCCACACCCGTTGGAGTGAGGGAAGGGGGGAGTGGAAATGGAAAGAGATGTGCGCCACCTCAAACTTGCAGGTCGATATTTGTGAAGCGGGGAAACTCTGTAAAGCAGCAAATGTTGGATTACCTCCCAATTTTTCTCTCCGTTTGATTTTCTGTTTCAGCCACACAGGTAGGATCATTCTGATAAATGTATGAGCCATTGTTACTAGTGATTCTAAAAGAGAAAATGAGGATTGGAGTTTAATTTAGGTTTGTGCTGTGAAGGTAAATCATGGTGGAAGGTGTCACTTATTTTGGGGTTATCTAAGGAGTTTACGGGGAAACCATGAAAAGACTAAATTGAAAATCTGATGATGAAAAGCCAGTGATAGATGACTGATGGTCAAAGAATGTGGGAGTATGGAAAGTCATGTGTACACTTGCAACTAAAGACTGGCAGTATTCTCAAAATAAGTTTGTAGTGTTTGTCAGTCAGTCAGTTTATTTTTATTTTTACAGAATACAGTTAAAAAAAAAAAAAAGCCAGTTTCTCGGAGGGAACCTCACAAAGGGATTAATAAAGTACTCTGACTGTCTGTCTGTCTACAGCCTTTATACCAACCAAAGTCAGCCCTAGGGCAGGGGGCATTGTTGTTAAAGGTGCTATTGAGACGTGAAACACATACAACTCACGGAGATTGTGAGGGAGGAACCTCCATATTGTAAACCACCTCCATGAGTGGACTGTTTGTCCTGTTGTGTGTTTTTTTTTTTTTCATATCTCCTCCCGTATATCCTTCATATACATTATACATCAGACTTATTTGGCGATATCACATACCGTATTCAACAAGACCAATTAAATAATGTTATATGATATGTAATGTGATGCTGTCATGATTGCCCAAATACCACTCTTTCGCGTCTTTTTTTGCTGCTCCATTATAGTGGACATTAGCTAACACTAGCATGTGTTTCAGAGGACCTCTGCCAGACCTGCAGAAAGTCAGTTTTACCCAGCCTGCTTCTATGTGAAAAAATAAAAAAAATAACAGCAGAGAGAAATAGACTTAACCTACTCGCAGTTCAGGAGTTCTCTGTGAACTTGTGGAAGCCATTACTGTAGGTGTGTGGTCTAAACTCACAGATAATCAGCTGCTGATGAGTTCTCTGCTCCTTTCTCATGTCCACTATGATTTCCTTGGTCTTGTCTCTGTTGAGGGAGATGATTATTCTCAGAAAAGGAGGTGGATTAGTTCCGTTGTCATACTGATTGTTTTACTCATATGATCTGCTTTATGGATGCTTGGATGTTTACCTGTCACCCGCAATTCCACGCTGCTTTCGGGGACACATTTCAGACTAAAGACCAGTTAATTGGGACATACCAATTTTTCAACAAAAACTGTGTCCTGTAAGCCTTTTACTACTTTCGTTTTTTTTTATATTCAGTGTTCTTTCAAATACTGTGCTCCCTCATGACTGTAAACTTATAAAAATTACTAGGGATTTGTCCACTTGAAAACGAACAAACAAAATATCTACCATCAGAGGGCTGTGAGCAATAGCTGTGACACATGCGGGGTAAAATAAACCTAAGATAAGATAAACCTTTATTCGTCTCACAGTGGAGAATTTCACAACTGTGGCGACATCCCCTTACCAGAAGTGACACGGTTTACGTCAACCAGCAAGGGTTGGCCGTGTGTATGAAAACCCCCTGCAATAGACAAGACAAAACCTGTTGCTCATCCTGCCAGCTTGCAGTTGGCTCAGGTTAACTGGTTTCACTCTGATTTGACTCTGGCTTAAAGACACTGTGTACCCGTAGTCTACATTTAGGGAACAAATGAACCTCATTATGCCAATTTCCTGATCTGACTTAAGTCAGAAAACTAACTTCTGTGTGTTTATGCTGAATAATACTTATAATATCACTAAAAGAAAACCTTGAGGGGGGAAATCAGAGTGGGGAAAAGTCCCTCTGGAACAGCTTTACTGTGCAGCCTGAAGTGAAACCAGTTCCAAGCTAATGCCTAGTGCTGTATTAACCTTGTTATTTTAACTGTATTAGTGAGAGAAGACACAGCCTCTCTTTGTGTGTGTGAGTTTGTGTTTGTGTGTTTGTGTTTGTCTGTGTGTAGGGGAACAGACTGACAGCATATTTAGAGTAGGACAAGTGTCTGAATTTAAAATCAAATGTCAATTGTATTTAAATGAGATTATTTTAAATATGAGAAGTGTTGCTACTTGTGATGATCTGTGTCTGTTCATACTGCTGCTCTGCTGTTACTCTCCCTGTGCTTTTGTTGTGGGCCTCATTGCAATACAAATAGTCTCCCAAGTCTTTGTTTTATTTGGTTATAAAAATTAACCCCTCTTATTTCTTCTGCAGAGTGTTTGGGTCTCGACGGCACCAACCTCTAGATCTTGGAGTGCCTTGAAGACCTGCTGAGCCTGCAGAAAGGCCAAAGCCAGAAGTTGGACCACCTGCCAACACAAGGCTGTTACCACCTTACACCGGACCACCTTCACCCCTAATTGTGTCATCAACCCCATCTTTCCACCCAGGCATTCTTGTGGGCCTGCTGCAGCATGGCAACATGAGGAGCTATTGCCACTAACGCCCTCAGGAGAGAGTAGTAGAACAGCCATACAGGTAGGTGTGAGAGGGACAAAACATAAAAGATGTGGTAAAGGAAGCTGATTAAGGGAAAGCGAGAATGGGCAAGACAGGCAGGAAGGACAGAGGGGAGTCAGAGGTAGATATTTTGAGTGAAGATGGGAGGTAGTCAAGAGGTCAAATGGACAGGACAGAGAAGGGGAGAACAGAGGAAGAGCAGAAGAGGTGTTAGGATAAGTAATACGAAAGAAAAAAAATGAAAATCTGTGCAAATGGATTGCTAAATCAAGGGAACAGAGCAAAGAAAAAATAGTCTGTTTGTGTGCACCAACAGTGTAGACAGATTACTATTTTGCAGACACAGCTGAAATAAGGCTTCCATAATATGCATCTGGTTTTCAGAGTGAAGTAGGGCATTCGAATTGTTTTTCAAAACATGTTAGGCCTTATAGAATTCCTTTATCGTTGTTTAAGCGCAAGTTATGTCAAAACACAACCCATAGCATCTATTTTATCCTGTCATATCAATATTACATTAAGTGCAGAGTTTTTGACTTCTAGTGGCTCTATGGAGCATTTTACGTATGAGTGAGTCTCCCTTCTTGTTTGTCTTGTGACAAGCATAAAGACATATATGCATGTTTATGTGGGTGATGCTATATAGAGTCATGCTAATGGTTTGATCAACAGGTTGAGGTTATGTGCCCAGAAATGCAGCAATGCACTGATAAAGGCAGAGAAGAAGAAAGCTGCAACCTAGTGCCAGAACACCACCTATTTCCAGTACAATGGAGGGTTTTGCAGACAAAAGCATGGGCTCACCAGTATCTGCCATTGTGGTCAGCCTCTACATGAATCCTACACCAAGTCACTGGTTTAGATATGTGGACAACACAAGGGTTGAAATCAAGAGCCAGGATGTGCAAGCCTTAACAAAACACAATAACTCAGTGGACGGGAAGAATGGCCTTTTTGGATTAAGCCGTGCACGTTGAAGAGGAATGAATCCTTGACATTGGAGTATACAAGAAATGCCCATACATAGACAGTACTTTGACTCTCACCACCCACTTGAGCATAAGTTATGAGTTATCAGAGCCCTGCAACACAGAGTCGATGGTGTATCAGTACCCAGGTCTAAGAGAACGAGTATGAACATCTGAGGGATGTAATTTTTTTGGATACCCTAACTGGACCTTTGTGAAAACAGACCCATGAAGAACATCAACGCAGTGATCGCTGTAGAAAAGAATAATAAACACAACAACATCATCATTCCTTATGTGTCATTAGTATCTGAGAAACTCAAACGGATTTTCGACAAACACTGGCTAAACACATAGGGGCCAAGTCCTCAGATCAACTCAGCAGTTTTTCTACACCTGAAAGAGAAGGAACCTCTTTAGTGGACAAATACATAGTTTGAATAGGGACGAAAGATGGTTTGAAATAGGAGTGAAGAAGGCAATTTACTTCAAAGCAGAGAATCCATCCTTCAACAGAGGAGGCGGTCTCCAACACCCCTTATCCCACACCAACAATGCTGTCCTTTCATCCCTTCTCAGGAGATTTCACACTTGGTCTCATGTGACAACTCCAACGATGGTTGTTCACACTTGGCCTCAAGTGACTCCAGTCACTCTCATGACTGTCATTACAACAGCCAGGAGCACTAACAAACCAGGTGACCTTTCTAACAACCACACAGGGGTGAAAGACCTGGGATTCCCTGTCAGTTAGAGCTGAAGAAGTATCTGCAACCTCATCCAGTGTCGATTCAACCCTCCTTGAATAACCATGGCTGATGCAAGTTTGTTATTTTTGTTGTTATTTTTAGTTTTTCTGCTTTTTAGTATTTTTTGCCACTTCTTTCTTCATTTGATTTTGACTGTAAAGAGGTGACAGGAAACAACAAACAAAGATCACTGGTTGCACTTGAAACTCAAGACCACTAGGCCATTGTCTGTTTTGATGATCTGAGAAGTATATGGGCCTGTAATGGATCAGAAACTAAGTAATACATAGTGGATTCAAGTTCTGTCAGGCTTTCAAAGTAATTAAAAGAATTTAAATTCAATCAGACGTTTATCAGGAAGCCAGTGTGGTGAAACCAGCAGCAAGATAATATGGGAACACTGTGAAGCCTTAGTCAGTAATCATCACCATCTGATGTGTGTAGAGATGTGTGGGTTTTTTTCTGTAGCAGCCTGGTATCACATGCGCATGATTTAATCAAGGTAAACACAGTGTGTAATGGCACTGCAGTCTGACATTGCAGTTTTCAAATCAGAGGCTGCAGGTTTGTCAACATATGTGTCCTACTACCTTCAGATGGCTGCTGGGACTTCAGTACAGTAAGCAGCAGCTGTGGACAAAAGATAATGTAAGAATCAACCATATTCATATATAGATAAATGCAGGCTGATTTAACAACAGTTGCAGTTTAACAACATTAAATGCCATTTTTTCAATTTTTAATTTATTTAAGATACAAACACATCTACTGGTTGCAGAGTGTTTAATTAAAATAGTTTATTAACATTTTAGGTTTTACAAATACATAGAGTTGCATATCGGCATATCAAGAATAGGAGACACAGCCAAACTGGCAGATGATGAGCCCTAAAGAGAGATAGAGAGATAATATGACACGTTCACGCTTTGACCCTTGAGGAACTCCACAGATCAGAGGATCACAATCAAACAAATTGTCAGCTGTGACACAAAAAGAAATAGTGAATCGATACACAGGAGGCAATCCATTCGATGGCTAAACCAGATGTCCCAAACCATTTCTTCAGACGATATGATGAAATATTATATGTGGTAATGCTGTCTCTGTTCTGTACCTCGGCTGGAAACCAGGCTGGATTTGATCATAAAAGTTATTTTCATTCGCCATGTCCAAGGGTTGGTTTCTGACAGCTTTTTCTTTAGAACATTTTGGTAATAATTATAAGCCACTGGGTCACAGTACAGGTAAGCTATTAAAAACAAGCTGAACTCTAGTTTTAAAATGTATAAAGAAAACATCTACTAATATTTGATTTCTGTTCATGATCATTTGCATGCATAAAAATTGTACGACTACCTGCTGAAATATTTGAGTTACAAAAGTTTGGCCAGCTGAACAGATATGGTGGGGTAGAGGAAGGTTTGTCAAAACCAAAAGATGAAAAGTTTGATATTGTATCTTTGAAACCATCAGTTTATCAGTGTCAATAGAAAAAATTGTAAACTTGGGTTGTTCATTTAGTTTTCTTTTTTTTTTTACAATATGATTTTTATATGGAAGTCAATTAAGTTTAAGATTTGTTTCTTTGTGCATCTGAATCTCCTATAACCAACCTATTATACTCCATGAATCCTTTTTTTCCCTTTCTGTGTCTCTTTCTTTTCAGCTTGAAGAGAATTGACCATTTGCTGACATACCACCAAAGCTAACATTTTTTCTTTTGTCTCATATGATTTTATTTACCTGCAGATGTTTCGGAAAAAAGCATCTTCCTCCTTGAGAATGCGAAGAATAACTGAAAGCACTAGATGTAATAATTTCTTTCTTTACTCTGTAGAAAAAGGTGTAAAACGATGGAGTTGTTAACATTCAGTGCTGTCAGTAGAAACCACACTGCTATAAATGCAGCCCCACACTAACTTCACTAAACTCTGGTGAATGTGTTACTTATGGGATTTTCATTGGCCAAAAAGACATGTGACTCGGGAGCAAATTATCCTCTTTGATTTGGACAACACAGGACAAAAGAGCAAATGCATCCTAGGTGGTTTCAACTTTGACAGCGTTGGATGTTCAACTGAAAACATATTGCTTCTGTCTTTCCAGTCAACTTTCTTGGGTTCAACTATGAACATTTCTAAATCACTGGATTTTGTTGCAAATTTCAAAGACTACTTTTGAAAATCCACTTTTGTACCATAAGCCAGTGGGGTTACAGTCCCTTCCATTTCTAGTTAAGATATGATTTCCTGCTCTTTTGAACTGACGAAGGAGTAAAATGGAGTCATCCTAATCCTGCGTGGTCCTCAATGATTTGGTTCTGAAAAGCATGTAATTGCTTAGTTTTTGTGACTGATGTGGTGTCATACATTCATATTTTGGCTGTAAACAACATCAAGCCTCACTGATGACACTAACATAATACTGCCTTGTTTCCACTGCATGGCACAACTTGATTTTTCACATTTTCATTTTCCACTGCAGAGAATATTCCTTTAATGTAGGAAGGATTCTCAGCTAATCGACCAAGGTGATAACAAAAAAAGTAGCTGGTACCAGACTTTTGCCAGCAGAAAAAAAAATATTTTCAAGTGAGTCAAGGCCAGTTGCACTTAGCCCTACCATGCAGTGGAAATGAGGCATAAACCTGTAAAAAACATCAGATCAGATCAAGTTTACCGTCTCACTCACCAGTTTTTCAGACCGACTTTTTTGAATACTGAAATTGAAATTATTCAGCAGCTCTGATAACTTTATAATCCTTTTATTTATTTTGAGAAATAAAAGGCTAGTGCTCAAATATTTCCTGTACAGATCCTGTACCAATATTGCATTCACATATTCAGTCACATCACGTAAACAACCAAAGATAGCTTCTCTGCACTGTAAAGATTTCAAATTAGTCCAATCCAGAGGAACTATAGTCATTGTTAAGCCAGCAAACATCAGTAGTTTTAGTATGAACAATGCTAACATGTTTTTTGCTGCTTTGTGTGTGTACACCAAGACTTTTTCTTTCCAGTGTCACCAAGTAAGGGCCAAGTAAACAATACTTAAATTTTGGTGGTGGTGGTGGATGGTCTATGCGCATCTCTCACCTTAATGCTTTCTGTCCTTTTCCCTTCTGTCCTCTCCATCCTCTTCTATTTGTATTGTTTCTCTTTCCATTTCTTCATATTCTTTACCCTTACTAAACCCATTCTCATCCCTTCTCCACACTGTTCCTCTTCCTCTTTCTCCTGTCCACTTTCTCTTCCTCATCCTCTCAGGGAGTATTGACCGTGGGCGTAGCTTGTCCTTCCATGAGGTACGTGGCCAGCGTGAGACAGAGATGAGGGCCGCAGTCGAGGACGCGTCCAACAGCAGCAACAATGTGGGAGGTGGCAGCAGCACCGTCCTGCAGCGCCTTCTTCAGGAGCAGATGAACAGGAATTACGTGCTGCAACAGCATCAACAACAACAACAACAACAAGGCGGAGGAGCAGCAGGGGGGAGTGGTGGAGGTGGAGGAGGCTACTCGGCACAGGGACAAGGGCAGGTGGGCCCCTCTGATGACCACTCCATGACCCCCCACATTGCCCGTCAAGAGCCCCAGGGACAGGAGCTTCAGACAGACAATGGCCTGGAGAAGCTGGGCTCCACCAGAGGAGGGGGTGGGAGCAGTGGAGGGGGTGGAGGTTTAGGGACTGGAGGAGGAGCAGGAAACAACAGTGGAGGTGGTAGCGGCCAAGGGCAGTGCCAGAACCCAGAGGACCTTCCTACATATGAAGAAGCCAAAGTGCAGTCACAATACTTCCGTGGCCATGGTCCTCCTCCTCAGCCTCAGCAGCAGAACAACATGCCCCAACAGCCTCCTCTCCCTGCCTCGGTGGGGGCCGCCTTCTACGTCACTGGGGTGACTAATGCAAAGGTGCGCACTGAGGGTCGCCCCACTGTGCAGCGGGTGAGCGGTGCGGGAAAGGTGCACCAGGATGAAGGACTGAAGGATCTAAAGCAAGGACATGTTCGGACTCTCAGCGAAAGACTTATGCAGCTCTCCTTGGCCACAAGTGGCGTAAAGGCTCATGCACCTGTCACTAGCGCCCCACTGTCCCCCTTGCTGCCCCCACCAGGGCCACCGGGCGACTACTACAAGCCACAGCATCGCGGGCCGCCTCCAGACTACCCTTTCAAAGGAATGGGCTCACCTACAAAGCAGCAGGAGCCTGGAGGCCATTTTTACCAGGACCAGAGAGGGAGGGAGCACTCGAGGGAGGTGCCCCATGTCCGATACCAACCCCCACCTGAGTACGGTTCTTTCAGGTAAGGAACCCTTGCACACACCTACAGCTCTTCGCCAACACAACTATACACACTGAAGTCATTAATAGTTTAAAATGTGAGAAATTGTACTTCAATGTTGAATTGTCTACATGTAATGTGAAAGGG
Source organism: Centropyge bicolor (assembly GCA_037975185.1). Lineage (NCBI taxonomy): Eukaryota > Metazoa > Chordata > Actinopteri > Pomacanthidae > Centropyge > Centropyge bicolor. The sequence continues at coordinate 2,564,168 of JBBMOC010000016.1, read as the reverse complement.
ATCGCTTAAAGTGACAAACCCTGACATTAATCCAGTTCAATGTGCAGAGCTTCTTAGAGTCTTTAAGCTATTTGCTTCAGAGCTGTAGACTCTGAGCTGAGACTTGAACTTGAGTCACAGACTAGTCATGGAAATGAGGACATGACCAACTTGGACTTGTCTGCTATGAGACTTAACAGACTTGAGACTTGAATGCCTGAAGACTCGACTTGACTTGAGACTTGAAAGCAAGAAGCTGAGAAGACTTTACTTGAGCACTCATTAATACTGAGAAATTCCTCTACTGAATGTAGTTGTGCTTTTCAGAGGACTGCCAACCTGTCATGAATAGGGCTGTAACCAAACCATCACAGTATGGGGTCACTGTCCACTGCATGCAGCTGCACACACACTACACAGTTTGTAGATTGATGTATGTTGTAGGTCTTAAGGGAAAATTAGTTTAGTTTGTATGTAAATTTGGATGTTAACCTGTTATTTTACCAAACACTGTAAGTATTAATTCAGCTATATAACTTCACATTGTACAATACATTAAGAACAAATCTTTTTGATCAGGCTTGATCATCAACTTTAACTCAGTAGAATAGTAATGGAACTAATTCAATTATCTAATAATAAAAGATCCAGTTGATAATTTCTGAATTTACTCACTTAGCAGACAGAAAGGTGGTGCTTATGAGACACCTCCATCTGGGTGTGGTTCCTGGGAGGTCACATTACACGTGTGTCTGGAATTTACTTTTAAGACAATTTCTGAAAAATAACTGTACATCATGACTAAACATTGTCAATGATTAAATATCTCATACTCAGACGATTATAATAAGACTAAACATAAAATATTTGTCTGTAGGGGTTAGCTATATATTAACATTCGTGATTTAACATACATTTACTTAATTTGGGTTCTATATGAGAGTAAATTTTCTAGTATGGTTGAAAGTTCAAAGATATACATTCAAACACATAGAAAAGTAATGAGAAGAAGCAGCATAGCAAGCACATGCACATGCTTATAGAAAAGAGTTCCTTTGTTTGGAGGAGAGGAGATGGTTCCTTCAAGGAGGGGGCTTTGGGTGTCAAAGTGACAAATTCCAGAGTAGCTGTGAGGTAGTGTGTTTCAGACATACATTTAGTGTAAGTGCTGTAAACCCTGTCCTGGGTCCTATCTCTTCCGGAAAGGGCCTTGACCTTTTCATCTCAAATGTAGACCAAATGCATCTTTGCTTGGTCAGAGCAGGTCATGTGATTCACCACTACTTTACGACTTAAGCTGCCCTTCAGCGTTCTGCTCAAACACATCTGACAGTGTAATGTAGAATCAAAGTTCACAAGCACAAGTTCAGTTCAGAAGCTTTTATCTGTATGCTTTTAGCAACATGTGCTGATACCTGCCCTATAGTGAGTGTAAATGAAACTGACTGGTTGCTTGAAGATCCACTTGCATCCTTTGAATCAGGAGCAGTTCAGATTCCCATTAAGAGAGAGATTCTCTCCCTCTCTCAGAAAGAGAAAGATAGTTGTGGATAAGACAATGACTGTGTGTTGACATTGCTCCCCCATTGTGAAATGTATAAATGCTATATATAAGTGCTTTGAATGTTTACATATAGCCAAGATGGAATTGATAGAAAAACTACTAATGTGTCCTAATGTAGACATTTTTTATACTAATTTTGTATTTTCAATTCCATACCAAAAGGGATATATAAAATGGAAATATTCAAGTAAAGTACAAGTACCTCAAAATTTCCAGTACTTTAGTAAATACTTAATTTGGCCTAATGGACTGAAGTTCCGTATGTGTAGGGTTTAGTTGTATTCTCACACAGTTTTCCATTGAAAATTTGAAACAACATGGGTTTGTATACAAAGATGTGACATGGTTAGATCTTCTGTAACTTTATTCCCATGACATGTACTCCTGTTGGGAGATCATATAGGTTAATCGCTGGGAAAAAGAAAGCAGATGTCATTCAGTCAATATTTGCAGACTTGCAAAAGTGATTATGCATTAGTTCGCAGTTAAACTACCAGAATAATTCAAAGTTGCTAAAAAGAAATCCAGACAGGTTGTTTACTTTGTACATTTGCAAGTAGATATTTACATTGCTTGTGTTTCATACAGAGACACTAGTGATCTACTCCTGAACACAGGTGCACAGGTCTGTCTGCAAGACCGCCTTTGTATTTTTTACATTTCATTACTAATTGAGTCTTATGTTTGTTTGGATGGTTACTTACAGTAAGTTCAACTGTCAAATAGTTTTACATTGGCATGAAGCCACTAAAGCAAGCTGTGAAATGATGAGCAATGCAGTGGGTCATGAACTGTGCTTGAGCAAGACCTTGAATCCTTGCCAACAGGAGAGCTCTCCTGATCTTTTACATTCATGTATGGGAATATACCATCAATCACTAATTGCTAAAAATTAGCAGTCTATGTAGTAATTGATAATGTTACGAGCTTCTTTTTGGTGTCCACATAAACTGGTGCAAGTACAAGACCTGTAGCTCTATTGTAGCTCTCTTTTGTCTTAACATATAAACTGAAATGATCAATTACCAATCAGTTAAGCTGGTGCCAGCAAGCTTATTGATGTCAGCTGTTTTCCCTTGAGCTTTTCCACACCCAGATTCCCAAACATACAGACACTAAAATGGACACACACACAGGTTCACAAGGAGTTTCATTGTTCAGCAGTGATGTAAATATCTAAATACTTTGCCAGGATTTGCTTCCAAGCTGACAAAGACAAACTTATGTAGCAAATTGAATACTTTTTTTCTTGACAAGCAAGTAGATGAAAATAAAAACAGAAATGTTTAAAGATCAGGTGTGAGAACTTTCAATAGTTTCCCAATACGTTTTTTTCAAGATGGTGAGGAACGATCCTGTCGGGCTTGTTTTACACCGGTCTCTTTCAATCCTGTTCCTCTAAGGTAAACAGCCATGAATACCACAGCATTTTAATCACCAGGCCAGGACAAGTTGGGACTTGATCTGCTTGACTTTGACAATGTTCCTTTGAGGGCTAAAGACAGGAATATTTACTTACTAAGGCAGTTGACAGCTTGTGTTTTCCCACCTTACTAAAAAAACAAGACCCGCTCAGTGAGCAACCAAACAGCAGGTGAATCAGACTAAAGAACTTTCATGTTAAAAGTAGCAATTAAATCTTCTTTTTTTTTTAAAAAACTGAAATCTAAAATCTCGCTGATTAATTCAGACTTGGCCAAAGGAGGAACTATAACAGTGTTTTTTTCCAAGAATGCACTTTATTGTAGGTCTGACTTGCATCACATCTTCAGGTCAAGTCAAAGGAGAGAGAAAAGAGGGTCATGTGGTTGTGTGTGTGTATAGTACTGTATCTGCTCAGTCTCCTGCTTGACTTGATTTCTCTCTGAAAGAATCCAGAGTCATTTTATTGTCACATGCTGTTGCTTCATTATCTTGACAAGACATATTTTTTTCTCAGAGGTGGAGAGTTTAAGTCCGCTGCCTGGCAGGTATCCACTTGACACTTTTTACTATTGGAGATGAGGAAACCAGTCACCAGATCCAAAGCTTATTTAAATCTTCCCTCCCACTGGGAGAGAGTGGGGAGATTAAAGGGGTGCAGTTCTGCAGCTTGGTGAATGTTTGGGACAGTCATCTCCATTGTGCTCACGACATAAAGTTGAGCCCAAATTACACATTGCAATGATTGGGATTTGATTTGATAATAATAATAATAATCATCATCATCATCATCAATATTAAAATTCTGCCTGTTCAGTTCTATGTTTATGATTTGAGTTTTAAGGTAGTGTTGTACTGGGCTACATTATATTGAGAGTGTTTCTAAATTTGTGTCCTCTCTTTTTATATACAGGAGTGTAACACCACCACTAACTATCATGTCAATGTTAAATCATAATTGCTTATAATTGAATTGACACATGTTTGACAATGTCAACAAAAACATTTATCACAAACAGGCATCATTTAGGTAGACTTTGTGGCAAAACAGTGTGATTGGATTGTGATCCTGTTGGAGCTACAGAGTGAATAATAGACATTTAGAAGCTATGAGTGAATTCAGGATTATAATGAAGAGATCTATTTGTGATTTCATACCAACTCTGTATTTGCATTTCAACCTGCCATTTTAATAGCTGCACTGACTCCTCATCCTTACTTTTATCTGATCATATTGTTCCAGCTATATTTTTCACCTGAACGATACTGTATAGTTATGGCTTATAATATTATTAATATTATATTGTAAATATAACATTTATAAATATTGGGCAGATGATTACAGAAGACACACTAAATACTATCAGTAAACAAAGAAAAAGTATCCTTCTCAGAATGAATAAAAACAAACAAGTCAGACACTGTTAGCGCAAACATTTTCTACACCTCAACACAATACATCAGCTGACATTGATAGCCATGTAATCCCACGGATGATCTCTCCTCAGGTCCAGTAAAGAGGGTTCGGTTCACTCCCAGAGACCCCTTCACCAACACAGTCCCACCTCCTCCGTCACGTCCATGGGCTCTTTGTCCCGCACCCAGTCCTCCATCCTCAGTGGCATGCTCAGTGCCTCGCACTCCTCCCATCCCTCCTTCCCTCACCAGCACCCCCAGAGCCAAGGGGAACCCTTCCCCACTATGGGGCCCCGTAGTCCGCAGGGTCCAGGCTCACACCAAGCAGGTGAGCCCTTCACCCCAGGGCCCATTCCCCCACCAAGAGGTCATGGTTTCCCTCATGACCCCTATGGTTCCACCCCAAGAATGCACCATCATCATCAGCAACACCATCAGTATCAACAACAACAACAACAACAGCAGCAACAGCAGTTCCAAGGGCCTCCACCTGCCCAACTCCAGCCACCGGTCCAGGCTGGACATTTCCCCCACCCGCACTCCTACTCCAACCTGCAGGGGGAGCCCTTTGCCATGATGGCACGTGCCCACCAGATGGTGGATGTGCTAACGGAGGAGAACAGGATGCTGAGGCAGGAGATGGAGGCCTGCCGGGAGAAAGTCACCAAGCTGCACAAGGTAACATCTTCTGCAGAAGAGCTTTAAAGGGGATGTGCTCAATTTCTTTTAAGTTGATTTGAAAATGATATTGAAATTTTCATTAGCACACTGCAAAGGATATTGTTTGCTGTAATTGTTTGTTTGTGGGTCCTTACTGACCTCAAAGAGATCCCTTCTAAATGGAGAAACAAGTGGGTATCTTCCAAAGCTGAGCACTTCCACAAACATTGTCTCCTTGTTCAGTAGTGGCAGAGGAAAGACAAAGCAGGAATTTTCTACTAAGAAGACTGTAGACAATTATACTGAAATGTCAATAGTACACAACTATAACCAGTGTATCATATGTGATGCAAAGGGATGAACTGCAAGATGCTTTGCCCAGAAGCATTTGTGAAATGAATGTAATGTTAAACTAATACATGTACACTATCTCAGAGGCAATGGAACATGTTTTCACAAACTCTGATACATTCGCTCTCAATGACACTGTGACAATATTATTGATTGAAAAAGTAGACTGGAAAAGAGATCTGTATAAGAGTTTGTTGGTGTGTGCGGGGCGCAGGTGTATCGTGCTGCTGATGAGATACATCATGTGCTCACATGTGCAAGGGAAAGCTGGGAGAGTAAAGTAATTTATTTATTTTGTTTGGACAAATGAGATTGTTGTTTCTTGTTGTGATCATACTTTTATACTCGAGTTGGATTCTGTTAAAAAGTTGGGTAAGCACAAACTAACTGACTTGGCAGGGTGGACCCAATTCCATGTAAATAGACTTCACATGTAGTGAGGCTTTGGCTGTAAACATTGTGTAGGGGAGGCACCAAGCTGTATCTATTAATAGATGACAAATATTTGGCTTTGTGTGAGGCCAGGTTTCACCCATGTCAATAACTGGATATGAATATAGTTATATATAATTCTACAACATTTTGATAATGGTTTGATGCATCTCCTTCATTCTCCCTGTCTTCACTCTATTTCCCTTCATTCCTCCTGTGTCTGCGGACAGTTGGAAACAGAGATTCAGCTGGTGTCAGAGGCCTACGAAAACCTCGCCAAGTCCTCTTCCAAGAGGGAGGCCCTGGAGAAAACCATGAGGAACAAGCTAGAGCTGGAAGTGCGCCGGCTGCACGACTTCAACAGGGATCTCCGAGGTGAGAGAGCAGGGTGGTGCAATATCTGCCAGTCACACTCCTACTGATTACAGATTCAACATATCAGTACACTGGTGGATCCAGCTTCTGGTAACTTTTGTTTTTATGCAAATGGGAATAATGTCTAATAATGTAGGGGAAGAGAGGTGACAGGTTAAATGTGCCCATATATGACAAACATTTTTCAATGTAGTCATCACTAAAACATTTTTTGAAGGCGTGTTTGCACATCATTGTGATAATACATTGTGACATAATGATAAAAAAGTGCCATTGATTTAATTTATCAGTGTCTTTATAGCTGCTGCAGTAGTACATGTGCTGCTTCCACTACATTTATGGGACAGATTACACATGCAATATGTAAACCAGCAATGAGAGTGGCATTGTTTTCCCCTTTTTTTAAACTTTTATTCTGTTTTTATTTTCCTTCCTCAAAAAGTAAATTTGTATTTTAAGACCTGAAAGTGCAGTAGCTCCTGGAAAACCTTCCAGCTACCCACAGAGAACTACAGCAGGGCTGCACCTTCAATAGAAAAGCCCTGACATGCAGTGGAGAAGATATGCTTACAAGCAAATGCATGTCAACTTGTCAAACTACCAAACCAGATGAAAACAAAATCACAGTGTGCTAATATTGTATATGCCATTTGGTTTTGAAAGAACAATACACTTTTGAAATGAACTCTCAGTATTTGCAGGCTTAGTCACAGATAATGTCCTCACCTGTTGTAGCCTGTAAGAGGTGACATAATTTGGTGCTTAACATCAGCCAGGAGCAGACTGAGTTTGCACTAACTCAGTGAAATGCTGTAGAGCTTTCCCATTTATTGTCTGTGAAATTTAGCACACTAAATCCTTTTTTTGTGTTTGTCTCAACGCTGAGCTTGTGTGTTGTGTGGTGTTGTTGTTTTAAAGAGCGCATGGAGACGGCCAATAAACAGCTTGCTGCTAAAGAGTGTGAAGGCTCAGAGGACAACCGCAAAACCATCTCCCAGCTGCTTGCACAGAGTGAGTAGCACACACACACACACACACACAGAGACTGGGACATTCAACGTGCCACACAACTTTTGTTTCTGATTGGATTTGTCTGAAGTCCAGATATTTCTCAAATTGATTTGTGTTACATTTTAGTCCGTGCATGGATTAAATTAACCATGACTGAACAATAACCTTAAAAGAAAAAATAAGGATGAAAGACGTGTTTGTACATGCAGCCATGTGATTGTCTGTGCTTAGACAAAGAGACGCTGCGTGAGAAGGAGAAGCTGGAGATGGAGCTGAATGCACTGCGCTCTACCACAGAAGACCAGAGGAGACACATTGAGATCAGAGACCAAGCGCTCAACAATGCCCAGGCCAAAGTGGTCAAGCTGGAAGAGGAAGTAAGAGCATTACCTGTCATTCCAACTGGATGTTCCTGGTTTGTGGATTGGAATTTACTGCTTATAGTCATGTTTATCAGAGGCAGAAAATCCCTCTTGTTCTCAGACTCCCTCCAATAATGCTCTATATTTATAAAAAGGAATCAATTAATCTATAATAAAATATAATATAATAGAGATTTTGTGCTCTGACTGGGCCATCACTTTTATATTCTTCCCCTGGAATTAAATAACTGCTGGGAAGTCCACCTGATATGGAGGATGTGGTGGTGCCCAGCTGCACAGCCTGGAGTCTGCCTGTCCAGATGTGCAGGATCCAGTCAATACAGGGTGAAAGAGCCACAGCTGTGATTTACTGTATTTAGTGTGTAAAAAGCTGTGAGAGGTGGGCTTTCGCAAAGAGAGTAAAAGTTGATTTACACTAGTTGAGTGGAGGGATGACATGCAGCAAGACTCCCAACGGGAGATGTTGTGATTACAGGATCAGTATCTTAAACCTTTACACCAGGGAGGTGCCCCTCCTGCTGCTGCTCTTAGAGAAAAAGTAGTGCAGTAATACAAGCAAGATGTAAATCATGAATAATGCAGCTTTGCGAATGAAAAAAAATAAATATTTTAAATGTTGCAAAGCTGCAGGAAGCAAGGTTAGAATACTGATTTTCATTTTTGTGCTTTTATTAGAGACTTTTGGCAGGAGAACAACCTGCTGTAGGAAATGTGGGAAGAGACATGGGGAAAGACATGCAACACTGTATGACATGACTTGAAGTGGACACACTGTGGTTCATAGTCAGCACCTTAACCCTTGATGCCAAGATTTCTGTAGGAGCAATAAAACTCTTAGTCTTGCTCAGACTTAGTTAGCACCGTGGTAAAATGAAATAGCAGAAAATGTACAAAACCTTAGGTAGGCTGGGGACCACGGAAAGGAAACAGCTGGGTTTACCTGTTGTTTACTTGCATTCCTAAGCAATATTATAATATATAAGTGCATGTAAACACACACACTGTTAACACTGTGTAAGAGGCTTCAGCATTGCACTTATTTCTTATTTTCAGATTTGTAAGGACTAAAGCACTGAGTTCACTTTATTGATAGTTTTGATTGTTGTGAGTTGCTTATGTCTCCTGGTCACTGATGTTTTACACACCAGTGTCTCCTCACAGATATGCTGACCTGTTTGTTTGACTTAGTGGATGCAGTGTATATTGTCATGCCCCCTGGTGGGTGTGCATGAGAATTGCTGCAGAATGTAATTGGAACTGAAGCACAGGGAAATAGAGCATGTGGTAGAGGGGTCTTTTGTGTAGTACTGTCTGCATTATTCACTAAATGTACAAGGGGCATCTTTGATACTCATGCAGATGACACACTCATTCATCCACTGTGGACACTTAGGCCTGAGTTGAATGGAGTCAAAACAAGATATAAAAAGAGAGAAAACTGTGTAGTGATACACAAAAGAGATGCAAATTACGTATTCTAAACCTCTAATTCTAAACCGGAATGTTTACACACATGTAACACACAGTTTGGAATTTTACCGTCCACATTCATTTTTTTTTCCAAATTCTTTCAACTTGGACCTGTTTGATCATCTGACTGCTTGTGTTTTTCAACCTGCCAGACTTCTTTGCTTTCTTGAACCATTTATTAACCTCACAGACCACAGGGTCCTATGTGAAGATGTATTAGCACAGCAGAGGTACCATGTTGTAAGTACTGCCTTCTCTCTGTGTGTGTGTGTGTGCACAGCTGAAAAAGAAGCAAGTCTATGTGGAGAAGGTGGAGCGGATGCAGCAGGCTCTGGCCCAGCTGCAGGCAGCGTGTGAGAAGAGAGAACAACTTGAGCATCGACTTCGTACAAGACTGGAGAGAGAGCTGGAGTCGCTACGCATGCAGCAGGTAATACACCAGCCCTGTGTCTCAATAGAAAATATTTTGTAGCAAGTGAGGAGCTGATGATGTACTATGCTATACTATACTATACTACAATACTATACTGCAGGGTTAAGTGATGGGGAAATGCTTTGTAAGAGGTTGGATGTTATTGGGTCCTTTATTAGTGAGTTGGCCCAGCAAGTACATGAGCAAAACTGTATTCTCACACTGTATTTACTATAATTTTATTTATTTATTTTTTTCTAATGTATTTTATTCGGAGCCTTCTTGAGCCTCATTATCCTTTGTTATTTAATGTTGACTTAACATAACATTACTACACTGGGAAGGTACCATGATATGCCAACAACATATTTTCTTATGAACCCTCTCCGTTCTCTCTGTTGTCCCCACCAGCGCCAGGGAGGCTCTCAAAGCAGTGGAGCAGTCCCATCCGAGTATAACACCACAGCACTCATGGAGCATCTGAGGGAGAAGGAGGAGCGGATCCTGGCTCTGGAAGCCGACATGACCAAGTGGGAGCAGAAGTACTTGGAGGAGAGCGTGATGAGGCAGTTTGCTCTGGACGCTGCCGCCTCTGTCGCCACTCAGAGGTACATGTGTTACTGACATTTCATTTTGCGAGCCACTGTTCCAGATACTGATGTTGACCGACCAATTATTCTCTGGCTCTTGTTGTTTTCAATTCAAATTCAAATTTAAGCAGCATAATGGAGCCTGAATGAAGCTGAAATTCAGCAAACCACCTCAGCTGAGATGCCTGTCAGTCAAATCAAAAGGTCCCCAAATATTCCAGACTTTATGTTACCTCATTGGAAAAGTAGAAGGGAAATTAGTTGTTAAGGTCTGGTGTTTTCCTATAAACTTACAATTAAGTATACTTAGTGGTCATTAGAGGAACTGTAGCTTGAGGATTTTTAATTTTTTTTTTTTAATTGACTCCTGTGGTTGGGTACCACTAATTTCAGGTGATAAGTTGTATTTGCGAGTATCAGCAGCTTTTCACATTTTATTATGCTAATTTAATTTTATTCTTGGAGTTTTTTTGTTTGTTTTTTTCCAAGCATGCACTGTAAATGACCTAATTTAAACACCTTTCCCAGGATGAGAGAGGCATTCAGAACAGGTGAGTTGGTGTGAAGTGCGGTGGATGAGCAACTTTTTAACAATGTTGTAATCTGTTGGTGGCTCCGTTCTGTTTTGAAGGGATACATCTGCAGCAGTGATGAGCCACTCCCCCAGTAGCAGCTATGACACGTCAGTGGAGGCTCGAATCCAGAAGGAAGAAGAAGAAATTCTCATGGCAAATCGGCGCTGTCTGGACATGGAGAGCAGGTAAAGTACTCTTGTTACGCATGTAAATATACTTGCAAACGACATCGCTAATGAAGATTCCAATAGTGAAACAGTGGTATGTTGTGCATTTTAGCAGTTCTAATGGAAAAAGTTATCCTGGTTCTACCTGATGTTATTTATGACATATGAGATCTGGTTGCAGTATGGATTTAAAATGCTTATAATCAGTTATTTCTTGTTAAGCAATTTCTTGTTGCTGCAAAACCTGAGAGTTTGAATTCTCTACTTGTGTCAGTGCAGTTCTGATACAGGATGACACCACCAGAACTATTCAATAAATATGTTACCTGTCAGTCTAGTTTGTTCATCTTAGTTTTTTTTGGGAAAAGCCAGGCTGAACATGAAGTGAACCAGAACTAACAGGCAGCAATGTGTTATTAATAGTCTGGACCAAATTAACTGAACTACAGGTATAAAAGCACTGCAGCTTTCAGGGTCTCCTGGAGTAACTGTGCGTCTGTTTTGGTCCTGTTCTGCCTAATCCAGGATAAAGAATCTCCATGCCCAGATCATAGAGAAGGACGCCATGATCAAGGTACTTCATCAGCGCTCCAGGAAGGAACCCATCAAGTCAGACACACCATCTGCCATGAGGCCCTCCAAGTCCTTGATGTCCATCTCCAACACTGGCTCTGGTGGTTCAGGGTTGCTGTCTCACAGCCTGGGACTCAGTAGTTCGCCTATCACAGAAGAGCGCAAAGACACCAGCTGGAAGGGCAGCCTGGGTAAGAACCAACAGTCCTTACAGAGTATTTACCACCTTATAACAACACCAGCTGTTACTATATGGGAGAACTGGGGATAGACAACCACTTGTGGCAACTGTGCTACTGCCAGTGTTTTTGAGTAACGTTGGTTCTCTTCTGTTGTTCCTCCAGGGGTTCTGCTGGGTCCCGAATTTCGTACAGAGTCTCTTAGGACGGAGTCTATCTCGTCATCCCCCTCCCCGGTGCTTCCCTCCACCCCAATGACCTCAGGCCACTCAAAGACAGGCAGCAGGGACAGCTGTACACAGACTGAGAAGGGCCAAGGTCAAGACACCAGCAAGCCCAGCACTCCGGCCCTGCAGAGCATGACGTTGCCTGCCCGCTTGTCCAGCCCCAGCCCCGTCTACATCCCTGACCGCTTAGCAGGTTAGCTCACACGATGCATGTCCAAGGTTTTAAGTACCACATAGTAGCCTACATCCAGCCTCTCAGAATCCATTGCCCTGAAAGGTTTCAAGTCACTGGCATGAATGGAGTTTGTGTCACAAAGAACAGCAGCTATAAGAACAGGGGCGGCTATAGCTCAGGAGATAGAGCGGTAGTCCACCAATCAGAGGGTTGGTGGTTTGATCCCTGCCCCCTATGTGTCTATGTGTCAAAGTGTCCTTGGGCTAGATACTGAACCCCAAATTCAGGTCCTTACATGGTTACTTTATAGTGACAGGATTTCAGACACTTCTTACTCTTGCACCATCACTGATGAGTGTAAAGTTGCACAATGTTAATTTTTCTATCTATGAAATAAGGCGCCTTGCATTGTGGGATTGCTAAGAGAACGTAGTGTACATCACATGGATTCACAGTGCATTTTGCCTTCCATTGTGTGAGTGTTTTTGGCTGTACACAGAGCATAAATGTCACACTTCAGTGAATTCAGAATTCAGACACGCTAATGGACAGTAAATGTAGTGAACTGAACAGTAAATGGAGAATGATTTTGGTCATCTTTTTACTGTGCTGTATGACCGTACAGATTAACCTATACAGTTACAGGTTTATAAAACAGGCTACCTGGATCATTAAAAATCCTGACTGATCATTTTGCGATGTTTGTGTTCTCTGTGCAGATGTGCCAGTGTTTCACAGCAGCACTCTGGAGCGGAGGCTCCCCATCCAGTCCCACCCACAGCTTCCAGCCCCTCCTGCAGTCACCCAACAGGAAGTGGACAATGACATGGTGGAGATCCTCATCTGACCGAATGTACGGCAGCTGCATCAGACAAACACAGCCACAGACGTAACATAACATAATCATCGCAGGTCATCCTCCAAACCAGCAGCTCTGACTGTGTTTGAACGACCCACACCAAGAGACATCTTCTTTCCATACCCTTGTTTACATGTGCATTTATTCAAACACTTAAGCATTCATTCCTTCACTGAATCACTGTTTATATATCTTTGGAAAAAACAGGATTCAGAAGCAAAAAGCAGAAGTGCTTTCCCCCTTCCTGTCTCATCTCAGCTTCTGCAGTTTTCCTACATGTCTGTGTTAATATGAAGTGGTGACTGGAACTTGAAAATGTGAAAGTTCATAGCCTCATATTTATTTTTCTGATGCAATTTTGTAAGATGGCGATTTCTCATTGACTCCGATGGTGATGAATCAAACTTTGGTCACTGATGTTTGAAGTTGAATGAAAGTTAATGAGGTTAGACAAAACCTATAGGAAAAACAATCTGTCAAAATGTATGCTTTATGAAAGCTGACTCAGTTACACATTAGTGAGAAGGAATGAATATACAAAAGGCATGGGAAAAGCTGAAAGCCAAAATCTGTCAAAAATTCAACCTAAATAGTATAGTATACACATCCATATCCACAAATGTACTTTGAACTTGTTAAACTCTGTTTAAGGTGAAGGATTTCTCTTCTTGTCACAGTTGTATGACGTGCCGGGGCTGGTGACTAAGGCTTTGTTTAAATGCACTACTTTTTGACCTTTGACTAATAGTGACCACATTACGAACTGCAACACCAATGGCATTTCAGCACATTTGGGAATGTTTGCAAAGCTTAGCATGTAGCATTTGTTTCCGTTCCAACATGCAAGTAAGCGATTAATGATGGAAAAAACTGCTAAAAGAATTTAGCTATAAAAGAAAGCAGCCTGTTAATTGGACAGGCGAGAGACATTTGTAAACTCTCCTGTATAGTGTTGCTCACGTCTGGTTAACTCCATTGGACCAAATGTATTGGCTACCTTTTTGTTGCATTTATTGCACTACTTATTTTTTGTATTATCACTACTTATTTCTATAAGATGTCTGACATTAGGTATTGTATTTATCTGTAATGCTTTTGGTGTTTTTACCATAGTTACACATGGCTCTTGGGTAATCAGAAATGGGGTAAGTAAGGGTATTCACATTGTGGATGTCTTGTAATAGCCTGTGTAATTGTGTGCCTTGGAAGGATCTTCAAATTAACTGGCAGTAGACCTGTTTGGTACATTAGTGTTAGCAACCCTTGTGGCACATTTGACTTCAGGCAGGCAAATGTCCCTGAGTAAAACAATCAGATTTTCTTTTTTTTTGCTTTTTTTTTTTTGGATTGGAAATTCAAAAATTTCAAAAAGAGAATCAGACTAGCAGACTTCTTCTTCTTGAAACCCTGCCTCCTGAAGTCAAAGTGCGGCATGTGTCAGAAAGCACGCACAGTCATCACAAGTTCTTTATGAATCATCCACGAACTAGTACACTTGTGTTTGACCATGTCTGTGCCATGAAGGGCATTCTTTTCGTGTTTTGGGAACATGGTACCCACTGTTCAACTTTAGTGTTGGGCCTTGGCAAAAGGAGGGGGGAGAGTTTTGTGAGCTGCCTGCATGACCCCACTGGTTGGGGTCACTCAAGACTCTTATGAGTCATTCATTCAGCATTTCACTTACCATGCTTGAAGATGTAGGGGGTTTATTTTTTTAGTATCTCAGTCACAAAATTAACATAATCACACACTTAAATGTGAATATTTAAATTTTCAGGCACTTGTAACAAAGCAAACCATGAAAAGTATTTGCAGACACCAACTGACTGATTTGTGGTTTGATTTGACCCCAGCTTCAGTTGTCAGTTGGTGTGTGGTCATGAAACTTATGCAACAATAGACTTAATTCTGCTCTTCCATCATCCTGTCATAATCCATTCTGGCTATCAGGCTCAGACAGTTTTGCATCACTTTACACGTTGCACAGTGGAGTGTTGGGTATTGACTGTGAATGTCCATTGATTTACAGACGTAGCCTGTGACATTTCTGGCTTTTGACCAAAGGTAACAGAATGGATTGACTCTGATCCCTGTAAACAAAATCCTTGTTTACTCTAAAGGAAAGCTCCATCTTAAAATATGTTCAGTCTTAAAATCAGGGGAAATCGTCTTCAAGTAGGGTGGAGGTCATTCCCTTTGTTTCAAAAATTTTGCTGAAAAAAGTTAATTTTTAAAATTTTATTTTAAAAGTCTCGAATCATTTCAACTATTGACATGTCATGCTTTTCCAGTAGTTCAATAGAGCGTATATAATCTACCTATGAGTGATTTTATGGTGATAACAGTTGTTGCTGGTTCAACCTGCTCCACACTGTTACAAAAAAACAACAACAAAACAAATTTCACTATTAAATCAAACCACAGTCAATAATAGCAGAGCCTTTGCAAAGTAACAAAATCACATTTTTCACTTAAGTGGTTCAATATTACATTTCCAGCAAGAATGAAGTAACAAGATTCAAAATGTCCACTTAAAACCAAAAATATTGGAACGAGGAAGCTAAGAATGATCAGCTAACTGATTTTGTGATCGCAGAGGGTCAGGAGGATTACATCACAAAACGACTGTGGAAGAACTTAATTAGAAATGCACTGATCCATTGTAACCGTCATTTTAGGGACCACTACTTAAACTCATCTGCCAAAATGAATGAATTTATTTTTCTCCACTATGGAAATCTACAATCCTTGTGTGTCAAATCATTTGAAAGTCACGTTGCTTTGTTTTTGCTTTCTGGCACAGGACATGCAGCATTCTAATTTTGACTGAAATGTGTTGATAGCCGCATTTTAGTCACACTGTTGCTCTGGTGTCCAATCCCATATTAGTATTGAAGGATCCCTAAAAGCAAAAAGGAAAGAAAACTCGTGGTGAATGTAAAAGTCTGTTACTGGTTCTGACTAGTTATTTGTGGTTGTGTGAAAGTGTTTAGGAACTAAATGCAAAAAGCACAATACCAGTGTTAATAAATATGTTGACTAATTTTTTTGCCATCACCAGCACATTATTAAGTGTCCTTCATGCTGGTATTGTAAAACATCTACCATGTTGTTGTGTGCCTTAGTGAGGCACACCACATTCAAGACAATGGACCCTGTGGGAGCTGTAAGGCCTCAGGTGGGACGGCTGGAGGTTTCTGATGGCAGACTGCAATCTTCACAAAGTTACCCTTTCAAAAGCTGCTTCATTTTCAGATTGACTGTTGTGAATTTTGATTAGGTTTTGATTGTCTTTTGAAATTCTGGTAGGTAAGGAAGTGTTTTCGTTCTGGCACTTAAATGAACTGCTTTGACATACCCACACATAGTGTATCTGGTTTGGAATCAAAAGTGCTAATGTGCAGTACTGATGACCATCTGAAAAGATTGGACACAGTCTTTTTTGTATCTTTATATTTGACAGACCCTCCCTACCATCATCATCCCACCTGAGAGCTAACCACAGGCCTCAGTCCTGCATTTTGTGTAATAAAACTTTGAAGCCATTTTATTCACTCATACAACCTATGCAGCTTCTTCTTCTTCAAAAAAAGACCAATCATGTCACAAGTGCCTCTACACCTGCCGCGATACAGATGACAATCTGAGGTTGAGTCTTATTTGTCTTTACCATTCACTTGTCAAGAAATGTTTCTGTGCAGGCACTTAATGTTGTGTGTTAGCATATGGAGCTAATCATCAGCTGTCATTCACTGCACTTCCTGAATGTACAAATAGGCAAAGAAAAGCTCAATTCAAACTGTTGTGTGTAGTTTCTCTGAGAGGATAGATTACTTCAATTTAAGATCATGCTGAAAATATAAAGTTAGAGCAGTTTGCAATGTTTACCAGCTGTAAAAATGTAATGTATTTGTATTGCATTGTATGTACTTTTTGTCATTTAGTTTTTGTTCTGCATACTTTTTGCTAACAAACTCCCAAAGAACAGTCTCCAAATTGTTTCATGAATGAGTTAAGTTAGTATTGATTTAATTCTTTTCTTAAATAAACTAATGCTGAGACTTTAACGTTGTTCCTGGTATTTAGTTACATCTGCATGGACCCACTTCCTGCTTCATGCACATTGGTTGCCATATTACACAGAGTGTGTGGATAAACTATTTGGAAAAGAAATTTTTGCCAAGAAAAAAAATTCTGCACCTCTGTAACACTGACAAGGGCCAAATGTCTTGTTTTGTTGTCACACCCACTACTTTTATTAAACAAACATACAGCAGTAACCTTAAAATAAATACCTAGACAACAGACATGATGAGTATTATTTCAACTTTGACTGTTTGGGCCAGAACCCTCACACAAGAGCCTCATCTCATTTCAAATAATCAGCTGTGAACTGCAGACATTTTTAAATTTGGACAATTAAAGATGTTCGACAAATTAATGTCATGAAATTCCTGACTAAACAGTTTAAACAACTTTATCAAGTGTGTTATCCCTCCTTCATCAAACAGTGTTTACATAGCAAAAATACAGCAACAGAAACTATTCTTCAGATTACATTTTACCTTTGAAATACACTGATCTTACAGCTACATAATTTCAATGTGTTATTAGCTCTGACAATCGTTACACTGCAACTAAATACTGTCACCAGGTTAACAGAGTGATACTTGCATGCATGAGATCAGTGTCTGCTGTGAGAGCATTACCTTTGCACAACCCCTTAAGTGAACTGAAAGATCTAAATATTGGAAGGTGATGTGGTTGTCAGCACGATCACCTTATAGCAGTTACTTTGGGTGTATATACTCTCAGGCCACCTTATTAGGTACACCTTGCTAGTTACCGGGTCAGGCCCCCTTTTGTTTTCAGAACTGCCTTAACTCTTTGTGGCATAGCTTCAATAAGGTGCTGGAAACATTCTTTAAAGATCTTGCTCCATATTGACATGATAGCATGTCTGCTGCACATCCATGATAAGAATCTCCCATTCCACCACATCCCAAAGGTGCTCTATTGGATTGAGATCTGGTGGCTGTGGAGGCCATTGGAGTACAGTGATCTCATTGTCATGTTCAAGAAACCAGTCCGAGATGATTTGAGCTTTGAGAAATGGCAGGTTATCCTAAAGGAAGTAGCCATTAGAAGATGGGTACACTGTGGTCACAAAGGGATGGAAATGGTCAGAAACAATATTCAGGTAGGCTGTGGCATTTAAACGATGCTCAGTTGGTAGTAAGGGGCCCAAAGTGTGCCATGAAAATATCCCCCACACCATGAGACCACCACCAGCCTGAACCATTGATACAAGGCAGAATGGATCCATGCTTTCATCTTGTTTATGCCAAATTCGAACCATCTGACTGTTGCAGCAGAAATCAAGACTCATCGAACCAGGCAACGTTTTTCCAATCTTCTGTTGCGCAATTTTTGGTGAACCCGTGTGAAATGTAGCCTCAGTTTGTTGTTCTTAGCAGACAGAAGGGGCACCTGGTGTGGCCTTCTGCTGCCCATCTGCTTCAGGGTTCAACTTGATGTGCATTCAGAGATGGTCTTCTGTATGCCTTGGTTATAACGAGAGGTTATTTGAGTTACTGTTGCCTTTCTATCATCTCGAACCAGTCTGACCATTCTCCTCTGGCCACTGGCATCAACATCAGTTTGAACTTCAGCAGGTCATCTTAACCATGTGTACATGCCTAAAAGCTTTGAGTCGCTGCCATGTGATTGGCTGATTAGATATTTGCCTTAACGAGCAGTTGAACAGGTGTACCTAATGAAGTGGCCAGTGAGTGTATATACATTGGTCTCTGTGCTACTACGATTAATTTCTTCTTGCATCATAACCATCGGAAAGTGAAAGAAGTCAGTGAGTGTGCGTTATCTGCGGATCCACAGCCAGACGTTGAGCAGACAGGCAGAGAAAAGCAGTGAGAAAAGGACGACTTCCGTATTCTTCCATTCAGCGTTGTGCCTCTCAAGTGCTGCCAGCCGGCGACTCATCTTCATTACCTACACAGATAGACAGACAGACAGGGTAAGAGAAGGAAAGGTGACAGTAAAAAAGCAAAAAAAAAAAGATGGAAAATGACGGAGAGGCACATGTTTCTCACTACCTACCTGTCTCCTAAGGATAATGAACTCGACTGCAGCTCCTCCATCTTCTTCTGGGCTCCAGTTCTCCATGGCCCTGCACACAGACAGAAGAAGAGAGAAAGAACGCCAGAAGAAAAAGATAAGTAAGACAGAAACAGATGAACATACAAGCTGTGCCATAATAACCAAAGTTTTCGAACTAAGTGAATAACAGTGAAGTATACAAACCGAACTTCAATACTTCAGCAGGAACAATCACAGCGACTGAAAAACTCTTCCACTATACTTACAGGCATGTCAGTACTGCATTAACTTGACAAAATGTTAAGCTATCTTTTAAACTAGTAAAAACAGTGGGAAATGCAAGGCACAAACCATTTCAGCAGTGCACGGCTAGGTCATAAAGGCTATGTGTTTAGTGCTGATGAGTTTTTGCAAAACTCAAAATCAATGTAACATCTCATGAAGGTGGAGCTCAAACAAGGGCCAGTGATGTAAACACACAGTAGTCTGACCGCTGCCCATCCTATCATTAGACCAGGGGCCTCATTTATCAACCGTGTATTTGCAGCTTTGTGTTTAAACCATGAGTACACTTGTTTACAGATGCTTAAAAATGTGTGTATATTAAGAACCACTCTAAAGGTGTACAAACTACTAGTTGTAGACTGGTAGGTAATCATGGGGAAGCTATTTTTTAAATTAGATACACAAACCCCAACACTACTGACAACCAAGCCACTGAATAAATTCCTATTGTTCCTGAAGACATTTCTGTATTTATTCAGAAAACAAGGTAATATTTTCTTTGTAATTACTGCAATGAACTGTTGTGTTTCAGTACCATTACTTTTTTTTTATTGACATATCTTATTCATTGAAGTGGTACTGTGCCCAATATCGTGATCTTAGCGACGAGACTGAAGCGCAATTTGGACATTGTACAATATATTTAAATGCTAAAATGTGCAACAAAATGTAAGTACTCATGGTAGGGAGCTCATGAGGATTCACACACACCACAACCCTTGCCACAAAACTGCATTCACTTGTATAGCAACTAGTAAATTGTGGAAATAGTGGACATGCTGTACAACACCACATGAAATAACAATAACACTGGTAAGTATGCCAGTGCATAGTGCATGCTGGGAAACTTTCCCACACACCTGCTAAAGGATCCTTTTTTAAAAAACAAACCCTACAGTATCCTAACCTTGCTGTCTGCAATGTATTTCTTTTTTTGTTTGCTACTCTTGTCCACAACACGTAACTCAGTTTAAGCATCATTCATGAGTTTAAGGTTTATCAGAGAAATTATGGAAAGTTCTACTAGGAATGTGCTTTATATATCTAAAAGGACAACACAGTGCTTTGCCAAATGAGGTCGCATTGCACTGCAACAAAAGCTGTGCCATGTTCAGCTTATCAGCAGTTTAGGTCAGTACATTGTAGCACAAATGCGAAGGTAGTTCCAACACATAAACACACAGGTTTCCTTTCAGTCACCTTTTCTTGCTGTGCTCCACATGTGCTGCAGCAGGGACCTCGGTCATGACTCTCGCTGATGGTGGCTTCTCTTGGTTGCTAAATCTTTACTCCAATAAGACAGAATCAGAAACCGCAGCATGCCCATGGGCTTCCAACAATATTACAAATGTGAAAATGTGCGGATTTTAGTGGCCAGCAATGTTAACTGAGAGCAAAGCGGACAGAGAAACATGATGAAAGCGAGAAGTCAAAGCTGCCGGCAGCGACTAAATATGTCTCAGTCCTGGAAAGAGACATTGCTAAAATTCGCATCCCTTTGTTGACACCACACAGCCAAATGAAACACATTCAGCGTTAAAGCAAACAGGTCCATATTGTCTTTTTTCACATGCACTAGCTGTTAGTTAGTTCCTTTTTGCACTTCTAGCTGACATAAAACAATAGGAAAGTTAAAGCCATTTGATCAGTGTAAGAACAAAACTACAACAAAGTTCACACTAAAGTGACATTTCTGTTATACTATTAAGAAAGGGGCATAGCTCACATGGAGTCACATCAAGTCAAAAAGGGCAAACTGACCTTCACATTTCTCTTAGCAGCTTGATTGTTTTTATTTTTAAAACCAAGCAATGGGACAATTAGTCCAAAGAACTACATGTGCCATCAAGCATTTCTCTAATGAAAGGAGCTGGTACAAATTTTTATGTTGCTACCAAAGACCTTGCTTCAGTATCAAGATCAAGCCATCAATGACATGTTTGGTCATTCTGAACTTAAAATACAATAATTTGGCCACAAAATTCTTTGACATTTTGATTTTGTGTTTCTCATTTAGAGGTGACTCCCTGCATATTTTGGGATAGATGAGGGTCTCATTGAATGCTTTCAAATGTGATTCAGACCTGTATTTCTGGCTGATCATCTGCAGGAGGCGTTGTGATACCTGCAGGCCCACCTGCTTGGCTGCCTGCAGCATAGACTGTGGAGACTCAAGGCTGAGGGGGATGGAACGGAGATGCTGGGCATGGGCCTGGGGTTCGGTGGTATGGGAATTAAGAGAAGCAGTGGATTGCTGGAGGAGAGGACGGCCTGAACTTCTACTGCAGCCAGTGAGGAGAAGTTAGCACATTGGGAAGGACGTTAAGAGCGAAGGGAGCAAAAATTGAAGCAAGGGAAAAGGGAGGCAGGGCAAAGAATAAGTGAGTAATGTAGGAAAGGATAGAAGGGATCAGATGGGTGATGGAGAAATAAGGAGAAGAGGAAATAAAAGGAAAGGCAGAGAGAAGAATAGAAATGGGAGGGTTGGAGATGAGGAACAGAGAAGGGGCAAAAATTACTATTTGGAAGGTATAAGGTGATGGTATACAGGATAAAGAACTGTTGCTAATCAACTGCCATAACTGATGTTTTCAAAAAAGGTTTTGAAATATAAGACAAACTGCAGATGATGTAAAACACAGCCCAAGACCTGAAGGAGAGCACACATTAAACCAGTTTTTGAGTCCCTTTTTTTGACATTTTATAACTGACCTCTATAGTATAAATTTCTGCTCTTATTTTGGGCTGGATCTCATTTGGATGAACATTTTCACATCCGTGCCGACTTGTAAGCCTTATTTCCAGTTTAACAAAAAACACCAAGCTGCTCAATGGATCACTGTCATATACGTAACCGAGACCCATACCCAGTCCTAATCTTAGTTTTACATCACTTAGCTGACTAGCAACTGAATACAAGTTAGAGTTACTTTCATGTTCCATCTAGGTACCCTTTTCCTATCCTTTCTTTATAAAGAATTTAAAGGGGCATCACACTGAATCAGTGAATGCGTCATGTGTACTACTCAAAATCCACACTGAACTACCACATGAGATGCAAGCTGAAGGTTTTACCATGGCCCTCACAGTCCCCTGACCTAAACATAATGGAAAATTTGTGGATGGACAAAAGAGCATTCATACTGACAGGCAAATAAAAAGAAATGTGAAATGTTCAACAAACGTGCAATCTTTACCTTTATGAGTTTTGGAAATCAGAACATCTTTTACTCACTTACCTATTCACAAAAACAGATATGTTGTGCAAGGATAGCCAAACCTTTGCAAGCCCCTGTGTTTGTAGAGATTCTCATTCTATTAGTAGTAAGTATACTTGTTTAGACATAGACCACTACAGACAATGAATGTGATGATACTCAAATACAGGATATGCTTCAGGTTTGGACAAATGTCCTTCCTCTTTTTCAAATTTCTGTTTAGTGAAGGACATCATTACCTTCAGAGAGCTTTGCTAAAAAGAGAGTAGGTCTGAGAAGATAAACTTGATATCATATTAAAATTGGTCTGAAAACGATAAGAGGTGCATCTCCTGTAATAACTGTAGACTGCAGCAATAAAGGTCATATTTTGGCAATATTATGGGCTCAACTCTGACTCCTTACATTCATCTTGTGTCACGTTTCCATCCCAGAATCTCCCTGTCATCCTTTCTGCTTGTCCCATTGAAATTATAGTAATGCTGAGATTCACTGACATGTTACATGTAATGATCAAAAGTTCCATAACGCTATGAAGCAATGTTTCTTTTGTCTGAGCACATCTTCTGGTTTCTAAATAACTCGAGCATACACACTTAATTAAGCACATGGCTGAGAATGTTTTTCTGTGAAGTTATACTGGATGGGTTGTGTCACATACTATAACAATGGTGCTGTTATCTACACAAAAAATCCCTGGTACCCTGATCCACTACTGATACAAACAGTCAATCTTACAGCACTTACGAGCTGGATGGGTGTCTGGGCAGTGCCAGTGCATGTTTCAGCTGGGTTGGCGTGCCAGGCGGTGTCCTGCCAAAGCTTTGGTCACTGTAAGATCTCCGTATGGGACTCTGTCACACAGGAGGAGATATATCAGGAAAGGACATTTTCTTTACCTGAAGCAGAAAAACCAGCAGTATTAGTAAGGTGGAGGTAATTAAAAATAATGACTGTAGCAAAGACTTTTAATTTCTCATGTCTCTCCACACTTTTCCTTTACCTCACTTCCTGTCCTCATCTCTCATTGATTACTTCTCATTTAGTTCACCTGTGCACTCCCTATTTAAGTCCTGCACTCCCCTTCAGTCAGTCTTTCACCTTTTCATGGGGCGGCAGCACTGGTAAGGGTCGGTTTGCACATTTATTAAGTACATTGATAGAAATGTAGATCTTTATTTATCCTTATCTTTATTTAAGAGAATGTTGAATGTATTTTGATGATGTTTAATCCTTTATTTGCTTTCTTTCAGAGATCACAGTCCATGTGTGTCTTTTGTTATGTCCCTTTTGAATAATTAATTGAAGAGTTGAAAAAATAAATCAGTTTATTCTTTGCTCAACCAAGTCTCCTGGCTCATGCGTTCTGACCGATGCCCATCACAATAATAATTTTATCCTGAACCTCCCTACTCCTCCTTAACAATGACCTATGTGGTTTGTCTCTCCAACAGCCATTACAACTACTGATATCATGAACCTCTGCATAGTTCAACAGATGTATCGAATCAAAATTTACCTCTAGCTGCTGACAAAATATCAGGTCTGAATAAGGAAATATATCCATTACAATGTTAAAAAAAAAATTGATTTTTATCAGTGACTAAAACAATTTCAATTCTATGTGTATCCAAACAACCAGCCTTAATGGAAATGTGTTACTGATTATGCCTACCATATTTCATGCAGGCTACACTGGTTGTCATACAGCATTTACAACAGCAATTCATTTTGTTGAGCCATATTTTCCTTTTGCATATCCCTCACTCATTACATTCATTACTCATAACAGAAACATTCATTTAAAATGAGAAATTTTTGCTGATTCTCATGTCTAGGTACCTGTAGGGCTTCTCTGTAGAAGACGTCTCCACATGGACTCTCCCAGCATGGCTCCAAACCCAGAGGGCCGCTAGTAGATGGTTTGGACATAGCGAACTGAGGTCTGGGACTCATATCAAGGGCTTCTGCGGGTGATACATTAAAAGAAAAATTTAAGAGAAGATATGATGAGACTTTGAAAGACAGACTATGTATCTCTTGGCTTCAGGTCTACATGCATTTAACTTTAATACAGTGTTAGATAACCAACATGATGAAACCAGGTTTTAACAAAAGAATTGGGTAATCAAATCTCATTTGAATTAGTACAGACAATAAATGAATAATACTCTTATATACGTTCACAAGCTACTCTCAAACTGTGTCTGCTGTTTGTTGCTTGGAATGCCACTGTGCATTTTAGAACCTACCTGTGTATGTCAGCCTATTAGGAACGTGCATGGTGTAAATAGGTGGAGGCTCTTCTGGCCTCCTTGTGGCCGCTCCTCTCTCCTCCTCCAGCCACTGCTGCCCAGGGCCGACACTCAGGTGCTCCGGAACACGCATGTTTTGGCTGATGGCCTCCATGAAGGCTGGATGGTGATCAGGGACCTGGGACATCTACCTTGGGTACAAAATTAATGCAATCATCACTTAAAAACACCTTAACAAACTAAAAAAAATTCTAGTTAAAGAATCTTATTTAATAAGACATCTCAAGTATCTTTTACCTCCTGAGCATCATCCCCATTTACTGTCTAAGGTTTTAGAAAAATTGCCTATGTTCACCAAGTCTTATTAGTCTACTCTATGTGGTTAGTCTATGTATATGCAAGTACTTGTATGTGTAGGCAAAACTGGGAAAAAAAACTGATTCTGATTTGTGTTCTCGTCTTGTTTTTGCATGTGCCTTTAGTGAATGAATGAATGAGGAACTCCAAGATGCAAAAAGATTTCCAATGTCCCTGCACAACTAACTCTGCACATGTTAAAACAAGTATCTTGTCTCCTGTAATAAAATAACAGGGACTGGGCGCAGTTGTCTCCTTCCAATCTGCCACCAGTATATGAGTGTATGTGTAAATGGGTGAACGTTGACTTGCTTATAAAACACTATGGGTTAAAGGTCTTTTGACTCATTTGTACAGGGAAGGTAACTAGTTCTTTATTCTTTATAATACAAATGAATGACTATGTCCCAAGCAGTCGGAAAAAAATGCACTTATATTCTGCAGTGTTCTCATACATCTGTTCTCAAACACTTTCGTTTTTTCCACCAATAGTTAAAGCGACGACATACACATTGTGCTGCCATAAAGTTCGACATGACAATGCTGAGAAAAAAAAGAAAATCTTATTTGAACTATTACAGTTCAGCTTGTCATCAGCTGTTCTGATCAGAGAAACACGTTACTATAGCAAGTTTCCAAGATGACTACCCTTAGGCTACTTTAGCCAAAGGCTCGCTGGGACAGCGCAGACAGCCTCCGAATGGACCACTTGATGTTAGCTAATCTAGCCGACTAGCTTAGCTACTGTTGGCTAAACGAGCAACAGGTGGCTGATGAAAGCTAGAGGTCGAATTTCACTCACGACAGAACACAATACTATAGCAAGTGGCATTAAGTATAACTTAGGTTTAAAACTAAGTAAGACACACCGTAACTCACTATGGGATGACAGACCTTGATTACAGAGTACACAGTGACTTTTTCTTCTTCGTCTAACGGGGTTCCCACAGACTTGATATGTTGTGGCACATTCCTGCCACTCACAGGTCGGAAATAGGATGCAGCCTGCTTATCATAGACTCTTCTTCTTCTTCTTCTTCTTCTTCTTCTTCTTCTTCTTCTTCTTCTTCTTCTTCTTCTTCTTCCATAAATCTTCTTCTGTATCTTTTTCTAAACATACTTTTTGCGCTTTACCGCCACCTGCTGAATTCTAACAGAGGTTCAGTGATGCAGATATTCTGTCAATCTGTCATGACACTAAATCTGCTACTAACATATCACCAAGTCATTAAGCCTCTCCCCATTTGTCTGTGCTACTAGATAGATTATGCATGCCACAAATACATTGTGGCTTATGCTTCGACTTGCTGTAAAGTCCAAGATGTAGCTACAGCCTGTCATATGGTATGGTAAGATGTCACATTTCTTTAATATTTCAAGAAGGATTTCTTTTAAGTTATTTTAATTGTTTAGAGTTTCAAAATTATAAAAAAGGAAAAGGGCCAGAAGCAAAATGTTGGGTACCCTGCATATCAGTACTACCACCTCCTATTTGGCAAGTGTCAGTGCTTGTAAACACTTTTTAAAATTATTATTATGTTTACATTGGGGGACTGTGGGGGGCATGGCAAAACTTTCATCTTGCACCTCTTTTTACCATTCACAGAAACAGAAATTCTGACTAGGGATATCCAAACATTTTCATGCCACTGTATCCCTGTGGGATGTGAGAGATCTATATCTCATTTCAGTGTGTGTGTGTGTGTGTGTGTGTGTGTGTGTGTGTGTGTGTGTGTGTGTGTGCATGTATGTTAAGTGTGGAGTGTGACTCCCAACACCTCCACACATGAAACCTGAGGTGTGAGGGCTCCTTGCTGCTCCATATCTAATATAATTGGATAACAAGTGACCCTCACCTACAGTAAAAGGTTGTCTCGACATACCGCACTCTCTGAATGATAAACTGACACTAGGTTAGTTTTTCCATGGGGACACAGTGGTGCTGCAAGACTGCAGAAATGTCTGACTGCAAGTTAAATGCATTGTTTTAGGTATATTTGAAGAGTTGAAGGAATAAATAAATGTGAAAAATTTGTCACAACAAAAGTACAATTCTGGCTATGGCGTGTCTTTGTTTCAATGTTCAACCACATAGAAAGGAACAATCAACATGTAATGAGATCACAAAAGTCTTTGAGATGCATCTATGTACTACATGTGGCAGACTTAATGTTAAAATGAGAATTGTTTTCAATGATTTTGACTCTGAGCATTAAATAGAAAGCATGTACACAAGGCAAGAAAACAGTTGGTTACTGATTAGCAGCATTCCTCACTCTGGGGGAGAGCAGAGGGGAGGAGGCCATGTCTGTGCTGTCAGCAAATGTGAAAACAGTGGGGGTACACACACACACACAAACACACAACCACACATGAAGAAGGGTAAATAAATATACCATTCCTGGTTTTTCCAGGGCCTCCAGGACAGCAGAACATTTGGATGAGCAGACAAACTGGCTGCTGCTGCTATATTGTGTAGTATAGGACAGAGGGGGAGAAGACGGAGCTTATAAAAGTAAAGACAAAGACAGGTTTGTAAAGTCATTAAAAACTCATAGGGGCCCAAGTAAATATTGCCAGCTATGAATTTTTTTTTCTACATTATTGTGCTAACATACAATTTTTGAAGAAATTGTAACTTTTGGAGTTTTAAATGTGTTCTTTCAGTGGCGTTGGGCAGTTTCATCACCTCATTTCCACAACGGAGCAACTAACCCTATAAAATTTCATATGTTTATTTCTGTTAATGATATGAGGCTTAGATTAGATTGTATCATTATCTAGAAACAGGAAAGAGGATGGATGATTCAAATCCAAAAATTTGTAAGCTTTCACCACTCATAGATTTCTCTCAGACTTTTACTTTGTCATCTTCATGACAGGTTGTGCACAGTTTACATGTTTACTGCTGCTGACAAGAAGTCATTTCTGGGTTTGGGCAAGAAATAAACAAGCAAATATAAAAGTAGCCTAACTAAATTCGGTGAACCATTTGACTGATCAATGTTTTATTTAGTGAGATGATAAAAGTAAGATAAAGTCCACAGATGATTTGACTGAGGGAGCATGTACCAGTCCTAATCCTTGGCTCATCATCAGGCCCATTTGTGCCTTTTGCACCAGTTTGCTATTCTCTGGCTCTTGACGGGGTGTCACATGGCTCCTGCTGCCCCCTGACAGCTTTGTTTATCCCAAACGAAAGGGCCATTAGGGCACATGAGGACCCATTAGAGCAGGGGGCCAGTGAGGATCCTCACACCTGCTGTAATGGGCTGCACACGTCAGTGCCTCACTAAACTGTCTTTTTCTAGCTCATGCTCTGAATAAAAGTAGAATGCTAAAATTCAAAAAGCCACCTATTTTTCAGTAGTAAACAACAAACAATCCTAATGGCATGGGCTATGTATAAAATCAATATAGACCTAGCCTAAATTGTACACATCATTTGATTAAACCTACACTGATAAACTGTAATGGAAAAACAAAGGTCAGAAAACCTGTGCTCCAATTTTTAAATGTATTTTTTGTTAATGTCGCCTCACCCCTGCAGCCTGTTGCTGCTTTCACTGGTGATTGATTTGGTGTAAAGCCTCCTGCCTTGTCCAAACAGTGCCATGCTGCGGGGCGGTGAGAAATCTCAAACTGCCAAGTTGTCTGTAAAAACAATGCGGAGAAAAGTCAGACACCATCTGTGAGAAAGGCAGCAGGGAGCAACAGTAAACTAATTACCAAGGGTAAATTAGATTGAGGTTAGAACAACACTACTGATACTCTAAAGATCATCAGCAAAGGTCCCCAAAATATGTTAGTGTATATCATACATCATGGTGGCCACACTACAGTCTACAAGCTCTACATGAATATTACAGGAATAGCAGGGTTAAATTTACAGGAGGCTACACCATTATACAATGTGATATATTAATGTTATAGGATTATTATTATTATTCTTAACAAGGAAAAACGTGTCACATAGTGTAACTACTTTACCTAATTTAGTGTAAATATTTTTCAACTTTTTCTAGTTTTTTCTATTGCCACTTTATTTTTTTGTTATTGTTACATTATTTTTAACTTAGCCTATTTATTTTTGAGTTACTGTACTTTGATTTGCCTGTTCTGCAAGCTACTGTGACAAGTAACTTTCCCCTGAGGGGGATGAACAAAAGCTATCTTGTCCTAATTTATCTTATCTTATTAACCCATTTGGAAAATGCAAACTTATCAATAACAAAACAAACAAGCAAATAAAAATATAAAATGCTTAAAACTTTGTCACAGTTCAGCTCCTATCTAGCCTTCACTTGGCACACTTCATGTTTAATATTTTCCTTAGTTTTATGTAATTTCCTCAGTTTCAGTTTGGGCAGTATTGTACCAGTGTGTATACAGCATGGTGTCATTCTCTTTTCTAAACCTTTTTTTTCTTTCAGATATTTAGATTTTTACAGTTTTATATTTACTTTCCTTAACATTTTCTCCTCCATGTTTTTATCATTAGTGAAGACAGTCAAATGTGAGTCCATCATTTGTCAACATTTGTTACCCAGCGGGACAAACTGCCAGCCCCACCCCCACCCTCACCCGCGGGGAGCCAGGTCTTTATAAAGCCCTGCTCGCTGCTCCAGCTTCACTGATTCTGTAGGTAACGTGGATCCAGCTGCTGTAAACTTGACGTGCAAGAAAGGGACAAGCTCTGCAGTCCTACTACAAGCAAGGATATTTATTTCTCCATACTCTTCATCCTGGGTATTGTGGTCATATTTCTGTAGGAGAATAAGCGAGAAGAATGAGTTCCGCGTGCCTGGTCCTCCAGCAGCCGTCCTTCGGCGCAGCACCGCTGTCGTGTCCGCTGACGGTGAGCAGCAGCTCGGAAACAAACGGCAGGTAGGTACCGGTGTGAGGGTAGATTACTGACTGAGTCGTACAACATGATGTTGATTCTGTCTTGCTAATGAAAGAGTTACAAGCTATAGCAAACGTATTAACGTTAGCTGAAATATAAAATAGCAAAAAAACGTTTTTAGCCAACGCAGCTTCTGATCACGTTACTTTGATCACAGTAACGCTACGTTACGTTACAGCAGCTACTTTGAACTTTGTGACACCTAAACACATCTGTATGTAATCGATAGTACTTTTATAATACACAGCTAACATACATGTTGTGTCCAAGAAATGTAGTTAAGCAAAGAACTAGCTAACGCTAGGTAGCTAAGCTAAACAGAATCTTAAATCAAGTCATAGGAAGAAGTATAGGATTGTACAATGTAGGAGTATAGTCCACAATCAAAATCACATTTAGGCCTGAGTTTTCTTGTGGGTCTGTCTGGTGGAATCTGGTCGTTAAACAACTTTCTGAATGGTGAACAAGATGCACAGGTA
Organism: Centropyge bicolor; assembly: GCA_037975185.1. NCBI lineage: Eukaryota > Metazoa > Chordata > Actinopteri > Pomacanthidae > Centropyge > Centropyge bicolor. Next base: position 2,533,728 of record JBBMOC010000016.1, on the reverse strand, counting down.
GGCACAGATGGAGGAGTACACCTTCAGTCTGGAGCATCTGTGATGTGCTCATTCAGATCAGTAAATGCTCTATAGAGTATCCATAGGGTGCTTTTAAGAAAATCACTCAGCAGCATCTGTTGAGCCATTTTGACTCAGTTTTAATGTTCAATGAACCGTGTAAAAGTGGCCTCTGAATGTGAATGTTTATTTAAATCAGTGCTCCTTTGTGTTCCACCTTCTCAGCAGCCAGGCCTCACTGTGGAGACCGTGGTTATCCAGCAGCAGGGACAGACCGGAGCCATGCCCGCAAAGCAAGCTGTCCTCTGTAAGTTCCAACACCTCCCTCGCCACACATGAAACACATTTTATCCCACATGGGGCAGAGTTAAGGCTGCAGTTTAAAGTATGAACAGTCATTCAAAGGCTCTCTTGGGGTATGTGTTAAATTGTCCTTGGGCAAGATACTGAACCCCAAATTGCTCCTGGTGGCTGTACCATTTGAATGTGTGTGCGTTGTCAGTGGTGGTGGCCAGTGTCCCATCAGCCTCTCTGTATGACTGTGTGTGAATGGGTGAATGCTGGCTTGTTTTGTGAAGGGCTTTGAGAGGTCTAAGAACAGTAGAAAAACACTTTATAAAAGCAGTCAATTTCTAAAGTTTCTTTAAAGGGCCTCACTGACAATTTACAGCTTACCCTTTCAATTTAATTAGCAAAGCTTAGGGTCATATTTGGAGGTCACACCTTTAGGATACACATTGTGACACTGTTGTCCTCCTGTCCAAGTCTGCTAACGCTGGCAGGAACCCAACACACACAAGGGTAGGAAATTAACACCAGGTTGCAGCCAAATGATATACAGTAATTAATGTTCAACATCAGCTTGCATTTGACCAGAGGCACATCTGTCCACCTAAAAAATGTATTGCTTCATGCTTGTCAGCAGAAAGTTGCCAAAATGAGGAGAAGGGAGAGTTATTGAGGGGAAATTCCCACAATTCCTCTGTGGCCAGACACCTCCCTTCACACGCTGAGTGACGTGTCGGCTCACTGCTTCCTCAACCATGTGTTAATGCTTTACTGGCCACCTGATTGCCATTTGAGAGTTTAACAGTCTAATTTTAAAGGCGTTTGTGACCACAAAAATCAAAATCAAATTGTATTGATTTGTCTTATTCTTTGTCTTATTCTCTCAGCCTTATTCCGGATCCACAGTGCCAGGCTGCTTCTCATCAGATGGGAAACCTCAGGCCTTCCAGCACCCTGTCAGGTCAGTATTATGTTTCTACATGTTCCATGTGTATGTTCCATTCTGACATGTAGGTACTGCCTTCTGATCTTGCTGCTTAATACTCTAAATTTCCCCGTCGTGGGACTAATAAAGGAATATCTTATCTTAAAAGTCATGCATGAAATCTGCAAGACACATGACAGTGTAGTTTGGCTTAACTGCAATTTGAGCTATAGAGCAACATCTATTTCTTGAATCCATATAGTCTTAAACACAAGCAAGAATACCTTCCCACTTACTATTGCTTGATTACGATCAGTGCTGCAAACCACATGAGAACATGTGTTTGATACTTAACATGTCTGTGTGGTTTATTCTTTCTCTCTCAAACAGGCTGTTCTGGCCCAAATCCAAGTCATTTGACTATCTGTACAGTGATGGAGAGGCCTTGCTGAGAAACTTCCCCATTCAGGCAACCATCAGCTTTTATGAGTCTGACAGTGAGGATGAGGATGAGGAGAACTGGGAGGAAGATGTCGACTCAGAGGAGTGCCTCAAACAGCAGTCTCATTTCACGTCCTACAACTGAAGCCTCTGTCTTCCTGTGAAATGGCTGGAGAGACTGCAGTCTGCTTTTGCCTACAATGACTGTTTATACTAAGTTGGTTATAAACTGAATATTAATGGTGACACAGATTAGAATAAATGTAGTCTTTGCCAAGCAAACAACAAAAGTCACTGGAATAGCAAAGACAAGAGAGCAATTCTCTTTCTTTCTGTTGAAATAAGCATGATTGTGTCTCGACCTTGTCTGCTTTCACACCTCTCTAACAGGTGTGGGCACAAAGGCCCTCAAATTATATAATTATACTACTATTATTATACTAAGGTTTACATGTCTGTCTTTCTCTCAAAATACTCCATAGACATACTGAGAATTATACTGTCCATTTTCATTGCAATCTGTCTGTGTTGTTGAGTAGTTTGACATTTTCTGTTGGTTGTACTGCACATAATTGTACAATGGTATGCAGTATCTATGCTACACAATGGGTTTTTTATCTCAGTGTGTATGGTGAGAGACGAAGGTCAAGCATCATGTTCTCCCATATTGGGATAAGTTTACAGTTAAGTCTCAGGGCCTTATACTTCCCAGTGTATATAGAATGTAACCTACACGCATTTCTAATTTATGATCTACATTGTACATAACTTGTATATAAGCACATTCATGTTGACTTATTTTTATACATTTGTGCATCAGTCTTACTGTGTACTGTCTAACACTGTCCAAACTTAGGCTATATAAAAAATAAAGACCTTATTTTGGGAATGAAGAATGTGTATCCTTTCTGATATTGTCCTAAGTTTGACGGCAGACACTTTGGTACACTATATGCCAAAACAATCAGGTGCCACCAGTGATGGTGAATAACAACATTAGCTGTAATCTCAGTGAAGCAACCTGAAGCAGAGTGACCTTTCTCAGTAGACTGCACCTATTGGGTATGGATGAGAGCAAAATATATACAAACCCAGAAATCACTGCTGCCTGAGATAGCACAAGACAAGTCAATGCCGATGACTTGATGCCTCATATCTAACAAACACTGAGCAGACACTTCATGACACTATCCACCACCTCCACCCCACCAGCTTCTCATCCCCACCTCAGAGGTGGCTTGTGGTCTGGGTGTACCCACAACTGCTTGCCACCTTGACAACTCTCTCCATCCTGGAGAGGGACATGAACAGGCATTTAAAGAGGCAGAACCCCCACAAAGTCTAAAAATTATTATTGTATAATTACTGTAATAATAGTAATTACACAAGTAATTATAGAAACAAAACATGTTCTCCTCAATAAAGAAAGAGTAGAATTTTTTGTTTCAATATCAATTTCTTTATGTACATTTTATGAAGTAGCCACGTGAACGCGTGGTTGGGAGCTGCACTGAGGATGCTGGGAAGCTGAGTATTTCGGTGCAAGGTGTGGCTTGTGACTTTTATCTGTCTCTCTACACGTTCCATAATGAAACAGTATCTCAGTGGCGGGAAATCTGCCACAAATTCACGTTTATTTTCAATTCTAACCGTGACCGCTGAGCGGGATTGGAAACCCGGTGTCCGTTGCAACAGCATCAGTCTCTTGCTCCCTTCTCCCATGTTTTTCCTTTGACTGTCATTAATATTTCCCTCCGCCCCTTCCCCGCCTTCAGTTGAAATTGTCAGAGCTGTGATTGGCCAGTAGCAGAGACTCATCCTTTCCCATTGGTTCCCAGTTACGTCGATCACAGACCTTTCAGTGACTCGTGTGGGAGTTCCCTTTCTCAAGACATGGAAGGGAAAAGGTTTGGCCAGGCGAAATGAAGGTAAGAAAAATGCTCTATCCCTCCCTTAAACAAAGTAGCAGGGGGGCCAAACTATTACACGCTTGAAGTTTTAGGTTGTGTATAAAACTGGGGCAGAATGTGTCAGTGTGTCTTTGGATAATATGACTTGAAGTCAGTCTTGATTAATTTTTTATGTGCAGTTATAGAAGCACGAGAAGAAGCCTGTTTCCATCCGTCTATTCAGATACCTGTTTGTGTTTTGGGTTCAAGATAAAAAAGTAACCAACATGTACAGTAATTTTGCTTGTCAAGTAACGGGATGCTAACGTTACTTGCATTTTATGTTTGAGCACACGTTACCTGTGCGTGTGTGTGCGCGCGCACGCGCTGCCTGAGCGCTTTCAAATAGCCGTCCCTGCTGGCTATTCCAGGACAGACCAACATGTTGTAATATTCTAGATATTCAGTGTAGAAGAGTCATCTCCCTGTATCCTAATTATTCAAGTTGGTCTGGATTCAGAGCCTCCCCGAGCTCTGTCTCAGTTGCTATGGAAACCCCTCTACCCCATGCCTCCTTATCTATATTTATAGTAGCCTATATTTGCCAGAGATAGGGCTAAATGGGGCTCTCTGCACATGAAACAACTCCATGTAATATTTCACAGAGCAGTGACATGCATTAACGTGATCTCCTTTTTCCCAGACCAAATTTAGGGTCAGACACCTCCACACTGTACCCAAAGTAAGAAGCATATGTATCCATTTGCAGGGAGTTGAAACTGTCTTGAGAAGTGATGCAACAACAATCCACCTCTTCCCACCAGAGTTGGCCTTTATGGTTTGTTGCCCATTGTCTGAATTCCCATTCCTCAAGCTGAGTTGGTTTGAGGGCCTGTGGTTGAGAAACATACATGTAGTGCCATCTGGTTAATGTAGCTGCTTTGGACAGGAGCATTCAGCAGCAGAGGGCCAATTTCTCAACTAGAAGGAATGATACTGATGTGGTTATAGTCTTGTTGGACTGAGTCAGTGCAGAAATGTCCTTCAAGGGACCTGACACATACATTCCTTTTAACCCTGACATAATCACAGAAACACACTGAGTCAATGTTATTTATCCTTTGCACCATCGTCTCAACTTTAGAATGCAGTCATATTTAACCTCTGTGTTAGAGGAAATGTTGAGTGGAATGTGTTTCAGTTATTCAGTCAGGACTTTCTCTCAAGGTTTCTGACATTGTAGATTTTTCATTATCTAATAATCAGTTGGCAGAATTAAATACAGCTGAGAATGTTTGGGCTGGTGGTGATGACACCTTTTGCAGCTTAGTTTTTATCAGTTAAGTCAGACTTTATATCACAAACCACAAATTTGTCCTTGTCTCTTGTACAGCACACAACACCCTTGTTGCAATAATTTCTGACATGACACTTAAAATCAGGAGAGTGATACAAGAGATGGACGTCCCAGAAGTAATTGTGGCTTTTATTTCTCTTGCAAGAGGACACCCCAACCAAGCAACAAAAAGTGTAGCAGATGGATGTGGAAGGAATCAGAATCAGAATCAATTTAACTGGCCAAGTATGTGTACACATACAAGGAATTTGACTCCGGTTTTCACTTGATCTCCATGCTTACAAACACATACATACTCATAGCCGAGTGAAAAAATATGCAGGAATATTGCAGAGTATTACATAATATGTGCAGATAAATATAATATAGTATGCAGTATATACAAGACAAGAGGTAGGTGGATATGGAAATATACACAGTATACATAGTATTGCATGGTTTGTGCTGCCAGATGATATTTACATTTTTTGTGACCATGGTGTGTATATAAACAATGAGGTATGTAATAACATGAAATACATTATTATAGGGGAAAGATAGTTACTGGGTTATTGCACTGGAGGTGAAAGTGGAAGTGTTCATCAAAGTGACGGCCTGAGGGAAGAAACTGTTCATGTGTCTGGTTGTTTTGGCGTGCAGTGCTCTGTAGCGCCTACCAGAGGGGAGAAGTTGGAATATATTGTGTCCAGGGTGTGTTGGATCTGCAGTGTTTCACCTCCTGTCTGTATGCTGACTCCTCACCATCCTGGATATGGCCGGTGACCGTTGTGTTATCTGCAAACTTCAGGAGTTTGACAGATGCTCCCTTGAGGTGCAGTCATTGGTATATAGAGAGAAGAGCAGGGGTGAAAGTACACACCCCTGGGTGCTGGATATGATGCTCCCCAGCCTCACCTGCTGCTTCCTGTCCGTCAGGAAGTTAAGAATGTGTACAGCCATAAACTAAACACAGAAATATACCAAACAATGTCAACTTAACCCTGCTCCCTACTTTCAGTGAGCTAACTTGCAAAATGAAGTGCAAGGATTCTGAAATTTCCATCACACCCTCAATTCATATAAGGAAAAGACCAACAGAGAAGTGATTCTTCTTCCAAGGTGGGCAGGCAATGCAATGGATGTCATATGCTCCTTGTCATATTTTCCAAGCGTGTGGAACTCTCCTGAAAAATATGAAAAGTGAAACATGAAGTTGAGCTTGAAGCTGGAAGTTGTTCATCAAGAACACTTTGTTCCAAAATCTCTCATAGTTCAGCTGGGTTGAGATCTGATAACTGAAGGCCACAGCAGATGGTTTACATAATTTACATTCACATCAAAGCAATCTGCAATTCACAAATTTCCTGTATATTTATACATTGTAAGAATCGCAGGAATTTACATTGAATTAATGGAATACTCCAGGCCAGGACTGAAACTAGAGTTTTACATCTGAACATACATCTTGATTGTCGAGAGGTCTTCTCCATGTTGTTGGAATGAAACAAAGTATAGTTGCTGAATGGCAAATATTTGTTTGTGCAGACAGAAACTGAGATTACAAACATGGAGGATTTTGTTGTTTTCTCTGTTTAGGCTTAAGGTAGTCAATTCATTAAGTTTGCAAAAATATAATTTTCATGATTAATTAATAAAAAACAACTTTTTATGACCAACTAGAATGTCAACAACTAAAAAACTACCAAAACTACAAAAATCCTCAAAAAAAATGAGAACTTTTCCATAAATTAACCCTAACATGCTTTTTTAAAAGAAGGTTGTGGTTTTGAGTGTTATTGATAAATGTGTCTACAAGCTTCTTGTAGAGCATGTCAGGTAGGAACACAAAAGGAAGCAACAATCTGCTCAACAGTGATCCAGTTTACTTTATTGAATGATACTGTCATGGTGTTTAATAACGCGTTTTCTTCTCTCTGCAGGTCTGCGGTCTGTCAGAGTGTGAGTACTAGGGCAGGAGCATGGCTGGCGGTGAGCACACACATCCATCAGCTCAGATCAATAATGTTCCTAAACATCTGGTTTGTTGCTTGCCTTGCTGTTTCAAACAGAGGTCAACCTCTCCTCAAACACACGCAGAAAGCTCTATTTGTTCATGAGCCGTTCAGTCCGGCTGGCTGTCTCTTTCTGCTAGAAGCTAGCTTTCTTTAGTTTTCTCTTAGGCCTCAGATCTTAAGCTTTCTGTAGCTATAGTTCTACAGGTTGCAGCAGGAGAAAGTAATATAAAGTTCACAGTGCATGATGTTAAATTGTCATGGATGGAGAGGCATGGTTGAAATCCCCAGAGAGAAGTATGAGGGCCTGTGGATGTTGGGTCTGCAGCCAGCCTGTGACAGAGTGGAGGACATTACAGGTCACATCAGTGTTAGCAGAGGGGGGAATATATGGAGCTATTGTGATAACATGTGAGAACTCCCAAGACAGATAGTATGGCCTCATGCTAATGGCTAACAGTTCAATGTTCCTTAATAGTTCACAAACACTGGCAGACCTACACCTTTCCTCTTACCGCTTTCCTTCGTCCTGGCCACCCGTACTAGCTTGAATCCGTGTAGTGTGATGATCATTTCCGGGGTCCGCGGGGTCAGTCATGTTTCTGTAAACACCATGATGCCACTCGTCCACCTTATTGGGGAGAGATCTTACATTTCCCACAGTGATGGAGGGGAGGACCAGCCTGTATCTCCTCCTCCTGTCGCGGTGCGAGCACCACTGTGTTGCAGCGCGCCAACAGCTGATCCCTACTGTAAACAACAGGGCCTCACCTGGGGGCCCCAGACATGGATGTAAACATTGTAAAAAGTGCAAGAAAAATGCCAGCTCAAACACAGTCACTATGGTGGACATGTTGAACTGGGAATTCAGAAACATCAGCCCATGTAATGTCACAGAATTAAAAAGACAGGAAAGAGAAATGAAAAAGCTCAATGGTGACAGGAGCTGCTGTAACAGGCACACATAAATACGCACACACACAAAGTAAATCTGTAGAGAGTAAGTGTAGAGTTGGTGATATTCTGTGTCTGTTCATCACTACGAGTGACCCCTTTCACAAAAAGAAAGCCATTGTGAGCCATTGTTAATACAACAGTTTTGATTATCTGGACTTTGCCGATGGAAAATGAACAAAGTGCTTAAAAATATTTAGAGACAACAACACGGACATGTCTGTGAATGAGTTGGAGGCCAGTTGTCCCATGGGACTGTTAAGTAACCCTAAAATCTATGGCTGGACCTTTATTTTTTCTGTGTTGCAGCATTCCTCGATGTTAAGGATGCTCACTCTGTCCTGAAGCGTTTCCCTCGAGCCAATGGCTTCCTGGAGGAGTTGAGACAGGGGAACATTGAGAGAGAGTGTGGTGAAGAAAGCTGCAGCTTCGAAGAGGCCAATGAAGTGTTTGAGAACAAAGAGAGAACCGTGAGTTACTACACAGGCTAGTCTGGAGGGATAAGCTTCAATGGTAACTTAGTTCAGATGTATTTAAGCCAAACTGAAGTGGTTTAACTAATAATTTGAATCTGGTTTAAAAGTATCACATTTCTTCCCTCCTCTTACTTTTAATGTCAGTTTTAGGTGTAGCCTGACTTTGAATTAGACACAGGGCTCAAAATGAATTGAAGCTGTAAAAATGTACAATATTTCCTACGTGCTTCCCAGATGGAGTTTTGGAAAACCCGCAGCATCTACACAGTGAGCAGTAACAGTGAGGGGCGATCTGAGCGTGCTGACACTGTCTACATGGTGGTTCCTCTGCTGGCTGTGGCCCTGCTCATCATCATCGGCCTCTTCCTCCTTTGGAGGTGCCAGCTTCAAAAGGCCACTCGTCGACGACCCGCCTACACCCAGAACCGCTACCTGGCCAACAACCGTAGCACCCGCAGCCTGCCACGCATTCTGGTTCACCGGGAAACAACAGTGCATACCGAGAGCTCGCACCAGGAGTCTAGCTCGCGTCCAACTGTGGTAGTGAGTGGTTCTGAGAGAGGAGGAGGTTCCCATTTGAACTCCCATGTACTCCACCAGCAGAACACCCGCACCCTCTATGTCCAGGACTCCTCCCTGTCAGTGGCCTCACGGCTGTCTGGTGCCACGCCACCTCCATCTTATGAAGAGGTGACAGGACAGCTTGAAAGCAGTGGTGATGAGACGTCAGCACCTTCATACAGCGACCCTCCGCCCAAATATGAGGAAATCATAAAGAAATGAAATGGAGGAAAAAATTATGCCGCAATAGCTATTGCTCCCCCCCATTGTCTGCAGGAGGTCAACATTTCCCTCAGTTGGTACTGATGGATGTGGATTGCTAAAACCCATATTGTAATTCCCATTTTTTGACACCACCTTTGTTTCACTCAAAGATGCAACATGAAGCCATTCACCGCAGACTGGCAGACTTTGTCCCTGGTGCAGCCACAGCAGCACAAAATGTACAGCAAGATGCTGGAGAGGATTTGGGGAACAGGATGCTCACTAATCCACAGGCTGTAAATGCAGGCAGGTGTCTGTGCACTGGCACTGTGGGATTGAGGTGCCATGCTACAGCTGGGCTTCTACACTTGCTGGACAATCACTATGACTGTGCGGTTTCCTTGCCAACAGGCTGGCACTGTGTCTTATCTGACAGTGTACATATGGTATGACACTTTGAAATGTACATATGTGGTCAAGAGTAGAAATATTGGGACTCTGAGCCAAAATTATTGTTGGAAGTTCTCATGGTTTTTTGATGTTTTAAATCATTTATGTTTGGTTTTCACAGATATAATGAAACGTAAAGCACGTTTGGAGGTGTGATTAAAAAGCACTTTGAACGTCTCAACTTTAAAGGTAATCAATAGCCAATTGAGCTCAGCTTAATCTTCTAATGCTTTATCTGCATTCCACTTCAGATAATTTATCTGGAAACAAGTTCACTTCCACCACCACACTGAGCTGCCGTTCACTTGTTGTAAGCTCACATCCCTGCATTTATGTAGTGACTGAAAACTCCTCCACCCAGACAGATTCCCTCACCCTCATGTGCTGTGTCAACAGTCATTTAGCTCACATGATCCTCAGACAGGACAGCCTGAAATAGTATTTCGTAATTTAAAAAAATGCCTCTGGAAGAAAACGGGTGCTGGCCATGGCCTTGATGATGCCAGAGGACAGGAAAATGATGTGGGGCCAAGTACTCCACTCTGTTTACTCTTTGCTTATGTGTTATATGTGTGTGAAATGATTCTCATGAGGTTACAAAGTTCTTAGTAATAATCTCCTCAGCTCTGTGCCATAGAGAGGCAAGTTTATTGCCAAATGTACATTGTTTTAATACGTACCATTCGTGCTACCTTACTATGACCACCAGTCTTAACAGCTTTACCATCTACCTGTGGACCAAACTGATATATGCTATGTGCAAGCTGATTTCTTGCTGCAGGAGCTTTGTATTAATATTTAAACCAGGGACATTTTTTCTATACAACCTTCCCAATTCTTCTATATTGTCCGCCTGGGTTAATACATCTGTTGTTGTCATGATTAGTCGACTAGTTAATGGACAAAAAATTAATCTACAACAGTATAGATAATCAGTGTGTTTATGATCAAGGTAGTTATGTAGGTCATTTATAAGCAAAACTGCCAAATACTTGCTTGTTACACTTTCTCGATTGTGAGGATTTTGGAATATCTTTTGGTTTTGGGCCGTTCTATAGAATAATTTATCATACAAATATTCAGTAGCAGCAAGTATAATTACATCAATCTGCCCTTCAAAGCTGAACAGTAGTATTACTCACCATCATAACAGGCAGTCTGACACAGTGAGAAGAATCAGTATCTTTTTTTTTATAGTTTCCAAACCATCATCTCCTATCGTCCCAACCTTCTCTGTAAGCAACTTTCCTGGTAGTGACATAATATATAGGACAGGTAGAACAGCTGCAAATCAAGGCAAATCAAAGAAAGTTACCGTTCAAAGACAAGTTATAATTCTTTAACAAAATGATCCAAATAAATACAAAGAAATACATTCGCACATGCACAATCACAGTTGTGTATATGGACTTATGTGTATTTGATTCCATGTACTGTATGTGTGTAGGTGAACACATACACATTCATGCATGCTCACAAGGAGCACAAACAGCAGTTGCAGCTTTACACTCCATAGTATGAGTCAGTATAGCACCTTTAATGCAGTTGCAGAATGGACTGAAATGCGAGTCCCTCAGTCCTACTGTTATATCACAACTTTGGTAATAGTTGTTATGTTTTTTCATTGTGCAGTTTGTGTAGTCGTATAATTGTGTGGCCACTAGATAATAGATGTGTAATGATACAGTCAACTCACAATTGTTTCATGGATAATACAGGGCTCACGGTTCAATACACTCACAATATAATCAGAAGCGTAAGAGTGAAAAAAGCGAAGGTTTAAGAGTTCTTATTTATTTCCTCTTCGGCAAGCTGAGTGACAAATGTCTGAACTTTTGTTGAAAAGCCATCACTGAACCACAAAACACCTGATTTGTCCAGGCCACAAAACTTAGGTTTAACATTCACATTTTACATTAACATACAGAAACTCATCTATGTCCTTCCTAGGAAAATTACATCTTTTTATTTTGTGGCTGGAGGCATTATGTTTTCGGGTTGTCCATCTGTCTTCATGTCTATCCGTTCATCCCATTCTTTTGAACACAATAGCTCAGGAATGCCTTCAGGGAATTTCTTAAAATGTGGCACAAACATCCACTCAGACTGATTCGATTTTGGTCAATGATCAAATTTACTGTGACCTTACAAAATGTGTTTTTGGCCATAACTCATACACTGAACGTCACAGAAATCTCTATTAGTATAAAATAATGAAGTGATGATGTTTTATATCCAAAAGGTCAATGGTCACCGTCAGTGTGACATAATAATGTTCTGCAAAAACACCATTTCTGTCCATTTTTCAACACCAAAATTTTACAATAGTGGCACGATTTGCAAAATGGTTTGTGTGGTGTAAAGTATACATGATTCATTCATAAAACATGCAGAGCAGTATGGCTGTGTTGTAATTTAAACATGAAGTGCTTCTGTCACTGCTTTAAAACTGTATTATTAATTCATTTAAAATGGATGTGTGTGGCTGAAAAACAAATAATATTCTCAAGCAAGATGAGTTGTGTCTGTGCTGTAGCGAGGCACCAAAACCACCATGGTTGCAAGCTCTGTTCCCTTTAGGTTATTCCCCACGTTCACCAAAAGTCACACGTTCATTCAGTGCTTCGTTTATATTTAATAGAGGTTTACGTGTTTATTGCGTATTAGTGGAGTTTTACCTCACCATGTCTGATAAGGTGCACTTAACAGTTTTCCGCCAGTGGCTTATTTTTGTATTCTATCGTAAGTTCTTCACTGCCTTTCCTATACCTGCAACTGTTAGAGAATGGGCCTTTGTTTAACCACATTCCAAGAAGTATCCGTTGTTTGAAAGATAATAAATGATGGATTTTATTCAGTGTGTTTCACATAAATCTAATAGTCTTTCCACCAAATGGATGTATTGTATATGTAAATATAAGTGTACTACTCTCTTGTAATACTTTCACTCTGTCTTTTTCTAAAATTAATATCAAACTTGTATATTTACAGATATTTTTCAGCCAAAGTTGTGTGGATGAAATTTTGTACTTCCATCCACCTTTACGAACCGCAGACTTTTGTGCTGTCTGTACAGGCCACAGCTTCACCAGCTCTAGTGCACATTCCACAGAGACGAGTGAGGAAGTCAGTCTTTTTATATCCTCTCTTGCACTGCTGCTTTCCTGCCCTGCCTCTAAGCTGAAGAGGAACTTTTTGGGAAATCTGAAAGTACTGACGTAGCATATTGCAACATGATGCTTCTGAAGTGTCTCCCACTGTATAGTTCACTTCACCGAGAGCTATTTGAGATGCAACAAAGAATGAATATGTGCTGTAAGGTCAAGACTCCCTCAGGAACAGCAGAAATAGATGTCATGTGTTTTTAACTGGGATTTAACCTATGACTTTTCTGTTAGTTAAAGCACTATGACACTATGACTGCCCTCCTCTAATAAGTGGCCAGCCTGTAGCTTCATCATAAAAAGCTGTGTCCCATGCACAGGGGGTAATCAAAACAACAGAGTACAATACTATCCAAGTCTTGCGGTCAGTACTAACACTATGATGGTGTGTGTGTGTCTGTGTGGAAGCGAGTGGGGTGAGGGGAGGGAGGGTGGATATATGCATTCTTATGTTTTTATGTGTGGGCTGATATGCCAAAACAGCAGCATATACTCATCTACTGAGCTCTCTGTTGTCTTCCTTTATATTCTCAATAACATATCCACCATTTCTTATTGTGTATTAAGACAAATCAGTGCTTTTAGAAGTAATTTATTATACACCTTTTATTTTGTACTTCCTTCCTCCTTGCTCCGAATCTTAGCTTTGTCATTTACCTGGATGAATATAAAGCCCCATGTCCATGTACAAGAAGGTTATGTGACCCTCTGGTGTGTGTGTGTGTGTGTGTGTGTGCCACTGTCAGAGAGGTGTTTAACATCTTCAACATTCCTGACGTTTTTGCAGATGAAGGCAGAGGAGACATTTTAATGCTACAAATAGGTTGTGTTTTCCACCTGTATTGATGCCGTTACAACTGGCAGGTTTACCAAAAAGTAAAGCTTGAGAGCTGGTGAGATTCAGTTTCATCTCAGCTGTGCCAGGTAGCACGGCTGTGTGGTACAGGCAGTGTTTTCTTTACCTTGTTATTCTGAGTGTCAAAGAATGTAAACCTTTGTAAATGTTTGAATCCTGTAGACAACTGTAATGTAATTGGTGGATTCAAATAAAGCTTTTTTGAACAGTGTCTGTGCTAAAAGTATGTCCACCTGCATTTGAAAGTAAGTGTCGTCTCTCTGTGCTACACATGCACTACAACTACTATACAGTCTACAACCCCTGGCAAAAATTATGGAATCACCAGTCTTGGAGGATGTTCATTCAGCTGTTTAATGTTGTAGAAAAAGAGCAGATCACAGACATGACACAAAACTAAAGTCATTTCAAATGGCAGTGTTCTTGCTTTAAGAAACACTAAAAGAAATCAAGAAAAAAAAGTGGTAGTCAGTAACAATTACTTTTTTAGACCAAGCAGAGGGAAAAAAATATGGAAACACTCAATTCTGAGGAAAAAATTATGGAATCATGAAAAACAAACCAACAAAAGAACAGTTCAACACACCACTAGTACTTTGTTGGACCACCTCTGGCTTTTATAACAGCTTGCAGTCTCTGAGGCATGGACTTAATGAGTGACAAACAGTACTCTTCATCAATCTGGCTCCAACTTTCTTTGATTGCAGTAGCCAGATCAACTTTGCAGGTTGGAGCCTTGTCATGGACCATTTTCTTCAACTTCCACCACAGATTTTCAATCGGATTGAGCTCCGGACTATTTGCAGGCCATGACATTGACCTTTCTTCAAGGAATGTTTTCACAGTTTTTGCTCTATGGCAAGATGCATTATCATCTTGAAAAATGATTTCATCATACCCAAACATCCTTTCAATTGATGGGATAAGAAAAGTGTCCAAAATGTCCATGTAAACTTGTGCATTTATTGAAGATTTAATGACAGCCATCTCCCCAATGCCTTTACCTGACATGCAGCCCCATATCATCAATGACTGTGGAAATTTGCATCTTTTCTTCAGGCAGTTGTCTTTGTAAATCTCATTGGAACGGCACCAAACAAAAGTTCCAGCATCATCACCTTGCCCAATGCAGATTCGTGATTCATCACTGAATATGACTTTCATCCAGTCATCCACAGTCCAAGACTGCTTTTCCTTAGCCCATTGTAACCTTGTTTTTTTCTGTTTAGGTGTTAATGACGGTTTTCGTTTAGCTTTTCTATATGTAAATCCCATTTCCTTGAGGCGATTTCACACATTTTGGTCACAGATGTTGACTCCAGTTTCCTCCCATTTGTTCCTCATTTGTTTTGCTGTGCATTTTCTGTTTTCAAGACATATTGCCTTAAGTTTTCTGTCCTGACGCTTTGATGTCTTGCTTGGTCTACCAGTACGCTTTCCTTTAACAACCTTCCCATGTTGTTTGAACTTCGTCCAGATTGTAGACACAGCTGACTGTGAACAACCAACATCTTTTGCAACATTGTGTGATGATTTACCCTCTTTAAGGAGTTTGATAACTCTCTCCTTTGTTTCAATTGACATCTCTCGTGTTGGGGCCATGATTCATGTCAATCCACTTGGTGCAACAGCTCAAAGGTGTGATCACTCCCTTCTAACTGCAGATTAACGAGCACATCTAATCTGATGCAGGTGGAAAGAAATTGACAGGGTGATTCCATAATTTTTTCCTCAGAATTGAGTGATTCCATATTTTTTTCCCTCTGCTTGGTCTAAAAAAGTAATTGCTACTGACTACCACATTTTTTTCTTGATTTCTTTTAGTGTTTCTTAAAGCAAGAACACTGCCATTTGAAATGACTTCAGTTTTGTGTCATGTCTGTGATCTGCCTTTTTCTACAAAATTAAACAACTGAGTGAACATCCTTTAAGACTGGTGATTCCATAATTTTTGCCAGGGGCTGTATATTAGCAAATATTATGTATCTATTTTGTGGTAGTGCACATACACACACTAGATGGCACTCATGTGCTGAACACCAGCGAGCTGACAATGGACCCTACTCTTGAAGCTGATGAGTGAGGCAGAATCAACTGGCATTTTAAAGAGACTGTAATCCTGATAACACACAGGCAAACAAACATGACAACAAAACAACTTCACGCTTTTTATGTATAAATTACTGTTTTGATGCATGCAGGCATATACGTGCAGGCAAATTACAACTTAGTGTGGAAATCCTTTTGAATTTTTAAAGTGCTGTTGCTGCACTGTTGTTTACAGGAGAATGGTAATCTCTCAGTATCACTCTTAAGCTGCAAACAGGAACAACAACAGTTTACAACCACTGTCAGGACAAACACTTTTCATTTTTCTGTATTTCTCCATTCAACTGGCATCAAATCAAATCTCCTCATTCTAGTTTTGGTGGTTTGACTTACTGCTACAATTGTACAAGTCGAGAGGATAGGAAAATAATTTTCAGATAATACTTTTCAAACTCAGGTGGTGAATATCATGCATCAAGAGTGCCGCCACCTCATTTGTCCTTCAAGCTTCTATCATGCAACATGCAAATAAAATTGTCCCCAAAGCTGTTATAAGCACTTGGCTTCAGTGAGGACAAATATTGACCTAAAAACATAATATTGCTGTATGTGATTATTTCTGATATAAAAAGACAGTTTAATTTTAAGATAGTGTATGTGCTAAGACAGTCAAGGAAAAGAAAGACATACTGTGTCTTTAGGCTTTGTTTGAACAAAAACTAAATTATCTTTCATTCAGACAGACTGGGAAATTTAATCAAAACTGTATGAATAACAGTCCTGTTTTCTCCTCTCCTCTCCTCTCCTCACCCTTTATCCTTTACAAACAGTACAACATAAGTCAGCATGTGAGCAGGAGGCCGTTTGGTGCAAGAGAATGCTCAATATGCCATATCATTTTTCATGGGCGCATTAGCCATATTATATATCTGTACTTGCATATATATATATATATATATATATATATATATATATATATATGTACTTGCATATCACACCACTGTTACTGTAGTAACAGTAGTACTGTACTGGTAAAATAAATGAAAAATGTCATGAATCCATGCTTTTCTTACTGTGCATTTATACACCAATATCAGCATGCCTACTACATAGAAAGAACGCAGGCAGATATTGCTGTACTAATATTTAGTCCCACTGGAAAGACAACAATATCCTATCAAGCTGTGCTGGGGCTGAAGGCACTGTGTTTTCATTAACAGCCTGAACCAGCAAGCACATTACGGCACAGCCTCTGTCAAATATGCCAAATGACTGTGCCTGCCAAGGCTTCCAGCAGGAATTCTGTTTTCAAAAATCAAATTGTCTTTCAGACAACTCCTCACTGTTTCTCCAACTTCTGCAGTCAACTAAAAGTCACTTTATTTGTTCAGATGTCTGAGTCATAATTAAATCAAAGACAAAAGGGACTCAGGCTTCAGATACGTCTCCTGTCTGGTGGTGCCAAACTCTCGCAACAAGTCTCATATCCATCAAAACACTCGAGGAATGAAAGAACTATTGCTGGGAAACATAGTGGAATTTGGCACTAAACATGCCCCCTAAAATCTGAACATACAAAAGCCACATATAAACAGTAGCCTTTTCAGTACAATTCATCGAGTTAATTGGCTATTTTTAAATAATTGGATAGAAATAAAGCAGTGAACAGCAGATCATTAGTTGGTTTAATTTGCCCATGCACTTGAAGAGACAGAAGCTGAGGCTATACAGCCCTTCATTAAACACAACTCAACATTTGATGATGCCCATATAAACACAGTAAGCGATATGATGTTTTTGTTTTGTTTTTTGACACTGACTACAAAATAACTCTATTAGTAAGATGACACAGGAGGAGGCTGAAATATCAAAGGAAGGCAAATAAACACAAGATAAGATAACATAAGATAACATAAGATATTGCTTTAATCTTCCCTCAGTGAGGAAATTCACATTGTCCAGCAGCAAAGACAATAGAGCAGTTAAATAGTATAGACAATAAACAATATAAACAGAGAGGTATTAGTATTAATAAATTTACACAAATTTACATGATAATATATGAAATATTCCACATATTATTGCCCTTCATTGATGTGATGACATAACAAAGATAAAAGAAGATAACATAGCTTGAGCAAGACTCACATTGCAAAATTCCCTTTTCTGTAAAGTTGATTTTAAATTGTTCAGATGCAACATTGCTTGGTTTTCGCTTGATTCTCCGGTGTTTTGGCCACTTGGGAGCAGAAGAACTACTTTAAAACACAACACTGGCACATCACCGTTTGAAGTCGATTTGGAAGATGTATGTTTAAAGGTTGCAAATTTACACATCCAGCAGACACAGATGAAAACTCAGGTTCAAAAGTTTTTTCACTATTCAGTCAAACAGCCAAACACAGTTCATACTGTGGTCTGTTGTTCTTGTATGCTACACTGTGTAGTTCATTCATTAAGGCTATTAAAAACTGCGTGACATAGCGATCCCACAGTAATACCATTCAGAGTACTGCTGCACAAGATGCATGTTTTTTGTCTCTATTGATTGTCATTATTTATTGTATGCAGTCAACTACCAGCATTTTTTTTTTTTACTATTTGTTGTTATTTCTTTGTTAGCTAACATGTTAACATAAATACATACAATAGAAACATTAAAGTCCTGCATGATCTGTTGTCATCAATTTGAATTTCCCACATGGTGATGATGTGCTTCTGATGCAGGATGTTGCCAGAAGAAGCCTGAAAAGAGAGTTTGTGTGCCATAAAACAAGATAAGATAAGATAAGATAAACCTTTATTCGTCCCTCAGCAGGGAAATTTGCAACCATCAATGACTTCATTTTCATCTCTTCAAACCACAGCTAAGTGTCATGTCAAGAAAACTGTATTAAGTTAGAGTCAGTCATGTCGTGAGTTTATGTTGTCTCATGACTTCCCATTTTATTTTGAAATCTAACTTTCCCTCTCGTTTCGGGTAACTTGCCCTTCCTTGTGTGTTTCCCCGCCAGTGTGATTGTCTGCCCCGCCCTGATTGTTTCCACCTGTTCCCCATTACCTCATGTATATAATGTCTGTGTCTCCCTTTGTCCTACAGTTTGTCTTGTCCGCACAGTCAACCCTGCTGTCTCATGTTAAGATCTCGCCTTTGCCAAGTTTCAGGTTATTTTGTTACTTTGTCTTGTTCTTGTTCTTTTGTCCTTTTACCTCTTAGGAGTGATTTTTTTTCTCAGTACTTTGGTTTTGCTGCCTTATTAAGTTACCTCGCAAGAGTGATTTTCAGTTGCTACTTTGCTTCATCATCTGGATCAGTATTTTTCCTCGTGAGAGTGATTTTGTTTTGCTACTTTTCATTAAAGACTTTATTATTGAACTTCCTGCCTCAGTGTCGTGCATTTGGGCTCAGTCCACAGACCAGCCTTGTCAGTAAGAGTAAATAATAATTATACTTTCTGGATGTCGATTAGATTTGAAAATGAGTGGGGATAGTGTAAATAGTACCAAGTTGAGACACTTAACCTCAAACGCTCATGCGCTGAGGTTGATTGCAAATTGATTGATAAGCAAAAAACACAAAAAGTTCTGGCTAGTGTGCCTTGTTGATGGGAACAAAGCAATATGCACACACGCTCACATGTACAAGTACATACCACATATTTAATGATAATCAGGCAGCCATATCTGCTGATAGTTGGATTCTGCTTCCTTCTCTCATATCCTTTAAGCCTGAACACAAATCTACATCTTTGTCCCTTCGGTCTTCTCCTCTATAGATGTATAGTACTGCTTCACAGTTCCTCAGAACTCCCCCTCTCTCTCCTCACCTCTCTTCCTCTCAGCTTCCCTCTACTGTCATTAGAAAGTGTCCTCCAGCCTCTGACACATATTGAGTATGTGTCTACATCTCTCCCTGGTATTCCCTCCTCTTGGCTTCCAGCCCCCAGTTTCTGTTAAATCTCTGCAAATAGCTGCAAAGCACAGTTGACCAGAAAGGAAAAGCGGACAGAGATATTTCAAATCAGGACATATCACTGCTTTTTTTGTTGCAACAGATAATTAAGGATGATATTGCCCAGAGCCATGGATTCTATTCAAAGATAGAGAGATGGCCAATATGATTTACTGCTGCTGGAAATATTAGAGAGCTTCCTCAAAATCAGATTTTTTTAGTACATCATTTAAAGGCACAAACATTTGACAAATGATCTCAAATGCAAAATCCAATTTCCCTCCCTAAAGGAATGATAGCAAAAAAGTCAAAGAAATGAAGATTGAAGTGAAGTCTCTGAAAATGTTTTGCAGATTAGATGCTCCACATTTTAGAGACATTAAAAGGTGAATAAATGTCAAACAAAACTTTTGGAAAGCTTTTTGGAATATGAACATTTATTTCACTGGAGTGACCCTCACCAATGCCAAGAGATAGTAAAACCATTACCAAGTAATAGTATGACAAAATAAGCTTTATGCTATGAGAAAAGTGATTAGTGATCAGCTGATTAATCATTTTTCATAGACCTAAAAACTTGATTATGTTCTCAAACATAGATGCAGAAATGGAATTCAGTGTAATTAAATAATTAGATGAAAACCAATTGCACAATATTATTTAATTTTTAAAAAATGTATTATGTCATGATCTCAATATTGCTAAAAGTGGAATTGACTGTGATTTTCTGACAGAATTTTTAGCAGAGGAGGTAACATTGTAAGGACACTGAAGAACATGAATCAAAATATACTGAGCAAGACTGATTTCAAGCCTGTTTTGCCCCTGGTATGTCTTGCAGTTCAATATTCATCTTGTAACACAGCAGCCCACTTTGAGAATACAATAGTTTTGCTCTGTAGACAGAGCTAAATGTTATTCATTTGATACACTACACTGATCGACTGTTTGATTAGTCATAACAAAGGAAACTTTGCTAGCTTTCATTTTCTATCAAGAAATACCTGCAAATGTTGGGGTGTCATGCTGGGGTTTAATACGTCCGTGTAATTGAAAATCCTAGCTGGGGACATTTGTTGCATCCCAACAATGATCAAATCTGTTGAAGAATAAGTCATCTCTTCGCTCTGCGTGACACAGCTGGCTGCCTGTGTACCAGAGGTTAGTACACAGGCTGGAGATGAACCAAGTTGTGGTCTGATCTTCCCAGGGGAGGAAGGGGTGATGAAGTGTATGCCTCCTTGGTGTTGGCATAACAGAAGTCCAGTATTTTATTGTCTCTGGTGCGGAATGAGTGGAGGATGAAGAGGCATGGTTGAAATCCCCAGAGAGAAGAAGGAGGGCCTGTGGGTGCTGTGTCTGTAGCCGGCCTGTGACAGAGTGGAGAACATCAGAATTCCCAAGGCAGACAGCATGGCTTCATGCTAACAGCTAACAGTTCAATGTCCTTACAGAGAACAGAGTTGCTCTTATTGGAGAGAGATCACACACGGGAGGACTGGTCTGTATCTTCTTCAAAAACAATATAAATTGATTGAACAAAAAGCTGTCTGGGAGCCAATAGGGATGGCTCCTGTAAATGAGCCAAATAATTCCACTGCCTGAAAACTCCCATTGCTCAGAAATGTCAGGTCAAGGACTCTTCAGTAATTTATCCAAACAAGTAGAGTGCAATACCTAAATGAATGATTTGTGAGGGCCACATGAGTCATGTGCTCATACATCATAGCCAAACAAAATGTATATCCAGCACACATTCAGGGACAGGCTTAAGCTTCTTCTTCTTCTTCTTTTTTTTTTTACTTCATTTATGCAATGTGACAAGCTTAAAGGATATGTCTGGTTTTATTTTTCCTCTTGTCAACAAATCCCATGAAAAGACTCAAAATAACATAAATTGATCTTACCAACAAAAACTGCTCTATGTGTTATGTATTTAGAATAAGCCTGCTGGTGGAAATATGCACTAAAGTCCCAAATGTGTATTGAAAAATAGTCACCAATAAATGTATTCCTCCTGGCTGTTGCCTGAAAACTATAGGTGTACTGTAGTAGAAAATTACTGAGGAGTACCACAGACAGGTTAAGAAAGCTGGAGAGAGTAGGAAGAAATTGAATACTTTTCATTTTGATCTTTTCATGAGGCTTACAATAATTCCAGCCTAATCTATTATTGACGATGTGCATGTTATTTTTCAATTTATTAGGCAAATGATCAGGACCGCCCTGCGACAGACTGGCGACCTGTCCAGGGTGTCTCCTGCCTTCGCCCGAAGTCAACTGGGATAGGCTCCAGCCCCCCCGCGACCCTGCAAAGGAGTAAGCGGTAGATAATGGATGGATGGATGGATGAACAGGACCTCAAATTCTTTTGTTTTTGTGTTAGCTCACTGGGTAACAAGACCCTCTGATCCACCAAAACTGTCCATATGTTACAATAGTATTTGCTCTATATTTCTGTGGCGAGGCTTATGAATTGTTAATGGTCTGAGGATTGGGCCTCCACTATGTTTACATGATTAAAATAATCATGTTTCCTGTGTGTGTGTGTGTGTGTGTGTGTGTGTGAATGGGTGAATAAGAGGCAAATTATTAAGAGCTTTGGGCAAAAACACTATATTAATGCAGACATTTTCCATTAATGCACTAAATAAGTATTAATGCTAATTTCCACTCCCAAGAGCCTATATAGTCTATGTCTCCTAGCCCAAATGTTTTGCATCTTGTGAATTTCACCACTGTGGAACGAATAAAGGTTTATCTTATCTTAGAAATACCAATCTGAAATCCTACTCATAGAAAATCAAATCAAGCTTCAACTTAGATGCAGCTCAGATCACTGCATAAAAACAGATGTTTTGGTAAAGTTTACATTAGCTTCTGCTTAATTTTGCATGGGTATAGTGTATTATAGTTTTATGACCCAGTTGCTGTCAGTTGTCAAGATATCAGTTGTATAATTTCTGAAAGGCTGCGTGATAAAGAAACCAGGAAAAGATGCATAGAGAGATGGTGATTGCCAAAGAAATAGAGAGAAAAAAGATGGAGCTTTTCTATTTGGGCACTATTCTCCCCTCTCATCTTTCAAGGCGCTGGGCTAATTCCTTCACTAAGCTGCACCTACCCTGAGGACCAACTAAACCATTCAATATGCACTCAATCCATTAGGAACCAAACTGCTTGCATTAGCGCCAACCCAGAGAGGAGATTCAATTTCCATGGAGCTGAGGAGTGAAAAGCTGAAGACTCCCACTCAATACAATAACAAATGCCCTGAAATTAATAATTAAAGAATGATAGAGGCTGGAGGACTGCAGAAAAGTCAATATAATGAATAAAAACGATATGGCTGCCTCAGATCGCAAAGCATCACTTCAATGCTGCTCTCTTTGCATCACTTACAATGCACATTCCTCCATTTCACAGCCTTTTATATTGTATGTGTTCGTCAGTCAGTAAAGGAGTATGTGCAAGCATGTTCATAGAAATATGACACATATGTGCTCTCGTTGAAAATGTCTTCATAAGTTAGCTTAGAGTTAGTAATTGTCAGTGTGTGAACACAGCACGTCAGTTTAAATTTAATCATAACTGCCAATACTGTGGGACCCTGAGCTTTACTCGTCTTGCAAATTAGGATTTAAGTGTAATGTCTTTAAACAACCAGACAACACCTTAAAACTTTTCCAACAAAATTGCAGGAAATGAAGCAGAGGACCTGTTTGTCTCAGCTGAACTGATGTATTCGTGCAAGAGAAATAATAACACACTAGAATTTACAATGCAATTACACATATCAAGTGAAGTATGAGAAACTGAAGAAAATGATTGCTGGCATGAAAACACAGTGACGATTACATCCAATGATGGAATAAAAGAGCTGAGATGGGAAAAGCTCCAGCTCACATGGAGGCTCTGCTCTGATTTTTAAACTCACAGGAACTCACATATCAAAAAACGATGTGGATTTTTTTACCTTTCATCAAGACATCTTACTGTAATACTGGGCTCAAACTACATGATGTTTACCTGACAATGGCCATTGATGGAGATGTGTGGGACTTGGAACGGAAGTGAGTCATAGAAGAAAACTGATCTTGTATCTAGTATGCCTTATAAAGGCCTGACGTGAGGAGCATGTCAGGATTTTTAGCTGAAAAACGTAAAACTAAAATATGTGTAGTTAGAAGAAAATTTTAGACTTTTTTTAACCTTAAAAACCTTAAAAAGCAGGTGCAAATAGACCCAGTTTCACAGCTATCAGCCCAAGTCTGTTAACATCCAGTCCAGTTGCCGCCAGTCTGCACCACATCCTGCCAACTTCAGCTCCTTGCTACCGGCCTACTAGTCACCAGCTTTTTCCTGCTCCTGAGTTTGCCAGCTGCCTCCCTGATTCCACCTCCAACGATTCCCAGGGGTGTTCTTTCTGGGGGGACCTGGCTGGTTTCAAGCCTTCAGCTAGCCCCCAGTCTGCATCCCAGTCGGCCAGCAAGCCAACATCTCTTCAGGACCTAAGCTGGTCTATTATATGTCTGTTCCTGAGTCACCTAACAACGCCCCTTCTCCAGGTTCACAGTCAGTGGTTTCTAGTTGGAGACCCAGTGAACACTGGCTCCTGGTTTCCTGTTGGCTGTCTGGCTGATTCCTGCTCCTGGGTCTCCAGTTGGCTCTTTTTTGTCTGGCAAGATAGTCTTAAAACACATAGGAAGGCCCTCTGTAATGCCAGAGAAGCCTATTACTCAGATGAAAATAAGAACAACCCCAGGTTTCTTTTCAGCAGTATAGCCAGGCTGTTAATGTATTCCTACAGACCTCAGTATTAATGACTTCATGGGCTTCTTTAATGACAAAATTCGAAATATTAACTGCCCTCAACCGTTAATACTGATGTATTTTCAAAACCTATATGCTCACACAATATATATATACACACGCATAAGGAAAGTTGTGTGACTTTTCATACTTTCCTGTGGGGATGATTTGTGTATGAATAAGATGGAGCCCCCAAAACTGTGGCACAGCACAGTCTCAGTGAGCATCCTCTGTCCTGGCATTGAGTTATTCATGTATGTGTCGCACAAAGCCTCTGGCATAAAGAGGAGAAAACAGGCCACAGTCTGCCTTGCTCTCTTCATCCCTCTCTAACCCCTGAGGAATCTGGACTCTTGTGTACTTCTCTCATCTCCCTGCATATCAAGCCTGTACTGCTAAAAAAACAGCACCAGGATATACAGTAATTACAGTATGTTTCACTGTCAAATATTGGTTTAGGACTCTTGTAAAAATTTGATTTAAGGCATCACTGCACAGCAGTGGAGAGAATTATCACATGGTCAGAACCCACACCACAGCTAGCAACCTCATATAGACATAACAGGCAGACAGTAGTGTGAATATGTTACTGGGGTTATCAGGTGATCTCCTCCATCATCAGCCTTTTATCAACATTCCGATTTTCCTGATAACTTCCAGATTTTCCTTCATTTTCTTTTCTCGTGCCTTTCTAGCCTTATAGCCAATATTTTAGCTAAACTAATCAAATCTGTATTTGTGTCAGCTGGACGGTCAAATTTTATGTTACTGTTTAACTTCAGTAACCAACCCAGCTTAAATAACAACATCTGGGTTAATGTTATTTCTGGAAAGGAGATATTAATATTTTGAAGTTACGTAAAACTTTATTTTATTTGCTCACAGTTCAGTTTAAGATCACATATCATTAATTAACAAACATAGAGGGTCTTTATTTTCCAACCTCACACAGACACTTTTTTTCAAACGTATTAACACCATGTATCATAACCGTATTATTCATTATGCACAATTTCAGATCTTAAATGAGATTGTTATAAAAAAAAATTCACCCCCTGTACAGTTGTCACGAAGTGGAAAATCAGCTAGAGACCAGAACAATTGTTTGTAGCAGGCTGTAAACATTTCTTCTGCTGCAAAGTTGGACATTTTAACGTGGGGGTCCAATGTAATTGACTTCCTTTCGGAGCCGAGCCCTAGTGTTCATTTGAGGAACTGCAGCTTTTTGCACTTCCGTGTTGGCTTCATTTTTTAGCTCTGGAAGTTGCTGCTTGCCCCATTCTTGTCTTTTTTTCCCTTTCTCAGTGCCCAAAAATACATAAAAAAATGTTGGAATACTTAGTACATGACAAACCTCGGTAAAACCAAACTTCCAAAGCAGTCCTACCTTGAAGAAATGTGTGCAGCACTCAAGCTGTCATCTGCAACATGGACTGTGGAAGTAGTATCAATTCACTCTTTCAACATTAAGGTGGCTGATCAATATTTTCTTTGTCTCCATAGTCCACAATTTTTTTTTAACAACTTCTGCATTTCTACACTTCAGCAGTGTAAGCAAAAATATTGTATATAGAGTGAAATGTATTTGAGAGTTCTCTCGCATGAGAAGATATAACCCTCTCATAAGAACCACAGAGTCTCTCCACTCTATGTTCCAGTATAGTGGGACTTTATTGGTTATTGCCATTGCCTAAGTATAAGATAACTGAGAAATAGCACACTCCGAAAGAGGGCATTAACACACAAGTTCCCCCACTGTATCTGTAATTCTCTTCCTCTATTGTTCTTTTACTTGCTTTCTTCCCTCACTTTATCCCGCGCCTACAACTGTGAATGCCCTGCATCTTTCAAAGCTGCACTTCCAATGCAGATTGCATGCCAAACAGGAGGGAAGGGAAATAGAGAGGCACCAGGGTTGACAAACAGGATTACATGCTGTTTGCACCTGGCTGTCCACATTAGAGGACTGATGACTGGAGAGGATAACATCCAGGGTGCCACTTCAGCTCTCTCTCTACACCCATGAACTCCGAGTCGCACTGGAGTTGCTGCAGCATTGAAAGGAAGCCGAACTGAGAGGCAGTTAAAATCCTATATATTATCCTAATATTCTCAAGGACATTTGAAATATTGCATATATATTTTCAAACCTGAACAATAAAAACACAGAATTTGGAGATTTTCGATCATTCAGTCAATATGTGGGTTTCACATCACACAGCTAATATACATTTCAAACCTGTTTATTATGAACTACATGGCATGAAGTGTAGCTTTGAGCTGCTTTATTCCAGCTTTGACTCTGCAGGGAATCTACTTAATGGCCAGTTTGGTTATCGATAATAATTGATAATTATCAGAACGAATTACTAATTATATTAAATTGTAGGATCTGATATACATCGGATTACTTTGGGGCACCACCCTTTAAAAGGGAAAATGATAGCTGATTCAGTCTCATAAACTGAATGATTTCGGAGTTCTTGGCAGAGTAGAGGTTGGCATTATTCACTCCACATTAAAGACACAGCATGTGTATCTCCAAGCATTTATTGAAGATAATAAAAGCAACAGCTCTGATGCCAGGACAAAAGAATAAAGATTAATATCTGATTCTTCTGAGCATCCTCCTTCCATAAATCCATAGCATTTTGCATGCTGTATGAAGGCCTTCCTTTTCAACTGATTAACTCATTTTTAAGCATCTGCAGTCTCTAATTTGAGAGGTGCAAATTGCCAAATTATAATTATGCCATCCAGTCTCTCTTTCAATTAATCTTGAATAACCATCATCAGACCTTTGCAAAGTTCTCTGTTGTGGACATCTTTATATATACAGTCTATGTGCACATTAAACTGTTTTCAGTTATTAGTGATATTCCAGGCGGCGTTTGGTTTGTACAGTTTCTGCAGAAAAAGTCATCTGAGAAGAGACTCCTCTTCCAGGACTGACAGACACATAAATAGATGTCATGTGATGTCAGGTACAGAACACGCCAACATAGTCAAATTACAGGATGAAAAAATTATAAAGAGACTGTAAACATAAATGAACAGTATGGATCTGGAAGAATGTTGAGCAACTTCTGGTGTCACCACAGCCAATGGTCCAGCAGGACCAGAAAGAGAAACTAGGGATAGAGAGGGAGGGAGATTGACACACAGCTGTGCTTGTGTGGGAGATGCAGTGGGTTTTTGGGGTTTTTTGGGGGAAATAAAACAAAAAAAATAAAAAAAATTAACTTTTAAGACCAAAAAGCCCAAATAAAGTATTCATGTCACGTCTTATTATAAGAAGAACATATTTTGAAAATAAATAAAAAAATAAATACAAAACTGCTGTAAGATACCCAATGGTGCCATATGATCATCGGTCTTAACACAGAAACTACACAACACAACTCTTGTACTTAAAAACACCATTTTTCCTTCCTGATATGGTTACAAATTTTTGCCCTCACTTACAGAGGGTACAGTGCCTAAGTCAACAAAACATCAGAGAGCAGATGGGATTTTTCAAAACTCATTTTCAATCTCAGATCTGTTCTGTAAACCCTGGTTTCATCTCTCCCACCCAAACAATGCGAGATTCTTGAGCGATACAAAAATAGCAAGAGGACAGGAATAGAAATGTCTTGACTCCTTACTGCTTCAGTCACAGTAATGGAGATCAGTTTGAGTTAATGTGAGCGAGTGATATTTAACATCACGACAGAGTCAGGCAAATTATGTAGATGAGCGATGGAAAAAGGGGAACGTTTCTCTTTCTTCTCTTATCAGTTATGCTGCTTTTGTGACATAGCCACTGTTCTCCACCTGAGCACATTATATGTAAATAGTGTGTGTGAACATGTGTGTAATACAAGGATGAATGTCACCATAGGCAGCATTATTACATGGCTAATTGTGATGATTTCAGTTAATTCTTAATTGGACCCAGGAGCGAGACACAGACGAGGGTAACTGAGTGAAACGGATTTATTCAACAAAAGAAACTCCAGGACTTACTACAAAAACAAAAAAGTGACTGAAAACAGGAAGTCCAGGTGAGGTGGAGTTACTTCAGCGGATGGAGGCTGGTAGCTTCCTGTTTTGTGTTAGTGATTACTTAGCTTATAAGCACTGTGTTTGCCTGCAGCTTCATTAGAGTCACATGGCCTCATTGCAGTTACTGTAAGACAGGTCTTGATTAAACAGCATCGATAGTTGTCTGTGGTGCTTGCAATTTACTGGATTTGTTTTGTTGGAAGGTCTTACTGCTCTTACGTTCACATCATTGAAACAGTGAAGACAGCAGTGTTGTACTGTGTTTTTTAGTCCCAAACAAGTGTAAACAGGTGGATATATCCTTTAAAAAATATTATACACGTGTGACAAATGCACTTGTGATTCTGTTCATTTTTGAGCATCTTTGTTGATGTTACTGGATTTCACTATTTGATCTAATATATCAAATGACCAATCACAAAACAAAATGATGAAGCCCATCACAGATTTTTATAGAGCAGCACCATAGGCAGGGGTATCCAAACTCTTTACACCAAGCCAAGCCTTGTAGTTGTAGAAGGTTTAATGAGTGAGTTTTAAGCATTTCATGTTGTACACTTCAATCTACAATAATATGATTTTATCACTATTTACTCTCCCTCAGCAGTAAATACGACTCCTAATGGGGATGATGGTGCTGGGCCTTGGATCATGGCGCAGACTGTCACTCACCCTAGACCTCAGTCTGCTCTGGTGCAGTGTCATAAGAGACTGAGCATCCTTTAGGCATCATGTCTCATCTGAGGAAATCTGGCATTTCATTCTTTCAAGAAACAAATCATACTTTGTCACAACCTCCATGAGGCAATCATCTTGTTGCTGTCAAGGTTTAAAACAGTTCCCCTCTTTGCTGCTGTCAGTTGTTATTTCATTCAAATTGATGTGACCCTCCTCCACCCCACTCACCTCCAGTCCTTGTCACATTCAGCATCCAGGGGTCCTTCCACATGCTCATGAGAAGTCCTGTTCCACATCACATCCATCCAGATCTTCAGCATTGCTCTTCAGTCATTCATTACCAACAGTGTCCAGACATCATCTGAGGGTTACTCTGTACACCCCATGGCATCACTGTCCACTTGAGATGATGTCTCAATGGGATCTAACTGCCAAAGACTAACACACAGAGAATGAATCAAAATCATTAAGCCTCTCCTGATTGAATTATTTTGGTTTTGAAAGCTATACTGTTAACCAATACCAATGCTGTTCCATTGCACCAATATTGTAGGAGCATATAACTGTTACTGTTCAAAATACTGTTATTTTTCGAACATGATATTTTAATTGTATAGTGTTCCCATATTGTCTATAATTACTTTTTTGCTTTTCATATATCATCAAACTAGTTACATTTGTGTTGCCCTTGTATCTTGCATCTACAGATCCCCTTTCAAGCATCACCAGCCTACAACTATCTCCAAATTAGCCCCTATCCCCGGAGACATTAGTGAGGAGATTACCCAGTATCATCAGTAATGACTATTTATATTAAATCATTTGGATAGCTGATGTGATATGTATATGGCACCGAGAGGCTGCTATGCAGATGCAGCACTAAAGACTGACAGAGGCCAGCAAATATTAATATGAAAAATGTCAGTACCTTTTTTCAGTGTGGAGACTGAACCGTTGATGGACAGCCACATTCCCCTGCTACATGTGGGTCGATCATTTGAGCATCTGTCCTCCTTAGGTAAGTAAGTCTGATCTCTTCTGACAAGCATTCTGCTTCAGGATGGATGGAGGGATGGGGGGGGCTGTTCTGCAGAGGGGTGAGAGGATAGCAGTGGGACAGTGTAGGGAGTGTGTAAGAGGGCTGGGTAAAGAAGGTGGAGGGAAGAGATGAAGAGAGAAGGGAGACACATAAGACTGCATTGCCCAAACAGTTGCCCAAGGCCTCCTTCCTCCTGGCTCCACATCAACATGCCCGAAATAACTCCAGAGGAACGTACCTGGAGAACAGTACAAATAAAACATCTACATAGCTGGAGAGGGGACAGGATTTTTTGTTGCTGGCTCTAGAAACACCTCAAGTTTAATCTCTATTCATATATCTTAAATCTGAAATATTTTCTAATGTTAAAAAGTTAGTTATCACTACTATGGTCAAAGCTCGCACAAAATGTATTCATCCACCTAAGCTTATCGCCTCACTTAAAACTACACTATAACTAATTCATCTTTGTCAATTAAATAATTAAATGCCTTGAAGTGTGTCTCGCAGATCAGCGATCATGAGAAAGGATCAGTCAGGCTGGATTATCAACCAATTATCAAGACCTTAATGTGAGGGCTGAGAGGGTGGAAACATTGCCCTCAGTAGGAAGGCTTAGAGACCGGTCCCAGCCTATATAAGGCCAGTTGTGCACAATCAGTTGATGTGACTGTGTGGTAGGAGCAGGTAAGGGGCTCTCCCTAGAAGTGCTTTATGGGTTGATCCGAAATCTAATTGTTTTATATTCAGTTGTAAGGAAGCAGTGTCCTGTTGTCTCCTTTAATTAGGGCCTTTTATCAAGATAACAAACCTCCATGGTAATGTAGGAGGGTTATTCCCGCATAGATAGCCAGTGATTATAACTCTTTTATCAATTTTTGACTGCCCCTCCCTCTGGACCAACCAAAGCAAAGAGTTGCAGCAGTGTGCAAGAAAATACAACTTCAGTACACAGTGAACTGGCAAAGCTGAAAAAGGCATCCACATTCTTAAGCAACTCCTTAAGAAAGCTGCCGACAGCCACTCAGATCCATATCTTGCTCTGCTCAGCTACAGAGCATCACTCTTGAGTGTGGACTCTCACCTGCTGAGCTGCTGATGAATAGAGAGCTGCAACTCTGCTGAGCCACTCAAAGCAAAGGGAATGTCCAAAACTGGAGCAAAGGCTGCAACAAGTCATTTTACGACAAAAACGCCAAGCAGCTCCCACACAGATCATCTATCCTAAAAAAAATATATCGATCTATCTCTCTCTCTCTCTCTCTCTCTCTCTCTCTCTCTCTCTCTATCTATCTATCTATCTATCTATCTATCTATTTGCCATTATCATCAAGGACTGTACTATCACTACATATTATTGATGATTTATTTACAAGATGTTGTTTTTCAAGAATTAAATTCATTTACTCATTAAAATAATTTAAGAAAGTCGATAATCAGTATCTTCCACAATAATGAATATGTCAGACTTTGGCTTTTTGCAACAAAAATCTTATCTGTAATTGCTTATGGTTATTGTTCTGTTTTCTTGAGCTATCATAGATCCAACAGCAGTATTTCATACATCTGTTATATCTCATTTTTTATTTCACTTCTGTAAAATTGTTAAAATATTACTATGTCATTAAATCTAAAGGCTCACAAATGACCTTGCAGTGTTTATCTGACTGGATGAGCAGAAGTCTATGCAGTGCAGAGAAAATTTGAAATAAATTCTCGTCTCTCTACTAACCCTCAACAACCAGTGAATGGCACAGCCACACTGGGTTTTTTGAGGTTACAATCACAAGGTTTTTCATCAGGCTTTGAAATTACAAAAGCCAGCATTTCTATCACACATAATCTTAATTGGTTGCCTCCACCAATGGAATTCCCAGATTTGCTCTATGAATCCACAGTAGTTACAGCTCATTAGGAATAAATGTGCTGCAATGCACTGATAACATTGCAGTTTAATTGAAAGACAATTGCAATACTTCAAAGGGAAAATATTCTCCTCTAACCCTCCTTACCTCTAGTTTTTTGGTTTCAGATTGTGCACTTTGTCATCATACATACATGCTGTTTGACTGAAACCCCTCTGTTAATGATCAAAATGCTGCTCATCAGTTTGCTTTAGTGTATTTCTTGTCATGGTTTAAGTTAGTTTGTTTTTGTGTTTTTACGAGATTAATTTCTCTGCATTTTTAGTTTAGTTTTTGGTATAGGATTTTTGTGTTTTTTTCAGGCACTGCTTCACTGACTGGGGGTGTGGTCTTCAGGTGCTGGGGTCCTTTCCAGTCACAGCTGTCCCCAATCTCACCTCATTACCAACAGCTCAAAAATCCTTCTTGTTCACGTGCATGTCTGTAAAGTCATCATTTTATACAATATGTGATCTCATGCAAGCTCTCAAAATTAATCAAATTACAATCTTTAAGACTTGAGTTCTGACTGATTTAGTTACATCTGTGGTTACTGATGGTGGGACCAAGTGTGTGTTTCATAGTAGTTCCAGGTTCTATATATTGACCACTGGGGGCAGTAATCTGTTTACAGCAAAGAAATTGATGATTATTTACCTTATGTTTTCATCAATAGAGAAGAGAAACATGATGAAAGTCAAAATAAGTACAAAAAAATGAGTAAACAAAATCTTTACTAAATGGCCAGACACTAGCAGTTGCTAAGGTATTTGTTAGATGTCAATGGTGTCCTGGTTTAGGAACACAGGGCTGATGCAGTGATGCTATACCTTTGAATTGTCTCTGCTGCATTAGACGTGGCTGAATGCTTTTTAATGTTTTGATTAATTGCCACTATTCAATTAATCAAGCCTGAAACATGAAACACTCACAATTCAATCAAGACATACAAATGGGAAAATGGAATGAAATCATATGTCATTTGAATATATTTTATTATTAATTCTAAATAGTGCTACACTAGCTTTCGTTATCCCTCTAGATTTTCCAAAGCAAGGTTTAGTGTTCAAGGCACTTGGACCAAACTTACATTCTGAGGAGTTTGGGACAGAGATCAGGTCAGTGGAGAGACTATTTAACATGACTGAAATACTGAGAGCTTTATAAGTTGTACTAAACTGTGAAACAAAGCTTTCAATCTTTCTGGATAGAATAGAGCTTTAACAGAGCCAAATTTTTGCCACCATCCATTTCCAAGTATGTTGTTGTCCCCAGATGTGTAGTGACATCATTAGTGTTGCAGTGGTGTCTCTTATGACATTATTCATTCGCTCTTACTACCATATGTACTGGTCCCACTGGTACTAGTACTACTACTACCCTACCACTACTGCCAAACAGAGACATTTTTCAACAAACCACAGATTTTTATAAAGGGAAAGGTTGGCCGTCTCTCAAGGAGGCCTTTACAAAGATGATAATGAAAATGATTGTGTCTGAAGTTTAGAAGATATCTGCTCAGTTTATTGACAGCTGATTAGCAGAATCAAATCTTAAAAAAATCTCCAATAAAGGGCATATTATAGCAAGCTGCCTATATACATGCATGGCTCTTTAATTGGAAATTTGCCATTTGTACTTCCTCAAACGAGATAACTGTATGATTTATTAAGTACATCTATTTCGGATGGAATGAATGAAGATAGGTGGTAAGGTATTTATCAACCAACCCAGTCTTGTCAATCATGTGTACAAATAACACAACTTTCAAACTGCATGCAGTGCATACACCAAAGTCCAATTGCATATGCAGGTGGTACATCAGTCTTGACCATTAGCTTCCGTGGAGAGCAGATCCATATTCAGGTCACCTTCCCCATCTTGGTAACAAACTTAAACACGTAGTTAATGTGGAACATGCGCAGTCTGGTTCGTTTTAGGCAAGAGAAGGCTAGTGTTATTCGTATGCTGAGTGAGGAGACGGGGAGTGTCTCTGGCAGTAAATTCATCTATACAGTAGTATGTGTAGTATCTTGAGCATAGTGATGGAAAAAAAACAACTTGTGTCTATTATTTGCTGTAGTGAGAGGATATGTGGAGAGAAGAGCGAGAGAGTGCTTAGGCATCTTGAAGTTGAAAGATGATATAAAGTATCCATGGTAACAGAAAAACAGAAAAAAAAGTTGTAATTCTCTTTAAACTAAAAACTGTCCAATCCAATTATTAACTAGATGATGCGAACAAGTACAGTAATGACCAGAATCCTCTGCTAAAAAGACCCATCAGAAGTTTAGGTTGTTTAGGTCTATTCAGTGTGTTTCACACAGAGCCAGGGCAGATAGGAAGCAAGTGCTTTAGATTAGACAGCTGCTGCCTGGTTATTTACAGCTGTGATGGTGGTGGAGCACAGAGGAGAGGATTGTGCCATTTGGAATTGTGCTCCTTCTCTATGACTAGTATGAAATTCAATTAAATCTATATGCAGTAACTAATCCATGAAGAACCGTGAAGAATAAGCCTGTTCTATGCTCAAGGCTTAAACTGAAGCTTCACTAATGCAAGTGGGGATGTCTCCAAAATGAGCAGGCAAAAAAAAAATAAAACATTCCTTTTGGTTCTTGCACTTTTCTGAAACCATAACTATGCAAATGTTGCTTTGCAGTTTATGTTTCAGCATACAACTGAAGACACTTGTGAATCCAGAAATGATACATAATAATGTTATATGTTATTATGACCATAAAGTTTGACCTTTACCTTAACGTTGCCATTTTGGCTTTGACCTTTTACAATTAACCACCAGTACTGTGGTGATTTCCAGTTCTGCTCACATGCAATGAGTCTTATTAGCTGTTGCATGTTCAAACTTTAAAAGATGTGTTGTGTACACAGATGACAGAAGTGACATGATTTTTTTTTTTGAGAAAATCAGGAAATAAGAGGTTATTATGAAAACCATAGCTGGGGTCAGACAGATTCTTTGTTCATATACTGTATTAACAAACAGCTAACCTTCCAATGGATGTAATGGATCCTGAGAATACTGAACAACCAATCAGACTATTATTTCCACATTCCATACAACAAAACCACAATTTGCAACACAAGCAGTCTACAGAGGATACAAAGCACAGGTGTAATAATAGTGTGTAAATAAAAAGCTGACAATATAAGGGATCTTCTACAAACACCCACATACCTATCCATAAACCCCCTCGGGATACCATTGTATGCATCTGTTTCCCTGAGATAAAGACCAGCTCACCACATCCTAGAAGCTCCAAAGTTGGCTTGTTATAATCTGGCAAGTCAGAAGCGCAGCAGCAGAAAAAAAAAAGGATGTGGAGGTGGTGGGGGTGCTGCTGAAGTTGTGTGCTGTGCTGTGTCTGAGTTGTTGAAATATATTTCAATATCCTAATTACACCGTCTGTTTTTTGGCATTTTACACCATACTTTGACAGGCAGTAATGTGTTGTTTATTGGCCTGTGTACTCATAATTCAAATCAAGACGAGTTACACCTGTAAGTGTCACACTACCTTACAAAGACAATTTAATTTGGAGGACTCAGAAACACAGAAAGGAACCCAATTATATTGATATATTTTCTCAGATATTTTCCTTGTTGTCATCATATGAGGTGACCCGTATTTGAAGAGAATGTCAGCTGTGCAGCAGCTGTGTGAGGGAGAATTACAAGTGCATGTGCAAAGACACGACAAAATGCTGCTCACTCAGATGAGCAAATAAATCCAAAGAAGATTAATAAAAGACAGGATTGTACAATGTTTTACAAGTCCAAAAGCATGATGCAAGGAATTTTGTAACATATTAAATAAAATGCAACCTCATTTCACAAAACAAATCAGCTCCAGAAAATTAGTATCAGCAATATTTCTTAGAATAAATGAACACAACCTGGCAAACATTATACCTGAGATGAAGCATGTTAAGGGAATCTACACTTTGGAAACACGAGAATGACCTCAAACTGTTGAAATACATGTTGAAATACCCAACTGTCTTACTGCTGTGGATGATATAAGAGATAAAGCCCAAAGGCAAAAATGATTGGACACCCAGGTAGTGTAATCCTGTGTAAATATGAGGCAATTTAAGAGCCATGCATGTGGACCATGACCCATATAACATGTCACAGGATGAGAAAGGTCAATTTACACTTTAATGAGACAACACAACTAGCACTTGGTCTGATGGACTGAGAATTGCTGTGAATTGCTGTGAATTATGGTAACACCTGAACAACACCAATTCAATTCACCAAACTCAGAGAGTGATGTGTAAGGCAACATAGAGAGCGTCTCAGAGCCACAGGAAGTCAGAGGTAAGATGACTACAAATAAACTCACACTGCGGGGTCCTCGCTAAAGAACGGCATGGAGACAGACAGACCAAAACTTCCAGGATAATAAACAAGGCACGTAGACCAGAAGCAGGCAGGGTCCAGGAGCACACACTGAGGAGTCCGACACAGTGGCGTGCACAGATAGACTCTAGGTGGTGCTAGAGCGCCTGCCCTTTGACCAAGCAAGTGCCCTTTTGAAAGTTCTTTTTTTTTTTTTTTTTTTTTTTTACAGTGTACTGTATGTGGCCCATGTTGACATGATCATCTATTAATGCTTGACGATTAAAAGTGTGTGATCATAATGTCCCAATATCCTCCCCCCAAGCATTCAGCAGTGAAATGCCATCTCATCTGGTTTGTGCTCATCATTTATTTTTCAACAGGGCGATGACCCCAGAAACACCTTGCGGCTATGCAAGGGCTGTTTGACCAAGAAGGAGAGCGATGGAGTGCTGGGTAAGATCACCTGGCCTCCACAATCACTCGCTGTAAACCCAATTGAGATGGTTTGGGATGAGCTGGAAGGAAAAGCAGCCAACATGTGCTCAGCACCTCTGGGAACTGCTTCAAGACTGTTAGAAAAAAAACATTCCAGGTTTCTACCTCATGGAGCTGATTGAGAGAAAACCAAGTTTGTGCAAAGCTGTCATCAAAGTGAAAGGTGGCTACTTTGAAGAAACTAAAATGAGACATATTCTGGTTTAACAGTTTTTGTGTAGAAAATTTAAAAAATAAAGAAAGAAAAAACATTGAATGAGAAGTTGTGGTCAAACTTGAGTTGAGAGTTTTTCACTTAAATATCAGCCATATAATATAGCTTTCTGTGTGGTTAATTATACAAATAGACTGTCCAAAAAGACTGTGCTCAAACTTTTTTTTTTAACAGGCCATCTGTCTTGACCAGTTGGAGAGAGAGAGAGAGAGAGAGAGAGAGAGAGAGAGAGAGAGAGAGAGAAGGATGGAGCAGGGGGAGGGAGGGATAGAGCGTCCAATACTACAATACACAAATGTGATGATATTAATAATAGCAGTGTTAAACAGAGGCATGTGAGCAGTGGGAGGCTTGTAAACACAGGTCCAGGCTCTGCAGCTCCAGTGACACACACACCTGCAGAAAGCGACAGATATACAGGTATAGGAGAGAGAGGGTTGCTCAGTGCATCATGGGAAGTCCCCCAGCAGTCTAGACCTATAGCAGGATATCTGAGGGATGGCTCAGGGCTCATCTGGGCAACCCTAACTGTAAGCTTTGTCAAAGAGGAAGGTTTTAAATGTGGAAAGGGTGTCTGCCTTTTAATGTGAAGCACTCGGTGCATTTCTTTGTTTTGAGGCATTTTGAGCTGTATTTTGTTGTATAAAAAGTGCCTGACTGTCTTGTAACCTGTTCTATTACTTTTGCCATGCTGTGCCTCAGGATTCTGTTGTCCCTTTTTACTTCTTAAAACTGCAGCTTGTAATAATGGATAATTAAATGTAAAGTCGTGTTTTCCTTGGATTTCCATTCTTTGTGCGATTCAAAAAATGATCAGCCTCAGGATAGTGTCACTCTCAGTTAATGCCCACATGCTGTGGCTCTCGAGTGGTTGTCATTGCTCACAGCAGTCCGATATTCCCCTGTGAGAGTGACATCCTTCGCTTACTCAGCATGTTCATCTGCTGTGCCCTCTCACCTTCATACCAAGTGCAGATTCTTGGCATGATGAATCCTCTTGAGGGTACATTATTAAAAGGTGTCTCCCGATGCAATTTGGAAGTTTGTGTCAGTCGATCTACTTCTACTATGTCAACCTGGTGGCAGTTTTTAGCCATCCTATTATTATTATTATTTCTTTATTTGTCTTTTAGCATAGATTCCTTACCCTGTTGGTGTTTCGTTACACTTTAGATTTTAACTCTGTGCACAGCTATGTTGACTCTTTGGTGCAGTCTTTTAATGAGCGCTGCTTTCAGCACTGGAATGTTCCCTATTAAAACAATACTCCTTTGATCCGTTCCTTGCCTTGGATAAGTGACAGTATTGGCTGACTCAAGCGAGAGCGAGAAACCCACCCGGCATGTTCACTATGTTTATTTAACATTACCTTTAATGAGTATAGTAAGTAATATTGTTCCTCCTGCATTACTAATCGTACCACTTGTTGGATTTGGGAGGGACTAAATCACAATGGGATCACTTCCTTAAATTTAGCTACAGCATTATCAGATAGATCTATTACAGGAATGATTCTGTGGGAAGATTATTAGGCATTCAATTTCAATGACATATACCAGAATTTACGGTTGGTGGTGTGGTCAAAACAGTAATTGTGTTTTTTGCTTCTCTATAAATAATATTGTATGTATGGTCTAGACCTGCTCTGTATGTAAAGTTCCCTGAGATGACTTGTATTGTGATTTGGCACTATATAAGTAAAACTGAATTGAACTGATAGCTTCTTTGACCTATAATCAGATAGGAGATCTGCAGTTTGTATTGAAAACTGTTTGCCGACATAACTGACATTTGCAATGTTTCCATAATCCTACAATACATGGGATTTGATTGAAGTATCAGACTGCCGGAATCAGCATTGTTTGACACTGATTGCTGGAGAGAGGACAATATCAAGATTCATGTCCTTTTTAGCCCTGGTGACCCCAGCAAATGAAATATGTGAAAATCTAGTCATGTCAAAAATTAAATATACAATAATCATTTCCAGTCCAACCCATCTGTCAAACTTGTGAAGTTTGCAGGCGACACAACGGTCAGCAGCCTTATCCGGCATGGTGACGAGTCAGCATACAGATGGGAGGCGGAACATCTGGCCCTCTGGTGCAGTCACAACAACTGGGAGCTGAACACGCTCAAAACGGTGGAGATGACAGTGGATTTCAGGAGGAACCCCCCTGCTCTGCACCCCCTCTCCATTCTGAGCGCCACGGTGTCTACTGTGGAAAACCTTCCACCAGAGGGGAAATTCGGGATTGGGTATCTTGACAGCATATGCCAGTTCAAGGAGGAGTGGTGATGGGAGTGTAGGCCTACTTACCTTAATACAAGGGGTAAACTTGCTGTGGTTTATTTATTCATTAAGAGGAGGAACTTAAGACTTAAGCTCATGATATAGGGAGCTATTTTTCATATTGTTATATCATATTATTCAAAATTGCTGAATTTACACATTTCCTGTTCAAATATATGGGAGAAGGCCTCACCTCTGATGACGCTGTGCTACACAAACTGACTGAAGCAGGCAGTTGGCGCATGCCCATTGCTGTCTCTCTTTACATCACCAATACATGTTTGATTACACATGTACTACATACATGCTGACGTCACACAGTCTGTCTAATATATTAAATGTGTATGGCATATTTAGTCTTTCTGATCAGCCATAAATGTGCAGTGAAAATGCACAGGGTGAGGCAGAAAGTACCATGCCGCACTGATAGGGGGCAGTGCTGAGGCACAAAGGCACAATGGGAAACAGGTGCACGTCGCTACGTGCTGTTCTACGCAGAGGGCGAGGGTGTGGTGCCGAAAAGTTCGTAACGGTACATTCATTTAAATTTGCTCTGACTAAACGGGAGATCTTAAAACTAAAGCCTTTAAAACAACTAACTGTTTCAGTTAAAGTCAAAATTTAAATACAAGCTTCTATTTTCTGTTCATATATTTTTACATCCGACTCCAGAGGACTCAGTGCCTCAGCAGTCATGAACCTCGCCACGCTTCACTGATACAAAAGCACTGTTTGTGTATATTTGCATCTAGGAACTATACGGTAAGAGTCTGAACCCACAGCCTTGGTGAGGATTTCTATTTCACACATGGGTAACTTGCATATCTGTGAAGGCAGCATTAATGCAGAAAGGTAGATAGAGGTTTTTCAGAAATTTAACAAATAGTGTCTTCTGGGCCCAAATGCTTACCAAGTGTTGTTAAAAAACCAAGGTAATACAACACAGTGATGCATGTCCCACCTTTTGTGGACCGTGTTGCAGGCATCAAACCATTCAAAATGAAATAAATAAATTTTAAAAAGTCTGCACGTTTAAAACATTTATTCTACATCTCTATGAATTTCTTTATCTGGTTTTGCCCCTTGCTGATGTCGACAACAACAATTACTATATTGTCGTTCATTGTATAAAGTGGTGAACATGATGCTACTTTCATTACTGTCATTAAATGACAATGCATGGCAGATCATCCAGGAGATTTTTTTTGCCTCAGTCTAGACCATTCTAAATGGCAGAAAGGCAGATGAGCAGAGAGAGGGAGGAGCCAGCCTCTTAAGCACTTTCCTCTGTGACTGTACCATAAAGAGAGAGATGCAGGGAGGAGAGAGGGAGCCAGTGAACAAGACAGCAGAGTCAGAGCGAGCAGGCATGGGAGTCAGTAGTAAAGCAGGGCTGATGCATAGTGAACGGCAAGGAGGAGCTGGGAGAAAAAGAAACACTCAGCAGTGAGAACGGAACACAAATTCAGAGAAAGAAGAGAGAAAGAAGAAGACTCAGGTGTGGGAGGAAGCTACAGTGTCTCAACTCCACATGGTCTTTGTAATCTCAAGTGTTAATTCTGCCAATGTATCAGTATCTCACAAGAAGACATCTGTATACTTATCTGCAACAATGATTTCCTGGCTGCTGCTTCTTCTTCTCTGCTGCTTTGCTGGCATGGGTGAGTGGACAAGGATTTTTTTTCTTTCTCTCTTTCCCCTGACACTGTCTGCAACTTTGAATTCAGTTTGAAGCCATTCTTTGTCCAGGAGCTACAAGCAGCAAGCCATTTTTCCAAGTCCCCCTCCTGTGGGGCTTGATAGAATGGCAGCTAAGCTGCTGGTGAATTGGTTATGGCTGCTGTGTTTTGTTGAGGTTTTTTTCTCCACACCAGCGTTGACACCCCCTGAAATGAAATGTCTTGCAGGATTCTGCTGCTCTTCTGCCAGTGCTGTCTGTTTGTGTTTTAGTGGGAAAGGTTTGGGTGATTTACCAACATGATGACTGCAGGAGCTAAAAACTTGAGGAAGATAGAAATAGTGCAATGCACAGAACCACGTCGACAAAGATGCATTATCTGCTTCATTGCTATCTTGGATCCTGGAAGTCTCATGAACCCCAAGTTTTATGCACAGCTGGGTTCATGAATGCAACTGAAAATACAATATATATTTCCAACACCATGCTCCAGTGTCTATGTATGTATGTATGTATGTATGTATGTATGTATGTATGTATGCATATCTGGTGGACAATCTGGTTTCTCTCGTTATTTAAATCAACTTGCTTTTGCATAATACAGAGTCTATTTGAACAGACTGTATGTGCATGTTTCTCTCAACCTTTGTCTTTCTTCTTGTCTGAACACTCGCTGCTGATGCAATGAATTGTGAAAAGAAAGGTGTAAATTAAGTGAGAGTTGAAAAGTGCTGATTGGAAAAGCTTTTAAAGCTCTGTCTTGTCTTATTGATTTTTGTTGGCCCTATCCTGTGGCTTGTGATGACTTTTTTTTGCCACAGCTAAAATCCATCCATTCGCTGAATCTGACATGACCTACTTCATTACTGCTGTGTGGGTTTACACTGAGAAGTTTTTGAGAAATGTGGCAGAAATATTTTGTCTACTCTAACAATGCCCATAAACTGACTCAAGACTGGGTTTTCTTTGTACGATATGACAATACTTTTTTCTAAAGCTTTCAACAGTATGGCTGTACAGAGCCACTGTGAGATGAGACAAAAAACATAATGATGCCATAATTCCTTTAACAAAGCATTATGCTGTTCATCCCATTCCCGGCTCTACCTGGGATTCAATCTAGTTCACCTGTTCTGCCACTGTCTCCTTGCTTTAACTTGCTCACTCATCTAGCATCCCAGCTCAGAATGGAATGCTTCCAAATATTATTGCTAGAAAACCTGCTTTGTCAGGCTGAATTCACACACACACACACACACACACACACACACACACACACACACACACAGTAGGCTGTGGCACACCACCACTAATTTGATTCTGACACTGGTAATAAAGCCTTTGTTATGGCTCTCAGTAGCTCTCTTTCAGGCACCGTACATCAACCCTCAAGAGGATAGCAGCTTTATTGCCTAGTTTTATGAGCATATGAATGTGTGCTGATGTTGGAGCAAATTCAGTTGTCCCTCGTCCCACCCCCTTTTTGAAAAGTGTGAATCTAAACGGTTGCATTTGCCATTAGTTTCCAATTGATTGCCTTATTTCTAGAAGTGTTTGTGATTTTAGTTTCTTTTTTTTTAGGTCATGAACAGTACATCAGGTGAAAAATGTGTATATGGGAATTTTGGAGAGAAGCAAGGAGAGGGGAGAAGAAAAACCCGAGGTGGAATCTGAAGAAATATGAAAGCTGAGAGAGAGATTATGGGGCTTAGGGTAATTTGTAACAGAGTGAGAGAGAAACTGAGCTCTTGTTAGAATTGAGACAGATGTCCCAGTAAACGTCCACACAGCAGGGGACAACTGCAAAGGTAATCCTGAGACTAGGAGCAGAGGCTGGATCAGGGAGGTCTACTGATCACTTTTTCTACAGGATTTAGCCGTGGGTGTCCCCACTGTCCCACACCTTGACACTTTGGGGCTAGCTGCTTAGGTGTGTGTGTGTGTGTTTGTGTGTGTGTGTGTCAGCAGTGTTAGGTAGTCAGAACAAACAATTTTATTATATAATATTATAGCAATAATAGAACATAAAATCACCTCAGCAACAACAATCATAATAATAGTAATAGTACTAATAATCTAATAATGTGATTTGAATAACAACAATACTGTCACCCTGACATCCTGCCTGATTATTTGGACTTTGGTTTCATGCCTGCCCCTTGTTCAATTAAGCTGCCTGTTTTGGACTGTCACTCTGGCTTAGTCCTTTACCTGCCGCATGGTTCTGTAAGCTGTTAAAATGCATTTGTAAATAAATCATCCATCTGCATCAGCTCTTCCTCTACAGTGTATAATGTGCCATGGATATGTGTATGTGCATGTAGGAATGTATGTATGTGGCACTAGTTGAAATCTGTTTTTCACCTTTGAAAAGAATAACACCTTTCCTCGAAGGCTGACATGTTGTCATTACAGGAAGCATTTTTTCCTGTCGATTTCTAGTTTGCAGAAGAATTGTTTGCTTGGCAACATAATAGGGAAGCTACTGGTTTGGTAAATTGATTGTTGAAGTGTCAGTGGGGTGGTCGGAGTTTGTTGGATTCTTTGGGGCCTTTTCTACATTATGTATTACTCAGTCCTATGGGGTTTTGGAGGTGTAATCCACAGGAGGCAAGGGGAATCACACGGGGCAAATCATCCACCTGCAGCTGTCATAACTTGGACAGTCACATTAATAATCCATACTCTCTGTACCAGATCTCCATGCTCAGCAAAACTGCTTATCGTGCACTCATGCAGATGAGCCCAGGTCAAAACATGCAGCACACACATTCACACAGATACAAACTGCTGGCACTTCCCCATTTGACAGAAATTGTGCTGATTTGCATTTCTTGCGGTGGAATCAGAGTTCGACGACAGCCTCATCCAAAAGAGAAAAAGATAAGACAAAGTAAGGAGATGAAGAATCCCCACAACCATCTGAGTCGCCTTTTGGAGTTGGCAGCCTTCTGTTCTTGCTGTCCTAGGCTGGCTTTGGCAGCAAAAACATGCGAGTGAGGAAGAGTGTGGGAGAGGCAGAAGCCTATTAGCCGACACTAGAAAATGGATGTGAGGACTTTGGATAAAGTTGATGATGAAAGTCACAGCACTGGGGTGGAGGTTAAATTTACATTGGCCTGCTTGTGTATCTTAAAGGTTCAAGGGGACCCTCTTGTTCTGGTGGCAACAAGAATCATAATTAACCATTAATCAATAATCAAGTCTAATCATGTTGAACTGGTTGTAAATATTTTTTTTATTTTCGTTTTTTTAATTATTGATGCATCACTGGTGTCTCAGTTAATGGTGATGGACAACCGTTTCTTGAGGCAGGTTCTGATTTGTGAGAAAAATACAATTATAAATAAAAATAAAAGTCAGAATAAAGGAACGAAAAGAAGAAAATGAAACATGGGAT
Organism: Centropyge bicolor; assembly: GCA_037975185.1. Lineage (NCBI taxonomy): Eukaryota > Metazoa > Chordata > Actinopteri > Pomacanthidae > Centropyge > Centropyge bicolor. Next base: position 2,489,243 of record JBBMOC010000016.1, on the reverse strand, counting down.
TATCAGAAGAAATGGCCAGTGAAAGGGAGAGACAATATATGCTTTTGGTTCTTGAGCTCTGTATTGACATTGTGAGGGTCATTGCTATCTTTACTGTCAAAGGCAATTTTGTTAGCTTGCTGGCTGAATGAGGGGGAGGAAAATGGATCCTTCCATTATGGATTGTATGGTGTTAATCTTAACATTGTCTTGCAAAACAATATGTTAACCAAGGTTTATTTTCAGATACAAGTTTTAATGGTTTGGTTTTAATAAATTAATCACTATACAAGTCATAATGGTGCATCAGCTGGGTGTGCTGGCACATGACCTATAAGCAATGAGTTGATTTATATACTTTTCTTTCTCACCTTTCAATGTAGACTGTGTATAAAAATATTACTGTGAGTCTTAATGAAGGTGAAAGCTGTGTCTTCATGAGTGAAAAATACAAAACAAATATGAATGAATATGCCCTACTGGCCTGCTCCTCACAGGTTGGCCATTAATTCAGTGAGATTAATCAAATGTTTGCATTTTAATTACGATGGTGTAAAAGCGTCAGATTTATACCTACTTGATTTAATATTGCTTTCATGTTGAGTGCGTCCTTGTTTCTTTTGTGTTCGAGTGTTTCAGTCTTGCACCAGGTTATTGTAAACATTGTTCCCAGTGCTTAGTGGTTTATTGAGAAATTAAATGCTCATCAGCTTCTCAGTTGTTTATATAATGAGCAATCAGTGCTGAGTTAGCTACCATGAGCTCAACCTGAGCCTGAAGTTTTCTTTCAGCTCAGAACAACTTCAGCAGTCCATGTGCCTCCTATATATGTCTTAGATGGTTGTTCTTGTTGTAAACTGACGACAAGATTCATTCAGGGATCTGCAGGATTTGACCTCCAGATAACACTGCTGTCAGTCAGGTGAACACATCATGACACAACACTTGCCTGCCCATAGTTGAAGAAGACAGGGGTTCCCTCTGGGGGCATGACTGGCTTGTCAACTCATCTTTTGAACACAGGGAAGCTGTATTGACTTTCCCAGTGGAGCATGATTGTGCTTGTGTATGCCTCATCTGTCTTTAAATGACCCCCCAACCCCACTCACCCCCCCCCATTCCAATGTCTGTGAGTCAAGATGTCTAGTAAGGATGTCTTCAAAGCAGCCGATTCAAGAGAACTTTGAGAAATTATATATGGAATAAGTAATGAAATAAATAACTCTATCTATCTATGAATGTCTGAATGAAAATGTGGTGTTATAATACTTCATACTACCTAGTCCAAAAATAGCTAAACACAATGATCATTAACTCTGAGTGTCTCCCTCTGTTTGTCTTCACCCAACCCAAACACAATATATTCTGCCAAACAGCATATTTTAAACCCAACAGTAACTGTTTTACAGTGGCAGGATGTGCTGCTTCCTGCAACTGCATCCTAAACATAAGCATAGCTCTGTCAGTCTTGTAATGCACTGTTGTTCATCTCCTGCATTTCACTGATGGACTTATGACCTCAGAACATACTGAGGCACAGAAAGTTATAGATGAGGCTTTAGAGCCACAGCCATTACTCTCTCCCTTAATGTCAGCATATGAGTATAAATTGACACAGTCAGGTTGTTACCTCAAATCATCCTGATCAATTGTAAATAAATGTTGATGAGGTTTATGGATGTCCTTTTGGGGTGATCACTGATCTAGAGGGAGGCAGTCATATGCAACATCTGCTCAGATCAATATGTGGCATGTTCTGCACTCTGAGATCTAGCTAATGAGAAAACCTTCCTGCTCCTGATTGATGTTGCACAGTTGCAGTTTATGCCACACTGAAATTAGAGATTGGTTTTAAGGATGAGGTGGAAGCGATAATCCATAACTGTGTCGGTGCTGTGGTTGAGCATCATTGTTTAACTGTGTTTGTATGAGCGTGTCCTTGTGCAAGTCCACTTGCGGGTGATTGCAGAACATACACTGTATCTTCTATTTTTTATTTACTCAGATTTCAGATTTTGTCTGCTGCAATCATGTCATCATTCAGCAGCCTTGCCAGAGCAGTGTGGGGGTAAATAGTACAAACATCAACATATTTTTTTCCTAGTGTATAGCAGGCATTACTCTTGTTCTTTGTTGCTGAGACCTATGGCCATGTTGCACTTTGCGATTGCATCGGCATTTCCCGGCACTGCTCTGATGCCGCTAAGGTAAACAAACGGTTACAGCTATTGACAGAGCTGTAAGGTTGTGCACAGGCTGATGCGTTTTGTGTTGCAAGACGACAGGAGCTTTGAATTACTCAGCTGCTGATTTGATGTTGGAAAGCAGTGTTTGCTCGCATTTTCTAGGCACAGCACTATCTACCTGGACAGAGCTGGCTCTCTTCATTGTGGATGTAGATATGTATGTGTTTATATTTTCTCTCTTTACTCAGAGCTCCACTCACTCACTCACACACCAGTCACACAGATACACTCTCACACACAGCTGTACAGGGATATGCTCATGGTAAAGGGCTTTCTTCAGATGAACCATGATGCAAAAGAGTTTTTATTTGCGTGTGTGTGTGTATGTGTGGCATGAGTGAGCGTGTGCAGGGAAGCATGTCTTTGCGTGTGGATCAGGTTTCACAATGCTAATTACAACCCATGCCTGGCTTTTGCAATATAAATGTAAATCAGCCTTTTAACTTGTACACAAGAACTCCTGGAGGGGGGGTGGGGGGGACGGAGACATGGAGAACTGGAACCAAGTACCTTATACCTCCAGATAATGATGTGTTTCTTGCCATTCCTATGCAGCTCCTCATAAAGGTGTTGTGCCACTTGAATATAGTAGTGCACCTCACACTTCCCCATGGACACTTGTTTAGGGCTTCTGTTGTTTATTCCAGTCTGGTTGCTGTGATAAAATACACTCTCTCCCTGTCTGGCTGAGTGGACCAGGAGATAGTTAGCCAGTGAAGTTTGTACCTTGGCTTACTGTACAGCTGCATCATGATGCTCTTGTCCTTATTACTCGCCATTTGTCTGTGATCTAAAGCTCCATTTAATCCTATCTCCAGGGAGTGTGTGTGTGTGTGTGTGTGTGTGTGTGTGTGTGTGTGTGTGTGTGTGTGTGTTAGCATGTGAGGTTTTTGTTCTTATATTGTGAACTGCTTCAGACACTCCTGGCTTCTTCAAAGTCAAACCTGCCTGGCTGGGTAAATATTGATTGATAGACATTTATTTGTTCCCTTGGGGAAATAGGTTTGCAGCAAGAACGCTCACGTGGCATTTCACTCTTACATAGCCCAAACACATTAGAACAATATTTCCACATTTCACACATGTTATGGCCAGACCAGATGGATTATTATTTTCTACCCATATTAAAAAATTTGATGGCTTGTGGAATAAAAGACAGACCTGATTTTTGTGAACAGTGGAGGGCATTAACGCCTTGCAACAACAGTTTAAAGAAGGAGACAAGTGGATGCTTCTCATCAGCCACAATAGTATCAGCCTTGTTCATAACCTGGTCTTTATGAATAAATTCTAAGCTGGGTGGTTCTCAACAGTTTGCTGGCTGTTGTTACTGTCTTTCTTACAGACTTCTTCTTGTTATGGTTTGGTTCTCTTGTGTTTTACTAGTTTATTTTCGGTGTCCTAGTCCAGTTTTTTTGTCTTTTTGTTCAGGCATTGCCTCAGTGGCTGGAGGTGTGGTCTGCAGGTACTGGGGTCCCCTCTCCCTTCTCTCAGCTGTCCCTCATTCCCCCTAAAGACCGGCAGCTTTTAAAAGCTCTCTGGTTCCACATGGAAGCTGCCAGATTGTCCCCTCACTTCATTCCCTCATTGCCTTGTATATACTATTTCTTGTGCTTGGTGTTATATGTGATTCTCCAGTGTATTCTAGTGTCCCCTTTGTTCTCCAGTGCTTGGTCCTCACCTTCACTTTCATGTCTCCGCCATCCAGCCTCAGCACTCACCTACCAGCCTTCAGCCACGGAAGCAGCTCCTTCTCTTGGACTTCACTTAGTTGGTCACCTTTTTGGTTTTCTATGTCACTCCTGTTTTTTGTGTTAATAAATCCTTTTTGCTCAGTCCCCCTCATCTGTGTGTTGCTCTTGGGTCCAGCAAAAAAACTGAATCTGTGACACTTCTGTTCAGAAGCATTTCCAAACCAACAAATTATGCAAAATGTCAAGACAGTTAAAGCACAGTACTACGTGTAAAAAGATAAAAGTTTCTTTAAAAAATACATTCTTTTTTACTCCCATGTCGGTCTGTGGTCAAGCACAATCCCAAAGTACTACTATTTGAACACACAAAAATGCCAGGTAGCCACAGAACAGCATCCCTTCTTTGAAAATGATAACCAACACCTGCTTGTCTCTATGGACAATTATAACTGATTTTCTACAACAGCTAATTAAATTTCCACACACAATCCACACATTCCAGCAGATCCAGCGATCAGAAAAGATACAGGAGGATTAATTATTGATTGAGTTTAATTTTCAGAAAATTGATATTGCCTCCCTTGATTTGATGTTCAAGGCTGAATTATAATTACAGTGTGACCATTATATTAAAGCAATTTGTTTCTTTTTTTTCATTTAGCAGACATTTCATGCTTTCAGTCAAAAAGTGTAAACCAAACTGATGTCTTTGAAATAAATTATCACACTGGAGCCCAAATTGCCCACAGAGATCCAAATTAGTGCGTGTGCTGAAGCAAATATCCATGATGCATAATTAAAAATGTAATGCTAGCAGTCACCTGCTTATAAATAATATATTTATCTTCATTGTCATTTAAATTAGTTATCCATACTATCCTTCATAGTATTCATTCATTAGGACCTTGTTGCTCTAAAATTAGCTATAAAATTACTTATTAAAGCACAGCTTCCTGTACACAGATGCCTTTGAGCTGATTGCTTTTGTTTCTCATATTTCTAGCGTCTTGTTCTCACTTTAGGGTTTCAGCACCTGCTTTTCAATCTTCGTGGTAGTGTTTCCCACCCTGAAATAATGTCAATCAAATATGGCCACTGTCCAAATCTCACTTACCCACTGCTCTAATTTACTGCTGCTTGGCTCAGGTCCAAATCATAAACAGTTCAATATGAGCCCCACTGCCCCCCATATCCATTAGCCTGTGTCCAGCAGGCACAGAGAGGGCATTAAATATGCCTCTGGTTTCTTGATTAAGGGACAACAACAACAACAATTACAAAAAAAATGTGGCCATGGAGAAACCAAGACTGGATGATTGTCCACAAGGCTTGTCGCAGTAACAGAGTTCATAAGCAAGGAAGAGAAGCAAAGCAGTCTCTCAGGGCCTCAGCCTCTCATGCTGGGGGAGAGTGGAAGTTGATAAACAGTGAAGTTATTGGACTGAGAGTGTAGTTTATTGTAGCCTTATCTAAAATGATAATGGCACTGCTTAGGGTCTAGTAATGAGGGATGAGGGCTTATGCTATCTTGTCAGCACAGCAGTCCAGCTGTCAGAAAGTGAGAAGTTGGGAAGAGCAGAGCAGACAGGTCCATTGAAAATAAACAGTATCTTGGGTCAAATAATGGAATGGATAGCTCTTTTCCTGCCCTCTCTGTTTCCAATTTTAGAATCACACCATTTTGTCAGAGTGAAAACAGGTTGGAGAGCAGTACAGTGTTGAGGCTGAGCACCGAACGCATACATTTCTCACAGATTTCGATCAGATACTGAAGCCTTCCAGCGAGGCACGTGGCTCAGCTTTTCTTTATCTTTATTTCAAGAGTTAACTTACAACTCCACCCCACGCAAACAAGCAAAATATGAGTATGAAATTTCTGTGTTGTAGAACCCTCATGGGTCTGTCTGAGAATCCAAGGTTAAAATCTGTACTATTATTTTATCCAGTGACTTGATAAGCAAAATTTTACTTTTTTTCTGAGCAAACATTTTGTTTGTATTTTCTTTTATCTTGATCATCCAAGTGGGGTCGGATCTAGGACAAGTGGACTTTTGCATTGACTTTTGTTGGTTGTAGATACTTAAGGATGTTTTGCCTCTCATCCTGGAGCCCCGGAGGGCCATTTAATGATGCCACCTTACCTCACCTTGGATGCATTGGCATCCATTTGTGTTGAGGTCCGATTCTATGACCCTTGTGTCAAGGTCTCATTGAAATTTAAATAAAGCTCATGGGCGCCCTACAGCCCAGGCTGGGCCTCGCTTTGATAGTGTGACACATCTTGGCCGTTATGGTACCACACCTCAAGGTCTCTAGCATGACTACAAAGGCTTAATAGAGAGGGCTTTATGAAGGCCTGGCTGGCTGTATAGATTCAGTGTAAAGGAAATGAAGGTGAAAATCTAGAGGAAATCAGGTAGAGGGGACTGGAAGGAGCAGCAGGAAGAAGGTTAGGTTAGGTGCTAGTGGAGGCTTCTAATTTTATGAGCAAATCATGAAATGTGGACAGAGAACATCTTGTTTACATGATCAATGTGAATATTAGAGTACATTTGTCGTAATAAATTGGGCTAATTATACGCGACCTCAGTCCCTTTCACCCAATAAAAACATGGAAAGCAATAATTACTGGTTCTGAAGATACAGTAAATGTTTCAGTAATTGTTAAATGAAAAGGTTTATTGGGAATTAGGATTAGGATTAAGATTATTTGTAATTTTTTTTGTAAGTTTTTTATTCATACAGGGTGGATTGACAGAGCATATACCATATGCTATTTAAAAACATCATTTTCAATAATTCTCACCAGTTCAAAACAAAATAGGATGATGAGTATGTTATCAGATATTCCAGACAGTCCTCATCAAAAAAGTGTGTGTTCCTGACTCGTGACCTGTGGAGGTAGTTATATCTTTCTATGAACCAAGAAGGGATGAATCACTCTTGGGACTGCAAAGACATAGAGTTGCAGGTCTTGGCAACTGAGGTTGTTTATGGCCCTTGGCAAGGTCGCACATTGCCCACTGAAGTTTCCTGTGGTTTGCCCTTGTATGAAGCTCTGCTGGATTGCCTCTCCATCTTAATGTTGAGTGTCTGGAGGCATGGGCAATGTGTGAGGCCAGTGTCAGTCAATGCTACTTTCTAAAAACCGAGCAAGAGAGTTAAAAAGAAAACAGTCTGATGAGCAGATCTATAGGAAAGAAAAGGGCAATCCGAGAAGCTGAAAATGAAACAACAAGCATAAAAAAATAATATCACACATATTTATGACCAAGCTTTCCATTTTAGAGGTACTTTAAAGGGGGAAGAAACAATAAAAATACTGGATGGCAAAGTTGCCACTTCGAGTTTGTCAAGTGAAATGCCGAGTAGGAGGGAGGGGCAGCAAAGGAGCTTTGTCAAGTCTGGCATATCTGGGGGAGCAGGAGCTCTGTCAGTCTGATCATCTCACATACAAGACAGCAAAACTTGGGAAGTAAAACCAATTAATCAATGAGTTGTTCAAAATCACTGTTACTGGGAGTGAGTGGCATTTTACAATAAGACTTTGAGGAGTGACCTTATTGCCCATTCAATTTTTTCACTTATAAGCCAACAAAACTGCTCTCATTTAAATCCTTCACTTTGCCTCTATTTTCCTTCTCTTCTTCTTTCTCCTTCCCCCTCCCTCTCCTGCTGCCTCACTGTGTCTCTCCCCTCGCACCCTGTGGGAGTACGACACTTGTCATGCCATGTAAAACTCAAAAATCTTGACATGGCAGAGCTGCAGCTACTCACGGGGTATTTGAAATCATTATCAGACAGTGCCTTGAACGGTGTAATGCCACTCAAATGGTGCTACATACAGTTCCAAATTTGTAAGATTTCTATGCAGGAAGACTCTTGATAGAAGAAAAATGTATGTGGTTGTAATGTTGCCATAGTGGAGAATGTGATCATTTAGAATCAGAGGCAAACAGTCTTTATATATTCAGTTTATCCAAAGGCAAGAGTGTTGTATTTTACTTTTTAATACTTATCTATGTATATCTGCAGTGAACTGGCTTTCACGTAGTAACAAGTTATAACTTTGTAACACCAGATATTGAGATAAACTGGTAGCACTGAGAGATCTTAGTGAACCAGCCTCACTCTGTAAGAACCTTAAATGACCCATGTGTACTTATTGAGCCCATTAAAAACTTCAGAGTGATTTTCCCAACACTTGCTTGTGTCAGAGTGGAGCAAAGACTTTTATTTGCTTCAGCTTGCCTGTGTGTACAAGTGTATATGTGCAGCTACACAAATGTCTGGGTTCTTATGCTTGCAGTAGAGATCCCTCTTGCATGGCCCATGTCTCCCTCTCTTTCATTCTCTCTTAGCACTTAATGCCATCACAGCAGTAGAAAAGGTCACAAGTCATTTAACTGAATGAACTCAACTTGCAAGTGCAGGGACATAGCAAGCAGCTAATGCATATTCTTGGATACTTAAAAAAAATAGGAGAGGAAAATATCCATGTCGTAGATATGCCCAGTAACAGAAATGCTGCTCCTCTTCACTGACTATAATTTATTGTCTCCACACTTGCACTACAGTAGTTGCATTGTTCATACTAAGTAGTCAAATGAATGAAAACCTATTACAGTCTTGTATATTTTATATTCTCTCATGGCAAGGCCAGTAAGCTCTATGGGAGAATTCAGCCATTCAGGATGTTGGCATCTTGGAGTGGAATTTAAATTGCAGCACGGTGATTCCTCTTTTCTTTGGATGCTGAGAGCAGTGCCTATATTGATGAGTTAAAACATCTGTCATATATCTTAAGAGGGTCAGGTATATTGGACATATTTGCTTTTCAGAGTCCATCAACAGAGGCCATGTTTTATTTTACATGTACTGAGTTCCCCAAGGGAGTGGCTACTGAGGATGCATGTTTTCATTATTGTTGGTTTTATTTTTTAATTTCTCTACTTCAGTGTCAGAGTTTCAGGTTTAGGAGACAAAGCTGTGCTGCCTTTAACTATAGTATATAGTGTATATGCAGACAAGTGACAAATTATCAATCTGAAGTTGAGAAATATAAGGAATTCAGGTACCTCTGGACAGGGCACAAGAACTCTCCAAATGCTTTGATGACTATGCAAAGGATATGAATCACATGCTATCACCTTCACAGCCATCAAATTGCAACCCAGCTGAACACCTATGGGGGATTTTGGAGTGTTGGTGCTCTCCACCACCATCATCAAAACATCAAATGAGAGAATATTTTTTGGAACAATGTAGTTAATCCAGTCCAGTAGAGTTCCAGAGTCCAAAAGCTTATTAAGGCACTGGCTTTCTCCTTAAATTCATCATCCATCTGTACTTAGTAACACGAGGAGTTGGTGAGAAAATATTTGTGGTTTTGGCTGATTAAATGACACGATGGTTTGCCTAAAACAGCATTACAACAAAGGCTGGCTATGGCTGATGCTTCACTTTTTGGTATCAGGCTCTGTGAGACAGGCGGATGGACACCCACGCTACTCTGTTGAGATGAAGCCATTCTTTTCCTCCTCTCCCTGAAAATGTCTTCTTTGATATCCACAGCGAACCAGGGTAATACCATCCCATCATGTGTTTCTTTTTTTCCCTTTTTTTCTCACCAGGAGGTACAGTGGATGTCCTTGTTTTCCTGTTATCTCCCTCTTACCCACAGTGCAGATCTCCCTTGCCAATCATTGTCACAATGGATACATGCCACTGTCAAATAGAAGCTGTCAAAGCGAGCTTTTGAAGTGACAAACAATAATAGCATGGTTGCAGCAATCTTAGCAGTGAGAAGAAAGGTCCCTGCAGACAGTAGAGAGAGAGAGAGGCGTCATCCTCCATGCTCCACTTTACCACGGGAACTTTGATCTTTTCCAATTTTTTTAAAAAAACGACTGTGTTCTCAGGTGTTTGTTGGATAGCATGCCGGTATAGCAGTGGCATCAAATACTATACAATGTCAATTATTTGATTGTGATATTTCATATTATCTAATGCAGTCTCACCTCATGCTCAAATGACAGAAGATAGGGACTGTCCCTGATTTTAAAAGAGGATTCTTGGTGACGCACCAGGGAAGACCTTACCAAGTTACACAACCAAGTGGATTCAGGTTATTTTATTTTTAATGCAACAATCCAAGTAGTAAAATAGTAAACATGTCCACACCAAGGAGTAACCAAGCCAGTATTTTCTGCTTAGATGCCAGTAAATTCCATTGCACTGCCATGCTCTACACTGGCATCATGTCAGTTTATTTTAGCCACTATAGCAGCTTGTCTTTAACTGAAAATAAAACATTTGCAAGTCACCATCACCATTTTAGAAATGGAGCTTAACTGATATGTGTTTCAGTTTTGTAGTTGAATTGAGGTGACGATGGTCACTTTTAAGAGACTGGTTGGATTATGTGAAGATGCAATGACCATCAATATTATCAGAAGCAGATGTTTCACTTACGCTGAGTGTGTTATGATCAAGTGTGAAGCCTGATCTGCTGTTTGACTGATCAGTGCCCATGGCATCAGTTCTCTTTCTTTTTCTATTCCATGCTTGTAGTGTCTCCAAGGGTGGGTCACTTCTGTTGGACAAAATGAAAGACATCATGGCTGCTTTAATATCATTATTCATATGAACATATTTACTACCAAAAAGCTTGAGCAGTTTAACTTCCCTTTGTCACGGATGTGGAAATATCAAAGTTAGCAAGGCACTGACCAGTAGTGGAATGCAGTCTGTTGTTTTAATGCTGATAAAGTAAGCACTGCTTTAGAATGCCAATGAGCAAAATAATGCATACACAACCACACATTTAACCACTGCCATTGTTCTACATTAATGCCACATTAACATTTTGTATTCATAACCTAAAGAAGAAGATGCCTGCTGCACAATGGACCTGCCCAGTAAAAATAGCTGTGCAAATCAACGACAAGAATACTTGCTTTATTCTAATCTTTAGTTGCTTTGTTATGAAATCATTGCTGCAATTAAGCTCACACAATTGCAAAAGGCTGCTTTTTGGAAAATAGATAAATACCTTCCCAAGCTGACTCAGTCTGATATGAAGCAAAAGAGACAAATAATTTCCATCCTGAAAGGGGTGATGAAATGAATGTTCATCCTCTGCTGGCCTATTCTTACTGATTGTATTTCATAAGTCCTAAAAATGTAATTTTATGATTCAGTTAACTGTTAAGTGATTGAAATTGAGGTTCATTTTATTCTTTTCAGGGTGCTACATATTCAATATACACCAGAACTGGAGTAATCTACCACTCCTGAGCCCCTTCAACATGCAAAGCAGCAGTGCTTATAAAACACACACAAAATGTATTAGAATATAAAAAAAAGCAGGTGAGCTTGAGGAAAAGATTTAACAAGCCACAATTTTCATACTGACTTAATTTGGACACACTACCTCGGGTAAAATAGTATATGTAGGCTCAAGGTAAAGTATTCATATTTTTTTTTTCAATGCTACATCCATAATTTAAAAATTCTCATAGGGGGTGCAATTCTAATGGCTTACTTTCCTTTAATTTGTTGCTTAGGTTCAGAAATGCATTTGTGGATGCATTTTGTGTAAAGTATTTATGACTACATTTCGGTGCACAGTGGAAAAAGGAATAAGCAGTCCCCATGTAAAATTGGCACATAAGCACAGCCTCCTTTGGCAGTCAGTGGGAATAGAGTCAAATACATGTGCTCCACTGGTTTCTTGGGAGTAGCTAAGCTTAATGAAGTTGTTAATTATGCTGCAATATATTGGGATTGGTCAGCTGCCATCCAATTACTCCTAGTGGAAAGGAAATTGAGCAGATTTCTTGGTGCCCCCTTCAATGTCATATGAGGGATCTTGTAATGTGACAACAAAATGAGTGCAGGAGGTATTCTTTCCAACTCAACATTACAACTGCATGACATGTGCCTCAGCCCTGTGCTAACCAGGAAATAGTGGTGTTGAATCATAAGAAACTAGGTAAGAAACAATATGTCTATCCGCAACACGCCTGTTGATTTACACTGCAGTAGGATAATTAATTATAATTACATGTTTGATGTTCACATTAGAGTTCAGATTTCTGTGGTTACTTTCCAACAGTCTGGTGCTTGTTAAAAAAATCTGGGCACAAAAAATGCAGTACACCACTGTATTGCCATCATCGCACCCTCTACCATGCTCCTCCTCCTTGTGGGGGGATGCCAATGCCACACCCACTAACCATGTAAACACCACTGAAACTAGAGGAAGCTATAAAACAGTGGGGGTGGAATCACTTTGCCAACTGAACGGTTAATTTGGTCTTGGATTCAAGTAAGTTCAGTTTGTTATTGGCTCATTCAGTTCAATAGAACACATATCAAAGAAAGGTACAGGTTAGAGCTCAGCAAACGCCTACGTAGAGTAGCCACTTCATTGTTTATGTTGATTTGTGGTTAGGCTTTTAACTACCATGCAACATGCTGCTTATCATGATTGAGCCGACGTTGGTGCTTTTAGTCACCGGTGAAGGAGCAGTAATGCTAAAAGCTACTGACTACAGTTTGAGGATTTGTGCGTTCACACAATGAGCTGTTCTCTTCTTGTGAGTCAAGCCGACAAACAGCAGTGGAAACACTCTGGCCAATTTAATCCCTGTTGGAATACAATGTAACATTTTCAATCATATATTAAATCCTGCAATTACAGTCCTCAGAGATAGAAACCAAACGACAGGAATGAAAACAGGGTGAAATACCTAACACCTAATCAACAGTATTGTGATGTTGGTTATAATTATAATAGTAGGTTAATATAGGTTATTATACATTAATATACAGGTTAAATCCCATTAATTTTTATTTCTTTATTCCTAGTTGTCCCATAGTTGAAGGCTTTATGTCACAGCATTTCATTTTTCGTTCATTATCTTTTAATCAAATTCAACATGAACTACAGAAACAAGGAGTCAACAAGAATGTTTGTAGAGCCTCATCTTACACTTTAATATAGTGGCCTCCTTCTTCACTCCCCTTTATTAAAGACTTCTAGAAGATGAGGCAACAAAGGAGAAAAAGCCAGTTTGCAATGCAAATCAGTGACAATACAAAAGAAAACTGTGCCAAAACTGGGCTCAGTCACCACTCAGAACCCCATACACATCTTGTTTAAATCCTCTCTGTTTATCACATCCAGTCTGTTGTGCCCTTAATCCCCATTGCACCCACCTACACTGCAATAGCTCCTGGCTCCTGGCTCCTTGCCCCTCCTTTACTTTTCATCGCTCAGTACACTGACCCCCACTACTCCATTGAAAATCTCCATGCACCAAGTGTTTAGATGATGTGCAATTGCCTCATGTTGAGGTTTAAGATATAGACTGGTATCACGTTGTAATTCAGCTGCTTATGAAATCTTTTGAATTATAATTCTTTTTTGACATGAAATCCAGGCCGGGATGAAGCCAGAACGAGATGAATGTTTTTTGACAGTATTGACTGTCTTTTCAAACTTACATGTGTGATGTTAAGAAGCCAATGTGTAACAGCATTTCATCTAAATGGCTGGATCTCACTACATACTGCAGAGTGGAGAGCAGCTCAGCTACAGAAAGATGATTGTTGGCACAGGAAATATTGAGGACTCTGCCACTGTTTGTCCTGGATAGATGGAGATGGAATGTTCATCCAGGATGTTTGGCTACTTCAGCAGATTTATTGCCCATTTGATGCTGTTGGATTTGTGAGGCATCAATTTAAGTTGGCAAGTCAAAAGGTCCAGGCACCAAGTGGCAATGAGCTCCAGAGACAATGGCAAAACATGACATCTTTCCAAGAGACAATAGTTCAATGGATAATTCCAGTTATTTTCAGAACAACCTCATTATAATGATTTCTATCATCATTGCAATGTTTCTGTTGTGTAGTTATGCACCTGGTGAACAACGACTTACTGAAAGCATCATTTATTAACTGAGGCTTGTGGATGCACAGTTATCTCTATGTTGCTAACAGACTATAATTTATGTATCTCCATCAAAAGGCATAGTTTCACTGTGAACACAGAATATTCCTGTGAGCATCACACTGCCGCTTCTATTAAAGTAACTAGGGTAGTCCTGATCAAATTGAGTCATGATTCCGATCCAAGTAGTTTAGTACTGAGTTTTTTCCACTATAGTTTTGAATACTTTTATTTTCCTAAATGACACAGCTGCACCATGTGCACTTCAAGTACATTAAAGTTATTAAAGAAAAGCATGTAATGCATGGTGTTCCTTCATGTGTTTTTATTCTCTTTCTTTCTTTCTTTTTCGTTCTCTTTCTTTCTTTCTTTCTTGCTTTTTTTTTTTTTTTTTTTTTTTTTTTTTTACAAAATAACAAAGTATACAAGAGCAAACGCTTTTTTGCCTTGTTGCTGTTTTGAGGGAATTTATCCCAGTGTTTGTAGTCTCCTTCGGTGCAGGCTTTACCTGAGTTACATTAATACCTTACTTTCATTGGAAGCCAGGACTGTACTGCAGACAACCACATGAGACACACAGTCCTGTGTCCTCACATACTGTGGATGGTTGGTGAGGTTGTCCAGGATTCAGGATGTGAGGTGCAGGTCCACTCCTGTGTTCTCCAGCCTGTCCTCAGGGAGTGCTGACTGTATGGTGTTGAGGGCACTGGAGAAATCACAGAACATGATTCCCACAGTGCTCCCAGGTTTCTCCAGGTGAGAGAGGGCTCTGTGTTGGAGGAACATGATGGCGTCGTCCATCCCAATGCTAGGTTGGTAGATGAACTGAAGTGGGTCCATTGATGGACCAGGCGGAGTACCAGGACCAGCTTCTCCTGGGTCTTCATCAGGTGGGATGTTAATGCCACCGGCCTGTAGCTGATGAGGTCCTTGGGGTGCGGAGTGTTAGGGACAGGTACCATGCAGGAAGTCTTCCACAGCTGTGGCCCCCTCCCCGGCTGCACAGGACTTCAAGAGCCCGAATCTGATGCCATCCAGACCTGCCGCCGTCCAGGACCATCCTGCTCGGGAGCTGCTGGGAAAGTTAAGTTTAGATTAAAAAAAAAAAAAAAGGTTCCTGACTACCTGGATCTTTTAAAACCTGGGACCAGCTTAACCTGCCTCTATTTGTTGTCACTTCTTGTGTAAGTCATTTTTGACACCAACTTTTCACTCCAAATGAACCATTGCACCAAACATTGTATGTTACATCACCTTTGCTGCATGATTTCACTCAATTGCCTAGCGATTACAATTCGGAAGCTTCTTTTGGAGGTATGGTGGTGTTTATTTTTTTTCCCTTCAAATGGCATGTCTTATCAAGGCTGGCTGTTTGACTGCACTGCTTTCCTGTGGAGCAGTCTTGACAGCTTTGTGTATGTCTGTGTGTGAGAGAGAGAGCAATAAACAGACTGGGTCAAAGGAGCGACATACTTTCACGAAGGGCCCCCATTCATTTAGCCTATTCACACAGTGAGAATGCCAAAAAAACAAGAGACATGAAATGAACTGACCCCTGAGTTATAATATCATTTATTTATCTGAAACTGCTACATGTTATCATTTTAAAATTCTTGCCATTAGTTATATTAATTCCTGCTCTGGTCTGATGAGGATTTGAAAGCGTCTGCTGCTCTTTGAAAATGCCTATCAAAGTTGCTGGTGTTTTAAGTTGCAGAGTGCCTGTGTGCATGTTTGTGTACAAGAAAACAAGCGTGTGTGTGTATGGGTGTGTGCGCACGCATGCACATTGAGGAATGTAGTGGAGTGACAGCAGTGGGTATGGGGGGTATTTGATAAAGCCAGAGTTGCTGAGGAAGTGGCACTTCGCTGTGATGAAGGAGATGAAAGCCAGAGGCACTTTAATTATGCATCTGTCTCCAATGGCTAACACTCAGAGGAGACATGTCCTGATTCATTTGGCAGATTATTCTTTACTTCTGCTTGGGGATTTCAAGGAGATGATTTATTGATCTTGCTCCAACTGTGTCTTGTTGTCATTGCTGAATACTGATTTGCCTGATTATGGACTGCTTCATAAGTGAGTGCAGCTGAAGAGAGAAGTATGCACTGTTGTGTACGAGCAACACAGCCAAATACATCAACGTGCTGAAAATACACTGTTCAGAACCAAACCCAGAAACATACTGCAAATTCAGACAACACAGCACATTAAAGAAAAGTTGTAGAAATACCACAACGCAACACATTACAGAAAAGCCCTGGAAATACCACCACACATTACAGAAAACTAATGTGTAGTGAGTCTCTCAGCCAGGCAATAATGTAAAATAAAACAGTCAAAACTTGATTACTTGGACAGTGTTAGTCTGCTTGATAGAACATCAAACATGTTTGATTTGAATTTCTAAAATTCAAATATTGTGGATTATCCCAAACAGCAAAAGAAAAAGCTCACTGGTGGCCTTTTACTATTGCTACTTTTAGTTCTACTGTTCCAAGCAGAAAACAATCTAGTGCAGAAAGTGTGTAAAAATGAACTATGGCAAGGCAGAACAGATTAAGGAGGCGCAAAGTAAAAACCTTAAAAATGACCAAGATATGGCTAGGTCCTTAGGTTTTCACAACATGCATCAACAAATGCACTATTCATTCATATTATTTGTAAAAATCAACAGTGGCCAGTGGTTTCAGGAAATGACTGAGCCTTATTTTTTTTAATGATAATGAACTCTAAATGAACTACATATTTGTCAGCTGTTTTTATGTGATTTATTTTATTAAGGTTTTCATTTTCAGGAGAAAGCAATGGGCTTGTTGCTGCCAGGTGTGAGGGAAGTCAGAAAGTACTGAGAGACAAACTTACACAGAGTTAACCAACACAAATATAGAATAACGACAGCCTGTTTTAACCAAGTAGTTTATTTTATTTTTTTTATTCTCCACTCTATACCGCAGTCTTCAAAAAAACCTGCAGGCTGCAGACGAAAACTGATATTGGTTAATCAATATTATTAGTCAATATTAATTCTAAATATATGACTGTCATGCTAGATTATTTTTGTTTAAATGAACCATTTGGTTGTTCATTTATGAAAATAAGTTGGACTGACTCAATGAAGCTTCCATTTTCACTATTGTTAAGTACTGAAGGAACAGAAGATGCACCACAGTGGACACTAGGTTATGACGCCAATTGCAAAGCTGTCAGGGGATGGCACACAAATAGCAAAAAAGTGAAAGAGAAAGCCAAACAAATAAATCAACTCACAAAGCTGCCTACTTTCTTCCCAACTGGGAGGGCAGGAGAAAATAAGCTTGCGGACCCCTGGTTAGATGTGAACACTGTGAGGAGAAGAGGATTTTTTTTTTTCACTGAGCATGATTTTACTTCAAGTGTACAACCTGTGCAAGTGACTCATGAGCATATGACCAGTAAATGTATTTAAAAGTCAAGTCATAAATCATTCTCCTCTATAGCTGATTATACATTATATGCTATCCGTGTTATAGTGTTAGTTCAAGATTAAGGTTTGTTTGGGTTTTTTGCCCCACAGCATAGCCTGGAGATAGGTGTAGGTGTGTGTGTGTATATATATATGTATATGTACACAAACACACATACCAAGGTGAGTAGACTTCATCTTCATGTTGCTAAAACATTATGTATTGAAGTAAAGGCCTGTTTGCTGGCTGAATCCTGAACAACAGCTTGCACAGCTGTCCAAAAATAGTCTCAGTACCAACATGCTGTTTTGGTAGTAAATCGTATTTGCGTTGACTGTTCTCAGGATTGCAGTCTTACTGAATTCATGTCGTACTGTCATTTCAGAAATGGGATGGGATTTCTGAAATCACACTGCCCACTTCAGATCTTTAGAATCTTATGATATACGTAGCCTGTGAGAGAGTACATGCATTATGTATGAAAAAACAACTGGTAGACCTAAAATCTGATTTCAGGGCAGGAATATCTCATTTATGTATTTATTTCTCGCATCAACATATATTTTGTATCTTATGTTAGTACAGAAGCTCTTCTTTCACAGTAGTCCAACATTCGACAGAGAAGCCCCTTTTTTGAGATCCTGTGCTGTCTGCTTTCTGGTTCACTGAACATACCCATAGGTGTGAAAAACTACTAGTATCTGTGAAAGATGCATTACCTAATTAGCATAATAATTCACATTCTGCATTCACATTCTGTCGTAGCAATCGCCACCACAGCAAATTTCCGATCAATTTTTTTTTAGAAGCGGCAGTTTTTTCTCGACTGTTTGCAGTCACAGTCGAGATTTATGACCAACCTCCACTGTGTTTTCCTTTCTGCCTGAGCTGTTATTTGGCTGTTATTACATGTGAAATTCATGATGGAACACTTCAGAACACTTTCAGAGCCCATAAAGGAACTGGCTCAGAAAAGTTGGGAAGAGCTATTGTGGAATGCACAGAAAAGCGACTTTAATCCCTGCATGTCTGGGCATCATTTCTTATTGTCTTAAAGAGCCATTTTTATTTTGTGAACCCTTGTTATTCTCCAAGCCTCACGTCCAACACAGCAACTAAACCACATTAATTTACTAGTACCATTATCCCTAAATGAGGGGGGAACATTTGACTCAAGCAAGAGAGAGCAGGAGGGTGAGTGACTTTAAAACTCTTTCACCGGCACAAAACAGACTAGTTTAGACTAGACTTGAAGACTTTGGACTAAATTAAAACAAACTAATTTACTTCTTCTTCTATTGAAATATAAAGCATCCAAATACTTTATATTCTCTTTAAAAACTATCATCTCCTTGAACCCAAAAGTGTAAATACAGTATGACATTCAACCTGTTTTGTGCAAACTCATTCATACATAGCACTTTAAAGTACATCAAAGTGCATGGTATGGAAAAATAAATGTGTTTGAAGGTTGTGAGGGCAAGGCTTGACAAAAAGCACAGGAAACCTTGCAAGAGGTATTTAATCAGTTGCAAACACTTGGGTTGTGTGGGCTTTGTACAAACCTCCTTGCATGTTGAGAGTAAACATCTCATCATTCAAGTGGATTTCAATTTGATCATTTCGTAAAAGTAAAACGCAAGAAAAAAGAAGCTTTGGAGTAAAGCTTGCTTTTGTGAAATATCTCGCAGTGAGGAGGAACATAGCCTGGAATGTTGCCATCAGAGTCTCCTGCAACAATGAATAACCCAGCAGACAAACCATGTGGGAGGAAAGCAGAAAAAAGCTTTGGTCTTGTACTTGTATGTGCTCATCCAATCTGCCTGAAAGACCCCCCACACACACACACACACACAATGTAACCCCTTAGTTTGACTGATTGCAAATCATTGGTTATTGACAGTAGCTCCAAACATGGATTATAAATCATAACAACATTGAGATTGCAGCTTGGTGAAAGCTGGAAACATGGGTATTAATTGTATACATTACATTACAGTACATTGACTTTGACCACAAAGGTCCAAAAAAAACCCCAATCTGTGCGATGTGATGGACACACTCAGATCCAAGACACAACTGCAGTGTGACAGTGTGAAACCACAAAAACTGAAGGGGATGTGTGACAGTACTCCCTGACCCACTAAACACTCATTTACAATTCAGACACGGTTGCAGAGACACTTCATATATGACAGCTGCGTCAACACACACCACTCCATAGTGTTGTCTCATTACCAAAACGTCAGTCAGTTTGTCTGTCACTAACAATGAATCAACTCTATGAGTGGGTATATCAATAACGTCAGTCTAAGATGTAAATGAACTTTATGAAAATTAACATCTGCATGGAGTTACTTCTAGGATAGATTTATCAAAAATGTAACACATTAAGGTAGGCAAAGAATAATAAAACTGTCACTGTTTTTGTGGCACTTCCAGTATTCAAAAACATTTAACCTCTGTATTTTTATTTTGTCTTGACCAATTTGTCCCTTGGACCATTCCATAACGCCTGGAAGAACCACGTCACAAAAAGCAAGACTGGCCTTTATTCGGTGTTCTCTTTCTCAACAGGTCGTCAGTTAACCTTCACAAAGGCAGGGACAGTATTGAAAACCATAGCGTTGTCATAACAACATCAATATTTCAAAATATAAAACTGGAAAGATAACTCTCTTAAAAGCCATTTGAGAAATTAAAGAACCTGAGATTTCTTTCACATATATTTGTTTATTTAATTCAGCTTTTTTTTGGTTAATAGCCCAGAATATAAAAACCCAGCCTGTAACATTCCAGCTGAGTACTTGAGTGCATCACATCTAATGAGGCTGTGAATCATAAATTGTGTAAGGTTGTTATTGTTGTATTAATGTTATTGTAGACGCATGGGAACCGTCCCTTGTGGTGCAAGCGCTGTACTAACAACATCAACCAAAAGGGCAACAATATTTCATGTACTTTCAAAACAGTGAGCTTTGTGGGGAAAAATGAAGTGGGAGTGCACTCGTAAAATTTCAACAGTTAATTGCCATTGTTCAGCACTCCATGGTAAAACATCTGCGTGGATAATTGCCTGGCTGATTTATTTTCTCTCTTGGCGGTGCCCTTCTTCATTTAATGCATGAACCTATGCAGTAACAGCACAACTTAATTGCGGGAGGAAGAGGCATAATATGCAGCACACATTCACAAAATAAGAATCACTCAAGGGAAGTGAATTGGGTTAGCTTCTCCATTATAACACAATTTCACTGTTGTTCTTGTTTTTGTGAGAGAGTGGGAGGATGTTCTGGACTTAGGAGGACAGGTTTAAAGTAAGCAGTCTGGCGAAGTTACTCTAATTAGAGGCAATATTTTGAGTAATTGTATACACATAATAATACTGTGTGACAAGTGATGAATGACCTCAGACTTCTTTCAAAACAAATTAACACATACTTTTCTCCATGAAACCATTGAGTTTTCTTGATGACTTTGAGTTGCTATTCATGCTTTATCACGTTTCATTTTCTTGATCGAAATTTGTTTTAATGTATGCATGTGCCACACAGTGTATATGGAAATGTAGCTTATAGGAAAACAACAGTCAATCAGTTGTTTTCAATAGCATCATTATTCAGTTACATGGCCAGCCACCATGACACATCCGCTCCAGAATTGGCTCTTGATTGTGAGAGGAGAAGTTGCTGGTCTTTTATGGTTTCTGGAAGAGTGCAGATCTTTGGCCTATACTCAACACTGATGTCCAGGACGACACTGTTCTACCAAAATTATGTGAGCAGTTTAGATCATAGCTGTAGCATTGATAGTATGGGAGGAGGTCACAGTGAAATGGACTTCTCTGTGGTGTTACTTTAACACTCGACACTGTCTATTTAACAAATACTGATCAGATAGCAGGAACAGACATGCAGGGTTTCTTTTCCATTCACCATTTATTTAGCATTTTGTGGATCAGTGGATATGGTCTTACTTATAAAGCTGTCTTTTAGGTAGTGTGCTGAAAACTTATCAGCTTTAGACACCACTGTTACACTTCTTCCAACCACATTTCTCTAACACAGTGTGGAGCAGTACGTCAGCCATGCACTGAAAATATCAGATAACTATATGCAAGACAGTAGTGATTGTTTTTCTTCTGGGAACATTGCCAGTATCTATTGGAGTTGGAAGGTTGATAGTGCAATTGGCTCTGAATCGTGACAAAAATGAACTTCTATTTTAAATTCAAACTGCTGTAAGAATTGTTTATTGGATTTGCATATACCACATATTAGAAACATTCACAATAGATTAGAGTGATGTATTGTGAGGTATGTAACATTAAATTAAAAATGATTGGATAGAGAGAGCTTCACATATGAAGAACTGCAAAAGCTGGTCCCCAGCTACATCAAGGAGATTGAAAAAATGACATAGCATCACCCACCTACAGTATACTTGCCATTTTGACTGCAGTAATCATAACTGTTGTCAATGAATTGTATCATATAGCAATGCCATGTCATTCTTTAATTGTATCATCAGGATACTGTAATAATGCTGTAATTATATATCTAACACTGTGCACTTAGACTTAGTATATAAAAAAGTTGCCTCTTAAGAGAAAGGAAAGTAGCAGAGGTTCTATCTTCCCTCAAGTTCTTTCTTTGGAAATAACACAGTTTATGGCCCCATCATGATTGCTGAACCATGGGGGCAATGAATGAGAGAGATTACAGCCATCAATATAGATTTGGATTTTACTCACACCTCTGCAGAGCAAAGGGTAAGCCCAGAAGCTCAGGCCAAGTGCGTGTGGTTTTCAGTGTGTGTGTTTGTGAGGGAGAGAGAGAGAGAGAGACTAAGACTAAGTGGAAGTATAAGACCAAGAGTTTCCCTTTGTCATTTCTTTATGATGATGCTGGAATATAGATAAATAGAGAAAGCCAAGTGGAACTCACACTGATCTGCATTGGATCTATTGGATTGAGAGGGAGCTCCTGGTTCATATTTGAGTCAGACAAGGAAACTGATAAGGTGTGTTTAAATACTTTTGTATGGAAATTGGATGTGTTTGAGGTGTGGTCTTGTTCATGAACTTAATTATAAAACTTTTAATTTCACTTTGACTACATTTGTTTGATGAATAGAAAAAGGCATTAACAGCAGTTTTGAAAGTATTACTATTGTTTATTTCACACTGCTTGCTTACCTCATGAAGACTTGAAGACATGAAGAGAAAATGGAAGTGAGAGCTGATAGCTATCAGATAATTTTACACAGAGAAATGATATTAGACGATATTCTCCAAAGACTCCAGCTGGAGTCACTGATTTGAAACACATTTTCGTTCCTTTCAAGTTCCTCTATCCTTTTCCTAAGCATGAATAATGTATTAGTAAAGCTCATAGTTTTTGTTTTTTCTCTATTTTTTGTCACCAAATGTTGGCCTGGGACTGTAGATTTCAAAAGGATCTGGAAACTAACTGAAGGCCATCACAGAAAGGGAGCCCACTTTCAGCATGTTACTTTGTGTCTCTCCTCTCTAAGCTGATGAATCCAAATAATATCAGGATGTGCTGGTGCTATGTGCATCTCTTGATCACCATATTTATTTTTTTTATGTATGGCACATCGTTTACTTAGACATGCTAGACTTGAGTATATCTAACCGTCTTTTTACACACCCACAGAAAGAGACAGTGAATTATCATGTCAATACTATAGCAATGCTTTCAGTTTCAGGATGATAATTATGTTTCAATTATGTTCTTTTTCATTCATCATTTCACATGAATGAATGGCTGGAAATTAGTACATTTTGTATTTCAGTCCTCACTTGCTTTATACATGGGACAAATATTCTCATTTGTACTTTGCCTGAGTTTAACGTTGCCTATTAAATGTCAGTGGTTTGTTGTTTGCACAGGTAAGTCTGCTGCCTTTATATGGTTTTGCCCTGGTTGAGCTGTAAGCATCCTGCTCTTCAGACCTGAAGGCTGCATCTCTGGCTTTGAAAAGAAGACAAACCTGGGGAGATTTTTTTTTGTGTGTGTTGTCACTCCGTCTACACACTTGTTGATGTGAGGCACGACCGAGTTGGTTTCATGGTTAAACGTGTATGCTTAACCTTCTGTGAGTGAGTGAAGTGAAATGCTTAGCATCTAAAAACCAAAATCATACAAATCTTAATTACATCACATGTGCTCTCTGGCCTGCAGACAACTGTCTTTTTACAACATGCTCAGCATTGTAATTGGCAACAGACCCATCAGTGTTAATGTATAGCAGTTTCCACAGCATTTCAACTGTAAAGTTGCCAGTCCCTTTAAATGCATATCAAACAGGCATATAAACTTCAAGGAAAATTCCCACATTGTCTGTGTAGCTGCTTGTGTTTTATTTCTGATTATTCTGATTTTTTTTTTGGTACTGTAATTTGATTCTGTCTTTGGAGCTAAGTAACCTGTATGATGAGCAGAGCCTCCTGATTATCACTGAGGCTCCATTGGATTGAAAGTAGACTAGCTTCTGCTTCCATTCTTGATGATGGATTTTATGAAATATTGTGTACAGAGTGACAGGTTAATTATCCATCAACCATCCAACATCCACTTATGAAACATAACAACATTCTGGAAAAAAATGTTTCTGCAAATGAGTTTCAGACTAAAGTTACCAGCATTAAGACATGCACATTGTCCAACAGCATTGGCATGGTGGAGTTATTCCACTGCCAAAAACACATTCTTTGGCTCCCCATCATTTGGCACTCTGACATAAACTCCCTCAAAAGCATGGATGCTCACATAAGTGCGGGAGCCTGCCATGACACTGAGGAACTTGACAGCCCTTTGGTCCTCAAAGATGACCATGGTGAGCCTTAAGGGAGACAGATGGAAAGTTTTCATGAATCCTAATAGAATTCTCTCACATTTAATCAAAATTCATATCGCAACATTTCTTGAAAAACAAATGTTCACTTTGTCAACCACACACAGTTAATTTCAAAAATACAAAATCAACTTTTTCTGTGTTTTAGTCATTTATGTGAGTACCATGTGCTGTTGTGAATTACCCATTACCTTTTCATGGTTGTAATGTGGTCGAGTGATAAACCACTCATAACATCAGCTTCAAAATAACACTGCGATCTTTAAGAAACAAACACAAAATGCTAAACCCACACAAAATTAACTGCAAGTGCAAATTTTCACTGACAAAATCACAAATAATGAAACATTAGGTAGATGCTTACATTCAACAAGTTATGTTGACTGCATGCCCAATTCAATCTCACTGGACAATAAAGTGAATGGCTGCATGTATGTGTTTTAAACATGACTTGCTGTGGTAACTTCCTCCTATTTATACCCTTTGATACTTTTCAACTACTGACTATCCCCTTGCTGCTGGGCTATGTAAATTTCCCCACTGTGGGACGAATTAAGGTATATCTTATCTTATCTTATCTTATCTTATCCTCTTGGGTTTCACACATTTGGATGGATGAATGAAAGTTCTGCTGGCTCTAATGGACTGAATATAAATGTCTTCGTAATTAAAGAAGTTCTTACTGGTTGATGAGAGGCAGTGCAACGTCCTCAGTACTATCGGTGCTCTCATTCATGGGTCTCTTGTTCAACATCGAAGGCACAAGCTTGCTTTTCTTTTCTTCTTCTTTTCTTGTTGATGTTAGCCTGTGACCGTCACACAAAATTATCCACTTTGGTAAGAGAGAAAAATGGACATGTTATCACAGCAATCAACCTCTTGTGTGATTCTTATTGTGCGTTTGAGAGCGTTTTCACTTCATGCAATGCTTGTGAAAGCTCCTCTATCATTTAGGCCTGAATGTCATCTAGTACCTGAATAAAATTAATCATTCTGGTAAAACAGCCTTCTGAACAAATTTGTTATTGCACTCTCACCGTGCAAGCTGGACTGTGTAGGAAGCATAATAATAATTACATGAATAGGTGTCTCCACTGTAATTAATTGTAAAGGGGACCAGAAATGTATTTTTATTTGGCTTAGAGGATATGGATGATTGTGGGGTTGCAATAAAAGGGGAAAGGGCAGGGGGGGTTCAACACCAGCACAATGGGTGACAGTGAGAATGGGTAATCATGTTAGAGTGATTAGCCTCCCGCCATGTGCAAAGGCACACAGTTGCCATATGTGGCACTGCTGGAGTTTGCAGCACACTGATTTGATATTGTGGAGGTTCATGTTAACAACATGGCTGATTGGTATTGAACGAGGACTGGAAGAACAATTGTATGCTGAGCTGAACCAACATAGCGAGAGAGCCACAGTGAGATGACCCATTGTTGTGTAAATACTAATATTTAATTCTATGAATGTCTATGAAAACAGTCAGTCATGCAGCACAATATAGCACGTTCTCATTTACAAAGAAAGAGAGTGATTGTGAGGGACCAGTCCAATGTGACACACTGAGACACAACTGAAAATGATTGCTTTTTTTGTACTGTACTTTTGTGTATTTTTGCATTGCTTCAGGGACATTTGGGCAAAAACTGAAACAAACAATGTCGATGTCTTCATGTTTTAGCATGGCTGTCATTTCACTTTCACTTGTATTGTTTCTCCTAAAAATTTCCTAACTCATTTCTATCCATTGTATTCCTGATGTCATTGCACAAAAATAATGTATGACAAATTAGTTATTATATTACTCTACAGATTGGTATTTATTAACTGTGACAAAGCTTAAACATTAAATACATAGGTGCTTTTTAAACATTTGTACATACCTCAGGTCTTTAGTGATCTACTTACAGTATATAATGCAGATTAAGTCATATATGATATGTGTAGGAGCCATGAGTTAATGTGCAAATTAAAATGTGCGTTGTACATTGCCATTCAGAGAAGGAATCATGGGCATGAATGACTTCCTGTAACAGTCCTCATTGCAGCGGGGCTGAAGGCACTCTGTTCTCTGTGACAGTAGGTCGTGCAAGGGGTGTGTAGTTTTGTCTATTATGTTGAGCAGCTTGTGCAATAACCTTCACACAGAGCCAGCCTTCTTTATCAGTTTCGTCTGTTTTTCAGCCTCACCAACTCTGATGCTGCTGCCTCAACAGATGGCTGCAAAGAAAATTACACTTTCTATGATAAATTGGTAAAAACTATCCAAAATTTTGTTGCATACATTGAAAGACCTACCCTTAAACAAGAAGTAGAGTAAGCTCTGTCCATTCCTATAGACAGCCTCAGTGTAACACGTCCAGTCCAGTTTGTTGTTGAGGTTGAACCCTCAGGTATCTCTAGTCTTCCACCATAACTGCTTCTTCCTCCATGAAATGTTGGAAATTGTGTTCAACTCAGTCATGGTTCTCCTAAAATCCACAACCATCTGGTGCACATTTGACAGTTCCCCCTCACAGAAATATACTTTTCTGACATTTGGATAAAGGCATATATGTTTAGCCTTCTTTAAAAGCTATTTTCTATGAAGTCTAATGTGATTCTCATGTGAAGACGACAAACCTCTGTAGTACTTGATACAACTGACACATGATACAATTAGCAGTGCTCACTGTGGGATCTGCAACAGCTGGACCTGTCAGCAAAAATATGCGTTGTTGCTGCAGCAGTCAGCAAATGGTGTGTTCAAGGTGCCACACGGCTTAGACATTCTCCGTCAGCCTGAACCCACCACTAGCTGGAGGTAAGATATTAACAGACAGACTGACATTTTCTCTCTACATGAGTAATGGGACTACATGCAGTTGGCAGTGCCAAAGAAAAAATAATAGGAGCCGGGGCAGTGAAGGCTTGAACCTAATAATATAGGGCTGAATCATTTTGCTCAGTCTGACAGTGATATACTAATTAAGCATTGTAATGGCTATAATTGTGACCATTCTCTGGCCCAACCTTGGTGGTAACGCTGGGGCTTGCTATGGTTGCTAAGCACTAACTGTCTCTGAGGTGAGTATGCTTGACTGCTCAGGGAGGCTGCAGTGGATTGGTGTTGCCTCACATTTTACATCTTGCCCACAGTACATAACAGCCGCTCCTTGCAATAGACTCCTGCATGGTAGGTTCAGCAAAGGCCTCACAGAGAGTACTTGCTTTGCATTAGTACACTGGTACACACACACACACATACTGCATAAAGTATTAGTTAGTCAGTCTGCACCACATCTTTGCATGCTTCACAAGGGCTCCGAATGCACTGCATCTTAAAAACCATACAACTCCCTGGAGGCTTTGTTTAACATCCCTTGCATTCGGTATTGTGTGATTGATAATCACCAGGTTCTGCTTGCAAACATAATAAAAATTGCATTTTCTGGCCATATATGGAGAAATTATAGATAGCAGTGAGCAGGAAATAAATGGAGTGAGAAAAGACAATGTGATATGGATGAGACGCCGACTTATCCCCTGGTTAAATACAAAGATCTCCTTAATACACTTTCTGTGAACTCGAGTTGCTAATGTAGTGGATGAAACATCACAGGCCGCATGGTGAGCTTCTACAATGGCTGTGAGACGATTTGCTAATGAACTCTGCAGGCCTTATCTCTGTCTCCGTTTCGCCCTCCTTCCCGTTACGACGATGTGCAAGGACCAATTAATCTTTTCCCAGCATCAGGCCCTAATGATGTTTTCTGTTGCATTGTATCCTTTGCACGTTACAATGGCTGGCATGTTAGGCGTGAAGCAAACTTAAATGGGAGCAGTGAGAGAATAGCTGCTGTGCTGCCGGATAGCTCGAGTACTTTGTGTACTAATATATCTGACCTTTCATCAGAAGTTTGGCTGTTCTCTAATTAGCTGGGGTCTGTGTTTGTTGTGTGCTGTAACTTTGTTATGGTAAATTATAAGACTGACATCACTGGTGGGCCGCTGAGCTTTGTACACCCATAATTCACCCTGACCACCTCCCTGTGACTCTGGTGCCATACATAAATGTAGCACTTCATAAACTAAAAAAAAAAAAATGCCTCTAAGCATAATTGAGACAACATTTAATTTTGTCACCGCAACATAATTGAGAAAAAAAATCTGAATATTTCTTGTCTCATGGAAAAGAAAACCAGTGCAGGTTATGGTTTGCTCATTGAAGATTTGCTATGCATTTCTTTATCATCTTACCCACTTACCTCATGTGAAACAAAGGAAGCCAAATGCTACAAATCAATGTGTACCTCATGGGCACAATCTGTTACACAAGTGCCAAAAGCTGGCCAAGCTATGTGGTAGAAAATTAAAACGTGACAGTGAGAATATGTTGACTACAGGTTAAAAATCAAATGCAATTTTCACAGCTCAGGTTTGCCTGATGCTTATGAAATCAAAGGATCAATGCTGTCATATGGCCATGCAAAGCATTGAGAAAATGATTGTTTTGCAAGATATTTTGATCATTAAGCTACGTGTTTGAGTGTTTGAAATTTAAAATACTATCTATAATACATATTATCATATCATAACAAGGGAGACTGGTGAAAAGCCATGATAAGTAAATATAGTTCAAATGAGTTTCTTGTAATTTTGTGTTTTGAAGATATACAGATAGACAGAGATCGTCCCAGCTGAAGTAAAAATGGAGGAGCGTGTAAAACATGGTGGCATTTTTCTGTTTGCAGCTGCAGAGCAAAGAAAACACAGCAGGAGGAAGTATGAGAGCAGCACCAGTCAAGTCCTTGCTCAGATTCATCAGGTAGTTTTCAAATGCTCCATCGAAATTTTGAAAGTGATGGGAGCACAATGGAGTGGCATCCTAATAGAAGTGCAGATATTCTTTTTAGAAAAAGGAATATGTCATTAAATGAGGAAAAAACTGAGAGCACAAGAACAATGTTTTATATCAAAGAAAACCATGTTAAATTCACCCTTTGATGAAGAAACTCCACAGTAGAGAACAGCTTCTGAAATGAACGAAGAAGTGAGTAACAATTTGATGAGTGAGACAAATATTAATTGCCACTGCTGATCATTATAACCCTGATGATGATATAAAGCATGAATCACAGAGATACTGATTTACAAGACCTGATGTTCTTGGTTAGGGAGGGAGAGGATAAAGAAAGAATTAACTTTATAGTCAATTAAACTGTTAATACGCTAATTATCTCAAAACTTTGCAAATATAAAGTGCCTGTTCTCAAGCACGATGCTCGTCTGAACAGCTTGCTCTTAAGCCTAATGATTCAACAAGGAAAGGCCACCAGTTCGTGTCTAAACAGTTACGTAAATCTCAACCTTGATGCTGTAAAGATTATTGAAACACACACTGACATAAAACCACTACTACTACAAATGAAATGAAACCCTCACAGAAATGTTGATAAACGAAATGAAAACTGTAGCTTTTCTCTTACTACATATTTACTGTCTCACATACTGTCACAAGTTTCAGGAAAAATGTTCACCTAGTCTTGTTAGTCTACTCTATGTTATTAGTCTATGTATATGTAAGTACAGAGCAAAGGGAAACAGGAGTCAAATTCCTTGTATGTGTATGCATACATGGCCAATAAAACTTTTAAAATTCTGATTATCATATTTACATTAACTACGTCTTCATGAAAAATAGAATGAGACTAAAATCACAGATAACACTAGCAGTTTTTGCAAATCACTGCAGGTCTCCCGGTAGAAGTAATCCCTGTGAAAAGAAATTTAGCAACAACAGTGGAGCAGCTTGTAGCACAAAGCCTTGAGAGAAACAAAGAAGACATGTTGTTCTGAGCAGCAATGCTCCACTGAACCCTGCAAGCTCTGTGTTGATTGTTGCTGTTTGGCCTCCTATACTGCTGAGGGTTGTTGTGTGATGAAGCAAAGGCAGGCTCACTGACAAGCATGGTTAGTGAGAAACTGACAAGTGCGCCTCTTACATGCCTAGTTGACTTACATACCTTGTGGGAGACATGGGCAAATGGGATTATTCTTGTGTCTGTGTGTGTATGTGTGTTAGCATGCAGGGTCCTTCTGCGTTTGTATAATTTGTGGAAAGGGGATGACAAGAGAGGGCGACGCTCTGGGGGGGTGCTTACAAGTCTTGACATTTCTATCCAGGAAACCTTGCTCTGAACTGGTCAGGTGTGTCAGGGTGAATGGTGCTTGGGATGTTGCGCCCATGTCTCAGGAGGACAACCTGCTCGAGCACCCCCGCTGATACTGAAGCAGTTCGTGCCACAAGGCCAGAGCACAGATTCATCCTTACATTTTGTCATGTCATCTCAGATATTCAGTGGAAGCATTCACAATCACATTGGACATAGGTTGTACTCGTTCATGTTTATGTGGAATTGATGTGAGAAGGTTTCCAGTTCTTTTAGTACTGTAGCTCTCAACACTTGCCTTTTCAATGGCTGGCAGTGAAGAAGATGTTTTCAGTGATTTCTTATGGCTCTGATCAATATCCTTTAGATAGTCCATTTAGACATGATTAAATCAAAGGATTTTCATGCTGCCTCCCTCTCAAGTCAAGTACAGTGTGCACTTAGATTCAATTGAAGCAAACAACCTCCAAGATTAGAAGTGAGAGTGCAGATCAAAGTGTTTCTGTGGTGATGGATTAAATTTAAAACGACATGAAGGCACATGCCATTGGCAGTCCAAGAGCAACAGAATTAATAATTATTATAATTGAATTCCGTACATAGAAATGATCTCCTAATAAATCAATAAACCAATCAAGTAATGTTCTGTAATCATATAAAGTACAATCACATTGATCCCATTCATTCCTTAAATTTCATAAAAATACTTTAAATAGAATATGATTAGTAATGAATACATGTGCCTGACTGAGGGGGTAGTCCTATTGGTCTAAGGTACAAGCTGTTCCTGAGTCTCTCAAATGGCCTAGTGTATGCGGTACCTTCTTACCAATCACAGCATGGACAAAAGGTTGTTTTACAGACCAGACCTTGTACTTTGGTCGGCTTCACTGAGGACAGTATACATCACTCCTCTGACAGTGCTGTGGGTGGACGCCATGGACGAGGCTTATGAACAGAGGAAGCTCAAGAATTCTGAGCTGGCAGGTTGGCTGCAGGGTCTTTGTAGGCACATCAACATCAAGGCTACTCAAGGAGCTGGGAATCCTGGGAAGCCATTAAAGCCCTCTCTACTGCTGCGGAAGTGGCGAGCCAGTTTATCTAGTCTAAGAGGAGGGGAAACACTTGGGCACCAAAATACCTTCAGAACCTCTAAAAAGGCAAAGCCACACACCCCTGAATAATGTCTAATCATTCTCACACCATTTCTCCACTGAAAGGCAAGAACATACCCCTCTGAATATACAGTACAAACCATGAGTTAGGGATCTATCCCCAACAGTGAGGTTGGGCTTGAATGCCTTTCGTTTCAAACCTCCTTCATGGAGTTCTCAATGGAGTGCGTCACAGTTTCCTTGGGTTGTGCGATGTATGAAACACAAGAGGGATTGCAACACTTTAACAACACTGTGGAGGGAAACATCCAATAGTACTGTGTCAGACTTTTCTCCAGTGTTACGTGTGTGTTATTAATAAACTATTAATATTAATTATTAATAAATTATTGATAAAATAGGCTCATTTATTCTTGTTTTACTGATCATATCTCTTATTATTGGCCTTAATGAAGCCAGAATCAGAAGCATAAATAGAAAATTGACAATAAATTGTGAAACTAACTGTACAAGATGTTATTTAAATGCAGGAGCAGTTTGTGCTGGAATGTATTCATCAGTCACTCCTGGTGACAGATGTAGGCTGAGATCCACCATGTCTGTGGCATAATGACATACAGCAGTGTAATACTTGTATCCCAGTTCCCCTGCAAATCTCTGTTCTCCATCTACTGCTCTGTTTTCCGCACCAGAAGCCATTTCAAGACAGTCATATTTCAATCACAAAATCTTACTTGATGCTTGATGTGAAGTCATAGGTAGGATTTTGGAGAGCTTTTTCTCCTCTTGTTGGATGCGAACTGAACATCACACTGTTTGTCAAACAGCTTTATCAACTGTGTATTCTATGTCTGTGATCTCCAAACATAAGAGGCTGTGTCTCTCCCTGTTAGAGCACTAGGCGTGACATCACATCGTGGCATCACCAAACAGTTGTCTTATCAATCAGAGTGACAGGCACCACAGGCTCCTGCTCATGTCTTAAACATCACAGCAGATTTGGATGAATGTGTGTGCCTTCAGGTCAATGATGTTCAGGAAGTTTATACACACACACACGCACACACACACACACACACGCACACACACATACGTGCACACACACACATGCACACACACACAAGAAATTTCCTGCATTTATATCCAATTAGGAGATTGGTTAAGTTTGAGCAATTATGGTGCAATTGGCTTTTGGGCTTTTTGTTTTGGTAGGCCATGATGACAGCAACAAATAAAATTGTGGTGACAGTTGCTGTTGTTAGTGCGCTGGTAGAACACTGTCCTTGTACTTATTTTGGGAGAATATTAACTGCATATCAAAAAATTCATCAAAATTATCAGTGTTATTTAACCCAGAAAATAGAGGAGGTGACAGAATTTCTTTTTAGCCCTGGCATGTGTCTGAGGCTGTCAGACTGTGTGTAGTCCCAACAACCTACACCAAGCTTACACTCTGCATGTAACATGTGAAAGCAAGGGCAAAAAAGTCCACCAAGCCTGACTACTGCTCATTAAACCTGTTGCTCTGAGTTGGCTGAAATAACTGATGAGCATATTTGTATCATCTACCCACTTCAGGATTATACAAGCTGGATGGTCAGAAGAATATGGCTACGACTGAATATATCCACCTGAAACTGTGAAAGTCGGATTCACAAATCAAAGATTTCCTAGATACTTTTTTCCTTTTTTTTTTAATCCTACTCTTGTGGGATTTCCTAAATCCACAATGTTATCTATTAGACTTGTCAGCAACATACAGAAGCAAACAATTTCAGACCCGGGGGAGTTCAGTACACAGTGCTTTGATTTTATACTGTATTTTTCTATGTCCATGTTTTTTTTCTTTCTTTCCTCTCTTCTCATATGTGAAACTCATGGAAAATGAATTATATCAACTGTTCTACCCTTCAAGACCTTCCATAGCATAAACTTTGAAGGACAATAAATTATATTTTCCATTCCCCTCATACAGTTGTAAACTGAACATAACTGGAAACCCGAGGTTACATTTGTGTACTTCTGCTTCCAGTGGCCATTCTACCATTCTTTATCTTTAAATTGCACACATCTAAGCTGTCAGCAGTTTCTACGTCAACCACTGGAAGAAACTGTATTGCATTGTAATTGCTCTGTGTGCCAGACACCTATGCAATTTTGGTGGCTTAAAATCAATGTTTAATGGGTGACACCTCCAGGCAAATGGAAGAAAAACAAGGTGAAAATTGCAGCAAAGAAATACTGTATGATGATTTGATTTGACTGAGAGTGTTGTATCCCACCAAGAAGCTGGGAGATGTAATGATGAGACTCTTTTGCTCTGTTCCTCCTCCCCGTTAGTGCCTGTCCTGCTGTGCTGACATAATGTTGTGAAGCCCAAAACAAGGTTAAATTGTCACGTTACAGTGCTCCCATTAAAGCTGTAGGAACCCTGTTTGATAGAAGGAGACAGACATTTACATATATAGATCGCCCACCCCTGGAAGCCACATGGGAGCTGTTTGCTAATTCCATTTTAACATGATCTCCTGCACTTTAAAATGTCACTGCTGACTTTTTCTGTTTTAAAACAGACTATGATCTTTCCCTAAACTTTACCAAGTGCTACCAGAAGATAACCATAAAAAAGTGGATGCTCCAATGCAAAGTGGATAATGTATTTCAAAATCAGAAAACAATTGAAATACGTTATCAGTGAAAATTTTACTGATATGTTCAGAATCAACATTTTGGTTTTTGACTTTGACTTGGCAGGTATATTACTTAACATTCCTCATTATGTTATTAAAAATCAAAATTTAAACATGATAGTGTTTCCCTCAAAAAATGTTGCTGTTGAGTAATGATAGTCAACAGGCTATCAACAGTAATGTGCTTTTGTGTCTAATTTCTTCAGTACAGCTAGGATTGAGTAATGGTAACACACAGATGAAAGGCACAAAAATGTATATGAATTGAATTAGGAAAAATACATTTTATACAAGCCTCTGATACAAGGTATTCAATTATGCATGACACCTATTAAAAAACAACATTAGCCAAAGGTTGTTCTCAAAAGGGGCACAAAGAAAATCAAATAGTGACTCACAGTATCAGACCTTTTGAAACTATTGGACACAGTGTTCTCTGGATGGTTACAAGCTTTTCTCTCTAAATATAACAACTCAATGACTCCTTCAAACCATGCTCCTTTCTCCACCAAAGCTTTTTGTGCTTATTTGTAATGAGACTAAAATGCTGTGCCTTTCAATATGTGATATTCAATTTGTGCTTGATAAGATAAGATAGACCTTTATTCGTCCCTCAGTGGGGAAATTTGCATTAATGCTGTTTATTCCTGCAACACTGCAAAGGGGAATAAACGTTATGTGGTTAATGGGCTGTCCAAAAATTCAATCAAAAAATCATTAATTTCAGCAGGCTGTCTTCAATGCTTATACTCTCAAAATGAAAAGATGTTTCTTTTTCCTTTTAAAAACACCAATTGTTGGTTAGTTTCCTAACCATGTCACAACAACCAAAAAATAAAATAAAATAAAATAAAATCTTGACTTGTCTCAAGCTACAGTAATGATACACTTCATAATACATTTCAGAGCAGAGACAAATGATATTCTCAGGTACTGTATCTGTGTTTTGAGGTACCAGCCATAGTTGGAAGAAAGATGGACTTAATGTGGAGGGGAACTGCAATAACCCCTTTTAAGTGCCACTTCACCTCCTCTGGAGCAGGATTTGGGAGTGTGCATGTCTTGATTACTTTGCATTGTAGTTTCCACTGCAGGTGTACTGTCATGTATTAGCAGCATGTGAGCATCTTGAAAGCAACTTGCACATGCCCTCAGTTCGTCTATGTACTCACAAGTTCAGGTGTTTTACAGGGCATCAACATCATTTCAGGAGGAGTGTGAGAAATACACTTGTTTTTAGACTTTTTAAGCATATGAGTATGCATTGTGTATTTGGGAGATTATTGTTCAATTGCTTATTTGCAGTTTATGTCATCTGGTGTTTCTTGTGCAAGTTGGACTAATGAGTTTACACATTTTGCTCTTTCAGGGAGCTCTGCTGTGTTCACCCAACAACCCACAGATTTGGTGGTGGTGGCGGGCCAGCCGGTCACCCTACCCTGCTCCATCCCTGGCTACCATGGCATGGTCCTCTGGCTGCGTGATGGCATGGCCCTGGGTGTAAACAGGGATCTTTCAGGTACAATGTCAATTACCTAGTTGTTTGATCAGCTGATATAAATGCACTAAATCATACTAAATCTAAACTCTCCACTGTATAATTCAGTGCGGAATGTATAGAAATGTGTTATGGTAACATTAGGCCTTAACCAAGGATATATAAAGGCTTTGACCTCAGTTTCTAATAATACTGTACTCACCAAGTTAATTGCTGAGATATGGGAACATTTGGGAACATGGAGATGTCACTAAAGTCTGACAGGGTAAGAACACAGCATTATGGTGATGATGTAGTGATGTTGTGAAATTGTTTCATCTTGTTGGTTTAGAGACAAGACTCTTCCATTATGAGCACTTGAAATGAAGAGGTGATTGTCCCTCATCTGGCATGTTATTCTCTCTGTATACATGTGTAGAGTGGACACATTTAGTAGTTCCCCAGTTTATCAGAATGAGGGGTACTAAAATCTATTCTATTCTATTCGATCCTAACTATTTAGGGACAAATGACAGATTATATTACTTTAAAATGCCCCAGTGGAAACTGCAAATCTGACAGGCAAATAGAGAGAGCATGCAGTGTTGTGGCCGTTAGAGGAAGTGACATTGACAGTGACATGAACAGGTTTTATTTTAGGCTCAGTAGATCAACAGACTAGTCTTAGTTATGGGACTGAAGGGCTGTAAAGTACTACACTCAGTTGGTGCCAAAGGCGTCATGAATGACCAAACCTGCTGCCAATTACCCCTCACGGAAAGGCTCATTGAATATATTCTTAGACTAGTTTTAGATTATACAATTCCTCAAACAAGCCATGATGTGTGAGCCATGTGGACAGAACAAAGGTTTATAGCCTCTCATAGGCTCATATAAGTCCATATTACAACTTGATCTGGATGAAGATATTTTCTATGCGATTAAAAAAGGAGACCATTGAACTGTATAAGTTCTCAAGGCTGTTATCTCTTGAATTGTTGAATTTGCTAGTGACTGGAGTGATTAGAACCACTTTTAAATGGACACAATCAGATCCTTGGGAGGAAACTCTTTCAGGACCATTCTAGTGTTTTTGCACATCATATACTTTATGTTACTGTGAACCATTTTGCAGGCATCATCTTTCACAGCGAATGTTTTTTTCTACCATGCAGTAGCCACTTATTATTGCTTTTATTGTAATATTTGTTATTGTTATATACTAAAGTAGTACAGGTACATTTTTACCTACAGTGAGATATAAGAAGGTAATGTAACTTTTTAACAATGACAGGAGGCATTGTGATGGACAACATCAATCAAGCAAAATTTATGTCTCCACAAACTATCTTTAACAGACACTGAATTTAATAGGTACACATGGGTACCTGGATAAAAGAAACCACACTGTCACAGCTGTGCATGTCTGGTTCTGCATTCATTCACTTATCACCAGTTGTTTTCCACTCACCTCCCCTCTGCTTCGCCCTGCATGCCAGCCACTCCCACCTCGTCAGCTCATCACCCTCACGCGTGCTCCCAGCTGCAATCAATTACCAATCAAGACAGTATTTAGGCCTCCCGAGTTCACTCGCTCGCTGCCAGATTGTTCTTTGCGTCATAGATGCAGGACTCTCCCGCACACGCTCCCTGCCTGCTTCTGACTTGCTGGCTTCTGACCTGCCTGCCTGACTTGATGTGTTCCCAGAATTCACATCAGCCTTCTGTCCCTTTTTGTGATTACCTGCCTGTTTGCCATTATTGGCTAATAAAGGTCTGTATGGACTATTCCCTGTTGACATATGTTGCGACTGAATTCAACCATTCCCCGTGACACACACAGTAAAATAGTAAAACACCACTACGATTTTTTGGAAGAGATCAGAAAAAATATTAAGCAGACAGAGTGTAATTCTTAGTAAGTAAACTGAAGAATGTATAAATAATACATTGCGAAGTTTTTGGCCTCTGGTGGAGGTGTGGAGTAGTTTTTCATCAGTTAGTCACAGTTTTTGTTTGTCATCTTTGCCATATTGCTGTCAGCTTGTTACTGTCTATGAGCAGTGGTGTTTTGAACCATTCCTCAGTCGATGCACATGGAGCTGTCCCTGGTGCTGAAATGTAACGCTTGAATGCAACTGGCAACCCATTTTCTTGCTTTGTTCTTCTTCAGAACAAGCTTGTCTGGTGGCCTCCTTGTATGTTTTCACACATGCAGGCTTTCTTGGCTCAATAAGTAATAAGAATTTTGAAATGTCTATATCAGAAGGGCTTGTCAAGAATGCTCAGCCCTCTGCTCTGGGAGTGTAGCTCTGCCCCTGCACATGTGTACATGTGGGCGATCACTGAGACACACAATCCTGCCAGTAGTTTCACACTATTCCACTGATCAACAGATGGTAGCAATGCATCCAGAAATGCTGCAATGTTCCATCATGCAGTCATACAGACATAGCATGTTGACATGAAGCATTCTCCAAAAGACGTTTGTTTTGGCCTCTTTTCCCTGCTCCCAGTTTGTCATAGGCAGTATTCACCTAATTGGGTAAACTGTGACTGTTTATTTAGAGGTGACAATGCAACTGGTCATGTTGTCTGGACAACAAATGAGAACTGTTCAAACAAGTTATTATAACAATTGAAGGAAGGGCATTTAAAAAAGCTTGTTGGACTGGAAGGGGTATTAGCCCTAAGGGACTAAACTAAACACTATTGAAAGTATGGGTACGAAAGTAGGATACTGTAATACTTCAACTAAAAGCTGAATTTAATGAAGGAGTGAAGACTCAAATGTGATTTTAAATTCTAACTGCACTTTACTCTTGGTTCTTCCAAGACTTTCTAAGACAATATCAAATGTTAACATCTATCTCATTCCTCCTGTAAAAACTGGTGTTTTAGAGTTGTTTTCTTTTGTGGCTTTTAATCACATTTTAGATTACCATCGCCATTTGGACCTCTGGGTGATATTTATTTCATCAGGATACCAATTACAGCAGTGGAAGTCACCCCAAAGTTAAAAAATGTCCTCAAGGGCATCATGGCTTTCATACAGTGAAAAAAGAGGTGCACAGAACATTCATAAAAAATAACAGAAAGAAAGCCAATGTTTGAGTTGGCATAGTAACCAAATATTATGGCTCTCATAGTTTAGACACATCTGACTGGTCAGATCTCTTCCTGTCTACAGCTGTTATGGTGCTGCCCCAGCAGACTAATCCATAAAAAATGACTGATGCCACAAGAGAGTCATAGAAGTCTCCTGAGCAGATAGTGTCTGCTCTGACCTTTCTTGTATAGGGCAGTGGTGTTATGTGTCCAGTCCAGTTTGTTGTTGAGGTAAACACAGGTACCTATAAGATGTCATCCTGTCTTGTTCTGACTCTTGTCAAAACTTGACTTGGGACAATGTGATGAATGAACAATAGATGACAAATTGTTTCTCCAAAATTGTATTCCCATTGTGTTACAGGTTACCCACGATATGACATTGTTGGAGACCACAGTAAAGGAGAGTATCACCTCTTGATCCAGAAAACAGAGATTCAAGACGACGCTTTCTTTGAGTGCCAGGCCATCCAGGCGGCTATCAGAACACGACCCGCCCGTCTCACTGTGCTGGGTATGCCTCAACGTCACACTTCACTATTATGGTTTTGAAGCTTTATAAATCGGGAAACCTGTTTTGCAACAGTTTGTTGGCTAGCAAGAACACTGACTGTCATAATTGATTCTGCCCTGTCTTTTTAAAAATATGATGTATTCCATAGGTATCAGTACATTATATTACCACCCTAGTTTCTGTCTCTGTTCTGTCTGCCATATTTTGTCACTGTTCACCTGCCATAGTTTTACACCTCAAGTTCCAGTAGTTTTCCACTGACCCCACCTCTGCTTCACCTCACCTGCCAGCCACTCCCACTTCATCACGCACCTGGGCACCCAGCTGTATTCTATCAGCAATCAGGACTCTATATCAGCCTCTTCACTTAACTCTCCCTTTGCCAGATTGTTCTTTGTTTTGTTGAGACTTTCCAGCAAACTCTTTCAGATTTTTTCTCTGTTGCCAAATCTGGCTCCCTTCGATAGACCTGCCTTGTTTCTACCCACGGATTCACTTCAGCCTTCTGTTCCTGATCTGTCTCTATGTTCTTGTTTTTTTTCTTTGTCTGTCTGTCTTCATGTCAGTTTGCTGTTTCCCAATGGATCAGAGACTGTCTCCATTTGGTTAACATCCTTCCTTGAATTTGGTCTTATCGTTTGATTAAATTGATGGTTCCTCATCTTTTTCACTTGTGGCCACTTACAAAAAAGTGTGTAGTCAAGGCTCTGTGCTAAACATTCCTGAAGGACCCTTCTGATAAAGTCATTTTCAAATTGTAAAATCATTGTAAAATCGTAATCAAAAACTTTATTCACTTCATGAGCCAAGCGAGCCTATGTCTAAGACATTTTGTCAAGCCAAGCCACTTTGTCAGAAAAAGAGAAAAAAGGTTGCCAGTCACATTCAAATGTTTCAGCACTCAGGACAGATAGACAGTGACAGCCTGTCACTTGTCACTGTCTGCCTGATGCTGTCTGTCTGTGGCGGTGCTGCATGCTGACAGGCTGGGTGCACTGTCTCAGTATCATGTCTTTCTTACACAGGAATAACAATGAGGATATGGACACAGCAGTCTATGATACTACACAAGGTCTATTCCAACATGTTGTAAAATGTGGACACAGTACAAATTTACAAGGCCTATTGAAATACAAAGTAGACACCTACAACACCATAGACATGTGCTGTGTAGCAGCACTTATGTTTCAGACTTACAATCATTAGGGGCACCACCTCTGAAGAAGAAAATTAATAATCAAATTAACAGATTAACCAGATTAAATAATGATCAATTATCAATCTGCTTTCAAAAGACATGACTTCTTTTCAATTAAATTAATCTCCGTCTCCACTCCAACAGAATTTCCCAGACTTGGTCTAAGTGAAAGTATTTATTGATTATTAAATATTATAAAATATTTATTGATATTGATAGCCAAACTGCCCATTAAGTAGATTCCCTACAGAGAGATGACGAGTGCAAGTCATCAGTTGTTTTTTTCTTGGGGGAATAGGAGGTATGGTGTTGGCTGTCTCTGCCAATCATCCTTCTTCTTTTATTTTAACTGGAGGAGAGGCTAAATCCTTTATAAATCTTTAAATTGATTTTATCTAAAGTTTGCACATGTCACGTATCCATCATTCATGGATTAGGAAGTGATATGGAAGTCAAAAGTGCATACATAAGCATGCATCACTACGGTCTCCAGTTAGTTCAAATTTGCTTGTAAAGTGCATGATGAGTTTTAAAGGGGGAGCTGTGTTGAACCGAGGCTCTCACACTTTCTTCTCAGCGTTCAGGATGTGCAGTCTACGTGCTCCGTTTGATTTGGCTTTGCCCCAGATCTGCTGTTTAATGAGCTGAGAGTTCAATTAATAATTTACTCCAGTTTAAATAAAATCCAGGCTGATCAGATCCAGTTTGACACCAGAATATAATCAGGGCCATTGAGCAGCCTCGTTGCTGCTCCTGCCATTAGGTTTATCCTGCTTTTTGGCTCATTTCTCATAGTTGAAGTTCTATTTTGTGGTGTTAAGAAGGTGTACATAAAGGAATCTAAAGGGGATATTAAAATGAAAAAGATGGGTCACACAATACAATCAAATCACTTTTAATTTACTCAATTCAAAATGTAATCAGAAACTCCACCAATAGCTGTTCTTGTTTTCA
Organism: Centropyge bicolor; assembly: GCA_037975185.1. Taxonomy (NCBI): domain Eukaryota; kingdom Metazoa; phylum Chordata; class Actinopteri; family Pomacanthidae; genus Centropyge; species Centropyge bicolor. The sequence goes on along the minus strand of JBBMOC010000016.1, from coordinate 2,447,826 downwards.
GGGGAATTACAGCATTGAAGGAATAGATATTGAAGCAAAACTTGCCACAGTTGAAGCAACATTTGAGCATCATCTTTAGAAATCCCATGACTGAGGTTTAAACTGTTCAATGCTTGCAATAAGTGCTACAGGAACCCAGGTGCAGTCACAAAGGGATAGGCACAAGGTTAAAGGAGATGGATGGTGGAAGAGGGTGAAATGGATCTAGTAGGAGAGGCAAGGAGATTTGGGCTTGAGCAGGAAAGTGTGGGAGCAAGGATAGGTCAAGGACATATCCAGGTATCCAGGTACAATATCCAGGTAAGATTGAGAGAGCAGGGATCCAGAAGGTAGGAGTAGAATGGAGGCAGAACAGGCTTGACCAGACGAGGTATACACGGAGCAGGGACAGGGAGATCAGAGTGAGTTTCAGAAATAGCAGCTAAACTAGAAACAAGTACTAAACTTGTAATAGGGCTCAAACACAGCAGTAGTAAAGTATAATAGCAGTAGAGTCTATGATCTGGCCAAGTGGAAGTGGCAGGGCTGAGTATTTTAGAGGTCTCATATATTGTGATGAGATGCAGCTGGTGGCTCTGCCCCGACTCCCGGGCACCTGCAGACAATCACACACACAAACAGAGAGAGAGAGTGACAGAGAAAGATGGATTGAAGATGAAGTAGCAGGGCAAATGTAACAGTAAGGTCAAACTGAAAAAGAATATTGCTTCACATTCCAGTGATACTGTATACCTGCGAAATTTGTGATACTTATTTCCAAATACAGCTTTCAGTTACAGTTACTGTAAAGTTCACTCAGTACATTCAGACCAGACACAAACTGGAAAGAATCAGGGCCTCTTATCTGTCAATACTGATCTTTAATTTGTGCGCAATAAGCTGTTTAGATATTGGGCACAAACAGAACATTTTCATTCCACCAAAAGGTTCACAGAAAAATGATGTATTAGCACTGACCACCGCCACTGACCTCACATGCCAAGGGCAAGGTTAGGCTGAAAGCCCCCTTTCTTTTTGGCACATGTAATGACTTTTTATATAATGTTTTTGAACACTGATGATTCTTTTTAGTAAAGATAAGCAATACAGTATTTGAGTAGGCAAAATCTCTCCATGCCTTCGTATCAGTGCCTGATTGTTTGGTTTACAGCATTTATGCAGGATGCAGGGCATTTATGCAAGTCCAGTTACCTTTGATTGAACTTGTACTTGTATACCATGACCTGGATGACTGAGAATCTTCACAGACATACAACATTTATGCAGCATTTCTTTTGAACTGAATCACTGAATATACCAGGATCTAACATTAACTGTCCCCTTACAGTTTCTCCTGATGACCCGGTGATAGTGGGGGCCCCACTGGTGACTTTACGGGCTGGTGACCACCTCAACCTCACATGTCAGGCAGACAATGCCAAACCTGCTGCGTCTATCATCTGGATCCGCAGCGGTCTAGTCCTGAATGGAGCCATGTACTCTAAGGTATGGCATGAAACCAGCATTCTCTGCTGAAGGTTTGGGTGCTTTGTGGTGCCACCAGTATTAGATGCTTTTACTAATATTGTCCAGCCCCTTGCTAGTGGTCGATCTGGTGGTCTGGTCAAGGTGTACATAAACAGACTGTTGGAGTATCCCCAGCACCTTAAGACCTGAAGCACTTCTATCACAGTATGGTTGTTTGCCACTGACAGTTGTCAAGGACAACTTCCATTGAGTTGCCCACACTGCCAAGTCATTGACCTGCTGCCAGAAGTCATCTTTAAAGGAATCCACTAACTGAGGAAAGACAAAGGCAGGGTCACCAAAGTTAGCTACAGCCCTGCAGGTGTGAGCCAGCATCAGAGTTGCCATTAATGTCCAGTTTCACTGAGTACTCAGCCACCCTGACACTGATATGATAACCAGCCTTGAAAAATGGGCCTTGTACCCTGTGCTGTCATGTCAGATGAATTAGAGCGAGAGTGCTGTACCTGAAATAGTGATGACACCAGTCATGCAGAGAAATTTTCCTCCCTCTGCAGGGAGTGTATTGACTCTTCGCTGTAGCACTTGTCTGCCTGTTTACTTCAAAAAAGTTTTGTCAAGACATCTAATCAGTAAGTGTGCCAGTTGATTCAATCCATTTGTCACATTGTACATTCCTAACCGGTCAATACATTTGGCAAATGTCTACTCTCTGCTCAACAAAATGCATTAACTACTGCTTCTCAGCAGAGAAAACAAGGACTTTTCCAGGGCTGCTACCCTGTGCATTACCAAAACCTGGCTTGGTGAGCACATCCTGTATAGTACACTTCACCTACCATGCTTCCAATTTATCTGAGTGGACTGTGTAACAGAGCTACAGGCCTTTATTTGTGAGGCAACATGTGCCTGACTTGATAACCATCACTAAGCAAAAGCATCCACTCTGTGCAAACTTGTCTTGGGGATCCAGTTGCTCCAGGCCCATCTGTGGCCCATCTTGGTCCAGCTCTTCCAGCTGAGTGTAACAGATTCCACCTGCTTTCTGTCTGACAGGAGGCGGCACATGAAGCTAGGGAAACATGTCTCTGATTCCCAGACCATCAGCACCAGATTCCCCTAAAAGTGTCTCCTTTCTAATCTCCTCTTCTTGCCACTATGCACTGCTTCAGCCATCAGTCTGTAAAGCTCCTCAAATTTGCAGACGACACCATCCTTATTGGACTGAGGATGAGTCTTTGTACAGGTGGAAGATTGATCATCTGGTGATCTGGTGCAGGCAGATGACTCTGTCTCTAAAGACTGTGGCTGTGGACTTCAGTAAGAGCTCAGCCCCACCCACCCCTCATCACCCTGTGTGACCCACCTTCGTAAAAACTGTTGAATACTTGCGTTTCCTCATCACACACATCACACAGGCCCTCAAATGGGAGCTGATCATCAGCTCCCTAACCAAGAAAGCCTGTACATACCCAAATATGTATCTATATCAAATATCAGACTAATAATATGTCTTGCTGTGCAGTTTTTATTATATGAATTAGCCTTGGTTCATCTCTCCAGTAGGATGCTCAGCTGTGTGGTATCTTGGTGTGGGACGTCTGTGTTGTGTTCTCGGTGTATATGTTCTGGTGTTTGTGGAGCTGGGTGTGGTGCTGCATGTTCATTGCAGTTTGATTGTGCATGTGTGCTGCTATATTGACGAAGAGATTTTGTTGGATGAGATCACACCATTCTTGAGTATTTAGGAAAATGGTATCCATATATGGTGGACCATTGCCATCCATTGGCAATTTATGGTATTGCTGGTTAACAATTCAAAAGCCTCTGAGGTACAATATTTATCTATATCTATATCTATATCTATACCTGTATCTATATCTAAATATATCTATTATTACATTTAATATAGTTATTTTAACATTTTTAACATGCTGGTACAACCATTAAGTTATTTGCCTTACAGTATTAGTATAATTGATGCCTACTAGAAGCCTTTTTGTAATCTAAAAATGGGTGAAAAAAACCCAAACAAGAATTGAAAGACTTTTAGTTGGCTACGAATAATATCTACATGTCTACCTATATATTTAAAAAGTTTACATGGTTAGATTTTACTTACTGAGTCACTGTTTACAGCAGATCTCAGATTTGTTGCTTACACATATGCAGTTGGAATATTTCACCTTTCAACCCAGTTAACCAAATCGGCCACCAGAGGTCGCCCTTGCAGTTCTATTCTCTTTACAGACAGCCACTCGGAGATGGTCCAGTGTTTGGGATGGTGATGTAAATTGAAGTTGTAAATTGAAGTTGTCATTACTAATGACAACTTCAATTTACATTGGCTTTGCTTGTAACAATACGGAAACAACGATCATGCACAGACAAAGAGAAAAACTACTCTGGAGCCTGTGGCCACAGCAAAGAACTTGAAAAGAGGAAAAAAGTCAAAAAGCTAAATGGAAAAGCTAAAAAGTAGTAAAAGAGCAGAAAAGGAAGACCTGAAAATGAAGAGCAAGTGAGCACAGGTGTCAGCTGTTAAATCTCAAGGGAATAGCACAGTAGTGACTGTCTCCACCAATCAGGGCTCTTCCGTCTCCTCATTTTGTTTCAACCAAGAACTAATTTTTCTTAACCTAAAGTTCATGTGGACATAACCCAATACAAATACTATATTACTGGTATATACTATATTACTACAATTCCAATATTGGTTCAAGGGTTTAAAGTTCCAAGTCTATGAAGATTTTGACTGCTATTTGTTTTGTTTCCATTTGGTTCCTACTAATCTCACCGGATCTCTGTTGTAAATTTCCATGTTGTGCTAAAAGCTGGCATTTACTGGAGGTGGATATTTGTCTACTCTTTTTTAGCGTCAGTATGAGTTTGTTGTAAGGGAGTGACAGGGAAAATGTTTGGGTCCATAAACAAATAAGCGATGGCACTAAAAGCATCCCAATGATATACTTACAAAGCCAATGTGGGTCCTTTTTTTTAGGAAAAAGAGTGACATCAAACTGTGTTTGGGGGACCGCACCAGAGCAGACGGAGGAGTTAATGATTTCTGTGATGAGTGAGAAGATAGCTGGGAGACAGTCCTTAACAAGACTGAGTTGAATGGGATCCAGCTTCCCACTCCGACCGTAAAGTTTGACTGCTCCATTGAGGACAGAGAAGAGAACTGAGACAGGGGCTGAGAGGCAGACAGCTGGAGAAGTGGAAAGAGAGGGGGAGGTGGTCAGGTTGCTGATTGTTGGTGACAATTTTTTTTTTTTGGAAAATGCCCGTAACATCAACATTTTACACAGGGTCCCAATTTGGAATTGGGGTTGTACATCCTCTGGGCCTTTTTGATAATGGAATTTTAATATTTCTGTCACAGACACAGTGTGAAGGTTTTTCACCTTCATGTTTCACTCTGTCTTGCTCTCTGGTCTTAAGATTTGAATTCGTGTTTGCATTTCAAAATTAGCTCAACATTTATATCCACGTTATTGACACAATCAACATGGTATTTCAATAGGCCTCTCTGTCAATCAATATGTTTTATATATGTCTGTAGACAAACGATACCGGAAGTCTTGCTGTTGACCATTCAGTTCAATGTTCCATTAAATTGTGGTTGCTTTATGGCTTCTGAGCTTGAGACAGCCCTTTACCCTTTGAACTGGATTTAATTGCTAAATGGAGTCCCACTTTGTATATTTGTAATTATTATGTGGTCAGCTCGCTCAGTGGCTTTAAGAGGGTTCCATAAATGAGAATCATCCGTCAAATGAGCTGCTTGGATGCCAGTGCTGGAGGACTGTGTTTATAGTAGGCAGCTTTCAGTTATGAATGTGTTCTGCAAACTATTCAGGATGCCCCAACATCCACTCTGTGAAAACGGTTCCTCAGAAAAATAACAATTCATTTAGGGACACACAATTTCACTGGTCTCTAAATGAATAAATAAATGAAGTAAAATGTCTGTATCCTCCACAAACTCAAGGCCAAGCACACCATTACATTAAGTTCTCTTTGTTTATTTCTGTGGTGATGATACATAAATATGACTTTTTAAAACACTTTTCTCCTTTGTCCTTGACTGCTCAGACCTTGCTACGGGATGGTAAGAGGGAGAGCACAGTCAGCACACTCTACCTATCTCCCTCCAACATTGAGTCAGGACAGCAGATCACCTGTCGAGCTTCAAACAAAGCAGCCCCCAATGGAAAAGACGCAACCGTCACAATCGAGATTCAGCGTAAGTAAAAATCACCTAAACTTCAAAAACAAAACAAAAAAAAAAAACATGTTTTCATACTGTATATATACTATGACAAAAGGATAATGTGACTACTCTCATTAATGGTGTGTTAAAATAGCCATGCAGCAAAATTAAGTCAACGCTGCAGTGCCAGACACTGCAGTTCCTGAATTAGCCACTTGAGGCTCCAAAAGCATCATGCAACATAGACACAACATAGTGAAGAATTATCATATAGTGACTGCTTCTACAATAGTGCTGCAGTATAGTATATTATGCTTGAGTAGAAGCACTGTGACTTTAAGGACAATATGAATAAGGTTGTAAGATACATCTCTAGGGTACACTGGAATGCATTTCTCAGAGTTACAGCATCAGTCATAAATGTACTACAATTAACAAGAAAAGACTCAATTCAACAAAAAATACACTAAATAAAATGTCAAACCTATGGAATCAACAGTAGAATGAAGCATCATAAAATCTGAAAAAACAGATGAGATATATAACTAATTTAAACTCTGCAGTGTGCAGCCAAACAAATTTCACAAAGCAAGTATTCACTCATGGTGGCTTATTAGAAACTGCCACCACCATTTCCATACATACATTCACACACCAAGAGCAACTTTAGTTTCAGTATCTTCTGAGTTACGGTCACTCCATATAGAGAGCTGAAAATTACTACAGATGAGTTACATTTACTATAATAAAATTAACTCCTAATAGTGGAATAAAACATCTGTGAATTTATCAAATATAAAAATGCTCTGAGATCTGGAGAGATACCTCAGTAAGGACGTTCACAGTATTTCAAAAGCACTTCAGCACTTTGAAAGTCACTAAGTGGGAGTGTTTGATATTGCCTTGTACTGCACCTTTCCTTCTTTATTCATACAGAAGGGCAGCCTTGACTCTCCTCAAGTTGATTACAATGAATAATACCTCCTGTTATACTAAAGTTTCTTTGGAATCTACATAAAAGCAAGGACCTGCAGCTTTGTCCCTGTGAATCCGTTATATTGTACTTAAAATTGTATTTCACTCACAGTGCTTCAGAAGGTTATTTTGTCCCAGCTTTCGCTGTGATTCTTTAAACAGATTTCAGTGTTTAAAACAAACTTCGACAAGTGTGAAGATGCGGCTTTTCTTGATGTTTTAAGACAGCAGTGACACATTGAAAGGGAATCACAATATGGCAGTAATGATTAATGATTCTACTTGCATAATTGTGCAGAGTGAGATTTGTGCTGTCACAGGTGTATTCTCATCTTATTTTATTTTAGTAACTTAACTGCATTCAATGAAACTTGCCATTAATAAATTCCGAGCAAAAATATGTTGTAGTTGTGGGTGCAACTTTTTATAATGACATCTATTCCAATTATACTGATCGCTGCCAAGAAAGAAATGAACAACTTGACATAACTTTTCATAATGCTGTAATGTGAGCTGTCAGTATGAGCCATGATGTAGATAAAGAACGTGACTTGTGTTTAACAGATAACAAGGATACTCCTGTATCAAACATATCACACATTTTCACTATCAGCAGGACTTTGATTTAAATTATTGTAGCTGGATTCAATGTATCAGTTATGGGCTTTTAATACTTAACTTCCTTCCCCAAATCTCAGACCTGCCCATTGTCAACCTCACAGTGGAGCCGCAGACTGTTCTGGAGGGAAACCTGGTTAAATTCCACTGCAATGCCAAAGCCAACCCACCTGTCATCTACTACAGGTGAGGCTCAACATATTCCGCTTCATTGTGATGATTTGTGTGCAAACAAATAGTTTTCCCTCTGCTGTCTCCCTTCTCAGAAACAGTCTGTGTTTATGTCTTGTTGGTTCACATTTACTTTCTTTTATTACAAAGTCAAGGTGAGCAAAATTTTGTCATAAAGCGGGGAGCTCACAAGGTAATCACTTGAACAAGCAAGTCAAGACAGGAAAAAATGTCAACACTTTACTAACCTGGTATTTCAATGGGACTATATAGATCAGATGGGGCAGCCAGGTAAACCAGGTAAAGAGGTTAATTGGTATCATGATTGGAGAAATGGGGAAATGGCTCTTATTCACAAGTAAGGTTAACCACTTTGTGAAACATGATTTACAAAGGGTATGTTCAGGAACACTTCTGCTTTGTTTTACACAGCATCCCAACTTTTTTGGTATTGAGATTGTACAACGGCAGCTCGAAAGCAGCATTGTGCCAGCAGACAGGCAGATACAAGACAGCAGGGAGTAGGGAGGAGCAACCACAGGCTGACAGTTTACCTCAAGACTTCTGGCTGCCTGGCAGGCTCATGGGATGAATCTGGGAGCCTACACTTTGTCTCCTCATTTTTGAAAACATATTAAAGGAAGCAAAGAGATATGAATTGATGGAGGGAGAGAGTAAAACAGAAGACAAATGAAACAAAGGGTGTGGGAAGGAACTTGAGATGAATTGAATTGTAAACAAGGGAGACATAATGAAATGACAGAAGAGAGGAGGAAATAAAATGAGTTAATGTCCCTTGCAAATCAAGTGCCTCTTATTCCCAAGGGGAGCTGTGTCATCTGCTGTTGCTGCCATCGCTGCTGTTGAGGGCTTTTTATTTTGAAGCAAAGTTATCATTTATGGTTTCTACGTTTTCACTTTTGCAGTGTCTGATGAGAGATTCAACTGTGCTGGTTAAGCTTGGCCTGTTATCCATTGAATGTAAACACTAGGGTGCAAAATCACCTTGTGTACTCATGTACTGAAACCTGTTTGATTGTTTAGGCGCTAAAATCTTCTGGGAGGTGTTTTTGTGTGGTGGGATAGAGGTGTCATCATTTACACATAAAACAACATTGTATGTGTGTGGAAGAAGGGGTACATCCCTGATTAAAATGCAGAATTAGTACTTGTTATAATTAATTAATTAAGTGTCATATAATTCCATGCTCCAAATGGCAGTAGTTTTTCACAAGGAATATTTCATTTATAATTGGTCCTCCTCTGCCATCCTCAGGTATGTTACAGTAACAGCAGGCAAACTGACTCATCCAGTAAACAAGCACAAATGAGCAGAATTCACCTATTAAATGGCTAATATAACTACACTCTCCTTCACTTTTTGAAACATACATTGATATGTCAAATATAATAATAATTATTATATAAACAAATAAATAATAAAATAACACCCAAGTGCATATTTGGGATTTTCTTTAGGCCACCCAAAGGAAATAAGTGCTTGATTAGCACATTATTGCTGATTACAGTTCATATTTATTGGCTGTGAAACCAAAGTGGAGATAATTTTCAATGCCACCAGGCATTTAATAAACAAAAAACTGTTTATGCCTGATGTTGCTTTTTAAAGGCCATGTTGCGATTAGAATGACATTTATAAATGCCTGGTGGTGATCAAGTGATCACATATATGTCGTGCTATGCTCTGTTTCTGATTATTTCAGATGGGCCAAAGGAGGTAATGTGATTCCAGATATGTCAGGTGACACCTATGAGGTTCTTGTGGATCACTCTTTCTTCACTGAACCTGTTTCCTGTGATGTCACCAATGCACTGGGCAACACCAACATAAGCAGGAATGTGGACGTCTACTGTGAGTGTTTGTCAGCTTCATCAAATGCCTTAATAAAGTGCTTGTGCGCATGTTGTAGCAGAAATTCATATATGAGTACCATGACCATGGCCAAAATGAACAGATAGAAGCCACCCCAAATACAAATTGGGAGAAATAAACAAAGGCAGTTAAAGTCCTGTGGGGTATACTACGAAGTGAGTTTCACCTACTCCGATTTAACTTGGGTTGCCAAGGCAAGTCGGGGTTGACAAACTCTGGCTGCCTCAGCTGGAGTTAATCGGTACTACGACGGTGATTAAGATGTTGGTTTGTTGAGTCCGTGTTAACTTATTCAGAGTCTGTGCGGCCTGTTCAGCAGCGCAGAGTTTCTGTTTGATGATTCGTCCTCCGTGATTTTCACAGGAAGAAAGCACTTTGATAATGTCAGGATATGAAGAGTTTTTAGAATTTACAGACACAGTAACAGACAGACAGAGTACTTTATTAATCCCTTTGGGGGGTGCCATCAGGGAAATTGACATCCTAGCTGTGAACCGATATTGACTGGCTTTTCCAAATGTCAAATCATTTTTCTCGACTAATTGTAGCAGAGGGGCGGGGCTTACACAGACTAATCTCAAGTTAACCATGAAAAAAACTGCTCTGAGCAGTTTAGAGATGCAGTACAAATTGCCATGACAACACACAAGTGCCCCCAGACGACAGTAGCTACATCTGAAATACCATAACGAAAGGGTGCAAGTCTTTATTTTTTTTCATTCCTGCAAACAGTCCTGCAAACAATAAAACCATTGCTAAGAAGTCTTGTCCTCTGCAGCAGTGTTAATTTAAAAAGGATACAAGTGTTGGGTTCGACATAATGCAGTAACAAAAATAACAATATAATAGTCTACAGTACAGGACAGAAAACAAGATGACTGTGTAGTATAATAGGATGAAATATACTTATCAGACAATGGAATCTAAAATAAAGACCAGTTTCAATATAATAAAGGTTGCATACTCTTTGCAGTAAAGGTAATTAAAGGCCCTGACAATCATTCATCATTATATTTTGTAAGGAAACACAATCAGTACCTGTTTGTTTGTTTGTTTGTTTGTTTATATATATATATATTATACACTGACTATATACTGTAAAATTAGAATATATTTGTATCATCGTTTTAATTTGGTTTTCTGTAAAATGTAAATTTAAGTACCCATACTTTCAAAACACAGCTAATTTCTGTCATGTGTCTGTGTAGTTGGGCCGAGGATGGCGGCAGAGCCCCAGTCTCTGCAGGTGGACCGGGGATCTAATGCTGTTTTCAACTGTGCTTGGACAGGAAACCCCTCTCTAACCATCGTGTGGATGAAACGTGGCTCAGGAGTGGTATGTATTACTCACGGACAAGTGCACTGTGCACAACAGTTCATTGTGACCAATTTAATAGACCATCAGAACAGTGATCTGGAGCTGCAAGAGGGTGGATGGAGATTCAGGCACTGTATTTGCATGGAGCCAATTTCCAGTGACATCATTAGTGTTTTGTAATGTTTTGAACATGTTGAGCCTCTTGTTAAATGTCAATATTACATTTCCTTTTGTGTCAGTGTAATTGATAGAAATGGCTTGAGTCTCTTCCAACCTCTGAAACTGTTTCACCCACAACAAAGGTGCTTAGCAACAAGAACACGCTGACACTGAAAGCAGTAAAGCAGGAGGATGCTGGGAAGTATGTGTGTCGGGCTGTAGTCCCTAGAGTGGGCGTCGGGGAGAAGGAGGTGTCGCTCACCGTGAATGGTAAGTACAATGGCCTTTCCTTTACTGAATGTGTATTGGACTTTGTTGAGTAGCAGATACCTGGAACAGATGACTTTTCATATTCTGGTGATTATTCCTCTGGTTCTGGCTATAAATCAGTGTTATACATTGCGATGATCTAAATCTTTTTTGTAGGATTATTTACAATGTACAATTTTAATAAAGATAAGATATTGCTTTATTAGTCCCACAATGAGGAAATTTACAATGTTAATATATATAATACAATCAAGCAGTTCCTCAATTTGCAAGACCCCCTTGAGTCATGTAATGTGATCACTAACAGCTTTGTGATAACAGTGTTTTATGCAGGCAACCGAAGACTAATTTACAAGCATGTTAGCTCATTGAGAACATCACAAGATGCAGTCCAAACAAAGACATGGAACCAATTCAGAAATTCAACAATTGAATAAATTCAAACCATTAGTGGTCAGTTAGATCCTAGATCCATCAATTTGGTGAGGCACCTATTTATCACCACAAAACATCAGTTAACAAAACACCCTTGGGATCCTCACAATCAGTTTCAGGTGGTCTAACCTTTTTCGTTGTTCTTTATGCTAGACATAATGTCTTCAGTATGTTCCTCTGTATTTTTCTAAGATAGCCGGCAAGATGGCCAAGATTTTAATGTGATGATTGAGTGTTTCTGCCTTGGCTGTGCCTCTGTAGGTCCTCCCACTATCTCCAGCACTCAGACCCAGCAGGCACTCTACGGGGAGAAGGGTCAGATCAAGTGCTTCATCCGCAGCACCCCTCCTCCCGACCGTATAGTGAGTCACTCATCCCTCCTAATTCTTTTCCATGTTCCAGTGATTTCATCAATGTGCAGAATGCATCTGAAATATCACCACACTGAAACAGAACCAATACTTTCACAGACCAAAATGTATGCTGCAAAGGTTAATATGCTACAGTTGCAATTTCATTAAATTTTTAAAACAGAATGACTATGTTTTTTGCAGTTTAAATTTTCTTTACACAGCAGGGAATCTGGCAGCTAACCGGTTGGAATCATTAAAAATTTGGCGTAGTACTTTTAGTACAAATAGTACATAGTACTACATAGTATTTTTCACATTTACCTGTAATGTGACAAAGTTTGATTTTTTCACATTAAGGGATTAATTAGGAAACATTAAGTGACAATTCTTGATGCCCACATAAGTCAGCACCATTAATTATCTTAATGTGTAGAGTAGGAACAATCAGGGGACACCAGGCCAACAACTACAACATCATGTTTTAAAAGAGAAACAAATTTCAGAGACACTGACACTTTCATGGACTGCCAGTCAGTCTGCTTGTAATGCTTCACAGTGCACTTCAGGTAGGGTGTGGGTGTTTCATGTTTTTGAACACAGGTGTCAATAAGCATTCACCATTTTGTAATAAGTGCGCTCCCACTAATGTGTATGCTTAGGCCTGGTCCTGGAAGGAGACAGTTTTAGAATCTGGGACCTCTGGACGCTACACTGTGGAGACAGTCAGTACAGAGGAGGGGGTGATCTCCACACTGACCATGAGTAACATCGTCCCTGCTGATTTCCAGACTATATACAACTGCACAGCCTGGAACAGCTATGGTTCTGACACTGAGATCATACGACTCAAAGAACAAGGTGAGGACAAATTCAAGCTGCTGATATTCAGCGACTGACAGATATTTCCAGCATACATGTCTGGATTCCAATCAAGATGTAGCATTAAAAGTTCATGTTTATGTTCTTTGTGTAACTGCAACTGAACAACAATACACAGAGTCAGCAGTTATGTTAACAATAATGACAATTTTACACACACATTATTGATTGATACTTGCAGGAGTAGTCTGAGTGTTAGCAGCTGGCTAGCATCTGTGTTTGAAGTATGATGCTCTGAAATGACTGAATTATGTCTTTTTATTTTATTTTCATTTTGTAAGGACAGTCTTTTAGCATCAAAATCACAATATATATTTCAAAGCTACCTATTGTCAAGGAGACAGTACTGTACTAGTAAAGACCTGGACTGAGTTGAACTTCGCTTCCAAATTTAAGTGCAACCCAGTAAAATCAAACTATAACTTTTGTCTTTGAAGTGCCTCAGTTGAGTTAAGTCTCCTGACCAGCCCGTCAAACCTATCATGATATCCACAGAGATATCAAATAAATCCTTGGTCGAGCCGTTTGTGTTCATGGTAATTGTCCTTAGTGTGTAAAGAGTAAACACTGGCCTCGAATAATACACAACAAAACTAATTATGTGCTATGTGCTATTGAAAAGTTTGTGCTGTATTTTTCAGAGAATCTGGGACTGGCTGTCATCATTGGCGTGGCATTGGGAGCCTTCCTTGCCCTCTCCATCCTCTTGGGGACCTTAGGTGCTTTCTGCTGCAGCAGATTCCAGAGAAGTACGATCCCATTGAATTAAAGCTTTGGTTCAGACAAAGATACCAGAAATCTATGTTAACACTTGGGAAGTAAAACACATAGAGAGAACAGTACAGAGATGGTTTATGTTAACTGCTCTTTTGTTACTCTCTTCAGAGGATGTTCATCTGGTCATGTCGTCTCTTCCTGTGTCCCTTTCCCGCCAGAGAGATGCGAAAACAGAGAGTAAGGCCTTTAATAAACAGTGTTGAATGATTCTATGCTCTCAGTATGATAAGCAGTGACCACAGATACTTCTACTGCAGTGGTTCTCATGATGTTAATAATGTAATTTGCTTGCAAAACAGGTTTAACCAACCAGCGAACAAATAAAAAAATCTTCCTGCTGCAACATTTAAAAAGTCACTCAATTCCAAGGGAAAACACAGACCTGGCAATAGTATTTTTCAATACTAAAGAAGTTCCTCTGACAAAAATCTAAATTCAACATAACGTTTTATATATCAGTCATTTTACATACACTGTGTACATCAAATAAATAAATACTAAATACTCTTAACACGTTTTCTCGACAGAGAAGTAGCAGAAACCAGACAGTTGTGAAACCTGTCAGATACACTAACACATTTTGGACAACATCAGCTACACCAGAAAAAAGTGCTTTTTGCATGCATGCCAGTGTTTCAATATCACACTGCAGTAGGCTGGAAAGAGTGTTGTGTATGCACCACAGTCTTCATTACCACTGGCGCTGTGAGATCTGAGGAAAGCTGTGGCTTTTGAAGCTGTAGTAAGATAAGATAAGATAAACCAGTAGTGGTGCATTACACCGGGATATTGTGTAATACAGGACCAATGCATCTATCAGCCCACACCATTCAGCTGCACTGCTCCATCTCTTCTTCTCCAGATCTCAAAGGAGTGGTTTCAGCAAAAAATGACATTCGGGTGGAGATCGTCCACAAGGATCACAACGCAGCACGGGAGAGCGAGGAGCATACAAACATCCAGCAGATGATAGTGAGTGCTCTGATGCAGGCTGTAGTCCTCAGCTCGTCAAATACTGATATGCATTCTCTGAGGCTTCCTATACTGTGTACAACTACTGACGACCCTGTTTAACTATGATGCAGGTCGACCATGGGGAGTTCCAGCAGGAGCCTGTGCTGAAGCAGCTGGAGGTGCTCCAGGAGGAAGAGAAGGAGTTCCAGCACATCAAGGTGGGCGAGCACTGAGAATGTTTTGGTCAAACAGCAGGGAATCCAACAGTCCAAGAGAAATCTAATGGCTCAGATTGAGAGAGCCGATGACAATTTATTCACAGAGGCCAAGAGTGACTGTTAGCATCTGATTGAGTAAGGAATAAGATAAGAAAAGATAAACATGCCAGGCCTAAGACGAACATTTTTTGTATAGTGTCAAATCATAACACAAGTCATCTCAAGGCAATACCAAGCAGGTCTAGGCCATATTCTGTATAAATAAGTCAAAGTCTAATGGGAGAAAGTACATACGCTTTTCAGAAGTGACACTTTCAAAGTCATTTTTTATAGTTCATTTTCATTATATTCAAGAGTCATTTGTCACAAGCATTTGTCCAAAACATTACATTTAAGAACAATTAACACTGCATTCCTCTTTCACAAATGCCAATCAAAAGTAGGCAAGTTGTACATCTTCTGCAAATTGGGACATACACACAGAAGAGATAGACAAAGATAGAGATTAATGGTTGCCTCTCCCTTCTAATTTTCCTTTTGAACCCTTTTGGGAAAATTCTTACAGATGACCACTAAAGCTAATTAGTTTATAAAACTCGTATTTCTCTTTTAGACAACCAGGTTCTTTCTACTGTTTCAGAGTAATTAAAAGCTCCCCAAAGTCGCATCTGAATCCTTGTGAAGAAATTCATCAGCCAGCTCATTAGGCAGAAGACTGACACTACTGTCTGTAATAGGGCAGCTACAGCTGCGATGCTGCATTAAAGCTTTTAGAATTACATTCACACTCACATTTTAACATTCAATTATTAAACAGTAAGCATTTGAATAAAATGAAACAGTACATTTTGTTTCTCTGTTCTTTGAATATGAGAATACTACACTCCGTCTCACATTAAAATCTGCAACTTTGGGGCCTTGTCTCTGATCCAGATATTGTGATGTGGATGTTCTCAGAGATAACGCTCATGATTCCTTGTTGATATAGTGTTTAACATTTTTGCACAGTAGCAGAGAGAGGGAGAGAGAGAGAGAGAGCAATGATGCACAAAGCTGTGCAGTCTTGGAAAAGATGCAAATACTTTGATAGACAATTGAATGTATAAATATAGCCTGGAATATAGCACACATGTAGATATTGTACGGTATTAATTATGGGCCTCCTAAGGCAGATGACTCACACCACTAAAGCATGTCATCTTGCTTTTTCATGTTGCACAAATTAATTTATTGTTTTTCCTTTCTTTCTTCTTCATTATTCCATGTTCCAATTTTCTTTTGTGGATTTAATTTTTACCATCAGAGGAGAAAGTGGAGAGACAGATGAGAAAACCACTTCTTGTTTTGCATTTGTATGTCTTTTGAGTGCTGAAGTTTACATAGATAGATACAATATGTCTCAGAAATAGCCTTCACGTACTGTAAATGCACCTGTGAGTAAAAGAAAGCATTGATTCACCAATATGAGGCAACAAACACAAACTGCCTTGTTTTGTCTAACTACAACCTTTGGAATAAACCTATTTTTGGTTCTTTTGCATTGTTAAAGGACCCAACCAATGGCTACTACAGTGTCAACAGCTTCAACGAGCACCACACCACCCCCACTGTCTCCCTCACCCCCAGCCAGACACCTGAGGTAGTCCGAAGCCCACCACCTGGAAACATGACTATCGGCAAGCAGCGGGTGCCCACAGGCATGTCCTTCACCAACCTCTACAACACCCTGGGAGCTGGTCCCAACCGCCTGTATGACTACAGCCAGCGCTTCGTCCTGGGCATGGGCAGCAGCTCCATCGAGCTGTGTGAGCAGGAGTTTCAGCGGAGCTCGCTCAGCGACTCCAGCTCTTTCATCGACGTACAGTGTGACAGCAGTGTCAGCAGCTACAGCAAGCAGGACGGCTATGTGCACTTTGACAAGGACAGCAAGACCTCAGTGTCATCCTCCTCCCACTATTCTCAGTCCTCCTCCCAGAACTCAGACCTCACCAGGCCTCTGCAGAAACGCATGCAGACCCACGTCTAACAATTTGTGAGGTCTTGACTGGAATAAAGATGAAAGGATGTTCCAAAGAGCCAATTTACCCACACAGATTAGATGTTTTGTAAGTGATTAATTAATTGGTATTCCAACAGGAAGACATGACATGGTTTGCAGACGCCAACTTTTGAAGCTATACAATTAGCTGAAACAGCTGGAATCAAAGCGCAACTTCTTAATCATGAGCCTGAAAAAAGAAAAAAAAAAGTTCATGACTTTCATTTGTCTGGTTTGTCTGTTCTCTACACATACGTTGACAACAAACACAGTGGTTTGCTGCTTTCACCACAATGTCATATGCAGCGTGTACAATGCAGATTGATGGTTGGTTACCATGAGAATATCAGACAAAAAATAATCAGAGAAGAATCACTTTTTGTATTAATGACAAACTCTGGGAGTTGCGAGCTCAGCTACCCTCCCACTGTTCCGAGCAATGAGGATATTAAAATCATAAAATGGCTTTCCTCATGAACACCTTGGAGGGAAAAAAATCAGTGAGTTTGCACAGCAGAAAGCTCTGTCTTTATTTCTCGTACATCACTTCGACCGACATCTTGATGGCTATAATGCAGCTAAAGAAATGGGTGTCTCATTTTTATAACGTGCTGGACATTGTTTGGATCTTTAATGTCCTTTAATTATTTTCTGAACATTGTGAGAATTTCTTTACCTTTCAGAATATGCATTGGAAAGAATCATTCCTCATCTTGTGCAATGCACTTTAAGGGTTTTTTTTTTTGTTGTCTTTTGTTGTTTTTTTAAATTCAGTCACCTGTTGCTTTCTTCCTGAAAGTATCTAATGGTCTTACCTTTATAAGAGTTGCCCAAGGGAATTGAGATCTCTACTGTTCCCCATGTACTTTCAGTTGCCAGGGCAGGTTTGTCATTTTATTATTTGGCTGATAGTGTGCTGTTTACACTAGAACTCAACACGACTAATTCACCATGTTGTGTACTCTGATTTGATCACTGAATGACAAAGGGTGAAGACAAAGTGAGATTCTTGCCAACTTCAATTTTCTGATTGATTGATTGGACAACTGCACTAGAAATGGAGAAGAAAGCACAAAGTGGTACACGGCATAGCTACTCATGTTCAACAAATGAAAATAACTGAACAGCAAGGGTTGATGTACTAATTACTTACAAATGTATGAGGCTCACTCTTACTGTGTAATAAAATTAATCTCATTGCTGTCCCATCACTGTTGGAAAATGCTACCTTACATTTGGGGATCTCTGCTCTGAACATACATTATTGTGCATAAAGAAAGATTTTGTGTCAGCATTGTGTTTTGATTAAAAAAAAACTACAATACCTCATTGCTACTTGATTGCATTTTTGTTCTCTGTGGTCTGAATTACTGATGTTTGATTTTATACTGTTACTTGGATTTTTGCCCGAGCACAATCTTCTTGCCAGAGACCTGTCATAAGACAACTGAGTAATTAATTCTCAGTTATGGAGGTTGCTACTAAGTTCTTGACTTGTGTACAGTAACCCTACAAAGGAGGACCCACATTTCCAAAGGATCCTCACTCATCTATGGAAGTGGGAATCAAAATTTGCTCAAATTGTGGCACGTCCCCAGTGGTTGCAGTTGACTTTCCTTCTCATCCTGTTGCTCCTGAGCCCATCATTCCTACCTCCTCAGCCCCAATTTCCCACCTACCAGCCTGCCTCCCAGTCAGCTAGCCTTCAGTCTGCCACTGAACCTCCGCTGCCCAGCTCCTTGTCTGACGTCTCTCCAGTCCCTGGGTAAGATAAGATTAGATAAACCTTTATTCGTCCCACAGTGGGAGTTCTCACAAATGGCCATTGCCAAGTCTGCTCCTGAGTTGGCTGAAATCGCTCTAGTTCCTGCGTTGGCTAACGCCTCATCAGTTCCCAAGCCCATTGGGCCTATGGCATCCCTGCTCTTGGTTTCCCATCAGTGGCCCAGACAACTCCTGCTCCTGGTTCTCCATTGGTTGTGACAGACTCCTGTTGCTGGTTCCAGCCGTCAGCCTCCAGTCCTGCAGCCCTGTCCTTGGCTTCCTGCTTGACTCTCTAGCTGCGGATCCTTGGTCTTTGGTCCTGTGTGGGTAGTGGTAATTAGGCGCTTGTGTCTGACACCAATACCAACAACTGAAGTTTTTTAGAGGATATATCATAAACTGACTCATGCTTATACTTATACGTATATACCACTTATAAATGTATTCACTGTGTTAGGCCATCAAATTGATCAAAAAATTAAATACATCAAAAACAAAAAATAAAAGTATTTAATAAAATTTTATCTTTTGTCTGTGTTAAAGTTAATATGTATACTTATGATTTACTTTAGCCAAGTTTTTGCTTTCCAGCTATATTGCTCAGGCAGAGAATGCATCCTCCTCCGAAGAATGTATTTGTCATGTATATAATGGCTATGTCAGCAGGGAGGACAAGCTTATACAGGGATACTCTCTGAGGGACACTGAAAATGATGCAAAGACTTGGCTACTTGTATGTGTGCCAACAGATGACATTTTAGTGAACAAAAGCTGAGAGACTGGCCCTTTCATTTTGTCAAAGACGCAAATTTTTTTGTGTGCCAATCAAACTGCTAAAGAGAGCTCAGTGTGACAGCACCCAGTCTAGATTGATTTCACTCCGGATAAAGGATCCCCAAACTGTTTTCTGCTGAGAGATCACTAGCTTTATCATAGTTTCAGCAAAATACCAACTTTCGAAAAATAGGATTACTGTTTCCTGTGATCTTATTAAAGCCACCAACACTGAGGGTGATGATACATTTGACCTACTAACATGAGGATAACATGAACATAAAGAAACTTAATTTGTCAAACATAAGGAACTTGAACTCATTCTGAACTGTGTTACACCTCACACGCACAGGGAAGGGAATTCAAGTCATTGATTACCACTGAATATAACTCAAACATATACTAAATTACTTCACTGTGTAAGAGATTTATTGACAGAATGATATGCCAACAAAAACGACTTCGAAATTGTCACACCCATGCACAAGATTTTGACTAATTAGCTTTGTTTGCCCAGGATATCTCACTGGGATCAGGGTGTTTTTTTAAGATAGAAACCCTAGAACAAATTACATCCATCATCATTACTGACCATATATCAATAAGTAGAACATTAAAGCGCCTCAAAAGAATGATTGTCTCTAACTTCAGTTTCTCTTAAACTCTTAAATTGCCCCTCAGGGATAAAAAAAAATGTTTTCTTGAATTGAATTGAATTGTTAATGTTGAAAATCATCCCACTTAAAAGTTCCATGTTCGTAGAAACCAGTCTGTTCAAAATCTCACCAGCTTTGATAGCATTTTGTAAGTCCTTCCATAAAGTGAAACAGCAAGCCTTCCAACAGTAATCGTATGATTTGCAAAACAGTGCAAGAGACAAGCATCCTTGCTAACATGACAAACAGGTTGAATCAAAACAGGTTCATATCATTGTGTTTCTTACCCTCTGGACAATTGCGGTGCGGGACACTCTTGATGGCTATTAGCCAACAGTGAAGTGATGTATTACTTCCAGTTTGCTCCAAATTCTTGTAGTTACAATTTATGTGGATTAGCAAAATAGAAAAAAGAGGTTGCCATTTCCTCTCAGTGCTCAAATTCCTTCCTTCCAACAAAGGAACTCAACTGAATGCCTTGAACTGTGGAGGGTCACTACTGTCCAGTAAGTTGCATTGGCAGCTTCTTGTTTATACATGAAGACCCTGCTGGACCAAGAGAACAGAGATACACTTAGTCCGATGAAACAAACAAATTAATGGCAAATAACACCTGATTAACTGTACTCTGATAACTTAAGACAAACTGCAAAATGCAACGTCAGATACTCATAAGTTGTTTCAAATGTATCCATCATGGAGGCTGATGTTGCAGTGCAGGACAGAGGTGTTGAGAAGCTTCCACAAAGGCAAACCTTTATTGAAGCTAGAGTGAAATTATCTTGGTGATGATAGCCCTCTGTGAAGAGGAAAAATACATGTGGGTGGATTTTCAAACAGTCAGATGACAGAGAAACCAAACAAGTGTCTCTTTTGTTTTCCATTAGGCCTAAGAGATATGTTTGCTCAGAACTGCCACTGCAATGTCCTCTCCGTCTCATATTCCATTCTCACAGGATCCCTGAGTGTCCTATGTGTGGGTCACACTGCGGCAAGCCTGACACATATACTGCCGTCCGTATGGAAGACGGGACAGTGAGGACCGACTAATCCCGTGAAACTCCATGAACTTTGCTTTCTTTTTCTTTGTTCTCTTTATGTGTCCAGTAACCAGGAATCAAAGTTGTGGGGACAGGTAGGAGGCCGGCAGCAGCTCACAGCCCCACTAAGCAGATTGCCTGCTGCTGTGCTGACTGAGGCCTGCTGCACACAAAGCATGAAAAGTGTGGATTCCCGGGGCCGAGGGCCCACGTGATGGGCTCTGCGCTCCCCGACCAGCCTGGGGAGAATGGAATGGCTCAGTCAGCAGGCCAGGGCCACAGGAGCGATGAAAAGATAATTCCCCCCCCCCTGCACTGCTGCTGGACCTCATGCGGCGTCAAACCATTTGTGAGCAGTGACACAGCCAGATTGGGCCAAAAGGATATGAGTGGGAAACTTCAAAACCTGCTCATGTTTCTGTGAACGTGAAAGGATTTGTATTACACATTCAAATTTGATGGACTTTCCCATGTTCGCTTTTGGGCAGCCCCCTTTTTTGTTGACATGTTCAAATAATGAATCTCTTATGTGTAGGATCCCTTTTCCCCCCCTGCTCCTGAGTCCTGTTTCTAGTTGTCGGGTAGGGATGCTGTGCCGGCCATTCCATCATCTGTTCCAATCTTATGGAGAACCGCTGACTCGCTGGCTTCCAGGAGACAGGGTGAGTGGTTCTACCTCTCGAGCGCAATGGTCTGCATTTTTAATTCAAGCTGTAAGGGACAACACCATCTGCTGTCAGAGCTATAGATGCTAACTGCAAACTCGCTGCAATTAGTCCTTTAATTTAGCTCTTTCCTCAGGACTGAGACTCCGTATCTGTGACGGACAGCGATTATGCGATGAAAGGTTTTCAAAGGACAATGAGATGTGCACACAGAGATAAGACTTTATACTTACAACATCATGTCTTATGAAGCTGATGCCAAAACTGCAAGTGTTTGAAAATAATTCATTGGGACATCTGTCTGATCTGATTCTGTTTGGTAGGCATGTGATAGATGTTCCTCTGAAGTCAAACTTGTCAGGAGAAAACTGAAATCCCTTCAACATTAGTACAGAATATTTTGGGTTTTTCTCAGTAAAAATAAAGATTGTGAAATAATAAATAATTATATTTTCTGAAGTGACAGGTGACTCGCATGAAATTGGTTTCTTAGATTAAGTGTCATTGTCTTGCTCTGTTTCAGGTGCTGAAATGGAAAATATAATTTTGATTCTTTTACTACTTAGTAAGGCCTCATCAGTTGGAGCTCAATTCAATGGATACAACTGTGACGCCAACTTTCATAGCCGCTTCCCTGGTGAGGAACTCAAAGAATCACACTTTTTTTTTAGAATTAGTGGATGATATTTAAATGCAAAAATGCTTTTAAGGCAAAGTTCTCCTCAAACTATCTACATTTTTCCAAAGAGGGGGCAATGAATTTTTAGCATCATTGTTTTGGAGTATTATCCATATAACAAAATCTTGTGACTATTTTTTTTTTCTGTACACCTGCGTGTGTGTGTGTGTGTGTGTGTGTCTTGCAGCGGAGAGGGACATTAGTGTGTACTGTGGCGTGCAGACCATCACCCTCAAGATCAACTTTTGCCCTGTCCTCTTTTCCGGCTACACGGACACTGATCTGGCCCTAAACGGTCGCCATGGAGATGCTCACTGCCACGGATTTATCAATAACAACACTTTTCCCACTGTCGTAATTTTTAGCATCAGCCTGGCCACACTGGAGTCCTGTGGCAATTCCCTAGTGGTAAGAAGAACAGGAGAGCTGTAATCGATTGTTTTACAGATTTTACAGTATTACTGTCAGCATCACTGACACTGCACACTGTTGATGATGGAGTTGGATTTGGTACTTCAGCAGGTAATGCTGTTTAGATAATTAAAAATATCAGTAATATAAGCTTTAAAAAAAATATTTAAAAATTAATGGGATTAATGGGATCCTAGAGGCCCTGTCAGGAGGATGGTTAAAATAACCAATTCTTTAAACAGTTTAAATGGAGTTAATATGAAACTTTGCTAAGCGAGTTGGACACAACAAGAGACAGTTCATGAAGGGTCTGTTCACAGTTGGGGATTAGTGAGGCGCATCTGTCTGCTCAGTAGTATGGTTGATGGTGGTTGGTTAGTGAGCCAGGAGGAGTGTTGCCCATGCTGATGTTGTTCACTGCAGGTCTCCACAGCTCAAGGACCAAACGCTTACGGTAATCTGTCACTGGTGCAAATTGGAAACATATCAGGGTACATCGACACCCCGGATCCCCCCACCATCATCAGTTACCTGCCAGGTCTGCTGTACAAGTTCAGCTGCAGTTACCCACTGGAATACCTGGTCAACAACACACAGCTAGCCTCGTAAGTCTCATTCAAATTATTACGTCCACTTAAATTGGTTTTAATGTGCCCAACAAGTGGGACTAGAAATACCACAACTAACTATACAGTATAATTCAATGCATTGCCACATGTCTGAAACTAATAACGCAGCCTTGAAAAAAATATGTGCTGTTTAATTTTTGTATCAGAGAAGTGCTGATTCATTTCTATGGTAATTTCTGAGGCTGTGGTTAGTGATCTTTTTTTTTCAATTATGCCAACTGGTTTAACAAAATAAAAGAAGCATCTCAAATATATAATGAATACAATAAAAATACAGCTGTACTGAACTTCTGGTATTTTGTCTCAAAGAACAAAATATGGACCATTGAAAAAAATGTCAACATTTTTTACACATTTTATATCATAATCATTTAAGTTAATGTGTCCACCTCCTCTACTGAAAAATTAATAGAACCAGTCACTGGATCTCATGGGAAGATTCTCCCACGTAATTATTCAGGGCCAATGTTTACAGCAATTCTAATTCAAATGAATAAATATTGATATGAAAATAGAGGGATTTTTTGTCAGAATTTGAATTGAAGACTATAAAAGGCTGTCTAAAATCCACCAATATGTCAACCCCACTGAATAAATCAAAGCGAGAGATTGAACTCCGGTTTGGTTATTTATGAATATTAGTAGGTATGCTCACAGAATTATCTGATCTAAAATGATGTGAATGTCAAGCAAAATAGATTTGGCAGCTTTGATCTTTTTTATCTTTATTGAAGGTCATCTGCTGCAATCTCAGTGAAGGACAGCAATGGTACTTTCATCAGCACATTGAATCTACTGCTTTACAATGTAAGTTCACATCAGTCAAGTCTAAATATCTGTTTTTTTTTCTGCTCTTGGGAGCTGAGACTGTTGCACTAGAGATAAAGCTAAAACAAAATCATATTTAGTCAGCATACATCAAAGAGCTTAATTAACTCTACAGCCATGTTATCTCTACTTTTTACATATCTAATTCCAATGATGTATGTACTCAGAAACCCTTTCATGAAGAAGGCAACAAATAACCTTGAATACTGTAATTGGTGACTGACTGATGATAGTCAGCCTTTACCCTCAGTTCATTTTTGTGTTAACTAAAGTGAATAGGAATCTATGGAAGCCAGATAATAGATCTATGTAAATCACTCTCATGAAGTTAAGGAAGGACTCAGGAAATGTGACAAATATATTGAAATATTCTGTTTATGCACAGGACTCATCATACATTCAGCAGTTATCCATCCCCATGGCAGGACTGACGCTGAAGACGCGGGTGTTTGCAGCTGTAAGAGCTTCTAACCTGGATAGGAGGTATTCAACATCTAACCATTCAGTCTGAATAAATCAACAGCAGACCATGTTTACTTTTTATCAAAATTGCAGGTTTTTAACTTGAAGCCCTCTACAGAAGTAGAGTAGGTTACCCTATCACTTTATGTTGTCCACTGTCATTTGTCACCTGGCAAGTTGTTGGATTTTTCTATACTGAAAATAATGCAATTAGTACAAGCACAACGTAACAATCCCATACATATGCTGGCTGTGCAGGGCTGTAAAATGACATGACATTTAGGTGATTCAGAAGCAGAGTAGGGATTTCTGCATGGAGAAGGAAAAACATCTGAAGCGGTCAAAACTCCAACTCCTCCTAAATAACAACTTTATTGCCTCTGATATGGCCCACTAGCCAAACGTTGACAATAAAGTTGTTGTTTATTCTACAATAAATGTAAAAGTAAAAGGCTGTCAAGATGGCGGCAAGTGCAGATGCAGCCCAGTGTTCTCACGGCACAACACATGGGACACAGACATGAAACGTTACATAGGTGGGGCTGAGGAGGTTTTTTTAATTGCTCCACAAACTACATGTTTGTCGTGTGTGGTTGTGTGCTAGCTGTGTTTGGACTGTAAACCTTTTTTCTCGTGTGCTTTCAACTGTGTGATCCAATTCCATATTGGTTGATCGGGTGTTGCCAAGTTTGACATTGCAAAGGACAAAGTGCTTAACAGATTGCTATTAATCATGGCCGAAGACCTCCCACCCCCAAAAAGTTTGCGTCCCTCCTGCTGGCTACATTGACAGTAATTTTCCACATAGATGAATGGCTTCAAGTTTGCTTACTGACTTTGGCCAAGTGATAATGCAGATGCTTATGCAGGGTTTGGAAGCGTAGGTTTAATTAACTGGTAATAAATTAATTAACTCGATCAATTTAACCACAGGATCGTGGATACTCATTGATTTGATTTATTTATTTTAATGTGCAGAGTAAAAATACCCGCAAGGTCATAGATATATAATTTCAGTTGAACCTGTTGGATAGAAATGTAGCTGCGCAGAGAAGAAAAAAAAAAAAGACAAACTGTGAAAATGGAAATGAGCAGCACAATGCCCTTGTTAGGGGGCCTCCGTGTTCAGTAGCACCTTCAGTTAATTATAATAGATGCGTTGTGCTGTGGGAATGCTGCGACAGATGGGTCGCGCCACGCTCTGGAGGAACTGAACAGAGCTATCAACAACCAGCTGGATTCATGTTCAGAGGGAACTGTGATTGTGGAAGGAGACTGTCATCACACAGGACTAAAGAAGATACTACCCAAACTCTGAAAAACTGTTAATTTCACAACCATAGACAAAAATATTCAACAACTTTACACATTCTGTGAGCAAACAAAACCACCCACCTTTACACCTTGATTTAGCAGACAACCTCACACTGGAACTGACTCCATTCTACAAACATCTAATCTAACAGGACCAGCAATTAAAACTGTGAACCTGCAGTGAGAGTTTGCACAGGGGGAAGATAGTGGAATTCATATCATCTGTCGCAGGTACAACCATGTGAAGAGGTATTTAACAGGCTACAAGACTAGCACCTCACAGATCAGCCATCACTGCAGTTCCTGATGCCCTGAACCAGTCCACACTTTGACAACCAAACAGCAAAGCCAGAGCTGAAATTACACTGCCAAAGGAGGAGCATGTACTCGTCCTACAGCGCCACCAGGTGGGATCCACTGTGATAGAAATAGGCATCGCCATTGTAGCAGGACCAGACAGGGCACCAGGCTGCACATTGAAGTCATGTGCTGACCAACAAGCACGGTCAACTGACAACGGTTAAACGCCTTAATGATTCTCGCCAAGTTGCCCTAACACCAGCGGTTATGAGCTTTGAGAGGCTTTCACTATTTCAGACTGAGGTCATCATCCCGACTGACCTGGATATCCACCAGCTTGCTTACAGAGGAAACAGATCCACAACTCTGGCCCACCTCAAACATCCAAATACATATGTCAGGATGATATCCATTGACTTTAGCTCCACCTCCTCCTGATGACACCACCACAATGGGTCTTATATCCGACAGTACAGAGAGGTCCAACATCTGGTGCAGTGGTGTTGAGACAATAACAAACAACAAAAACCAAGGAGCCACAATGTATGCTACGTGTCTACACAAGAGGGAGGAACAGCTTCTTCCCCATAACCTCTATTAATCCCCACCCTTCCACAGTTGAGGACTGAAGACTGAATACATATTAAAACTGAAAAAAAAAATCTTGTTACTACATTGTATCAATGTTGTAATAGCTAGTATCTTACTTATGATGCAATCCCTGTTATACTGCACTGTTGCTGTTCACTTTCAATGCATAAGTGCCTATTAGATGTTATATACAGACAGTGGACACTTCTTTGCTCAAGTGTCTCTATTGCTTTTTTTATCTAATTTGTTCTGCAATAACTTTTTATGCTGCACTGTTTGCACTGTCACTGTTGACCTGCTTTATCCAAGTGCCTTTATTATTGACAGACAGACAGATGCTGATTCATCATATTTTTATGATATATTTGTAGTTCTATTGTGTTTCCTCTGTTTCTATCTTGTTATTTATTGCCTCTGGTCTCTGAGTT
The DNA here is from genome assembly GCA_037975185.1 of Centropyge bicolor. NCBI lineage: Eukaryota > Metazoa > Chordata > Actinopteri > Pomacanthidae > Centropyge > Centropyge bicolor. The sequence continues at coordinate 2,420,543 of JBBMOC010000016.1, read as the reverse complement.
AGTTGTATACCTAAAATGACAAATAAAGGATTCACTAATCCTTAATGTTCAACAGATGGAACATTCTAATGGACTACTGTTACACCACGCCCTCTGGAAATCCTAATGATGACCTCCGCTATGATCTTTTCTTTAGGTAAATCAAATTGAAAACAGATATGCGATTTTGTTCAGCTCTGATTTTTATGTTAATCTCCTTTCTAATGATGCTTTCTAATTTCTTTCTCCTTGAACCAGCTGTGAAAAAGACCCCCAGACCACTGTCTTTGAAAATGGGAAGAGCCAAATGGGCCGCTTTGCCTTTGAAGTATTCCGGTTTGTAAAGCACAAGAACCAGAAGATGTCCACCGTCTTCCTGCACTGTGTCACTAAGCTGTGTCGAGCAGATGACTGTCCGATGCTCATGCCAGTGAGACTGAACAAAGGACCCCTTTACATGCAACATGACAAACTATTAGGATAAAATATCACACAAATTAGTCAGTGCCTCTCTCTATCTATAGCTTAATTACTTGAGGGAAGCATGTGGTGAAGAGACTCCAAACCTCACCTGGATTCACCTGATTAGCTGTCAAACATACATACACATAATCATCTATGGTGCAAAGTAACTAAGTAGATTTATTTGACTGCTCTAAAGTACTTGTAGTTTGTTTACTACCATTTCCATTTTCTCTTAGTTTATACTAGAATATGCTACGTTGTACTCCACTACACTTATCAATTCCCAAGTCAGAATGCAGACTGTCCATAAGTTTGTACATATCACAAAATTTGTTAACGAGAGGTCAAACCATTCAAATATTAATTACAAAATTCATAGCGTCAGGCTTTACATATAATTTTGAGGTGTTTGATGACAGCTGGCATGTCTCTCATTAAAGTTAAACTTGTGATATTATCTGTCAGTTAAGGAAAATGTCAGATATATTTCTCAGATATTATTACATTACAGGCTATTTAAATTGCTTTCCTGCTCACATTTCCAAACAACATATAACCCATGTAAGACTAATGGATGATATGAACCATTCTGTGTGTGTGTCTCCTGAATACTTTCTCACCACCGTCACCGTTTGTTTTTTTTTCATAGATCTGTGGCAGCAGGAAAAAGCGAGATGTCTCAGAGGCAAAGGAATCAAACAGTGCAGCTGGGAATGCTGTCCTCACTGCCGGGCCTATCATCACTCGGAGTGGTACAGATTGAGAACACTCCTCTGTTATTCCTTTTTCTCAGCATCTATTTCCCATCAACCAAACTTCTCTTCCTGATCTTCTCCAAACAACACTGTTAAAGTTTAATCAGCCTGTTCTCCCAACCTCAAAAATAATACTTAAGAGTACAGCACCATCAGCTCTTTTAATTCTTTCAAGCTGGACAATTCTTCTTCTTTATCGTAATTTCTAACAGTTATACAAAGTGTATAAATCTGCACTTATTTCCAGATTGGTTATAGTAAAAGTTACCTAAGTGTGTAAAACTGGGATGTTGACTCAGAATGACAAATTATCTGGACGAGCTATAGATAGCCAGATAGCACCTAAAGGCATCCTGTAACATATAAGAAATTAACAGCACACAAATAAAGTATATTGTATTGCACTGTGCAGTAGAGTGTATTGCTGGTACCCTTAAATGCCCTTTTCTTTTTTTCCCCAGATGAAACACCAACAAACAACTCACAGCTGGGTAAGCTTTCATATATAGTTGTCTCATATACTCTTTTGCATTATTATGTCTTATTATTTGGTGATGTTTGATGAATGGCGGGATTGATTTTAAGTGCCCTTTTCCCTGGACTGCCATTTCCAATGCCACTTCAATCAGTTATTTTCCGACATAAAACATAATTCCTATTAAAAACAAAGACGGAGAGAACAAAAGCAGTGCATTGTATTATGTATGGTACAGGCAAAAACAGCATTATTTTCAGTAGAGAAAAAGTGCAGCTGTTCCTGTGCTCCAAATACAGCATGTGTTTATTTCTTTATTGCTTTGTTATATTCTGGCCTATTAGATTTTAATGTCAGTGAAGAAGTCGGTATCTCTGGTGTTATGATGGATTCTCTTCCTGCTGTTTCGGATGGCCGAATCTTTTTTCTGTTATCAAACCCACTGAAGCTGAGGTGGAAATATCTCATGGTGACATTAAAAGTTAAACTGAAATTAGGGAGTTTTTTCAGGAAGAAAAAAAAACCCATCAAAAAATCTGGACTGAGAGATGCTCAGTGCATTTACCAATGTCTGTTTCTGTTTGAGATATTCTTATTTATTAAAGGTCAATTTAAGAGTGAGTATTGAAAAGGTGGTAGAATAAACTGTATTGTTTCTTTGTGCTTGTGCTGCTCTAGCCCATCTGAAAGCTCCAATGTTTCAGATGAACACAGTGACGAGTGCGCTCATCTCAGGCGTCATCATCCTGGGTGTCATGAGCGTTTGCTTCTTCATCTTCTCCCTCACCCTCCTGAAAGGCAAGAGCACTCCTGTGGGCAGCCTGTCTGGAGTCCGCAACCCAGTTTTCAACTGACATCCGAACCCAACGTATTGCAGACACTCCTCCACAACCAACAGTGCCAGGGGGGCAAACAACAGATGTGACATGATGTTTGTGCATGTAGCCTTTTTACAAGACAGTAAAAGCAAAATGGTGATTTTAGAAATTGTTAACAGGTCTGTAGTGTAGATGTAAATTGGACTTTTTATATGTTGTTCTATACTTTGTGTTTTAAACCATCAGGCAGACTAGGTCTCAACCTGCATGCGATCATTTGTCATGCAGCTTTAATCCACATAGTGGAGACACTCATAATATAATTCAATACCTCAGCTTTACAGCTTTCAATTGCAGGGTGTGGAATCAATTGCAAGGCTTACAGCATAGTATTGCATGATGTAACAGTAAATCTCACACTTCTACTAAGAGGTCAAAATAAAAGAACTCGTCATTGAAAACACAACTTGAGAGAATGAAGGAAATTGTATTATATATAATTAAAAATGAAAACCTTGCTTGAATGTTAAGCTTAATTTTTTCTTGACATGAAACTTAACTTTTAAAAGTATATTGATATAATAATTGGAATAAATGTTTAATTTATGAATTTGCTACATATTAGAGAGGCAGTCTTGTGATTAATCAATTAGTAGATCTGTTCTACCTAAATATGTAGTTCACTCCTTTACGTTAAATATTTTATGCAATGTGGCAGCAATAAACTTGTTTATTAAGTTTCATTTGTACATGTACCCTTTGAAATTGTGTATAATTTTCCCAAATGTGTTCTTGAAATGCCATTGATGATCTGTTTCTAAAATGTGCAAACTGTGACCAATTTTACATATTGCAAATATTGCACTTTGTCTTGAGACTAAAACTTGCCTGGTGTCATATTTCTAAACATTCAGTCGGATTTCCCCAGAAACTCAACTGGATAACTTTAGTCAGCGACATTAGGAGGACAATAATAAATAATGACAATGAATGAACAATGTCAGAGGTTCATTACACAAAGCAATAAAACAAATAATGGAAAAAGAAGTTCTTAAAAAAGAAGCAGTTTACGATTTACATTAGTCTATGCATCAGCATTTATAATATATACAATATAATTGCATTAATATACTGTATGTGTTCATGCTGCTCTATGTAAATAGTGTAAAAACTATGAAAAAAAAACAGCCAAAAAACTATAGTGATTACACACTTGCTCTTTTTCACTTTGTGAAAATGCAACACATTCACAGAGAGACTTGATTTAATCCCCTCACATTAGATGAGGATGCGTCATTAAGCAAAAATTCAAGCAATAATATTTCAATATTCTGTTCACAACGAACCAGCTTAATTATGTCTGAGTGGCTTGTCATGGAATATGGTGTTGATGGGTGTTGGGAGTTTTGGCTGGACATAATGCTGTGAGATGTTCAGTGGGAATGATCAGTGTCTCCACTTTTGTGTGTGACTTTTTTCTTCTTTTTTTTTTACGCTTTTGCTCTGCATGTTCTTGCCTTATTTTTTATCTTAAGTAGGACCTTGGTGTGAGGCACATGAAAAACATCCTCATGTGAGAAGACAGAGAATGGCTTCCCTTCACAGTGCATTAGGTGATCCAATCTATAATCAAAGTCATATCATGGGCATGCATTATTGGGTGTTAGGTGCTGTTTCTATAAATTCAGTGGAACAAAGTGACCATGGAGCCTTCCTGATGCCACATAGAGGATCACCAGACTGTCCTAAAGTTAGCCTTGCCAACACTGGACGGTATCATCAGACTGCTCATAATGCCTTGGTCACACTATGCCTTTCAAAGCGGTCAGATCACTGTGCTGTTCACACTACACAATGTTCAGTCTTGTATTCATGGATCATGAAGTTGTTGTGCTTTGCATGCTACAAGACTGATCAGCGACAGGAATCATACATTACAAGAAGTGACATGGGTTTTTTTATTCTTTCAAAATGGATGTCTGCAATAAACAAGCAGTCCAAGTTGTGTGCTGATTTTCAGCAAAACAACATGTAGCATGCAAAGCACAACAACCTCCCAGCTACTGTTTGCTCTCATTGGCTGTAGTTCATTGCGAGGCTCTCTGTCCTGTCCCTGACATGACCAGACATTGGTTCAGCTTGATATCTTTCGACCATCTGCGAGGCATCAGTGAACTCTAGGTGAGCTCTCGGATCGAGTCTTTGAACTGTTCGTACCTAGCAATCATCACTCACAGGGGCCAGCGCAAAGCGAACGCTGATTTGCCTCTGATCTGGGGGCTTTTGTTGTGTGGAAGATTTGCTGGCCAAGATAATTGTACATGGAGCACTCCTGTGTGGAAAAGAAAAGTAAGACTTAAATTACAAGGCCTGGCCAGAGTCCTTCCTTTTAACAGAACTGGTTTCAAATAGTAGGATCAAGGTCAAAGGTCAAAGCATTTACTGTCATGTGCTCAGTTCATCCACAGTTATCCAGGGAAATGTGATAATCATTACAAAGGCATGAGGCTGTTGAGTTTGTAGCCTTGCAACAGTGGAGTGAGAGATGTCGCATGCCAGCCTCCACATGCCACAGCTAGCAGTTCAATGTCAGGGCTTCAGAAATGTTCCTTCATGGTAACAACCACTCAACAAACGGATGGTTCAACACGAGAGGGCCACAACCACAGGCCAAGATTCAGCAGTTTCCACCTCAAGGAAAAATGACATTCTTTTGATGACAATTTTAGACAGGGAAGATAGGTGGTTTGAAAGAGGAGTGAAAGAAGCCATGTATGTCAGAGTCGAGAAGCCATCACTCAACAGAGGAGGAGGCCTCAGACATCACTTGTCTCCCACCTACAATCACACTTGGTATCAGGTATCACAACCATTGTTTAACAACCAGGAGCACCCGCATGCCAAGTGGTATCAATATAATTTGTAGATTTTTGGAGACATTACGTTTGGATTAAAGCTCAAAAGGAGTCCCTAATGAAGACAGCATGCAAGGATATTACTCTATATTTTACACAGTGTACAATGGTAGTAGTCCTCATGGGTCCACAGCAGAGCAAGAGACTGTGCATTGTTTTGGTTAATCTGCTTGAAAGGTCACTTAGGTAAGGTTATCAATCAAAGAGCTGCACCCACCTATTATCTTCAACAAAAGAGATTGAGAGTCAAATCGCTCAGTGTGTCTTCTCACATTTTCCTTTGTGTAAACAGAGGCATTCATGTGTCTGACATTTCTGGGTGATTGTGGCAGCAACACTTCAGTACACCCTGAGCAAATGACAGTAAACCTCTTTTTAAAAGTGATGCATATGTTACTTTCACTGGTAATGGAAATCAAAAAGATTCAAAACACCTTAAAAAATCATTGTAATTTGAATTTTGGACTTTGGAATTTTGGAATTCTGGACTTGTAAGGGCTTGTAACACTCTATTCCCGCTTCAGTACTTTCACTACTACTTTTGTTTAATGCCAGCTATGTAGTCATCAACTTATTTTACCAAAGTGTTTCAGATTACATGTGAATACTGTGAGAGCAGTATCCCAAGAAACAATCATATTGAGAATCAAGAAAAAACCTCTGAGCACCCCATACGTATTCTGGTAAGGTAAAAATTGGATTACTTTAGTAATCCTCTTGTTATTAGTGTGGAATTTGTCCACTACCACTATCAATTAACTTCTGAGGCCATGAAAGCTGCAACAGCTGAACACCCACTGTATGCAGGTTTAACTCCTCTGTGTCCAGTGATACTGACTGGTGTTCATTTTTTTCGTATAGAAAGCTAATTCTTACCGATTTAAAAGTCCTAAAATCAGAGATTATGAACTATTTTGATAGCACTGTTGAGTGCTGTGTTGTGGAGCACTTTACCCCCCCCCCCCCCCCTTCAAGAACAGTGTCCTTGTGACCTTGACCCCTTGGCCCTCCTTAGGTAGTATGAAAAGCAAACAACAAAGCAAAGTGTCCACCCTGACAATGCAAATGGACCTCCTGCCTTTACATATGGCTTCTTAGGTGTACTTAGTTTTCATTAAGGTTAATAAACATAAAATAATGAGAGTAATATATACAGTATCTGTAAAGATTCTCAGTCATCCCGTTCATGGTTATCCAAGGAGAGTTAAATCTATGGCGACTGGACTTGGTTGGACTTGGACCAAATACATACACTATTTTTCTTTCCAACACAGCTAATTAAATTAAACGCCGAACCCGCTGCAGTCTGTGTTAAGTATTAAGAAATTTCAAATAATAGTTCAAACTGCTTTGTGTTGGACTTCCACACACACGTGCGGTGCAGTACCCGCAGCATCCTCTGTAATCTGGAACTATCCCACAGGATTATCTTCGGGTCTTGATAAAAGATATGGCTGTTAATGTTACATAGATTACATACATACATTCATAGATTCTCACCTAAAAGAGGTATCAAAGCATTGTGTATCATCCCTAGGGATTTAACACTTACTTCATGGAGTCTCATCTTAGCATTTGAGGGGAATCTGTATGTTCAAAAAAAAGGAGGAAGGTCATTGTCTCTCATAAAGAGTCTCACTGTGTCGGGTTTCACTAATCACCCTTAAGGTATGGTATATAGAACTCCCAGTACAAAAGAATTGTTCTCATGAAGGCGAGCGCACCAACTTACATTAACCTATTTTCTATCCAATCCTGGGAAAGAGTCATAGCTATATAAGAAACTCCCACAACCCCACTGTGAACATATGTTGTTCAGAGCAGTAGCAGAGAAAGGGGACAACGTCTATGGGACACTTAAGGTGGGTGGCAATTAAGGTAACAATAACGTCTACAGAAACTAACGTTCCTTTGATCATCATTGTCCTTCACTTTTTCAGATATGCCTGTAACAAGTAAGGATAAAATGAACCTTCTTAGCTTTCTCTTCATGGCATCCATGGTGGCCAAGAGCAGTCAGTTAATTTGCCAAACTGACCTTCGACGTCCAGGTATGGCTTTTATGCTACTTCTCAATTGTCTTTGCAGGTCCTGAATAAGCATTTATGTTCTTATCATAATAGTTTATGTCAGGCTTATTATTTAATTTCACCCTCAATATCTCCTAAAGGAATGCAAATTTGCCACACAGGTGAAAACAGCAAAGCAGGACAATTGAACGACCACATGTATAATTTGAATTTTTCTTGCAGGATTTGATGTTTCCTTTCCTTCTAGACATGAACTTAATTTGTGAATGAATAAAAATAACAAGTGGCAAATTGCAGAAATAGTTTACTGACATACTGTTCCCTCTCTTATAGAATCCACTGACATCTCAGTTGAATGTGGCACATCCTCAATTCGTCTGGCTATTCAAATCTGCCCTGTCGTCTACACTGGTTACAATGAGTCTCTGCTCATACTCAACCACGTGTTTGATAAGACGGAGTGTAAAGGAACCTTGGATGAATCCGCAACCCCGCCTGTTGTCAGATTCACCTTCCCCATCAACAAGACTAATGCTTGTGGCAGCACCTTCCTGGTTAGTAGAAGTTGACGGTGGAGTAAAATCATGAAGAATCCATGTTTTTCAAAGCATCCTCTTTTCCCCTCTGTGTTTGACTTACTGTAAATATTGCCTCCAGACTACCAGTGCAGCCGGCACAGGGATCTTTGCTGACTTCTCCAACATCCAGACGGTGAATGTCAGTGGTATGGTGCATTCACATGATCCAACTACGGGGATAGTGACCTATAATGCTGAGCTCAAATATCATTATTCCTGTGCTTACCCTCTGGAGTATCTCATCAACAACACCCAAGTGGAAGTGTAAGAACTCTGCTTGTATCCCTCCAGTGACTGTTGTATGAGATGTTTACTGTACATACCTGGACATGTTGTTACATGGGGAAATTGACAGTGTCTGTGATCATTTCCATGGTAAGTATTCTATGACAGTTGTGCTTTATAAAGGGATGCTTTGGTTTCTGAGGAATTTTCCTTTTTTTTCTAATTAAATAGAGTCAAGCTAAATCATGGGTGCCATTTTTTTCCCCTTTCGGAGCAATGTGAATGCATTTTAGATTGTTATAGTTGTTTGCATGATCAAAATGCAAGTCCTCTAAGAACTAGGAAAACAGTTGAGAATAACAGTTTCACAAGTAACTGTTGGGAACAAGTGGGAACAGTAAATAGGAAAAACCTCCTCAAAAACCAAGCTATCTTTTTGTTGTTGTGCCACTGTGGTTGTTAAAACAATTGCAACCCAGTATATGGTACTTTGGCGATATACATCTATTCTGATCACAGTGTCTGTCAAATTAAGACTTGGTTTTCAGGCTGTAAAATTAGCTTAATCTCTTGTTCTTGTTGTCTAATCCTGGTGTAACACGTAGAATATGTAGTGAGAGATGCTTCATCCATCCAACTCCTCCCTGTTTCTGACAACACCCCCTGTCCCGTTTAGGTCGGCATCTTCAATTGCAGTGAGAGACAACAATGGAAGCTTCATTAGTACTTTGAGCATGGAACTCTTTAGTGTAAGTTGAGATACAGATGTTTAATCTGGATTGTTTGTCATGTTCCATCTACATTAACTTTGTGTAACTGCTTATGTTTGGTAAGCATTTAGTAAGTTGTATTATGTGTTTTATTGTGAAATCTATGACAAAAAGTGATAGACAAGGCATTTTGTTATAGCTCATATCTACTATTCATTTGAGACTAATTCAACTCACTTCACTTCAAATCAAATCAGTTCGTCATTAAAATACAGTAAACACAACATCACATGTAACATAAACCAGAATCATCTAACAAGGACAAACAAGCTTCCCAAATGAACTGTGTAAAATGTGGATAATCAGCATTTACATCTAACCAACTGTACATTTTTGTCGACAGGATGTCAACTACACCACTCCTCTGGTCATACCACCACTTGGCCTAGAGCTGAGGACCAATGTCTATGTCCAGGTTCAAGCAGCCAACCTGACTGATCAGTAAGAGCATCCACCTGCTGAACCTGGTCTTGTGTACATGACTAGAGATATCACACATTTTAACACATTCTGGTATTTCAGAGGTCCTCACTACAGAAACAAACTGAATGAACACAGATTAAGTGAATGTTATTAAACGTCTTATCAGGAGAAAAAACCAAGTATCTCAGCATTATTTCTGATCCCAATTGTTCTTCCCCTGCCAGGTACCATGTCCTCATGGACCGATGCTATGCTTCCATGTCTCCTTATCCGACCAACTCCACTTTCTTCAACCTGTTTGTCTCGTAAGTCCTCGTATCTCATTCTGAAGAGACAGTCAAAGTCTGTGTCAGGCCAAAGCTGTTTTTTTTTCTTGATATCAAACAGGTGCTCTAAGGACCAGATGACCACCATGCACGAAAACGGCGACAGTCACCACGCCCGCTTCTCCTTCTCAGCCTTCAGGTTCCTTGAACAGCAGAACCAGACAGTGTCAACCTACTACCTGCACTGTATCACCAGACTCTGTGAGATCAGCACCTGCAATGACTTTAAGGTCAGTGAAGAATCAGTAATGCAGAAAGACATTCAACCTGTTTCTTTTCTTAACGCTGGAATTTCTTCATTAGTTACATCCCTTCTTCCTTCATCTACAGCAATGTAACAATAGGAGGAAAAGGGATCTTGGTTCCACTAGTGTTTCAGAAGCCACCACCCTATCCTCAACAGTTGCCATTGTCACCAGAAATGAGAACTGTAAGTATGGCTGTTTGGTAACACTGGACTGTCAATGCTGATCACAAGACATCAACAAAATGAAAATTAAAATAAAGGGATAATACAGAAGTTGTTTGGTTTGATGTGATTTGGTTGCTGTAAGTCATCTTATGTTAATAGTAAGATTACCTCAGACTCTTTAACTAAGTCTAATTTGAATATATAGACACACCTTTTTGGCTTGTTTTTTTAAATTCATACCTCAGAAATGACCATTACAAATACTAATTAGTTTTGTCCTTTCATCTCTTTCATCCGTTAAGCACTGACACCTAAGGAAGAAGGTATGTTATAGTTTAATACCATGTAATGTATTTCTTATTAGTTCACCAAATAATCATTTAAATTTTAAGAGGAATATAAATGTGTTATTCAATGCCATCTCAGTACCATCACATAGTGAAATTAATTATTAATTAGTGAGACCATCAGTTGCCCAATTACTGACTCGAGGCCATTGCTATGTGAGTTGAGGTGTGATGAACATGTTTGTACTGTGGCTGTGTTGTGAGCAGCTGTGTCCAGCAGTGATTCGGACGCGGGCTCCAGGATGGGTCTCGGGATAGCTGTGGGTGTCCTCACTCTGGCCATCACCGTGGTTCTAACTGCAGCAGCTGTCCTCTACAGAAGGCTAAGATTCTTTTAAAGTGGAACAGGAAGCATTTTGCACAGGCTAAACTTTTGGATGAAATGATACACAGCAACCTTTTCCACAAGACTGTGATGGAGAACAAAGCTCACTCTTGTATTTTTTTCCTCATGTAGAATTTATGTGTGGCTTAGTGAGCTTATTACTGTAGTTGTACCAGAAATGTATTGTATAGATGAATTTGAAATGCAAAGTGAAGAGGAAGAATATTGCACAAAGGTAATAATGCCTTATATGATGACAAGCTTTAGCGTTAGCGCTCATGTGCTTTGGCATTTAAGAGTATAAGTTGAATAACTAGTTTATTGTGAGGATAACACAATTATCACTATATAATGTAATTCTTATAGTGTTCTGCTGTGTTTTATGAAAAACAAAAGTGATGTTGATTGAATATTTTCAAACAGGTGTTACACGTAAAGTTTGGAGTTTAAATGATGTGAAGCCACTGTTGAAAATATTATTTTCATTATTTATTAGGTTTTTGCATTACACTAATTAGGCAGATTACATAACTACTCTGAAATGAAACTAGAATTATTCATCTTGAACATGTTTGATTTTTTTTTTTTTAGAATGATTGTTTACAAAGTAAGTAGAATATGACAGCACATGTGGGTGTACACGAACCAGAGAATAAAAAGTTAATCATGATGTCTTCTGCATTGTCAGCTTCTCAAAATGGGTATTTTTGATGTTATAGGTCTTGTTACATGTGTATGTGCACTTCTATGTGTGTATATAATTCTATCTTAATGTGAGTTTGTATGTCTGTATGTCTAGGTTTTAAAATTTATTAAACTACATCATGAAATCAGTTATTGTAGGTCTTAAATTCAACTTCATTAAACACAGAGACATTCACTGATCTCCATATTGAACAGAGCCCTGAAAAATGCCTTTAAGAAGAAACCATGGATGATGTTACAAACCAAAACAATGATGGTGACTGAATATCTATTCTCCACTTATCTGCATTTGTCCTTGACCCCATTAAAGTCCAACTGTTCAAGGCATATTTCTATAGAAGATATATATACTTTTACAGCAGACCACAATGGAGTCATATATCACTGAAACTAGACTCTGTCTCTTTCTATTCAACCTGTTTGTTAACCTGACCTTTGGGAAGAAAAAGCATCACATCCAATCAATAAACCCCAGTTTCTTTAAGGGTGTGGAAGGGCTGAAACAAAATACCACTGTCAAGAGTAAGATTCAAAAACAGCTGGTGAAAAGATGTCACCATACTTCTGCCTAATGGAATCAGGATATTGCAGCAGTAGTGTAGCAGAATTTATGAGATTTATTTTAAATTTAAACCCAAGAGGAGCACCACCTCTGAAGAGCAAAATTGATTACCAAATGAATGAATTAACCAGATTTTAAAAAAGATGAGACTTTTTGATTTAATTGATCTAAATGTTCAGGACAACAACTTGGTTTTAATTTTGTTTTTTTTTTAATTGATCTAGCATCTATTAACTCATGATAATGGGAATGACTGATAACCACAAGCTAATAGTGAGGGTGGAACAAAAGATCAATCCTGAACCTAATAAAATGATAAGACAGCCAATTAAATTGTGTAAAAAAAAAAGAGAGGATGTTATTTTAGCTACAGGTTATGAATGCTATATTTTTGTTTCAGACGTCAACATCCTTACACTGGACTCTGGGGGTGCTTGTCCATGAGATGGTGTGTAGTTCCCTGGGCTCTACCAATGTCTCTCTCAGCTGTTTGGCAAAGGTGAGTCTGCCAGTAACCTTTCTTAGATGGACACAGCTTCATGGAAAATAGGCAATTGTGAGCAGATGTCCTATCTGTTGCGTTCTAACTCACTACTGAACTCTTATTAACTTTTGCTAGTTAACTTTGGAAAGATTAGGTGTTGGCCAGATGATAATGAAGTTCCAAAACTCTCCAAATGAAGCTGCAGTAATAAAGAAAAAACATATAACTACTTAGTATGGCACTTTGGTTCTGTTGGTTCAGTTTACATTAACTTGCCTTGTAACAATCCAGGAACAAAGAACTCATGCAGACAAAAATAAAAACTACCCTGGAGCGTAAGCCCAAAAGTAAAATGGAAAGAGTACAAGAAAAAGGTACAGGAAGAGATTAAAAAAGAGTAGGTACTGTAAAGGAAGAGCAAATGAGAATTATCTGTTGTTTTCAGTCTAGGTTATTCATTCTCAGGTGTGAGACCTTTCCTTCTTGTCCTTCTGTTTCAACTGGAGGAGAGGTTAATTCCTCTATAGCATTTTGAACTGTTTCTAAAATGGCACTAAAAGTCTACTATCAGTTGAATTAGAGAAACAGTACAGATATGGTTTTCATGACAGTACATAAGATAGTGTTGAAGCCACAGTAATATTTTTTATTTTTCTCTTGTTTAGTTGATATGGAGGTCATTATTTGTAAATAGAGATGCAGATGCAGTTCTGCTGTTTGGACACGGGGTGGTGCACTGGAGTAGAAACAAAGGTAATTTAAGTGAGGTGCGGGTGATGGGCAACAGGTGTGTGGACTGGGAAAGGCAACAGTTTTTTGACCGTGTGCGTGGCAGCACGGAAGATGGTAGTTTGTGTTTGACTGGAACTTGTTGAATGGAAATTTGCCTTAGTTGAAATATGGACTACGTTTTACATATGTGAAGGTGAGCACAAAATACAAAAATAAATGGGTCACCGCACTCAAAGTGAATTATCGTACTGGACATTGGATTTTGTTGTTGCCCTGAGCACGAGTCCGAACTAGTTCTGCCAGTTCGCCCCTCAGTAACACTAAATGTACGCGTTTTTAATTGAAAGACTCCACAGATATTAGATTAAATTATTTATCCCACTGTGGGAAAATTCACACTAAATTCACAAACAAATTCACATAACTCAAACTTCTAATATAATACAAATTATTGCATAATCAGGATGGAATACATGTTTTCTAATCCTACTGCTAAAGGAGTAAATGAGTTTACACAATCCTTCTATCAGTGCTAATAAAATACTGCTGTATGGTATTCCTAATTGGAGGAGGATTGACAATAAACAGCAGATGGCAGTATGGTTATATGGCAAAAAAGACACTGTGTCGCCTTAATTCCAGCTCAGGCTTAGTTAGTGCTAAAAAGATATGATTTGTTTAAATTTCAATGAAATACTTGTTATGATACTTGAAAAACTGCTGTAAACCAGACAGTTTTCCCTATTTTTGTCTCTGTAGATACACAGAGAAGGGAAGGGGTCAGCTGGGATCAGTGTGTGTTTGTTGGATGTGAAGGGTCTAAAACGAGATAAGGAGTCACATTCTGGTTATATATACAGTTATTTTGATGTTATCTCTTCTGGGGACAAGCAGTCAATAGCAGACAAAGGCGAGGTGTGATTGCTCTCCCACTGTAGAATGAAACCTATTTTCAGTCTGTGGAAATTTTGGTTGTCATTTGCTGTGTGTCCATCTGGGCCCTGCTAATCTCACCAGACCTCTGTTGTAAATCTCACGCTCTGCTAAAAGCCTGCCCTTCCTGATAGTAGGAGTTTGTCCACTCTGTTTAGTGTCAGTATGATAGTTTTGTAGTGAGGTAGTAGTGAAAGGGGGACCATAAGGTTCCCAAAGATATCCTGGCAAGGCCCAAGGTGGGTCTTCAATAATTGTCCACTTTAAAATGCATTCTGTGGAGTTTTTGTTTTAGAGAAATGTTTTAATGACTTGATTTGGCGCTCAAATTGTTTAAATCATATGCACAAGAACACACACACACACGCACACACACAATCACACTGAGCATGTGGGGTGGGTAGGGGATTTGAGGCAGTTGTATGGGCCAATAAGAAAGGAGAAAATACCAGTCAGTGTAAATAATGCAGATATTAAAACATTGAAAAAGTTCTACAATGTAGGAAATATGTTCAACATGTTTGTTAGGCCTTATAGATACATATAAAACAACAAGAAAAAACATGCTGAATATGATCCCCCCACCACCTCCCTAGAAATCATATATCACATCAGCAAGAGGAAGGTAAAAGTGAGGCAAAGATGGAGATAAGCTAGACCCTATGTATAGAGAAATTTACCAGACAGTCATGTGTCACCTTTTCACTAGATGTCTCTGGTGAGTTTCTGTCCTATGCTGAGCACCTGACTACACTTGTTATCAGCTGCCTTCCCGCTCAGCTAGTCCTCATTAGGTCACTGGCTCCCATATAAGGTGTGGTTTCAAGAAAATTATTGCCAGATCGGTTGTGGTTACCTGTTGCTTCATTGTATTATGAATATGTAATAATATGAAAGCAAGTTTAAATAGTTAAATGCACAGGAAAAATTATTGTACAGAACAGAAAAACAGTTTGAAAAGTGGTGGCAATGACAAGTGATTTTCCTTATAGAAATTAAAAATGTACTTTTACTGGAGTGCCCAGATGTTCCCAAGAGTAGGGGGGTTACAAGTCTAAACTGGAAAAAAACTCACGTAAGGTGCAATGCACTAATTCAGCTTTACCTGAAATAAATAAATAAATAATAGTTTAAAAATAGAAATAAGATAAAATACAGTATTTTATCAGCTCCCACATAATTAATAAAGATTATAATAAAGGCGATCTAACCTTTTCTAAAATAAAAGCCATCACAAATCAAATGCATGAGAAAAACATAAATTACATTAATTCAACTATCCGTGTGCGTGTGTGCGCGCAGAAAGCTGCTGTACTCTTCTTTGGTCTTTTCCTGTTTCGTGATGCCTCAAAGCTCTTCACAGTAATATCAGACTACACTTTTAAAAAACACAAACTTTGAACTATAGCCTTCGCTTTCTTCGCTGACCTTCACGTGCATCTGGGATTTTCACCAGTGCTTCAAGGCGACACAGAAGCAAAAGCCCCGAAGAACTTCCGCCTTCTACTCCTCCCCCCATGACGTCACTCTGTGTATTCTACCTGCGCTCCCTCGCAGGGACACAGACTCTGGCTTGTTCCGTACTTTCCCCACCTCTTCCAAACGCGAGTGACATATCTGCGGGCTATCTTTGTACGGCTCAGACGGCCATCAGCTCTTCATCTGTAGCTCATCACAGATATTCACGAACACAGAAGGCTACTTTCTAATGATGGATTCGGCTGCTTTCCTGTTGCTGGCTTTCCTGAGCGCCGGGACCTTTCTCCAAGGCAAGACTCGTTTATGTTGTTGTTAGTAATGTAGGAATACCGCGCAGAACAAGGTGATGTGGTTTTTACATAGTCACTGTTGCCTACTGTAGCCATGTTTTCTGTCGTAACTTCCATGCCGGTCGGCTCTAACGTAAATATTTACGTGGCCGCTCTTGTTTTATGAATGTGAGACTGATCTGTAATCATATTCGCGGCTTGTTACGCGGCAGTGACGAAACAAAATTTGTCTTAGGCTGTGAAAAATCCATCATTGGTTTGGTTTCGAGGCCTTTCCCTCAAATGAAAGTGCAACCACACGTCACAGTCTCTGTATAAACAAAGGGGAAGCATCGATTTGAAAGACACGTGAACGTTTTGAAAAACTTTGAAATCATTGTATGTGCCTCTGAGGCATAATACATTTTCTCAGTAAGAAAATAGAGCCTGGGCATTGATCAAGTTTTACTGTACAAGCTTATACCAGTCTGATTTGATATGAGAACCCACAGAACTGCTATTTTCCATTTTAAGACATACAGGATAATCACAATGAGATAAGGAGCAGTTGCCTGTGATGGCAACCCTACAAAAATAGATCACTTATAAAATACAGGTGGGGTCAAGAAATAACCGCCAACTCACTAATGGTTAAACTTACCAGCACACAACTTACTAACTCACAAATATAAACCACCATATCCTGAGCAGACACATTACAAACATTAACTAAATGATCAATGTACATTTTGGAGCATAAAATCAGTCCAGTCAAGACATAATGGGAAATGTGGGATACAATCAATAACCACCTGGCCTGAAACTGAAACTGAGACGGAAGTGCCTAAAACTGCATTTTTTGAATAGTCGCTTGCGGAAACCCAAGGTACAAGTAAACACATTTACAGCCTGGTATAAAAAATGACCCTTTATGACAACTGCATGAGGGGTGAATTTTTTCATAACTCACTTGTACAAAATGCATTGATTTAGGGTGTGGTCACTTTGATTGACTGTCTTTGGACCAGACAGCCAGCAGACAGCTCATTCAGTCATAAAACTTAAGCTGTGTGTGGTGTTTTTCCTTCTTTGGATAGTTTTTAATGCAAATACAGGATGTGGTTTGCTGTGCGGTTAATTGTACCACCAGACTGTTCAAAAAAGTCGGTGCCCACGTTTTGCATTTTACTAGTCAAGCAATGAATTAGCCTTGGTTAGCCTTCTAGCAAGATGGTATTTTGGTCCAGAATATCTGTGCTGTGTTCTTGTTGTATTTGTTCTGGTGTTTGTGGAGCTGCTTGTTGGCTAGAGTTTGATTGTGCGACTACTCCTGCTTACCCTGTTAAAGTTACTGCATTACACTGTTATTCCAAAATCAACCATTTTCTGTAGCTGTTTCAAATTAAAAGCCTTCAGTTAATTTCAGTGGACATCCCCCACTTCAAAAAGGATCAGTGTGTAGGTTTTATTGGCGCATAGTGGTGAGGTTGTAGATCACAATCTACCAAATACCCCCATTCACCAGCCACCCATTCTAAGCATGTAGGAGAACCTCTCTATAACTGTCAACTGCAACATGGTGGACTCCGTGGAGAAGGACCCACCCCCTATGTAGATATAGATGACTAATTCAAAGGCAATGGAAACACAGTGGTGCTTAGTTTCAGGTGATTATACACTAATGAAAACACAGTTATGATTGCCATATTCCCTTTCTGCCAATAGATCCCCCTATATCCTACAAACTGGCTTTTAATAAGGCTTTTATTCTGAAACATTTGCAAGAACATATGAACAATATAGTAAAATATTTTGGTATTTTTACAAGTCTTATTTTGATTATTTTTAATATTAAAACTTAGAAGAAGAAAAGTTAAGTTTTCGTTTGTCTCTGTTGTCCTGATCGTGGGGCCGCTTCTCCCAGCTCTTATCTCTAAGTTGTGCCTATGCCACTGGCCTTGTATTGCTGTTCACAGAGCTGCTCTTTGTCAGAGTAGCTGGAGGGTGGGCAGCCAGTCTGACAGGTAACTGAGTGGGTGTGTATGTATGTGTCTATGGTGGAAGGCTTGATAGGAGGGGGGTCACTGGTGGCTGACACTCAACACAGCCAGTGCCACCATTTCCATAACATGTCTTCGAATCAGTGACACCATAGGACACCCTCCACATACTGACCCATACCAACACAGTTCATAGCAGTTGCAGAAAACTTGATCTGTAGCATTCCTCTCATCAGTGTGGGAATGCTTTCAAATGGAATTTCAGACAAAGAATTCTGAAAACAGGGGAGGCTTTTCTAGGTTACTTTAGAGTGGTAGCATAGGTGTGAGGGGATATAGCAAAGTGTAGGATGTTGAAAATGTGTAGGTGAATGATAGACACTGTTTGGAAAAGTAATCATTAGTGACAAAGATTGGAATTTGAAGAATAGTTTTTCACATTAGGTGTGTAATGCAGGTGAATTTCCACATAATTCAGAAAATTTTCCTGTTTTGTCCTATAGAATATTAGCAATAGTGTTTACTTAAGGGAACGTAGTTAACACGGGCCCTGTGGCTTTTAAAATATTGTGTGTGTGCTAGTCACACACATATTGAACATTATGATGTGATTGAGGCTCTAATACTAAGGCTTCATCCTAATAATTAAATAATCTTCATTTTAAAACACAGAACGCAACTTTTAGAAATGCTGTTGACCTCATTTTAGTTTGAAAAATAGGGGGCTGTGTTGTAGTCTTGTAGAAGGGCAGAAACATTTGGAAATGATGATGCAGACCCATGTTCCCTTCCTAATTTGTTTTTTTTAGTCTGCCCTTTCCTTGTTCATCACACCCATATCACGTGACCTTTTTCCAGAAGAACACAAAGACTTCAGTTTCTATATGTCTGTGACCCTTGCCGACCAGCCCTGTGGGGGGAAAATCATTTTGATAATCTCAGAAATACAACTCTGTTTTCAGCTTTGTGACAATGCATTTTCTAGCGAATCCAAGAGGTTTTTTAAGTGTGTTATTTAGTTTAAAATGTAGGGGAACCTTTTTAGGGGAACTAACACAGTTATATGGTTTTCATCATCAGTGCCAGTGCTGTTAGGTAAAGTTAGCTTTTTCGATGGACAACTCGGGGGGTTATTGTGTAAGTGAGGTGAAAAGGTCACTGCGGAAAATGGCTGAGGAGAGAAGAATAAATGATTCTACTCTTACTTTGTCAGACCTCTGGGGCAGATAAAGTGATCTGTCTTATCTACTAGTCATGCAGTCATCAACTATTTGAGAACCCTTGATCCAGATAATCATTGTTGAAAAGCCTTTTTTTAGAAGTCATGCTGCCTGCCAGATATCTCTTAACAACCAGATAATAGCACATTATAGAAATCTACCAAATTGTTGTGTTGCCAGGTTAGCAATTAATCCTTCCAGTGGCATGTTGTATCTAATGCAATAGACTCATTAACATTATATGATGGTACCAGGTCCTTTAGTATCAAGCTTTTTTCCTTTTTGAGCCCA
This sequence comes from Centropyge bicolor, assembly GCA_037975185.1. Lineage (NCBI taxonomy): Eukaryota > Metazoa > Chordata > Actinopteri > Pomacanthidae > Centropyge > Centropyge bicolor. The sequence goes on along the minus strand of JBBMOC010000016.1, from coordinate 2,401,025 downwards.
AGTTATAGTTCATTCCAGCAAGGCTATAATTATATTCCACACAACTACTTTGAAATGGACCTAAGTACCAAATGCTCTAGGTTGGTAAACCAAACTGTCTTCCCTTAAAAACAGTACAAGCAAAGGAGTTTAACTACTTTACTACTGACAATTTGGGCAGTCAGAAAAGCTAATGGCTGTTGTATGCAGTTGCACTTCAAATTGCTTTAGCTTGGGGGGCAGACTTTCAATCTGCCCTAACATGTAGAATGGCTCATCTTCTTCTGCAGATAAAATGCCTTGGGGGGCTGAGTGATGGGAGCGGTTTTCACCTGCTTGTGAAAACTTGTCACACCAATGAATGACATAGTGCTCTAGCTAAATGCAAGGATTTAAATTCTGAAAAGCTGGCATTTAGAAGAAACAAGCTGTTACCTGCAGTGGCAGTGACATTTTAAAAAAGCTGAGTCAGCTCAGCTTGTCACGATGGCAATCAGGGGAAATGTTGACTTAAATGTTGATGGTAAAATGTTGTCATGGTATTAAGTCTACAGTAGAAACTGCTTCTGATTCAGTGCTACAATTTCCTTCCCAGAGGGCCTGATTTCCTCAGTTGAGCTGGATTAACGCTTCAGTCAGCAGCCTTGAGAGACAAATTGTGGCTCCATTTTATTCATTCACTTGTCTTCCGCCCAACTGCATGGAAATGAAAACATACTATGGAATAAATAATGATCCCAAGACATGCATGGTGGCTGACATAAAACATACATCAGCCAGCAAGACAACTTTGCTGTGAAACAGAAAAAGGTATTTTAATTTTTTTTTTTTATGTTGAGCAGTATTAAATAATTCCTAATCTCACAAGTACATCACCATGAACATTATAAACTTTAACATCTTTCAAATGACTTACCTTTTTTTTGCTTGTAAAAGCATTTTTTGTCCTTTATTACACAATTAAGTCCTCTTGTTTTCATAAGTTTTATGTTTTATGCTGCCATTGCTGCATTGTACATTTCACTGGAAGTTAAAGTGTTGAGTTAAAAAATAAAAAGTACACAAACACACAGAATTGTCATGAAAGATGAAATTAGCCATGTAGCTATAGAGACCAAAACTGTTGGGCATTTTAACATTTAACCACTACACTACTTAATAATTCCCCCCCAAAAAAGCACCGTAGCCAAACTTCCAGCAAAGAGCAGCAACAGGACAGAGTACACAAAAGTGAAACTAACTGATATTAAGGGTGAAACCACACCTATACATATGCAGCTTGTCACATGAGGTAGCATGACTCATGTCCGTATCCCTTTTCATCATGTGGTGAGTGTCAGGTTGTTTCCATCTCGTAATGATATCATTGTGTAAAAGGGAAGTTGTGATTGCCCAAATCTCCATCAGAGAACTGCAGCTTTGATTAGTGCACAGAGAAAATTTGTAACAAAAACATTACGTATTGTATTCTGAATAGATATTTCCCAGGTGTACCAATAATGTGATGGTAGATAGCTAAGTGGATATTTCTACCCAGAAGCCCTGGCCACACGGTCTAGAGTGGACCACTGAGAGGCTCTGTTGGAAAAGCTGTAAATAAAAGATTTAAAAAAAAAAATGTTTTTGCAATATGCTGCTTAGTTGTTGCTGGATATTTCAACCAACTAGTAGAGAGGAGTGATGGAACAGAATATGAAGACACTGATCTGTTACAAACACACTTGTTAGGCAGAGGGCACAATGTTGTATGTAACTAATTCTATATGTTCAGAAGTGTTACAACTTCTGCCTTACTAACAGAGTACTTGCTGACATGAGCACCAGAAGAGACAGGAAAGTGGGTCATGTAGACATTGTTTGCTTCTTTTAATTGGTGCATCTCTCTGGCCTCACAAAGCAAGCATTCATTTCATGTTATCCCCTTAAGATTCCTAATGCTTGAGGAGAGCGCTACAGTTGTAGATCACCACGTTTGTGTTAAACCACATCCAGCTAAAGTGCTCATCGCCTGTCATGTCTCCAGCAGGTCAGCTTTAGGATTCTTTGTAAGCGTCAAAATGATGGTGTTGTTGCCCTCGAATGTTGTAAATGAACAGCCAAGATACTTCTGACTCAGCAGACTGACTCAAATGAGCTTGCGAGGGTTTGAACGGCAGCTTCGAGTGCAACTTCAAGTTCTTTTAATTTGAATATTGAACGCATGATGAATAATTTCTTATTTATTTAATTTTGAAATATTTTGCTTTTTGGGTTGTACAGAGAAGAAGAGATGCTATGTGAATAGGTAAAGCTACACTCTTTAACCCTTTATTGGGTGAGTGACTATTTTGAGTAATTTCCGCTCAATTTACAGAAGTGAAAATATTTGAAACAGAAATAAAATTTTGTTATGTCCTCCAATAACACTCTAAGTATTTCAATGAGTGTCCTATAAAGGGTTAAACATTGATTCATTAATACAGTAATTTGTGAGGAGAGTGTTGTTGCCAAAGTGGCTAGGGTTTTTTTTTTTGTTTTTGGGGGGGATTTTTACAAGGTCCCTGTGTGAGTTCAAATGCAAGACAATTCTTAGAAATGAAGAAGTCCTCAAAAGCAATGAGGTCAGTAATAGGTATTAGGCTGCACTACCATGAGCATAGTATAATGTACATTGTATTGCACTGCTGTTGATGCAGTATTATTACATTAATTTATAGTCATATTTATTCTTATTCTTTCACCATCTCAGTCTGTCTGTCTATGTGCACATTCATGTTGCACTGGCACTTTTTTTTATCACACATTAATGTTGTTGTTCTTATGGTAAATATCCTGTATATATCTTTTTATTTTGATTGTTATTCTTTATTTTTTGTACTTTCTATTTTCTGCAAAGGAAGAATTTAATTGTACAGGAAAACATATGACAATAAACACTTTGACTTTGTCCTGTCTGAGCTGAGTGCAGTTGGAAGATTTGTCACACAAAGCAATGTCAAAAAGCAAAAATTGAATTCTGACTAATAGTGAGATTCATGTGGCATTTTGAAGTCTGTAGGTTTTGCAATGTTTATACAATCCCCTCCTATACTTTCCTGCAAACTCTTGTGAGTGTAACTTGCTGTTTTCCCACCAGCATGTTGTTTCTGTTGGTAATCCTAAACCCTATGCAGCCTGTAGCCCAGGCTTTTGATTTTAAAGCTGTGAAGCTGTTGGTGGTTCAATATGATGCTTCACATGTGATATTAGCTGTGAATCTCTAGTGCTGTTGTGAAGGAGGAATGCTGCTTGGTCTCATCCTCATGTTCACACAATTTTTAGGAGTTTAAAATGAATACAACTTAAGGGGATTGCCACAAGAATTTGAGTTCTGCTATTACTATGAGGTAGAACATTGAGATCTGTATTTACTTAGCATTTAAAACTTGAAGAAAAAGAATTTGTCTGTCCCTCAGATTTGTAATGACATATACATGTGTATTTCCCGAATTTCCCCTATGGGGGATTAATGCAGAATTATCTTATGTGTAGCCTCACAGAGAACGAAACAAAAAAGATGAAAAGCTCAACCATTTACCACTCTTTATTTTTCCTGCATAACTATGGCAGTACATGTCTGTGCTTGTGAAATAGTCCTAATTTCAAGATTCCTGCATCAGCTTTATGTTTTGGAATTTGGAGAAGTGTTAAATGTTTGGGACTTTCATTGTGTTAAGCTATGACTGAATATTGAAGTTTCATGCATCGTATTTAATGAATTAATTCTTTTCCTTTTTAATAAACGGTCCCTGGAACAAATTCTTTCGAACTGGAACACCTAGCACAATGAGAAAATTACAGGTCTTGAGGTCATACCCATCAATATTAGGATGCTATGGGTTTCATGGTACAATGGATTTTCAATCAACAAACACCTCATAGCTTGGTTTTGCGAAAGAATAATCTGCAGGAATTGGAAATAGTTGTCCTATGTACCCTACCATAAGAAATTTGCTTAGCATTCATTTTAGACTTGTCTTTGTTGGACTGTCTGTTTACAAAGTCTATGCGATAATTGAGACAGATTCCCCTTGAATAGTGCTAGGAGCCACAGTGAACTCTGGCATTATATCTGTCTAGTCTCAGTAAATCTACTTTGCTAGCTTTTCCCTTTTTCAGACTGGTCTCTTTGTCTCTTACTTATTGTGTATCACTCTATCATATCGTGGACAGACCTTTTTTTAATAACAGATAGTGTCACAAACTTTGTTGTTGCTCTGTTATTTTTTCGCCAGTTGTGTTAAATTCAGCTGACTAGACAAGGTCTTACACAGACTTTGTGACTTTAATTTCTAAATCTCATCATATCCACCACTTTCTTACCTCACCTTTGTTGCTGTCCCATTCTCCTTAAACCCAACTATTAACTAGCTACACTGGCTGCATACAACAGCCAGACAAGAGTTAGTGCAAAGTTTATTGTTTTTGTTTTTTCTATGGATTTGAAATATGTAATTAGGTTTCTTCTTTTATTGTGCATCAGAGCCACAGCCCCAGGAACATACTGCAAACCCTTCCACACCTTTGTTTTCCTAACACATAATATTCATTTAATACTCTAATAACTTATCCCTCATTTTTTTGGATTAGTCTGGAGTTGGTGAGTGCGTGATGAAGTTACAACATTGGTTGGATGAGCTATGGAATTTCCCCACAGGCTTTTGCTCTTTCACAATGAATAGGTGTGAATGTAGGTAATGTACTGTAACTTCAGATTCTATGGGTATAGGCAAAGCTCTGTGACTTGATCACCAGTGGGGTCATCCTTTGCTCATGCTCACACAGGACTGAAGACTTTGAGTCACTTACTACATGGGCCCCACCTGAGTCTCACCTTGTGTATAGGTTGAGCTGAGACCAGACAGGCAGCTCAGGAAAAACAGCTTTTAGTTCAGGTAGATAAAGGAACTGCTGGTACTCACAGCTTAGAGGGTCGAGTCTATGCTAACATTCTATTTCGGATTGGCTACCCACAAGCATAACCACACCCGATTCAAGATAAATCCATAACCAGTCCATACTCTGTGTAACAGTACAGCATGGAGCAGAGGAGGAGAGAAAACAGCTCTCCATGACCTGAGAGGCATGAGGGAGAGCACACAGCTAAAGCTCCCCAAATGCCAGTTACTCTGACAAAACACTTGACACAGAGTGAGTCATAGAAAAACAAGACATCCCACAGATAGAAATGAATGAAAGAGCAGGGGGAGTTAATAGATAATTAGAATAGGTCACTTTCAAATAAAGCATCTTGTTAGTAAGTTATGAGTGGTTGTTCTTGCCACTACATTTATGAAAATGTTTGACTCAATCATAGCTTAATCATGTCATGTGATATGTTATTTCAGAAGAAGAAGAAGACCCTTTATTTGTCCCACTTTAAGTCATGCACACAGAAACATGCTACATGCACTGGGAAATTCAATCTCTGCATTTAACCCCTACGTGGGTGCACAGTACACAAAACACAACAACCACATGGAGCAGTGGGCAGCTATTTTTGAAAGCGCCCACAGAGCAGATCTACAGGGGAGTAAGGTGCCTTGCTCAGGGGCACTTAGATGGTGGGATGGGTAAAGAAGTGTCCATCTGTTGCTCCTCTTGGGCTTGCAAGGGCTGGTCTGGTCCTACCTCTGGTCCAAGTATCTTGTTGCCAGCCCGTGGCCTCGAATTAGGGACCTTCCAGTTCTCTGACCACTAGTCCACCATCTCTCCCCAGTTCTCATTCAGTATATGTAAAGAACAAATATTTCTCGAAGCACAACAACTGAACATTTAAGGTCCAGGTATTCACATTATAGGCCCGGCTGACCAGCCATATATGGATTTCAACCTAGTCTTGTTGTCTTGGGATCAGCTATAGCTGAAAGATAGCATCTTTTTTGATCATATGAGGAAGGAAATCTGAATGAGTCTTTTAAAGTATGCATCATTCCTAAACGTTTTTGTCTGAAGTCATAAAGCTTAGCGTTTTTGCATGAATCACTGCTTAGACTCAGGCAGAGTCTTACTATAATGTTGTAGTTTACCACTCTGCTACAAGAAAGAGTAAGGCAAAAGCAAGCCCAGACCTGCTGTACCCTGATGTTCTCTGCTGAGGCCAGAGGCATTAGGGTCTAATTTTAATTTAGGATGAGAGGGGAACATTGAAAGCTCTGCCTCTTTTGGCCTTATTGAGGAAATACCAGGGTGATCTCTATGAACCAGTCAGTGATAACATCATCCTGGACGACCATCTCATTGAGTCAACAGTCTAAACAGCAGCTCCTGAGCCAGTCTCTCTGACATATCTCATTCTTCACCATTTAAACCTATTGCTGAAGATTCACTTTCATAATTTATAAAGAAGCCCACACAGCCACAATGCAAGGGTGCAGCACTTGCCACTCCTGTGTGTCTTGCTGGCATATGAAGCAGCTGATAAAACTAACCTGAGGCCAATGAGGAACTGTCTCATTTCTTGTCCCGACTTCCTTCAAGACCGTCTCACTGCCTCTGCTTCGCCTCGCTCCTATGGCTCTCTCTTCTCTGTCAGGTCACATGTGTGCAGTATACCTCTCTGCCTTTTATTTAGTATTATGCTCACACCTCATTCCTGCTGTCTCTGCAGAGAATGAGGTGTGCTTCCTGTCATCTTTCTTTATGGGGATACAATAGCACTAGTTGCCTTATATGGAAAAACAGACTCTGTCAATAAGGATTTGGCTGCTTCTGTTTTAATGGAGTTAGCATGTGCCTACTTGTGTTGTTTACACTCACATAATGATGTTACCTTTAGCAGGAGTTGGACAGTAAAAAGTATGTGGTCTGAAGTTTAAGATACACAACAGGTGCTTCAACCATTGAGTTTGCTTCTTTTCACATATCTACCTTATGTCAGAACTGCTGAAGTCAATACAAAGTGTGTAGGATGGTGACAGAACTATCAAATGATTAAAGTTAGAAAGGATTGCTTCTATCTACAGGAGAAGAAAAACTGCGATATGCAAATACGCTAAAAGATAAGATATACCTTTATTGCTCTCGCAGTGGGGAAATTCACCAGAAGTGAAGGATAGATAACCTGAGGCTTTTCTGCTTTGTTCTACATCTCTACCTCTCTGTCACTTTTGCCATTCAGAACAGAGCAGAGCAGAACAGTCTGGGCCAGCTGTGGCTTAGGAAAGACAGATCAGGCTGGTAGTGCAAAAAGGTAGAGCAGATCATCACCTGATCAGACGGTAGGATGTTTGATCCTTACCCTCCTCCTGCTGTCTACATTTCAAAGTGTCCCTGTTTGAGACACTGAACCCTGCTTTGCTTCCCAAGGTGTACATCCCCAGCCACTTACTAATTGCCGGTCCCAAGCCTTGATAAATTGGGAGGGTTGCATTGGGAAGGGCGCCCAGTGTTTAAAGCCAAATCACATATGTGGATCTCTGGGTTAGTCAGGGTCTGGTCTGCCAGAATCCAGATCCATTGTGGTGACCTGCTGAAAGAAAAAACATATTGAATAGTGTGTTCTTTTGCCTGCAAATTCCAAGTAGATTTTTTGGCTCAAGTTAAAACTTGCAGAGTTCTGAGGGAACTGATCATAGAGAGAAAACTGTGCTTGAGGGCAAAATTCCAACTCGTCTTTGGAAGACTGAGCAGAGTCCTAAAACGGGTAGACTTTACTTTAATATACGCTAAACATTTAGAATGAGTCTTTGGTGTAAGTGGGGAAAAAGGTGAGTATTTTAACCAGGGAGGAGAAGGCTGTGGATCATGTGATGACAGTTTATCTTGTCATCTCCACAGTCCCTTGTTGTTAAATACCATACATAAAAGAAAACACAAATAGCAGACATTAGTATATTACAGGCCGTTTGACCAAACATGGATGAGTGATAGCAGGAATATACAGTATTTCTATATGTCACATGGGTGTGATGTTACATTACATCAGGGCTTTTCAAAAAAAAATGTTTGTAAATAGTTTACTTAATCTGTCATTGATAATGTGAAGTCAGGATTACAAATAAGTAGGTGTGTATTGCAGAAAGGAAACAGACCCAGATCTCCAAAGCAATTTTAATCCCTTTCTCATTTTATTATTTTTGGTGTACCGATCTTTTGGATTTTGATGTTGTCTGTCTTTGACCCCTCTCAAATGGATTTATAATTAATAGTTAATGACTGTAATCCTTACTAGAGGCTTGAGATATGAGGAAAACTGCTTAGACACAAAACTATGAGGCTGAAGAAGTGAGTCTGGGAATGTAGAAGTCTGTGCACAGAGAATCACGAGGAATGAGCCTTGATCAAATAGATCTTCAAAAAACACTAACCCATGATGATTGTGCCATTTTGTGAAACTAGAATCAAGTTGAGAAAGAATACACAAATGATGAAAAGAGACAGGGGAAAGATACACTCATTCAATACATTCATATCATGTAAATTTAAATACATATGAAAGTAGGTCACTACTGTGATGGAACTGTGAACCACTGGCTTTGTAAAAGGACTTACATTGGCACATTCCTGAAGTGCAATATGATATTCAGGAAATGAAAAGGTATGACAGCATTTGGGAGAAGGTTAGGGAAAATCACAAAGACAAGAAGTAAAGTAGCTAAACACACCAGAACAAGGATTCTTTCAAAATAAAACAGAAAATAATGGGAAAAAACCCCATGACGCCCCATCACTATTTGAGACAAAGGGGCATTTAAACTTGTATTATGACATGATATTCTTCTTTTGTCTATGACCTGGTCAGTCGGGAGGTATTGGAAATGAATTAGATTTTCTACCTTTGACAGAAGAATAGAATAAAAGTGATAGGACGATACGAAATGAGAAGTCTTCACAGGCTGGGAAAAATTATGAGTGTAAAAAGAAAAATGATATGAAATTGAAAAAAGAGGAGGGAGAAACATTCCTGTACAAAACAAGAAATCTTCCTCACAAATTCACATCTACCTGAAAAACTTGCCACAAGTCCTTAAATCACCCTTAGTCTGTCAAGTTGTTCCAGAGGAAATTATTAATTTCCACTTAATCTGCTGTTGGCATTGTATACACTGGTTAATCACTTTGAGGTCTCCAGCAGAACACATTGCTGTCAACACATAGCTGCTGATTTCCTGTCATTATTTCAACTCACAGACTGAAAACCTGAAAAACCTGAAAATCACACGCTGCTACATTCCTTTTGTGCAGACGGTGTAATCCTAGTCACTGCTGTGTCGCGTCTTGCAGGTCACATGGCTACAGACCATTTTCTTCATTTGCAGCTGAAAGCTACTTTTTTTGGCATTGTCCCATTTAAGATCTGGTACTGTTAAATACAAATACTTGTGTGGCTGCATAATCACGTTGAAGTCAGTAAATGGATGAAAACGAAGGAACCAAATATGTGTAAAGTTAACAGCGATCACCAAAAACTACATCAAGCTGAAACTTAACTTTGTTGGTGCTCTTACATTGTTTGTCTATATTGTGCCCACACTACAATGAGGAGCTGAAATTTCGCTTGATTTCCGACTTCTGTTTGATCTGTCATCTGCTATCTTGAATTTAAGTCATATTTTCTGAAACAACAGTAACATTCTCTGTTAAGACCCCTTCAACTCCATGAAAAAAAGGAAAGACTGTTTTCCTATTTTTTCTGCCTCTTAAATCTACTGAAACCCTTGTTATAGCTCTGAACATGATAAAATATATCTTCCCCCATAATAATTGAATTTTTTTTTAATGTAAAGAAATTAAAACTCAACTGTTTCAACTTAGAAAGGCATTGTAAAACAGTAGTAGTGCACTATGTGAGCATGACATCACCTTTCGTTGTTGTTATCTTTGAAGCCTGGGGATAAGAATTACAACTGCTGCTTTGTTGACATTTGTGGAGTGTTGTAAAGGGAGTAGTCCATGCAAAGAGGAGTTGAGTTGAGTCTCATGCATTGTAGACCTGCTTAAAACCTGAAAATCTCAACCCTAATCAAGTCTACATCATCTTCTTAAGGCCATTTTTGAAAACCATATAAATGTTTTGTTTTGGGTTTTTTTTTTTTTTTTTTTAAGAAATTCTTTATCATGGTCTTTGATAACATAATCTTGTGAGTTTACATAGGTCCCAGATAAGACTAAATATAGACCTGTTTCCATAGGCTGATGGGTAGATTTGTCGTTTCTAGATAACCATCCACATAGGTTGTCATGATAAAGTACCCATTCACAGCTCTGTTTAGTGTCTCTTTGCTGGGTATCAGCCAAGCTTGGAGCACCTGAGCATTTAGCTGCTGATGGACTTTTTTTTAAGTGCCCATTAATATCCACTGGATAACATGGACAGCTACAGACTGTGTTTCTTGTAATGGACCTCCACTGAGTAGGCAATTGTGCACGCCTTATGCATGCACAGTAACAGGCATAACGAATAGGCATCTGCTGAAGATCAAAATTTCTTCCTCCTTAATTGCTGTGCTCATCTCTCAGGCCGTCTCTTCAGCTCGGAAAACAAATTCTTACAGTGCTCATTGTTTTTTGGCTAATTAAGTGATTAGTAAGTAATGAAAGGCACTCGGGTTTATTTTTTTAACAAGAGAATCTAATGTTTGCGTCCATGTCGACTGATGAGTGTAATGTTGCTGCCCAGACATGCTGGTGCCTCTGCAGCCTGCTGAAGCAGCAGAGGGCATTTTTCCATAAGGAACGAATTTGCCTCAATTCCTCAAGGATGCTTACCTTTCTATCTCCACTTCATGCCACGGGTCATTGCATATGTGGGCACATGGAGGTCAAGTTGCAGGAGATCAGGAAGTTTATATAAAGTGTGTGTTTTTCAGTTTGAGGGTAGAGCAGCAATAACACATGGTCCCCTGAGAGAGGCAGGGGCAAAAGTAGCAGTTGAGGCTTTTAGCACAGCATCAAACTGAGATGGAGTTATTGGTTGTTTTCAATGCATAGGAAAGGGATTTTTTTTTCTCAGGCACACTGCTACAAAATGTTTTCAACCGCTCAGAAGGAGTCTCGTTGTCTTCATTCTAACATTTTGTAGTTGTAGAAAAAAGGAGTGATAAGCATGAAAGGACAATAAATAGACTTTTTTCAGAATGGGAGAAAAAAAAGACCCTTACAATCCATTTTGTTGAATTTCTGAATCTCAGGGTCTGTTAAGTCCCAGGTAGCATGGTAATGACAAAAGTAGCTGACAGGAAGACAGCCCCCTCCCCCAACCCTGTCAACCCCCCACAGAGGCACTTCAGAAGGAGTGGGAAGAATTTGTTTGACCTCCGTGGCCTATCCTGTCCATGTGGACTCATGGCTGGAGGGAGACAGACTTACAGAGAGAAGGGCTGTTTTGCTCTGAGCCACCTGTTCGACATTTTATTTTTGAGCAGTGTGTGTGTGTGTGTGTGTTCAGGACAGTTGCATAGCCAGTGTTCTGCCTTTAGCTCAGGAAGAATGGTAAAGGGTTGTTTTTCTTCACTTTAACTTGAAACACTTTAACTCCCTCAGGCAATGGGGATGGTGGTAACCACAGGAGAGAGGAAAGTCATTTTTCCTCACTAAAGACAAATTAAAATTGCTGGTGTAAATATTTCCTTTGGTTGTGGGCAGAGCTTATTTGATAATAAAGCCAAGCCTTCCTCACTAGACCGTCTTCAGCACTTGTTTGTCTTCAGACAAGATAGATCAAATCACCAAGCCTGAAGACATTGACAATACATGTCTCAAGTTACCTTTGACAGCTCCTTTGAAGGTTATGTACATGCCAAATGTGGCTTTTAACAAATAAGCTAACCTCAGAAATTAGATTTTCACAGTTGAATGGCAACAGAATCCCAAGCATATTTCTAGTAATTGTTATCTTTGGTTAGACTCAAATATGAAGATAATTGATGATGTGTGGTTTTAGTATACTCCCTCCCTCACCAAGTTAACCCATGTATTATTTACTTTGGGAATGCCAAGATTTTTTGGCAGTCGCAGGTATTTGTGGGAATGGAGGAAATCTGATCTCAAACAATAGTGGCTGATGGAGGAATGAAAACACTGGAAACATTTGTGGCCTCCAGACCTGTTGTCCCATTGCTTACAATACCATTGCCTGGAATGTGGGCCATAATGATTTGTAGCGGTGGAGTGGTGATTTTTTTTGGTCCTCTACTCTGCCTGAATATAGCTTCAAGTCAAGGCTATGTTCTCCCTGGCATTCCAGTTCATTCCCATAGTACTCTGGAAATTGAATTTCAAACTCTGGTTTTACATCAGAAAAAAGAGATTTCTGTACCATTTTAAGTCTGTTTTTTAGATGACAGATATTTCTAGTTTACTGTATTTCTGCTGTATTAAAGTTAGGCCTTTAAAATGAAATTATTCTACAGTAATAGTTCTGACAGTGAGAACTTTGTTGTTTATTACTGCCTCTTTAAATGTCTAAAACAAACAGAAAAAGAATATGAATGTATTCATGCATCCCTGATACTTGTGTCAAGATATCTAGTGTTATGTAGGCCCGCTGAGGGGGGTGCTAACTCAGCACTGTATGTGTCAATGCAGTAAGTCAGTTCTACTTATCAGTACTGAAGTCGAAATCAAACACAAAGAGTGCCTTATCACTTCCTTTCCCTCCACCTTGTCTGGCTGTCCAGCTGCCTCCAAACCTCATACCAAAGAAAAGCCTTATTGTTTTTGCAGAACATTTGATTTTATTTAATGAGGTTTAGGAGAAAGCAGGTACTTTTACTGCATGCGGTTGTCAGTGCATTCCAAAGAAGGGGATTATGAGCTGTCAATCAATTTGCTCCCAACTGTAAAGTCTTCAAGCAGCAAGGCCAGGGATTATGGCTGGATCAAAGCACTTATTCAGGCTTTAAAACTTGGTTTGAAATAGACAGGAGATGTCAGAGGAGGGCGAACTGAAGCACGAGGGAGGGTAAAAGGCAGCAGGGTAATGATAGGGCTGTGCTGTAACACCTGCAATGTTGGGGGAATATTTCACAGTAGCTGTAGGCGGTGAGCTGTTCTGAAACAATTTAATGCCTAGTCAGAGTCCAGATGAAGTGCAGGCATCTGCAAAAGAAACTGTGTCTATGTGTGAATATAACCCTATGGCAAAATGTTTCTTTTTGTTGCTATGAGAACGTAAAGAAACAAAACATATTCTACATATACTATGCACACCTGAATCTAAGGTTCATGTTACTATTTCTATATTTTTTGTGCATTCATCTTGGAACACAGTTTGTGTGTTGAATTCCCAGGGCCATTTGACCGGTAAGCCATCTGGCAATGCACCCATACAACATGTGGCATCATTATTGTACGCTGATGTTCAACCTCTTTATCTCTCTCATTCTCTTTCTCCCTTCCGTCAGTGTATTTTTCCACTGCTGGTGTGGGTGGAAAAACTTAGGCAGTGATATGGCGGGCGTAACAAAGTGGATTGTGCTCCATTGTCAACCGTAGTTCAGTTTGCCTTGTTGGCTCTACTACCAGTAGTATCATCTTCTTCAATATATAAAAGGTGAAATTACATTACACAGTTGTAAGAGTGTCTGAGATTGGTGCTCTGAGGAAAATCAGCTCATTCAATCTCAGGGAGAAAAGTACAAATTGATTAGTATATGTTGATATATTCCTGCATAGTTTGCTACAGAACATACGAAATGATAGAGGAATACTGATGCTGTTGTTGTACTAATTTTTTTTTTTTTTTTTTTTTACAAATAATGCTGAATGCTGGAACATTGGTGTACCATAAGCATAAGTGAGTTCTAAGATTAAGTTTTATTTATTGAAACAGAGCAGAACTTCTATTAAATCAAACAGATTAAATTGGAAGTGTGTATTGACATTATATATGACATTGTTTACAAAATTTTATACCCATATGTGCATAAGAAAGACAGAGCAGGCGGGAATGCCGTCTAAATTTCAACTTGTAATTCCAGTAATAATTTCAACTCTGCAGTGACAGCACTAGGATTAGAATAAAGCAAAGGTAAACAAAGTGCATTGTAATACTGCTTCTGCTTCCTTTTGATCAACAAGTATGTGCAAGTTTACTTATGTCATGTATATGTATTAATATTCCCCTGTCAGCACCATATCAAAAAGGATACTTTTGCCGCTTTATTTTTTTATTTATCATGTCTTGGTTTGCAGATGGTGTTTTACAGCTTTCAGTTTTTGTATGTGAGATATGCCTAAACCAGCAAGTAGTTCCCATTTTCATAGCCTGTGTGGGAATGCAGCAAACTCAGAATGTGTGAAATGGGGAAAATGTGAGACGGGTAAGAGCAGCTGGCTGATGGAAGAGTGTGGAGTGCTTGGAATCAGAATCAGTTTTTTTGGCCAGGTATGTGTACACATACAAGGAATTTGACTCTGGTTTCACTTGGCTCTCTGTAAATACACATAAGTAGACTAACAGACGAGATGCACACAGGCTTTTTTTTCCTAAACCCTGAGACAGTAGTGCAAAATTAAAAATCCTGTAGAGGATTTTAGGGTTATTATAATATTCAGAAACATCTGAATCTTCCTCACTTGCATTCAAACCTCCTACGCATTATTATTCTTCAACAAAAACTGTGATTAGCTTGACTGGGTTTTAAGATATAAGATAAGATATTCCTTAATTAGTCCCACAACAGAGAAATGTACAAACTTCAGTTTTGAAGTTGTGTGTGTGTGTGGTTACACAGGAACAGGTGTTAAGACGGTGGTGTCACAGCTCCCACTTGGAAACAGCTCAAAGGAAAAGTCCATTCATGAAGATATTCTTGTTATTTCCAGAAACATTTTTTTAACTTAAAGTGGGATCAGTTGTCTTCCCTTTGAAATGAATATATATATTTTGTTTTGTTGTATTGTTCATTTGAAAACATACATAATGGTTTCGTAACTTAATTGTGCTGTATGACATTACAGAAGAAAGACAATGTAAAATCAATTATTTATGGGCATAGTCTGTTAAAATGTTGAGCACACTAACAGACTACACTTAATTGTGACCTTTCACTGAAGGCTATTGATTTATTGCTTTTAAATGATAGAAGAGCTATTTGTGTTTGTGGAGCACTTATATGGCCTTGACATCATTTTTCTCCACGGTTACATGCTGATTTAACAGAAGGTGTAACTGTATTGACTATGTAAAAAAAATCATGGTTAAAATGAAACATTTGTGTAAATCAGTCTGTTGCAGTGAGACAAATTGGCCTTTAGAGAAAATAGCCAATCATGATAGACCGTTTGGTATATAGTACAAGACATTAAAATCAAATGATAGTTGGTAATGTGAGACTTACACTGACACTTAAATCCAGACGACCAATTTTAAATGTGATCTTTTCAACTTGGCCTCAGATTGATACAGATGGTGCTGCCAGAGGAAATTGACGTATGCATTGATGTACATATGGCGTCTTAATTGCTGTTTTTGCTGGCAGCAAATTATCTGTTCTGTAAGTTGCAGCAACTGAATCTATTACTGTTGCTGACCCTAACAGCTTGGCTGCAGGCCTCCAGAGGTGTAGTTTTACACTGGGTTGAGGGACCCTCCAGATGGTACTGGACTGTCCTCTTTAAGTGCTGATATTGTATCCATCATTCGCCTCTAGAGTTATCCCAAATCCCTCAGGTTTTCATGTAGTTTTAATCCAGTAGTTCCCTGAGATGGAAACCTGCAAACATCCAGATGGAAAAGAAAGACAATCCACAATGAATATGGAATAACAGGTTTGTGTAAAAGATTAGTTTCTTTTCAGATTTATTTCACAATTATCATGAAAGTCAACAGTAAACATGGTTTGTGGCTTGACTGAAAATTTAGTGGAATATTTTCGGTATGACAGTGTCACACTGTGTCTTATTTGAATTATCAAAAGCTGTTCAAAGAATGCTAAAGGATGCTAGAATGCTAAAATGATCATTTATTTTAGAGGAGAAGGTCTCATTCAGATTTAGCCTTAGCTTTGCCAGCAGGAGAAACTAAAAAAAATGTATGCATTTTCTGGCCTCATCACTCTGGAATGATCAGAATCTGAACCACTAAAGGTTCAAAGAGAAAGAGTTGGACCATGAAGACCTTAGTGTCCCTCCACTCTGCTCTGACCCCCATCCATCCACCTTCTTTCAACCCCATTTCTTCCCTCCTCCCACGCTGCACATGGCTGGGCTGTGCCACACAACAACTACTCCACCTCAGTGCTCCCTCAATTTCGTGGACAAAGGAAACGGTTCTGCAGCAACGTTGCACTAGGAGCACTGATCCTGACCCGCTGAGCCCGACCTCTTGCACCTCTGCCATTGAACTGCTTGCATGCTTGTAATGTGGTGTCATGACATTTGGAGTGAAACCATAGTGTGGTGTAGCTTTATTCACTTTGTTCTAGACATTCATACTTTGAAGGAGCTGCCAAGTTAACCATCGTGTTTTTGAGGTTTTGAAAACTCTGGGATCATTGGGATACGAGTCATATATTTTGTTTTGCTCTTCTGTTCTTCCTGCACTTACCACAGATCAAAGGCTCCAAATCAAGCGAGCTAAGATGTCAGCTTTCTCATCATCAGATAAAATTGTTAATCCCTCAAGGACTTCTGTTGTTGTTGCTGGGTTGGGTTGAGTTGCTGGGACATTCACCATAACAGTATGCAAGATAGGAGAGAGAGCGTCTATTGCTCACATAATCTGTCCAGATTCAGACAATGAGCCCCCAGACTAGCACTCTTGACAAAATTTCACACCTTTGATAGAAGCAGCCAAGATGGTTGTGGGTCTTTTGATAGTGCATTATAGTAACAGTTTGTTGTTTTTGTGTTGCAGTGCGGTGTACAGAGAGTGTGACTGCCCTGTATGGGGAGACCATTGTTATACCATGCAAAGGTGGCGCTCCGGCACCAGAGGACCTGATGTTCGTCAAGTGGAAATATGTAAGTAGATACTGACTCTAATTGCTGTCTGTGAAGTGTTTTAGGTTTACTGAATGCACCCGTTCACAAGATATTGACATGGAAGAAGAGAGTTAATGGACCACATGAAATGATTTGGCTTATCTTAGTCCTGTACATACACATGGTCATATTAATTTTTACACTTTTACAGATCTTCCTGAAAGAATTGGGAAGACTAAAGACAAATTTTCAAATGACAGATTTGCATTTTTAAGCATGTGGTTTTCTTTAAATTATTAGAAATACATACAAATATAACCATGGGATGAGAAGAACCCAATGTGTTTGTTAAAGACACCTGAGTTATGTTTATTTATTCAGAATCAAATATAAAATAGGAGATGAATGAAAAAGCAAAGTAAAGGTAGAAGTAAATTCAGAAAAAATCAAAAATCTCATGGGAATTCATAAATATGATAAAAAAAAAGCATTGCTGAGTATTGCATAAAACACATTGGCTAAATCTGTCATAAATAGCAGGGTTGCCCATCGTTCCAAATATGGAATATGCATAATGGTATACAATAACAGATCAGCAACCCCAGCATAATGTAGTTCAGACACCAAATTCATCGTTGATGTAGAGAACTAAAAGAAGAGCCAATAGACTAGGTAAATTTAAAAAAAATCTTTCCGTTGTGTGGGAGCATTAAATTAATCCCCAATTGGATAACTCTCAGCTTTTACTTGTTTTACTTCCTTTATCACTACTTATAGGTGCAAAGGCTGAAAAGAGCTCGGCTCATGTAACTTCAATGAGTAGACTTTAAGCTTTGTGCTTGTGTCCTTAATAAAACATCAAACTGGATTCAAACGTCATACAATTGTAATCTAAGATGTTGATGCTAAAATAGCCCGTATCAATGAGATCAATTATGATTTGTCCTGCAGAATTTACTATTACATTTCAATGCAATTAGACTCGGCAGTGTGTACCTGTTATAAATAACATTTGGTTTTCATGGTGTTACAGCTTTGAATGCTCTCACAGTTGTTCTTTGGTGTTTTGTTGAATGACCTGTTTAATACTGTCTCATAGGTTGTTACATGTTATAGACATCTTTGCTCAAGCCAACTATAATGTTTGATGCGCAGATTTACAAAATTACCTTTCTATCATTTCTGTCTCCTCTTTGTGTCTTGTCATGCTTCAGGAAAAAGATGATGGCACGCCTGGTGATCTGTTGATCAAACAGGCCCAGAACGACAAAGCCACCATTCAGGCCACAGACAGTTATGCCCAGCGGGTCAGCATCGATGACAATTTCAGCTTGCACATCACTCAGGCTTCACTCAAAGACCAAAAGACCTTCACCTGCATGGTGGTGTCAGACTCCAACCTCAAGGAGTTCCCCGTCTCTGTCGTTGTTCACAGTAAGCTCAGTCGTGACACTAAACAAAGCAATGTTACAGTTTTTTTTCTCTGCTACCAATCAGTATTAATATCTAATCATTCCACTTCCACATGTTACATAGGATAAGAAGATTGCCATTTTTATAAGGGAATTCATATTATTTTTGAATATGGAACTTTTTCTCTTAAAACAGATCTGCCCTTTGTGAAGTAAATGTGGCAATTTTACGTGTTTATCCCATCGCTTTCTCTTGGATCTGATGATGTCTAAGTTCAGCACTGCATAAATTTGAACTGAATGCTCAGATTAATGTATCTTTTTTTTTAAATTTCAAACCTTGTGTCCTTTTGTGTTTGCAGAGAAACCGTCATCAGTTCAGATTATGGACAAGTCTGAAGCACTGCAGAAGGACAAAACAACAACGGTAACATTTACTAGAGCCTTTACATTTTTGTGCTCTGTAGTTGAAACAGTGTAGAGGTGTAAACATGTCTTATCACAACACATGAATACTAAATTGATTGAGGGGGCCTCTGGGATATTCTGTTTGATATAGCTTGTGAATTTCTATGATAAATGACTATGGTGATTACTGCTCTACACATGACATAAGAATCTGTCAACAGCATTGCATGAGTTGCCACTGTGGTCCTTGGCTGGGGAACACACAAAGCTGACATGTTGGATGGTTTAATCTGTCCAAGCAGTCTGAGGCATAAGATGCATTTTAAATCTTAACTACAGTTTGTGTTTATGTGGCATTACTGGCAGTACTACATAAAGATAAACTTGAAACTCTATTACGAGAGGAAACCGCCTGTCACCTGTCACGGTAAATTTAATCAAAATAAGAATATTTTGATTAAATTTACATTATCGTTATGTGCTGCTTTAGCTGTGATCCAGGGTTGCTTGGAAAACTCACATTGGTATAATCAAGAACATTATGATATTTGAGATTTTAGTTCAATCTAATCTGTTTTGTTTTGGGGGGTTTTCAAACCAAAATTCACAGTCTTTTTCCCAACACCCATGTTTGCAGACTGTTTGTATCCTTGTTTCACTATGATGGATTATCTATCTCAAGTAAGTGCGAAGGGTTTGCACCTTGGTTTTCATATTGTATTGAAACGAGGTGCCTAGAAGGAGAGAAATCAAACAGAAAATATACAGTGTACTTTGGACTCTTTGCTGCCACCATACATCACCTGATAGCCATGCTGGATGTCCCCAGGTCTTGGGTGCCTCTTGGCTATGAACAGTTAATTGTGAGCACTGCTGCCTCTATTGGTTTTCCCACCAAAATACGGGTGCTATTGCAGCTTTAAGCATTCTTTTAGGGAACAAAGAAGGACAGAGAGATGTAGGGAATATAAGTGGAAGACAGGGGCAGAATTCAACATTAATGGAAAAGTGCTGTGTTGAGTGGTAGAGAATGCAGCAAGACTGAACTGTCTCAGCTGTGGAATAGCAGAGGTCCAATTTTCATTTACTTAGAAAAGTCTGCCCATGTGTAGTTTTTCATAAAGAAATTAAGTGAATTATGCTGCAGAATTAGAGATATACTTTTAGCTTGGTAATTTGCTCCTCCTGCTCCTTTGAGCCTCTCACATTCATTTACTGTACTTAGTGACCAGCAGCAGAAAACTGGCTATACTGGACTTTCCAGTGTGAATGTGGGTAACTGTATGAATGTTATTCAGAGAATGGTTGCAACAGTGCATTTAGGTACAATTTAATTAAATGTGCCGTTATCCCTCTAGGAATTAGGTAGCATTTGTATGGCTCTGAATTCATTTTTTATTACCATGGTATCCATGAGAAGAAGAAATAACAACGCGTTGTCTTCATTAAGAGTGAGTCCCCTTCCATTCAAAAATGTGGTGCTTACACTTGGATGTTTGAGCTTTTTTGTGCAGAATGACATCTACAGTTAGACAAGACAAGGTTGTTTTCACATTCACCTTCTGAAGGGGGAATCTTCTCTGTTTTTCTTAAATCTCACCTGGATGTTCCAGCAGATTTATAACATCATAACTAGTTTAAAAACCAGTAATTCTACTTCTACTACTGCATGAGTGTACTTCTACTACTGCATGAGTGTTATGTTTCCTCAAAAAGACTTAGAGGCATGCCGGTGGTGAGTCACATTGACTCAGAGGTGCAGATGGTAATGCAGGATATGAAACCATGCAGTTTAGGAAAAGGAATGTTCTCATGACTCACTTCTCTTATCTGGTTCACACATGGCGTATCTCTGCTACTGTAGTTGACCTTCAGTCCTGAGTGTAGCTGTGAGACAGGGAGACAGTGGGCTTATGAACACAAAAAGTAGTTAATTCCTGAATAAGACAGTTGTTTGTCTTCTCTGGCCTATATCCAACATTTTCCTATTAATGCTGGAAAGCAGACATTATGTTATACATCTTGAGGGCAGAGAAATTATGGTCTCACTGAAATGAATTTTAGAGTGAAGATTTTGCGATGCTCTTCTTTTTTGCCTACAGTTATTCATTTCAGAGAGAAAGCCTGTGGCGTAACAATAAGAATAAGAATACATCCATATTTAGAAACACAATATTATGTTTATTATCAGATACCATCAGCTTTTGCTTGATGGTATCTGGCCACTTCATGGCTTTGTATGAACCACAAAAACCAACAAAGAGCTGGTTTACATTATGTATGTGTCCAAGAATGGAGAATTTACCTCAGACTCACTGGATTTATTGAATCGTGTGCTGACCAGAACTGCCCAGCTTTAATGAATGAACCAGTGAATCTCTGCCATGATGCAGGCTTGATTCACTGGACTTTAAATTTGGTGGCCATGCACATATATAGGAAGATAGAAGATAGAATTGCTCTGTTGTCAAGCTACTGCACATTTATTTACAAAAATGGTGGAGCAAAAAATATTGCCATGCTTAATAAGTTGTGTGAAGAGAAATTTCACAACATGAGATGGTTTGCATGGAGGCACGAAACACTGTTAAAGATATCAAAACCATTGACGGTGTTTCAAATGCAGTTGGCTTCGAGTGATAACAGAGACCTGCAGCATATCTGCACGGAGCATCTTAAATGTTTTCTTGCCCACATGCTTGACATTGGCAACATTTTGAAGACAATATCCAATGGGCTTCAGATGGAAAAGTTGGCCGTTGGAAAAATATAAAGATGAACTAATGTTGGCCATTAGACAGTTCACACTTTTGCTTGATGGTATTTGGCCCAACCTGGTACAAAAAGAAACCTTCCAGGTCTGTATTGTTTTCTATGATCTATTTTAATTTTTGCTCTCTCTCTCTCTTGTTGTTCAGCTAGGAACATGTGTCGCAGCAGATGCAAACCCTGCAGCTACAATCACATGGCAAAAGAATGGAACACCTTTGGTAGCTGACGGCAAAGGTAACTTGTCGCATGTTTGCTGACACACCCAGAAACTATCCAACAGTCACACCACGCACAATGTTGTCAAATGGACGTCCTGGAGGGCTGATAAGGGTTTTTTGTACAATAAGAGTGAAATTGAAATCTCTAATAATGTAGCCTATTTACCCAAGACAATGGCTTATACAAAAGACATCAGAAGACATAATTTACTGATTTGTACTTTGGAAATATGCAGTAATATGATACTACATCTTGACTTTTGACTTTTCAAGTTTTATTAATTACTAATTACAGGTCTAACTCTGGCATCAGACACTAACAGTTGAAGTAAACAGTATATAACAGTTTGGAGGTTGGTTGACCAGTCAGTCAGCACCTGACAGTAAAGAGTTAGTATGTGTGTATGTATATGGTTGTCATCTCCATCCCCTCCTCTGCAGCTGTGGTGATCACCCCCAGCCTGAAGCTGGATCCACTCACAGGCCTGTCCACCACTTCCTCCACCCTCCAGTATGCAGCCACCAAGGAGGATGTTGGTGCAGTCTTCACTTGCGTGTCCACACATGAGCTAGCCAGTGAGAAGACTGACCTGGAACCCTTTCCCATTCACTGTAAGTGGAATACAACACAGAGACTAGGCTCCATAACTGTAACATACATTTTGTATGTTCCTCCTGACCACATACAGTACATTAGAATACATTTGAATACGTACATTAGAAGAATACAGTGCTGTGTAGAAATCAGACCTAACTGTGGTTTAGTGTGTGGATGTCTTCATCAGGTGTGAAACGAGTAGTATAACGAAAAGTTGTTAATTGCGTAAATGGAGATGTGTGGGATTGAACAACTTGTCCTGACATGCAGTTTATCACAGGGCTCTGGGAACTGCACATAATGGATATAACAAACTCAATAACATATTGAAGGAGTTTTCAGGATTTGAGGGAAATCCAAAAAAGAATTACAGTCAGCGCACTCTTTGTGTTCCTGATCACATCCCCAAATCTTGAAAAAGCAGAGAAAGACTTGGATCAATAAATGAATGTGGTGAACTTGGGAGGCATCCAAGTAGCAAGTTCAGGGTGGAATTTCCAATCTGTAAACTACTCCTACTTTTTTCGAGGTTATTCCTGTGTAACCAAGGTGATCTACATGCTTTGCTGATAGAGTCACCTTTTATAAATGTGATGACAGATTATTTCATTGTTTCATGTATCAGTCCTGCTTGATCGATCCAGTGTGAAGGTGAATTATTCCAGTGAAAGTCAATAGAAAGTGTCTGTGAAGCTTTGAAACTTTTTTTCTGCCCTCTGAACCTCTCAGATCCACCGGAGAAGGTTAGCCTCCAAATTATGTCCAAGGGGCTTATCAAAGAAGGGGATAACGTGACATTGAAGTGTCATGCTGACGGCAACCCTCCACCCAGCTCCTACGTCTTCCACATTAAGGTCAGTCAGAGCCCGAACCTCCACCTCAAGTACCGTACTGCTGTCTGCTCTGGATAATAGTGTCACCACTGTAATTGTGTCACCATCTAGACTGTGGCAGCCACTTATTACCACTTACCACAAATGAGTTATTATGGCTTTTTAAAAGCCCTGTATGTCTTGTGAAACTGGGTGAGAGTATTATTATTAGTATTATAATAATTAAGTCGATCTCTGCATCACATTCCTCTTTCAAGAAATTAGTCCTGTCTTCATCTTTCCTCCCTCTTTCCCTCTTTCTTATTTCCTGATATTATATAATACTGACAGAATCTAAATGTACCCTTCTCCTCTCATTCCTCCTCTCTCCACTAGGGTCAGAAAATGCTGGTGGAAAATTTGGACACCTACACTTTGAGTGGCATCAATAGAGAGGCTACAGGTGAATACAAATGCTCCCTGCCTGACAACGACAAAATGGAGGCCTCCGAGAACATCGTTGTTAGCTGTGAGTACCTATGTCATATGCCGAGCTTTAGCATACTGTACCATGGCAAGCAGGGAAATCACTGCTGTAGTACAGACACAAACTGCTACTGTTGTCCTCTGCTCCCACACGCTATTTATACCTAGATTGAAATTTCTTAATTCATATACATAACATGGCACTGTAATTGATTGTAAATCCTGTCATTGGAGCAGAGAAAAGGTAATCTAATCCAAACTTAGAGAGTCCCTGGCTGGCGATCAGAGCGTGAAGTGCCAGACAGGCATTAGCAGAACTAATTAGAAGATCCTGACGTCAAGTGAACAAAAATGCAAAAAAAAAAAATGTTTGTGTGGGTGAGGAGCTCAGGCAGCTTATAAACTGTTTTGCCCTCTTACCATCCACCTGCAATCCCTCAAGTAATTACTCCCTTCTTTCCAGGTGTATGTTTCTAAGCCTTCAATTCAAATGGGCCCTACCCTCATTATAATAAAAAATACATTTTACACAATTTCCCTTTTCACATACTGCATTTTTTGTGCTTTTACACATCATAAACAAAGAAGTGTTATTTTCAGCTCCCATGTTTTAAATTGAGTTTTGTGAGTGGGGAAAGAAAAACAGCTCTCTGAATTAGAAATTAAGACATTGTTGTGTGTCTAGAGGGAGTGTGCCCTTGTAGAATAGAAGTAGAAAAGGTTGTTGTTTCCCATCCATTGACTGGCAGTAATACAATAGTCCTCCAACGGCTATCAGCCAAACATTTAACACTTCTGTGTGATTTTTTTCAAAAACAGATGTGTTTAAAAGAAATTATTTCAGATAAGATTAACCTTTATTCGTCCCACAGTGGGAAAATTCACGTTTCACATTTGTGACATTAGTGTTGAATGAGTCCCCTTCAAGGTTACCAGATTATGGTCACTTTGCTGCCAATGATGAGAGGCAGCAAAACATTGAGCTTACCTTTAGTCCAGCTTGACTCAACTGAACCATCCTTTTTCTCTTCTTGTTTTTTCAGACCTGGACCTGAGTCTGAGTCCCACTGGGAAGGTTCTGAAGAAAGTCGGGGACACCTTGCCTCTGAAGATGGAGAAGAGTGCCTCGGGTGATGCTAAAGTGTCATGGACAAAGGTAATGGTGCTGATGACATAAATGCAGTACATTATCAGCGTCAACATGAATATTAAAATCACCTACAATAATTACTTTATCTGTTTTAAGGACTAAACCTGATTAAAAAAACTCTGAGTATTCAGATAGTATTCAGAGTATGGACTAGGAGCACAACCAAAAGTAAAAATCCTACTAAGATATAGCTGATATATTTGTATAAGTTTAGTCTAGTATAGAACATGAAGGTAAGACAAGACAATTCTTGAGTCAGAGTCAACAGCAAAAATAGGATATAGCCTACTGTAAATATTAGAAAAATCCAATGATGAAATACTGAAGATTAGAAAACAGCATCCTCATCACATTGATAGAGACATTTCAGTAGCCCCACATATTGATTGCTGTATTTTCAAATTGAGTTCTGGAATGAACATTACTATGAGCCTGAACAGAAGGTGAAACTTACATTCATACATATTGTTGAATTTGAGTTTAAGGTACACTTTGCTTTAGAAAACACAGACTGATATTGTTATTCTGGTTTTCAGGATGAAGAGCCAGTGAAGGAGCCAGAGTTTAGCAAGTTGACCTATACTGATGCAGGAGTCTACACGTGTGAGGTTTCCATGGCTGGCATCACACGACGTGAGAGCTTTGAACTGGTCGTAGAAGGTGAGTAAGTGTGTGTGCATCATCGTTCTCTGTTTGACAGTTTTCTTTTCTTTGAAAAAGTTGTAAACCTGCTCGGGTGAAAGTTCAGTTACTCATTTTGTAAAAGTCACATGAAATATTTTTTGTGTAATAAAATGTTACTGAACTAAACAATTTCAGTAACAGCATAATTTTTTGCATCAGGAAAGCCTGTGATCACCAGCCTAACCAAACACCGTGCTGATGGTGCTGAATACAAAGTTCTGACATGTGAGGCTGAGGGAGCACCAGAACCCATCTTCCAATGGAGTGTCAACAGCACAAACGTAAGTGTCATAATATGAGTGAGTGAGTGCACGTTTAGTGTCTTTAGTCGAGAGAAAGAAGGTCTCTACATTTGCTTGATTATGATAACCATCTGCACAGTGTTGTTGGCTGTATGCATAGTGCAGAATTGTCTTAGCAGACCTTATGTATGGAAACTGTCAACTAATCCACCCACAGGCGACTGAGCCATCATGCATCAGTGGCAGTTGAGGAAGGATAATATTTGCTCGTAAAGCTAAGCAAGGTTATTTCTATTGTATTGTATTTGTTGGGTGTTTGCATTTCCTGACTCCCTGAGGGTTTTGGTTTCAGCTCTCCAGTCAACCTTTGCAGTATTTCCTCCCATTATTTGTCTTCCCACCATCCCAAGGCTAACCCACCTGTCAATACACAAACTGTATTGTAGAATGGAAAAGTTGATAATATGTGTGCAACTAAAGAGGCACCTAAGTGTGTCAGATTTTTCCACTAATATTTTTGAAGCCTCTTATTCCTGAGTGTTGAGTGTTTTTCTGTTCCTGTAGGAGGAGAGCTCTTACGCCGATGGCAAGGCCACCCATAAAATCACTGTGATCCCCAAGGTGAACTTGACCGTCACCTGCAGCGTCAGCAACAAGCTGGGAGAAGATGTCAGGACCATCAATGTTTCCTCTGGTAAGTAATGGCTTGGTTGGTTGGTTTTATAGTCCCAGTCGTGGGAGATGAGGTGCAAAAATGCTTCTACACAATGAAGAACTATGTTATAGCTTTGAACAGACAAGTTGTGTACTTTCAATTGCTTTACTGCAGTACTGCTTGTTGTGTTTTGAGTTAATGTATTAACTGTTATTTTTTGCAGCTTTACACTCATGTTTTTTCCTTTTTTGGTGGAATACATCGGCAAAACAACAATTATATTCCATCATAATAGACTCTGCTATAGTTAGACTGCACTATAATTTAAAAAAAAAAAAGTCATCATAAAGGAAATCAAGTGATCCGAAACCAATTTAGAGGAAAAAATTTAACATCAGGGAGCAGGCAGGGTGAATTCATGTACGCTGACTATAGAACCATACCTTGCCTGCACTTTGCCCTCAGGAATGAGGTCAAGATAAGCAGACTTACAATACTACTGAAATAATAAAAATACCACTTGAATGTGAAAAGACTTTAAAAAATGTTTCCCTTTTAAAGTCGTTTAAACCAGTTATCAACAGCAATTATTTGCTGAATCCAGTTGTGGCAGGATGTGGAACTTTCATTTTAATGTGCGCAGTAAAGGCCAGTTACACAGAATGTCTACTCTACACCTGTTATAGATACTGCAATGACAAAAACAAAACAAAAAGGGGTATTTAAGGCAAGGCTAAAGGACTGTCGAGGGCTAACACTGGATTCTACAGCAACTTTGGCTTTTTTAGACAAACAGCATGTGCATGCTTTGTATGGCTTGTCTTTTCATGTGATCTAATTTATTTATGTTTTATTTCAGTTTTTAAGGAAGGAACTGATAAAGGTAAGAATTTTTTTTTTCCTTTTTTTGTGAGATTCAGTTGAAGATTTCCTAGTTACAACAGAGTAGAACCTGTTATCTTGTTAATGTTACTGAACTGTTATGTTGGTGGATTCTTTGATTGGGCTTACAAACACCCATCACTCTTTCCTCATGTACAAAAAAAACCCTATTCATCACCTGCAGACAATACTGTGTATCAACATGCACCCATGCCTCAGCTTCTCCATCTTGACTGTATAACTCATGGAGAGCGGCTCTCAGAGGCAGATTAGAAAGATTATTAAAGAACTGTTCTTAATTATGTTAAATGATGAAAACATAGTCATCAACCCTATATGTGTGTCAGATAATGGCACCTGTTGAACTGAAAATACACATGGACAAAGGGCTACTATTCATTCAGATTATATTGTATTTACAGTATGTTGTATATGGTCTTCAAGTAATAAAACATCTGCAGATTAAAACAGCATGTTTTAATCATGTTTTCAGTGTAGTTGGTGTAGAAACATATGTTAATTTTAAACACACAGTTGCCTATCACCTGCCATTTTCAGTTCCCATTAACAAAACAAATAAGGAACACACCAGCCACCATCTTCCCTTCCAAAATAATCAACATTTTTTTGGGCACTAATGATGCTTCACAGAATATACACAACTCTCAATGGGGCGTGTCATGTCACTACAGTAAGTAGAAGAAGTAGTTTAACTACAAACACAACACAAAGCAATAAAGTGTGAAGAAGTGTCAGCCGATGAAACTTTATTGCTCAAATATAAATCAGTGTAACAGAGGCAGGTTTGGAGATGGGACTTTGGCTGTCTGTTGTGATGCCCAAGCTAAACTGGTAGCATGGAGCAGCACAGAGAACGGTCGCCCAAGGGCATATGTTGTGATTTTGATGTCTGTGTTCTGATCATAGCAAATTTGAAACAGTCTTTCAGTGAATTCCTTTGCACGCTCTGATGGAAACCTTCTGTGTGAGTCAGTATGTGCTGGGTCCTACAGCTGAAGCTGAGTACTGCTGTCTGTTTTCAGGCTCTCAGGAGGATTCAGAGGACCAGTCAAAGCTCATAGTGGGTGTCGTGGTAGGGCTCCTCATAGTTGCTGCTGTGGGTGGACTCCTCTACTGGCTCTACATGAAGAATTCAAGGTATGGAAACACACACATTTGCATTTTCACATTTAAATTTCATGTCCCTGCTCATTTCCTGGTGGCACTGCTCTTGCAAGCTGACACAACAAACAGAAGAAGAAACCAGCATTACTACTATACTTAGAAGAGAATGTGCAATAATGAGAGACAAGGGAAGGTGGTCAGGGGTTACCGCCACAGTCTCTGACTTGTTGAACAAACATTCCTAAAAAGATCACCTATGTCCAAGAAGTGATAAGCAGCTGAGGATGTAGGGTGGGAGGTTTTCAGAGCATGTAGCAGAGCGGATACAGCAGAAGCAGCTGTGAGTTTAGAGGAGAAAGTGGGAAGATGGCGTGTGCTGACTATGGCATCTGGAGCAGGGTGAGAACATTATTCTGCACCAGACTTGCATCACATTTTGGCAATTCTATATTCACTACAGACAAGGAAGTTGGAAAACTGGTGAGAAGGAGACGGGAACACCTGAGGAGAACAAGAAACTAGAGGAGAACAATCACGCTGTTTAAAGACTGTACAACGTTAAATAAAGAAAAGGTAAGTATTGTAACTTTCAAATATAAATATACAAATACAAGGAGAGTGAGTCAAATCCAAGTTACAATTCCGGTCCAACCATTTCATATTGTTTGATTTGAATGCTGTTATACATGCCAGTATTCAAGTTTTTAAGTATAATTCCAGTTTATCCAGTTTTTGTACCTTATTTTTGTAAGTTTTGTCAGTTTGGCCATAGATACCCACAAGAGAAATGCTGAGATCTAATGATGTTGTGGCATTGTCCAAAAAAAGGTCAAAGGGGCAAGATGTAAGAAAATGATCAGACACGTAAATAATAGGTTAGCCAAACTTATTTGCCTAATTTAAACTCAAACTTGGATTTGCCTAATATCTGACGAGAGTGATTGAACGGGGATTCAGCGATCCACGACTTAAAACGAATTATGCAAATTGTTGCATAAAGTCATAATGCATTATGGAAATAATTGTTAATAGATATATTTCTCTTTATGTCTTTGTAAGGAAGATGAAAGCAGCGGTAATAAACAAAAAATGCAGACTCCCAGTTGGCTGTCGACCTGCTCCATCAGGCTCTACATACGCAGCAACAACCAGCCTACAGCCTACTGTCCCACCTCACTGTTTTGTAGTCTGCACTGAGGCTGCCTCAAGTTACTGTGTCATTTTGTTTAACGTGTTCCTGGTGAATGCTCCTTGATATGTTTTGTTTGAGCAATTCTGTGAGGCTGCGTGGGGCTTTTTTTTGTTGTTGTACTTAAATTCCTTCAATGAATGTAAGTTCCTGTGTAACAAACCATAATTATGTGTGTGCCATAGCTGAGCATGCCAATGTTTATTTTTACTTATTTGTGCGCTGTGTGTGGAAAAAGCCTCTGTTTGGCTGTGCCCAAAGAAAAAGCCTCACTGCTCAAGACTTCACTGCTGTATGACCCCACTGGAACTGCCCTTTACAATAACCTCAACTTATTTTAACTTCCTGGCTTATGTTCTCTGGCTTTTAAACACTGGCAAAAAGGATTGTAAATGGATGAGCGAGTCCTAGATACAGTCATGATATTAAACAAGGAAGTTGACGTACTATGAATGATTTCTGTACATGCAGTTTGTTGTAACCGTGACCCCAAAGACAAACTGTGTGTACAGTCATTTGCGTAATCACATTCATATAAATTGGGCATCAGCAAATGTAGCATTATGACACAGTCGACCACTTGTTTATTAGACAGTTGTTTATGTAAAGGAATTTTTGTTAGTCTCAAGACTGACTTTTATTTTCAATTCTTTTATGTTGAAAATGAGTTTATCTAAAAAGGCAAAAAGAAATGTAAGAAGTCATTGGAAAAGTGCCACAACTTTTGAGAAATGCAAAACTGTGTTCTGACATAATGTTTATTTTTTAAGTTCATGCCAAAATGAGTACACTGGTGATTTAGTTGAACTTAGTTTAATACTTAAATACATTGTTGCCTTCATGTCCTGTCTGCTGTTTGTATGCCATCCTCTCAAGGGTGAGACTGTGGTTTTGGAGTAGGTTTAGTGTTTGTTTGTTTTTTTTGGAAGAGCTTTATAGATGCCTGATCTGAACTCTGGTATCTTTTTTGTGTTTTTTATATATTTATATTCTGTGTACAACCTACGTTGATGGCGATCCTGCAACATGCAAGATAAATCTTTTTTTTTAAGACTGTGTGGAAGGCATCATGTGTTGAAAAGGTACTGTGTGGTAGGAGAGTCACATGACAGGGTCGTTCTCTGTTGTATTCACAGTTATGTGAAGGATAACACTAACTGAAGACAGTGGCTGAGAGAAATTAAGGTGCATAAAGATGCTCTGGTTCATCCCATAATACAGCAACCTAGTGAGAGTCTTTAAAAAATAGCTTGACAGGAATCATGGACATCACAGTCAGTTAACATTTATTGTTCAGTTAATTGTTCTGAGTACACAATGGTTCACTGCACAAACTGTAAACTTGCTGAATGCATTTACATATTTATGACTTGTTCTGATAAATTACTTGATAGAGGCATCGCCTTAACCTTAAATCTTTTAATATTTTTTTAGCATACCAGTGGATTATGACAATTGTCCAAAGTCAGATTCGTAATACATTTGAGTCTTCATTTGGCCATCACCAGTTCCATTAGTATGTCATCCCTGGCAAGAAAGAAGCGACTTCAGTATTTTAGTTGACCTTTTCAAAAGCTTCAGATGTTGATAGTTTTTTTCAGTGGTTCATCATAAATAATAATGCTAAATAAATAAATAATGCTAAATGTTAAATTCAAAGAACCAATGTAGTCACTTTCCCACTCAGCATCGTTAAAATTACAGTACTATAATCATATTATGGGATGATTGCAAGAGTCAATTGTTTTCTTGTGCCTTTTGTTCCTTTTCAAATAATAAAGGTCAGCCATGAAACCAAAGAGGTAAAATGAGAAGGCCATAGTAGTGTTGAAAATACAGACTTGTTTTTGTACTGTTGACAATAAAGTGTACATTTTGAAAAGAAAAGGTGTGAGTTTTGTGTTGGATCTGTGGATTTTAGATTAGATCTGAGACTTAACATAGACAGTAACGTAGTTTTGAGTGTTCCTTTCTGTAATTATGTGAACTAGTTTTGGCCCAGTCTTTGGCCTCTGTCCCAGCAGAAAGATGAGAGTGGCTCCAACTAGAGTTGATACATTTAGCCTTGAAGTATTGGAATATATCCCTTTTTCACTCACTAAAAGTCTCTGACTAAAAGCAATGTATTTATTTAATACTGGGGAAAAAAGTCAGGAAACAGCGGTCCCACAGTATCATGACACAACACACACACAAAATACAAATAAAACAAATTAATTACATTTTTTATTTACTTATTCATGAAAATAACATATCAAGAAAAAAAGCATTAATAATGTATAAATTAGGTGCACATTACTTTATGCTTTATATATTATCAACACACAACATCAGCACATTAATATGAAAATGGAATTCAAAAATAAAAACTGCCTTTTGCAACCTAAGGCCACTTACCCCCTTCACCAGGGAGTCCAGGAGACAATTCTTGCTAAGAGCGGTTCGATTTGGAGGAAACAACAAACAAACCAGACAAGTGTTAACTCATTGTCTAATTCCAGCAACATTAATTATGCTTTATGACTTGCAAAGAGGAAAGCAGTCTTGCAGATTTTTTTCTTCTGAGGATTAGAACAAATAGCACTGTCACAATATAAATGTAATTTCAGTGTTGAAATGTAGATAAATCTGCCATTGTCAGGAGCACATAAAGATACTGAGCTGATGATCAAGCACTATGCAAGGGCTGAATGATGTCATAGTTTCAGTTAATTGTGCAACATGGGATGCTAATGTTTTGTGAATCTGTGTCTGCATTGTCAATGGTAACAGCGATAACAGGCTTGTTTCTCAGGCTTCTCCTTGCACACAGCATCATCTATGGAGATGGTGACAGTGATGTTCCCTTTTAAAGTGCTGCTCAAAAAAGAAGGGATGGCGGTCATTGAATACCTGTTACGCTGAGCGAATGACTAAAGTAATAGACTGTAGACTTTTAGCACACATTCACTGACAGGGGTTGGGTCTCCATCACATAGCACCACTTTACAGCATCATGGTTGACCATGCAGCACAGACACAGCCATACTCACTATGTTTACATGCACACAGCAACTGTTAAGCTGGTTGCTATGATTACCTGGTTTTGCTTAGAAGTATATAAATGTCTTGTCAGGGTTAAAATAACCTCCTGAGATCATATACTAATTACAAGATGTTCATCAATCATGAGGGCTGTTGAGATGTCTGGCTTACTGCAACACACAAAAACACGACTCAACAAAGTGGTTTCTTTCATGTTTGATTTTACACATTATGAATATGTGTAGACGTTAAAAAAAAAAAAAAGTCAGCGAGCTGTATTATCAGGACTGGGATCATCATATCCTGCTGTATTCAGGATGTTTTAAGAGAATATTTTCATTTCTATTTTTGTAGAGCTGCTTTGTGAGGAGCCTCATTCACATCAACCTTAATCAATGAAAAGTTTAAGACTCCTTGGTGATTTTTTTTGCCTATCTGCCTAATAATGTCTGCAGGAAAAATGAAAGTGTGGAGGTGAAAAATGGGTCAATACTACACAGTGCTCTCAGTGTCTTTATTCGGCTCATCCCTGGGTACACTTGGGCTTAACTCACAGCACAAAGGAGGAATGTCAGTCCAAACAGACAGAGGGATCTCTCTGACTTACTCTGCTTGTAAACCCAAAATCTGTAGCTCAGACACAGATGCTGCACATTCTCTAGGTGCCTCAATCAGTTAAAGATTACTACTGTCCTGATATACAGTAGCTAGGATGACATAGTTATAACCACATCATACTGACACATCATATTGTACTGTCAGGAAGAAAAGACCTACTCTAATGATCTATACTCCAGTAAACAAGCTGTCTGTATCTGTTACCCCAGTGTTTCCCAGACAATAAATTCTGATACACAAAAACTGCTTTGCTTACATAATCTAGCCGAACCAATTATGAAGTATTGAGTTTTTGTTCTGGAAGCAAATACCTTTAAGGGACTAAAGAGGTCATTAATACTCGATGATACACTGTATCAATTTTAATGCAAGACTTTACAGGATAGTTTAAATTTTTTCCTTTTTCCGTAGTTTTGCAACATTTTACTCAAAAATTGCTGAGATCTGGAAAATCCAACAACATTTCTATTAAGTATGGACATGGGCCATGAAACTCGAACACTGATATTATAAGGCAGGTTTTAAGCAAACCCAGAGGTAAGACAAACTTATGTGGAACAGGAAACAAAAAAGTTATTAATTTAGATCATCTGGATGCTCTGGTGGTTTGTGTGCAAACATGTCGAATTGTAAGTGTTCCTTGGCCTTTGTTGTAAAGATAAAAGTCAAAGTTTTCCCACTTTCAGATGTCAGTTACTTCGAGGGATTTTAATAACCAATGGCCAAAAGTTAAAAATGAAAAGTTTAATTTAAGTTCCACATTCTAAACTAGAGCAATCCTTTCATGGGTTAGAGAATAACGGCATTGTTTTACAATCCACGCAGACAACCACTGTCTAATGGCAAGTTACACTGGCACACAGGTCTGGCACAGATCCATCTGCCAACATTTTGCAAATTATTGCAAAAAGCAAAACAGGGTAATAAAAACAATGCATTTGAAAAAATCAAATATATGCATAGATGAGACATCTTGCAGTCATTAGGGAGAAATACAGCTGGTTATGAGGTAAGGGTTTAACTAAGTTAAGCTGCATATGACTTGTCTCAAAGTTTGAATGCTGTTGGTCAGTTTTCCGTTCGTCTCTACTGTATTCACACAACAACTACACATGAGTAAAAATGCATTATTTCTTCTGAAGCTATAAAGTAGCTCTCACTCCAAATCAGATTGAAAGCGATTCCTCAAACGCGTGGAATGTGGACATTCGACATATGATGTGTAACTGAAGTGGACACAGACAGTTCCAGTGTGATGGCTGCAGAACGCATCGTCTATGAGCTCGAACAATGTTAGGCTTGCTGCTTGAGCTGAAAAACAGGCACATTTGTCTCTGGCTTTATGTGGACGAAAAAATTTGTACCATTTTGTAACATTACACATTTTCCACCATTTAGTCACTTAAGGGAAAAACAGAGCCTGAAAGGCGCTCAGAGTGCACAAAGGTATAACTCACTCATGCAGAACAATTACATTCATAGATGACAAGTTCAACAAGAGCTCTCCTCTGGAGCTGTCGTACAGTTTTCTCCATATCTGAGGGAAACAAGTGAATTAATAAGGCATCCTCTGGCTCCATCTAACCGCTCCCAATTCATCAGACCTTGTTAAGACCTGCAAGTCAGCCAGACTCTGGGCAAACAGTGGAGTATTCTCAAATAGGCAACTCAGGAGGGAGGGAAGAGAAGAAAGCAAGTGAAACAGGAGAAGAGAGTGGTGAGAAAGGGAATAGAGAAGATTGGTGGAGTCTGGCACCCCCTACTGGTTGTAAATAAAAATTACTCCTAACAGCTAGCTGAGCATATAAACTGACATGAGGTGGAAATGTCCTGAAAAGCCCTTCAAACTTTTGAAGGTTAAAAATCATTCACAGTCCTTTCTCCCCCTTTTTCATTCACTGGGTTCTGATGCGATTCGGATTCAGCCACTTTGTTGTGCATTGTCATCTCTGCTCTGCAACAAAAGGCAAGTCCTTAAAATATTTCTCGTTTCTGATGATGACTGTTGTGCAAACAGTCCGAGGCCAAGCAGAATGAAGAAGCCCTTTTTAGTCACTCAGTTCAGAGGTACAGTGTCATTGTTGTGCTCCCCTGTCACTGTCTCTAGGACTAGAGGTTCAGTCTCGGGGCCACTAAGGCAAACTCTCGCAGAATGTTTCGGGCCACGTCCACTTTGTACTGGGCAATCATCAGTGCCCGCTTCACATCCTCGAAAGAGTAACCCTCCCCCATCAACTTGGCGATTTTGGCGTCCACGTTCTCTGACTCCAAGCTCTGGGGTTTGCCTGGCTGAATATCTGGAGGGATTGTCCTGGGCAGTGGCTTGGGTGGCCTGGCAGGGGCCTGCAAACAGTCCACTGACACGAGGAGAGAGAGGAGAGAAATGGTCAATAGAAAATTGCCCCCGGCACACAGCCAGAAACTTTAAAATATTATTAGTGGTCAAGGAGAATTTTGAAGGCTAAACACAGCTTGTCACAGAACCAAAGTTTTGACATTTTTCCTTTACCATAAAAGTTAAGAGACCTCTATCTTTTATTAAGGAATCACTGTCTTTCATGGCTAGGAGGCAGATACTGAGGTATTCACTATGCATATGTCATTAATGTCCTGCTCCTCAATGGAATACCAGAGATGGTAAAATGTGGTCTACCTGCTATCAGGGAAACATGGTAGATATTTTGAAATTAAAACTCCTGAACAACAAACATAATTAAGCTGATGTGGAATTCAAAGGTTCAGAAAACTTTTCATGTCTGCATTAAGTGAATCTAATGGCTGTCATTGAAAGAGCTTATCAGCCGATTTGGTCAAAAAAAAAAATGAGAAGGAGATGAAGGTCTACCTTGGCTGACTGGTAAATGGTCGTACTCCAAGCAGCCTCTGGAACCTTTAACATTTTCTATGTTTCTTCTGACTGGAGGCAGAGGAGCAGCACTGTTCAGCATGTCACACACAGTATCTAGAGCACAGATGACAGAGAAAGTCAGGTAAAGCCTGTTGCTATCAGTCAGTCAAACAAAGCAATGTATAAATGATGTGCAGTACGATACTTTCAATCATTATAAAAACGATCTACTGAGACATAAAATCATTAGATTAGATTATAACACCATATGAGAGGCACTACATTTATGTTTCACTTTATAATTTGGATTTGTTTGCCAGCTGACCTGGGGTTAACAGCAAGTGTTCCTGTCCAGAGGAGGGCCTGTGTGGTCGTGCAATGGCAGAGGAGGAGGACATGGATGAGTTGCAGGACGGTGAAGAGGAGGAGAGTTCAGTGAAGCTGTGTCGTGCTGGTGGAGGAGGAGGAGGAGGCTGGGATGGAGGGCGGCTGTTGAAGGGGTCTTCTAATGCTGAAACACAACAGAAGCCACAGACAAGACTGAGCTCTCTGCTCTCACAGTCACAGTGTATACTTCAAACATGAGTAGGTGGTTGATGCAGCTATAAAGTCAAAGGGATTGTATGCTGAAGAGTGGCTGGCATCCAGCCCTTTAGAAAAAAAATGAAGAGAGGAACTTTTGAGAAGGGACTTCACAGGAGGAAGAGGACTAGGGCAGGAGGTGTAGGAAGGCTGGACAAAGGATTATGTTGTGGTATTGCTTGAAATTATTACCTACTGTATGCACATTGCAAAAAATTATGACTTTCTTAAGATGCGAACTACAAAGTGGTGCTTTTCCTATCAAATGTGTCAGTTTGGACTCTGGATAACAGCGACAGCATTTCTCACTATTTTCAGAATTTGTACAAACAGGGGACATTTTTCTGTATTTAGTAATTTTAATACTTACTACTAACTAAGTATATTCTCCTGATCACACCTATGTATTTTTAGAATTTCCATGGTATTTTAGAGTATTTCTACAATGTGGTATTAGTACTTTTACTTAAGTACATGATCTGAATACTTTCTTCACCCCTGATCATTGCTATTCAAATGAAGACCATGTGAACTCGATTACATGTTTCGCTGCTAGAAGAATGATGTGATAGTTGAACAGAATTGGTGCTGTATACCAAGTACAGAATATGGCTGTAATAAAATGACACTTCAGTAAATTACACGTAGGACTTTATGAATAGATCTTATATATTTAGATACCCAACAACACAGATGTGTTGCACAGGGACAGAGAGAGAGCTGTGGCTGAATGAGGGAACATAGGTGGGGTAGGCTACCTTGGGGGGGTAGCAGAATGTCGTAGTCACTGGGGGTCTTGTTGGTGTTGAAGGAGCATAGGGCAGTATGTGGCGCTGCAGAGACCAACCCTCTGACCAACTCTGAGTGTCCACCTGAGGAACGCAAGCGGAGACAACATAATTCAGCCTGAGGTTTAAACAGCTACTCCAATAGGGCACAGCTTATTCATAATCTTAAAATATGCTTTATTTCATGAAAACAAAAGCATTAGATAGTTCCACTCAACTATTAAACACTTTCCCGCAATTGAGAAATTTTTATAAGGTTTAACATCCTTACATCAAGCAGAATAAAACAGTCACTCTACTGGTATATTTTTTGTTAACAAGAAACTGTTGAAAACAAGTTATGTACTGGAAACAAAAATTGAAATGACTTAAAATTGAAATTAATTGTGGACATAGTGGATAAAACTGTGTAAAAAAGTGTTCAGAAGTGTTCACTTTCTACAGATAATTTCTTGGCATCATATTCACCCTGCTTATTGCAACACTAATGGGATAAAGACAACATATTCTTAATTAGTGACTAATTAAATAAATAAATAAATCATCTCTGCTGGTTTTAGGACTCACTGGGCTCGGGGGGTCTGGACGTCTTCTCCTCAGTGAAGGTCTCTTGGGAGCCGTTCTCCAAGTGTCTGAATGAAACAGGAAATGTTTTGTTCACAGCAGCTTAATTGACCTGTAACTGAATAGTCATTGCTGTATCACCAGAGTAACTTTGAAACACTGAGAGAAGGCTCGTACCTGCTGGGTACAGAGATGCAGATGGGAGCCTGACTCAGGCAGAGGTTGGATGAAGGGATCTGGTAGTTGTCCTCCACCCTCTCCATCACTCCCTGTCGCTGTCTTTCTACAACAGGACTGCTGAAAGGGTTGGAGGGTCTGTAAAGATGACCATGCATGTCAACACAACCTCTACACCAGGGTTAGGGTTAGGGTTAGGGTTTCATCTTCACCTCACTAAAAAGGTAAGAAATCTACTGAACTACTTGCATTGTAAATTTTATTAATCATTTAAGTCTTAAACTTTTAACCCTTTATAGGGCACTCACTGAAATACTTCAAAATTCAACATTCAAAAAATTCAAAAATTTAACCTTAGAATGTTATTGGAGGACATAAGAAAACTTTATTTCTGTTGTAAAATTTTTCGTAATTTTTCACTTTTGTAAATGGTGCAGAAATTACCAAAAATAGTCAATTGCCCTATAAAAGGGTTAAATATGTACATACAAATCTGCACAGCAACGCATCCTAAAACTACTGGCTTGATTAAAAGTTTAGGTCTGTCCATGGTGAGCTGAAAGGGTACGTGTGTATGTATGTTGTATTGTGTGTATTTGAGAGGTGTGTGTAGATTTAGGAAATAACTGTGATGCCTGAATTGATCGAGGTCTCAATACAGCATTGCTCATGGCGTCAGTCTCTTTATAGTGCCACAGAAACAGACTGCAGACGACAGCCATCATGCCACATTCATGACGACTCCACCTGGCTCCATCCTGTGAGCTGTGATTAGCTTCTGTTTCAGTACAACATGTTTTGATGCAAAGGTACAAAGTACACTAACTGTTGTGTCTTTTGTAGGTAATGATTAAACAAGGCAATACTGAATCCCTGCACGAATCACAGATGATGCAGGGATTTCTTTGGCCAATCAGTAACAAAGAACACCTATGTAGGCTAATGGTCTGCCTCTACTGTTATATATTGAACATTGGCTCGTAGTAAGCTAAATATTACTCAAATCCCCTTTGGTTCATTTTGTATAACAGAAGGCTTCTGTTATAATCTCCCCAAAGCCTGCTTTAAAACAACACAGCTATTCTGTACCTACTTCAGTCTACCCAGTTCTACCACCAAATACCATTGTACAGTTTAATACAGGAAAATTAGTGATAGCTGATGCTGTTTAATTTTCTTTTTGATACACTGTTTCTAAATACAGCCTTGTCAGAGGAGCTATGTGTGGGATACTCACTTGTGACTACTGCCAAGTGTAGACTGCGTTGGCGAGTGTCGTGAGGGAAGGATGTCATACCCATCACTGATTTGCACACCATTAGAGAAGTGCTGCACAGACACACACAAGAGGAAGAGGAAAAAGAGGAAAAAGGTAAATAAACTTAAATATATTATAGATATGTGTGTTTATATATATATACATACATACATACAAAACAAGCATTATAGTTATTATCCATTATCACAAATAAAACCCTGGTAATAATCTAATAATATGGTATCTATTATGAATACATTCATAACCCAGAGTCATAATCATATCCTCTCTTTCACCATGGCCCTAATTATTAGGCAGCTTATTTTATTGTGTTTTTCGCTTTATTAAGGTCAATATTGCTCATTTGTTCCATCATTACTATTATCTTGTGGTTATCAGTCATTTCATTTATTCTGTGTTAGTAGACATTAGATCAATTAATCTTTTCAGTCAAATTAATTGTTCTGACTATTACTTTTGAGTAGAGACAGAGCTCAATTTAATCAACAAGAAGTCACATTTTATGAGATCAGACAGATAATTTGGTAATTACTAAATCTAGTTAATCAATTAATGTGATGATTTTTTTTCTTTCAAAGGTGGTGCCCCTGACAAATCTAAGTTTGAAATAAACATAGTAAATTCTGCTATAGCAATTAGGCTTAATTCTCAGAACCATAAATGTCTGTACAAAATTTCATGGTAATCTATTTATTTTATTTTACTGAGGAAACAAAGACTTGCTTATCCCAAATAATCACCTTAAATGTAAAAAAAAATTGACATCTAAGCCCTACCTTTGAGCTCTCCGAGCTTCCTGCCCCTTCTATTCTGTGATG
Source organism: Centropyge bicolor (assembly GCA_037975185.1). Lineage (NCBI taxonomy): Eukaryota > Metazoa > Chordata > Actinopteri > Pomacanthidae > Centropyge > Centropyge bicolor. The sequence goes on along the minus strand of JBBMOC010000016.1, from coordinate 2,360,828 downwards.
TAACCTCACAAATCCTGCAGATGGACAACTAAGTGGTCTTCCATTCTGATGAGAGGGGCCAGCAGGTCCCAGCTGGAATGGGTGCTCAGATCCAGCAGTGTGGGCATCTGCAAAGTGGCTGTCTTTGGGACGCTGTTTCTCAGGGTTCATCTGGGAGTCAGACAGCACACCAGTAGACGATGAGATGGAAGATGACAAGGAAGAGGAACTGGGGAGCCAAGAGTGACATGACTCTGGGGGGATGGGAGGAGGACGCTCGGGGGGAGGTGGTGGAGCTGGGTCCCTCTGGGGAGGAGGTGGAGCTGGCAGAGGTTTGTCCTGCTTCCTGGACATGCCTGGGGAAGACTAGACAGGTAAAGAAGTTTGGTTCACTGAAATGACAGAAGACACTCTAAAGAATTCAAGACTCATTTTTAAATAACACCACTCCATACAGATTCTCTATGCTGGTATTGTTGTTAAGTAGATTTTTTTCATTGTATGTTTAGAGCTTATGTACAGGAAAATACAGGTGATCCATTTTCCTTTCTATCTAGGGAATGCTGTGACTGACCTTCGGGGAACTGGTGGGGCTGACAGATGGGGAGCGGATGGCGCCCTTCTGGATGAGGTCGAGTCTTGGTGGGACGGGGGGAAGGCTGAGGTGCTGGACGCAGTGGCTGGTGTCTCCTCCATGGGCTTTCCTGTGTTGGCTGACAGGTGAGGAGCTGGGAGACACCATGGGTGAGCTCTGGAGCTCAGCACAGTGCTGAGTGAAAAGTAAATAATAACTTACAGGGGTGTTCAGTTATAAACACTTGTTGAATTATTTAAGCATCGTAAGAGAATAAATCATCTGGGCTTCTATTTCTCAAACTGTTAAAAAAAATTCTGGACTGAAAATCCTTCACTTTATGATTCAGTTTTCAAGATACAATTTTATCTAACTATTTACACTTCATTTTAATGTTTAATAGGTTATTTTGTATTTTATCAAGAAGGTGTTTACTTCATATTTCAATTGCATTAGTAAGTGTAATTCATAGAAGTTTGATAAATATGGCCCTGGACTTTCCTCTGAATGTAAAAATGAAAGACAAGGAAAATCAGATTTCTTTAAGCCCTTTCACCTACCAGTTAATAGATCAACTACCAGTTACTACTGCAGGTCTTTACCTTCCTAATGTTGGCCAGTCCATTCATGACCAGGCAGTCGTCTCGGTCTTCCTCATCATCCAGCTCCAGCATGGGGCAACTGTGCTGATCCAGGAAGAAGCACTTGTTGCCCTCATTTCGTGGGTCAAAGGGATCCACAATTATGGGCTCCGTGCCTTTGATCTCACAACGACAGAATGGACAACCCTGACCATCCGATTCCTGGAACAGATAAGGGGAAGAGTTTGCATTTGATACTCCACGCAAACAATACACACAGGCAGGTGTGGCAGTGACATTTGTAACCCACAGACATTTCTAAATCTAATTATCTGATGGCCATGGTTTCACTGCTGTAGCATTATGGGATCATGAAGAATCACTTGGATCACGGAGCAGGAAGGCTGTTGCTGCACACATGGGTAAGCTTATGTGATTTACTACTAGCCTGTCACTTTTATCTCCAAAAAGCAATGGACACATGTGCAGATCCTCTCAAGGGAAAAGTGTTTTGTAACTTTGCAACATTTATTGGCAACATGTACATATTCAACATGGAAGCTCCTGTCAAACAGGGGTCATAGAAAATGAAAGAGGTTTTGGTTTTCAGTGTATCTCTCTCCACTGACTCAATCAAAGGGAATGTATACAGAGAACAAAGCTGTATTTGAGAGGGTCATATGGATGTGGAGTAGGCAGGGGATGCACTAAAGGCATGTTTGAAACTTAATTCTAATGGGACTGGGTTGAGAAGGGAAGGAGTGGAAGTTTAAAAAAAAAAAGGAGAACAGAAACAGGGTGTTGATATACTGACCCTTGCCACATTGATTTAGGGATTTGCAGGGCTAAATCTTGAGGAGTGAAACATTTTTTAGACATTTATTTTACATATAACCATAGAATGACTATATATAGGACTATATTTCAATATGAGGCGGGCAGCAGAACAAGCTGTAAAAAAACACTGACATATTATGACTTGATATAATTGATATGGTGAATGTGTTACCAACAGTTGCCTATCTTCACCAGTATTCAGCATGTGAGCAACACAAAGTTCAAATTCATTCTCTTTGTAGCAATATCGACTGGCTCTACCAAATGTCAAATCATTTTTCTCAACCAATTGTGGATGGAGGGGTGGAGCTTATGCAGGGTAACCTCGAGTTAACCATGAACATAAACTGCTGAAGTTACACCAGAAATTACCCAAATTAGCCAGTTACCTCGTGCGTAGTACTAACCTCTGGTTTGATCTAGACCATCGAAAAAAATCTTCCTCTTTAGCTACTAAATGCTCCACTTTGTTTGCTAGTTGCTAACTGTGTCTGTTTACTGTTTTTACTAAGTAGGTGACGTACAGCAGGCTTATCAGAGCGTTTTCACTGAAAGCTGCCTGCTGTTGCTTGATAAAATGCTGATGAGAGCAGTGACAGTGAAGCAAATCAATAAGGTTATTGACTGTGAGCTGAAAGATGTTAAAAGGGTTTGTAATGTAAGATGACAATTTTCTGTGGATTTATTCCTGTGACCCATTTCACATTGCAATGCTTTATTTATCCACCAGGAGGAGCAGTGAGTACAGAAGCCCATTGCCACTGGACATTTTCATTGACACAGTGCACCTGAAATCAGCTGTTCTTATCATATTTGATGTGTATGATGAATGTGCTTTCTACAGAGAGCAGACAGTGGAGTGCTTATTATTACCATATCATATGTGGGAAAAAAAACATTTTACTGAAACTTTTTCTAAAACACTAATACAGATTGTTGGTTAATGCATTATCTGGCATAAAATGTCAGTTATTGTTTATATTTAGAGATCAAATTTAGAGATTTAGAATTTCAGTATGTATCACATTAAATGCAGAATGAACAAAAAGGCACCAGTAATTAAGAATATGTCAAACAAAGTTAAAGTTTGATTTTCTTTAACCTAGTAACTAAAGAAACTTGCCTCTGGGTGACAAAGAAGTACATTGTGGATACTGTTCACTGTATTTGTAAAATCTATATTTTGTCTTCTTTCTTAATTTGTGTAAATGGTGAAATCAGTTGAACTAGATGGTGTGATCATTTCTTGGCAAGTAAGACACACTTAAGATGGTATTTCTGCTTTTTTTTAAAAAACTTTTTTAAAAATACATAGTCGTTTTATTCATTGCTATTATAAAGATATTCATTAGAGCAGCTTTCATCTATTCAACAAAATTTTAGGTTGGAATAACAAGTTTTAACCTAACCGTCTCAACGTCTGTCGAAGTCACCAACACTTTCAACGCAACTCATTCGCTCAACGCAAATCATACTGTCATTGACAATAACAGTTTGCATCACTCTGGAAAACTTTATACACTATTGAAAGAATTACTTACTACTTACCAAAACTATTGATAGGATCATTAGTAAGTCACACAAACCTTAACATTTAATGAAACCTACAGTCTGGTAAAAACAAGACACAGAGAAGTCCCTGTGAATTCAAAAATGAGTCCTTACTGCACTGATTCACAATGAAACTAATACCTAGAACAAGGGAACCCTCTCATGTGCCCCTGTACTCTGCAAACATCAAACTGGCCATTAAAGAGAACAAAATGTGTCATTACATAGATCATCAGCCAGCTGTGAGTGAGGAGTCTACGTGCCTTTCACCCCAGCTGACTCATATATGGAGTAAGAAGAAAGTCAGGGAAACACCACTGAGTCAACGATCTGAAAAGACTGGTGCCAGGTTACACATTGTCAGGGGGTAGGTGGGTTCCCTCTCTATGACTCATAATCTCACTAATGTGGAGTGCGTAATTACTGATGTACACATTTCCTATACACATACTTGACGAACATCACTGAATCAATGATTGAGGTTGGACATGAGATCACGCATATTATACCCATAACAGGAAGTATGACAAAGAAACACTGTTAATGTGGGTGTCAAATCCTGCTATTTACAGAGCATAGGACTGAGCTCCGGAAACATCATCTCATTTGCGGAACATAAAGTTATGTTGATAGTAAAGCCACCTAAGAAAAAGCTTTCTAGCACGTAGCTATGAAACTGAACTTCTTGTTAAGAGAGCAGCAAACCAAAAACTAGTGTGTGTGCTTAAAAAAAAAAACACTGAGACGCTTAAAAGATTATCAAAAGTCTACAAAACACTTCTGAGGATAACTTCCTGTGACATGTGTATGTTTCTCTCTCAACCCAACCAGTCGTGGCAGATGGCAGGTTTCTGCCTGTTAAAAAGAAGTTTTTCCTCGCCACTGTGCCAAGTGCTTGCTCTAGATGGGAAATGTTGGGTCTCTATAAATAATATTATGAAGAGTATGGACTAGACCTGCTCTTTATGTAAAGTGCTTTGAGATGACTTTTGTTGTGATTTGGCACAATACAAATAAAACTGAATTGAAAAAATTGTATGACACTTTGCTCTCAACATCACTTTGGTAAGCAAAACATGAAAAGTAATGAACTTGAAAACTTTAAATGTCATAAAACATGTTGAGTGATTGTGTCTCTTGTGCGATTGTTTGCTCATTCAGACATCAATTCCTCTGACAACGCAAAGTAAACAAAACGCTAATGATAACTGAAAATGATTCCAGCGCTGACTGACTGGAAAAACAAAGTGATCTCGACTTCATGTATAAAACCTGCATTCACTGTCCTCTGAATCATCTTCCACGTCATCCCTCACAAAGACTCCCCTGCCAAACATCGTAGATCATCATAGATGTTTGAAAAGCAGCTCTGAGATGTCGTTTGCTTGTGTAAAAATATCAAACTATAATACACACAATACAAAAAAATGAAAGTAGGGCAAAAGGCAGAGGTGGAGAAGGAAGAGAGGAAGGAGCTTCTGGGCTAGCTGCTAATGACTCATTAGGGGAAGGTAATTACAAACAAACTTTGTTGACACACTTTCTCATACATAAACAAGTGCACAAGCACAATGAACACAGCAGTGTAGGACAGTGCACTGTGGGATGGACTTGAAAAAAATCAGCATACAGCAGGAAGCACACACAAGCAAGAAGTGTGGGAGGTTTTTCCACTACACTTTTTCAAAACACTAACAATGTTGAGTTAAAATTGTTCAGATCTTATATATGAGGTGTTAGTGTTTTTCTGTAAACTGGACAGGATATTGCAAAGAGAAACATGAAGATGTACAGATTCTGGCATTACCCCCAGAGTCCCAGACACATGTATAACATCAGCAGCAATCAGCCAAAGTGTAACTGTAAGTGTACAATACCTGCCAGGCTGTGAGACAGGAAGTGCACATAAGGTGACCACAGGGTTCGATCTTGACATCTTTGTCGTTCTCAGCACAGATCTTACAGAGCTGGAAGGTGGAGCCCATTTCACAATACAGCTCATACTGCTCCTGTTCGGGCAGAACAAACTCCTGTTAGTCATCAAGTGGTGCAAGTATCAAACGGTACACGACAACAGACACACAAAAAGGCGAAGAGCTAAGGCTAAGAGCTATTCAATGACCTTAAATTGGGATGGTTAATGCTGTCAAAATGGGTAATATATGATTTACTTTACATTTCAGTTACTTTAAAATCTCCGTAAAACAAATCATATAAAAAAAAAAAAAAAAAAAACACTGCCAGAGTACACTGAGTGGTCTGACAGATGTTTGATTGGGTTCAGTCAGTTCTCAGTTTTTCATTCTTAGATGACAGTTGGTGAAGTTACATGATGTATTCTGATTTTGGCTTAGAAACACACACAAACCCACTTGTGTCACTTTGATATGATCATGAGGCGTTGGCTCACATAAACCAGTGAGGTCAGGATTGTAACTGCGGCCATCAGGGAACAAATAGCTGCGAAAGAGACAACAAGTTTAATGAGCTAATAGTTAAAAATACACAATAATAGATTTGCTTAAAATTACATTTAAATCAGTCATTTTTTTGTCTGTTATGTCTTTTTACATGTCCTCAAGGACACACATCACTTACTGCATTAAAGGGATATGATTTTTGCATGTTAAATCTATTCTACACATGCAAATGTGCAAACGTGTTGTGAATCAAAAATACATCTTAATATAATATAATAAATACATTAGAATTAGAACCACAAGCAGACATAGGAACACAATAGCAATAGTCTTTAAATGCTTTAAAGAGGTTTCAATCATTCCGGATTTCTGATCAGTTACGAGCAAATTTGTGTTTAGGTCTAAAATAAAAAACTAATATGAGGTAGTTACATCTCTCTGTGCATGAAATAAAAAGTCAAATAAAGCCATCAGCAATTATTATAAAGCTGAGCAGAAACACTTTTCCACTAATCACTTCAATCAATTTCGCAAACTAATTGCTGGGGGTCTCTCTGCCTGGTTAAAAACAGAGGTGCTTCAAACAGTATCCTCCCTGTTTCTTTTCTTTGAAGTAGCTTTTTCAAGAGTTATGCCTTAAGGCACTGTGTGTGTCTGCCGAGGGACATGTAAAGACTATGTAAATAACAGGTCATTGATTGAGACTCAGTGGATCATTCCTTAACTTGTATACAACATATACACAGGGGAAAGTTTAGCACAGCTGGTCAATATACATACAACAGACACTGAGCTAGAGAGAGACTGTGTGTGAATGTGTGATAAGTTACGTACAAGCCCTCCCTGAAACCATCAATGAGGGCCTGGAACAGCGGTTTGTTGTGGGGGATGGTCTGCAGTATGTTGCCATCATTGGTCACATAGCCGATGGCCCACTGACCCAGTCGGGTACAGCTGAGTCTGAAGATGTAACTGTTAGAGAGAGAAAGAGAAGTGCATGGCTTACACAAACTAGCATAAAACAAAACATGTGTAACAAACTTCAAATAATGACACTGCAGCAATACAACTTTTCCTGTGGAATTGTATTGAGAACACACACAAATCTATACATATTACTGTAATATATGTGATTTATAAATAAAACACACCAATGCCACATTCCACAGTATTTACAGACTAAACCTGTTGTATTATTACATATATATGTAAATATTTGCATATGTGCAGTCGGTATTCACATATTTATCCACAGCATAGTGACTTCTATCTCTCTCATAATGTATAATTTTTTAAAAATTCTGCAGTACAAAACTGCAGTTCATTATCCAGATACAGTGTCATACCACTGTGCAATAGTCAGTCTAGAAGCTGCTTCCTGTTATCATTTGCTCACTATTCAAATAATGCTTGTGGCCTGTTATCACTCAATACACAGTACAATATGTGTGTGTCTTTCATTGTCTTGCTTTCGTTGCTTTTGTTTGGCTCCACTGTTCACGCTTTAAATTGCCCCTCAGGGATAAACAAAGTTCTTTGAATTGAATTGAACTGTCTCAGCATTAATCCCTCTGTCACCAAAGATAATGTACACTAGTCAAGTTAGCATTCTTCATAGAAGTTGTTGTGTTACTGAAACATTTTAACTCAGTTATAGTATCTGAGCATTCTTTTCAAAAATCTTAACAGCAGCATATCACGTCTCAATAAGACCCAACATGGTTAATCTTCACAGCAGTGAGCAAGTACAATGCAACCTGGTCGGGCTGCAACAACCATCTATATAATGCAAGCTCTCCAGCTGCCGCAACAGCAGTAGCAAAGCAGCAAAGTTTCCCCACTGACGGACAAATAAAGGTTTATCTTATCTTATCTTTTCAATCACACCATTTGTGCATTGTGTGGTTGAATAGCCCCTTTTGTTGGATTAAAATAAAATAGGCCTCATAACGAGTGCACTGACTGATGATCACATTGGTCTGACCATGTCCAATGATCAATTCCCTCATGCATATTGCAGTCAGATCTCCATAACTACTGCTACTGCCACTGTGTGTGTGTGTCTGTGTGTGTGTGTGTGTGTGTGTGTGTGTGTGTGTGTGTGTGTGTGTGTGTGTGTGTTGGGGATTTGGAGAAAACACACTCTTGATTAAAAGACAGTGGCCTGGTGATTTAAGAAGACAAATGGATCAAGCCTTCTTTGGGACAAATGAAGGACTTGAGGCAATAGCATTTTACGCAAACATGGCATAAAACCTGTTCTTTTAATAGTCTTTGTGGGTAAGGTAAATAGTCTATTGACATTTTCTTTAGTAATATTTGGCACTTTTTGGGGTTATTTCATCAACACCCACCTCTGGAGTAAATGCTAATAGCCTTTTGAAATAGCCTCATTCAATTGCACAGACCTGCTTTAGAACAGATGAGATAAATACAGCTCACTTCAACTAAGAAAGAAGAAATCAAATGAGAACGGAGCCGACAAAAACAAAAAAAATGTTGTTTTTGTATGAAAAATATTAGATTCTGCCTTTTATATAAAACTAAACTGCAACAAACAATGGTGTTTCTGCTGTGTCTTTCAGTCTTTATCACAGAGGGATTTCTGTGTGCAATCGAACACAAAGGAAACAGCTCAGCAAAAGTTCAAACAATCTGAACGAGAAAAAGAGCGAGAGGAGGCATTATTAATGCAGTCCACCACATGCACTGAGCTCAAAGCTAGCCTTGACCACAGTATGATCCCACCTCCACCAGCAACAAAGGCACAAAGCTAAATCCACTAGGGCTTTGACTGAACATGTGGGAAGACAGTTTGAGAGCATCAGACTGTTTCACTGATGCTAATAAGCTGTGTTTCACGTCTGATGGGAAGGGCTTTGCAGAGGTCAGAAAGCATGCCTGTCTGTGTGAAGAATAATGAAATGCTTGAAGAATCATACATGCATTAGATTAATCATCCCCTTCAGTAAAAAACAAAACATGTTGTTGTAGCTGTTATTGTTTAATTGAGATATGATCAATACATTGTGGCTTAAATTTTCATCTGTAAGATTTGGCTCATCAAATGTGCATACATAGAAGTATGTGTGCAGAGTGTGTGTGCGTGTGTGTATGACTTAAAGTGATAACGTGTAGTGGCTGACCTGATATTTTTGCCCTACCCCACACAGTGTGTGTGTGTGTGTGTGTGTGTGTGTGTGCGTGTGTGTGCGTGTGTGTGCGTGTGTTTGTTGCTCCAGTGCTTGTTCATAACGATGACATTTCTATGATTCACTCAGTGAACAGCATCCTTAACATTTGTATACTCACATAAGCCCCTTACACACTCACACTCATACACACAAGCAGCACTCAATAAATTAGCTCTACAGCCTAAGTACTATGAAAATACTATAAGCAATTAATATAAATGAGCAATGTTGTTTATAAAGGTGGATAAGCTTTATTATGTATTGTGAAATTACATGTTGCTGGTTAAACTAGTGTCTACCTCTCTTTTGAAAGGGTCTGCCAGACTAGTTTCTCAGCTCTTTAACAATTTTACTGCTGTTTCAACTAATCCAGGCCAGTTGAATTTCCTGAACAGAAAATTAGTTTTGCTGTATGTTTTTGTGGGATCATATACACCTCGCTGCTGTCATATGCTGTGAAACAAAGGTAAGAGATGTTTTATGAATATATTATACTTTACTGTTGTCTGATGAAGCATTGGAGCAAGAAACATAAACAGACCCAGCAATCTGATTAAAAAGGCTGCAAACCTGATCCATTTTTAATAACCCTGACCTCCACCTCTGGACAGACAGTGGAGCACATTGTCCAACAGGCTGATTCAGCTCTGCTGTCACAAGGACGGATACAGGAAATCTTTCCTGCTCAAAGCTATAACTCTGTACAACTGTGCAGCTCAGTCTGACAGAGAACACTCAGGACTCACAATGATAGATATAGAGTCAGTGGCTTTTTAGCTTATTTTTCTTAAGTATTTTTTTTTATTACAATTGTTTGTTATGTCATATTTGTGTCTTCACTTCATACTGTAGCTACTGCAATACAAGAAATTCCCAGTTTGGGATGAATAAAGTTTATCTATCAATCTATCTATACGACAGTAATAAGCAGCTTTAGGAAAGTTGCTCAGACTGAGCCTAAGAGGTATAACAGCAAAGCATGGCCTGTTCATGACACATACAATCCCCAATGGAAATTCATAAACATTTCTGACTGTGATCTGTGCGTTTGAGCCAGAGCTGTTTGCGACCAACATCCTTCTTCTTTTCTAAATTTGCTTATTGTTCCTTTAGTCATGAACGAACAATATTATCTAAAAATACTTGAAAATAAGGCGACACACTTCCATGTTGAACTTGAAATACACACACAGTTACCATACCTGCCAGGCTTATTGATGTACTTGTACAGTCGGGCCTTGACTTCATCATAGGTAAGGAAGGCCATGTAGCCAGGGTGTGTCACTGCCAGGAAATTCCAGTTCCTCAGAATTGATCCCCATGGCTGAAAAAGACCACCAATGTCATTTTAACTAAACAGGTTATTATGATAATTATTAGAATATTATTGTAATTACATTATTTTCATTATCATTGTTGTTGTTGCTGTGCATTTATTTTTCATATTTTCATCATAAAGTCTGTGTTTCTAACACAATTAAGAGATAAAGAGTATGTTGACTTAGCTGAATCAAAATTCTTTGGCTCTTAGCAAACAAAGTGAATGACAAAAAATACAGAGACAGAGGTTTCTGATAGCTGTCCAGCTCAATAAACTTGGAGTTTGGGAAACAGCTCTGCGCAGTGCAGCAAGTTGTGTTTGGCTTTGTTTACAACTGGTTTGAGGTTTTCTGCAGGACAGAGTTCAACAGATGCGAAAACACATATGGATGAGAAATAGCTAACATTACTGCTAAGGGGTAGAGTCTATTTACTTGACTGCTCAGTGGGAAAGGCAAGAAATGATAGGCAAAAATAAATTAATCATCTGCATCTTTTCATGAAAAGCTTCTACAAAAAAAAAAAAAAATTACTAGCCAGCTCAAATATGTGGGTGTTCCCACATCTAACCACACTTTCCTCTGAGTGCAGAAATTCTGCATAAATATGCTAACAAAAAATAGCCATTTACATCCCTGAACTGAGAGCATAAAGCTGTGGGGCATTGTGCTTGGAGGGTTTCAGTGGGTCAGCCAGTTGGATCCACTTCGAGCCAAGTTCCACAACATTCACCTCCATCCTGCCTGTTTGCTGGAGCTCACCAAACACGGTGACCTGCTGCCCTGTGCAGAACAGTGCAGGTGATGGGCAGACGGGAAAAAAAAATCAACCCAGGGACATGAGGTTGACCACAGGGACTGCCGCCACTGAAACACAGGTTGAAGCAACCTGGAAGTGGCTTCTCAGGAAGCAGTCACTCAACAGCAACTCCTATCCATGACTATATTTGCTTCAGTAAGCCATTTTGCACCGTTAAGCAAAAGGCTCACCCATGAGTTCATGAACACTGAGTGATGCATCAGAAGTTTGTGATACTGATCCTTTTTATGGTCAGAATAAGCATGCAGAGTAACAACGTTCTGCTAAAGTAAAACATTGCTTTAACACCCACACACCATCTTGAGGCCACATGGCCAGTGAGTTGTCAATGGGAGGGATCTAAAGCCACACACATCCAAAAACCTCAAACAGTTCCCCTTATTTGAATAACCTTGGGTAGCAAAAGACCAAAGACTTTGATACTTAAACTAATGCTTAGACCGCATTTATTCAAAAGTAAACAAGCTAAGATAATCCCAGGATTAGATATGATCTGCTTCTGTTGTTATCAAGATGAAGTCAAGCTCACATTTGGGGCTGTCAAACTCTGACATGACCTTTGATGGGTCAACCTTTTTTTAGTTACTCATGTAAGTGCATTACTTGTTAATAACAACACCAAACATTACAAGCATTCTTCTGCTTTCATGTTTTCTGCTTTACGTTTGTTCTCTGGGTTCTCAGAAAATATAACTCCGTTATGCAATAGCTCCCCCCAATTTTCATGACACATTACAAAAGAAATGCTATGCAGATCATTACGGTGGCAGTAATTTGACAGTGTATGTCCAGCTTGTTATTTCACACCATCAGGAGACTAAAAATGTCATCTATGGTGGAACAGATCAGAAAGACATTTTTTGAATGAAGAATTTCACACAAGGAACATGTGCTATGTGTGTCAAAATGCTTTGATTTGAGATTTGAAACCTGTTGCATTGTGACCAACCTGGAAGAGGCGTGTGAAAATGTCGAACTCAAACACAGATATATAGTCATTGCAGGTGAGATCGATGGTGGATTTAAGAGCCATGGCCTCCAGCCCTGAGCTGATAGGATGCACTTCGTGAAGGCACTGTCGGAAGACTTTCCATGGCACTATTGTCCTGCAAGAGAACAACAAGTCCAGTTATAAAAGCACAGATACAGCAACTTGCGAGACAAAGGGTATTTTACAAGACAATGCATCTTTAATAAGATAAGGTATATCTTATCTTATATTATCTTCATTGGTATAGCTTTACATTTGACAATGCAATGTAATAGTTTCCGTACAACAAAAAAAGTTCACAGCTGATGTGAGAAGATTCATTGTGTGACAACCTTCTTCGTTGGTTTTCAACTGACACTTTGATTGTGTTGCTGCACCATACAACACTGGACTCACAAACTTTGCACGTATACTTCATTCATACCAAATTGTTGAAATTCCATGCCATTGATGGTTTAAGCAATCCTCTTCAGTTTATCTTCCACATTATTTTGGGGAACACTATAATATTCTCTTTAGCGCAGATGATGAGTTAGTCCCAGAAGCATTTAGGATGTGAGGAAAAAAATGTTAAAAACAGTCAAGTGTCAAGCCCAAATGATCTTGTGTTTGGCCACTCTGTCTGGGGTCCACTGTCTGTGTTTTAGAATGGGTAGAAGGAGTCAAATCCTGTCACCAACCTTATTGACTATGAAAATGGGTTCAGGCAGGAGCTACATGCCGCGAGTGAGAATGTTGGCGGCACCGTAGGCTAAAATATGAAATGGTATGATCACAAGGCCAGGTTACTTGAGTTTAGTATCACGTTTATCACGTTTTACTGTTTAGTATCAGTATCAAGTTTTGGCTGGGATGGGCTCCAGCGCCCTCGGTCTGGAAGGGTGAACTTGCTGAAGGGAGCAGCTGTGGTTCATCAGAAAGTCAGTGGTTCGATCCCTGGCCCATGCAGTCTGCATGTCTCCAACTCCAAATTGCTGCTGATGGCTGGTCCATTGGTGTGTGAATGTGTGTGCATGGAAAACGGTGGTGGCACTTCCCACCATGTGTGAATGGTTTGCAGGCTTTGTTAAAGCACTTTGGGTGGTCTAATAAGACCAGACTATAAATATGACAGTCCATTGACCAATAGACCAAGTTTATTGGTCCATATACTGCAGCTAAACGTACCTAAGATCAGAATTATTTCATTTCAAGTCCTGGTCCTAGGTAGCCTGAGAAACTATGCCATATCAATTTGCCTAAACCCTTTTATCCTCACCCTTCTATTAAGCCTGGTGCTGTCCAGCAGGGATCAGCATTGGTGAGTCCTGCCTTGGTGGCTGGGAGTGGTTTCAGGTGAGTGTATAGATGATGCTGTTCTTGAGTCAGATGATGGGTTGTTGTCCTTTCAGGTGGAAAATGACGTGACTGTCAAGTATTTAAAAGGGTTGTTAGAGTATATGGTTGGCTTCCTCATCAAGCTGCACCTTTCCATGTTTGTTTGTGCCTAAAAATGACAAGACAGAATTTCTGTTGACATTTTTGAAATGTCAAAAATGTGACGAAGCCGGTTTCCTTTCCAGTGCGTTGTATGGAGGGCTGCGTTGACCTGGTAGGTGCTGCCAAGTATGTCAGCAAATTTGATGTGTGGAAGGGTTACTGGCAGGTGCCTTAGTCTGAGAGAGCAAAGGAAGTAGCAGCTTTTATCATTTGATCTGGGCTGTATTCCCATAAAGTGATGCTGTTTGGGTTAGGGAATGTGCCAGTCACTCCTTCACGTCTGATGAATTGTGTGGCCGGCCCGGGGTGGCTGGTTCACTTAGATGCTTTAGCGGTCGTTGAGTGATAGATCAAGGAATGGCTCATCGACTAGCACTTTGCTGGGGCCCTACCTGTCTGTTATTCGTTTTTTGTGGCTGCCATCTTTGCATTTACTGGAGGTGGGCATGGCAGCGGATCATCGGCAAAATGGAACAACTGGGCTCTGTGTTGCAGTGCTTCTTTCAAAAGCCCTCTTGGATCTCAGTTGCTTTGTTCTCTCCTCCCTGAGACACCCAAGATTGATGTTTGGTTTGTGTTGCTGCATCATACAGGATCGTACTCACACACTTCTCCATTCATGCACACACCTACACTGAGACATTACTGATTACAAATGTCACTGAGAGTTTAAGCTCTCCTCCAAGGTTTAGTCTTTTTGGCAAATTGGCTTCTTTGTGTGCTTTGTGTCTCCCTTCTATTGCAGAAACTCATATAAAATCAAATAAAATTCTTGCATCAAATATTTCTGATTTAGTTAAGACTTAAAAGTGTCACACTGCAAGTGAGTAAAAGAGAAATGACAAATGTAACTGCAGCAAAAATAGAACAGAAGGTGAAATCCTGAAACTCCACCAGGTTCCTCACAATGAGGAGTGGTAGCTCCATTATGAGGTGAAGCTTAAACATGAGGTGAAGCTTACTTTTCTCCAAAAAATTTCCTCCAGAAGTCAGCGGCATCGGCTTTGGTGATTCTGAAAGTGTCCCCCTGGAACTGCCCTCCAGGGAAGATGACTTTGATTTCAGCCAACATGTGGCTGAAGATCAGAGAAAGCTTGGTCAGGTTCCTCCTGCAAAGAGGAAGCAGAGAGGAAGCAGTTGGTGCACCATTATAGCCTCAAATGCGCTACAGACACTGATCTTTCTGATACTCTCTTTTAGCCCAATACACAGTACTTCAAAGTATAGATACAATTTACAAAAGCAAATCTATATACTTATATACATGTATACATCCTATAAAACATCAAAAGCCTAGAAAATAGAACTACTACCAGAACTGAAATACAACTTTGGTTGCTCAAAAGACAGGGTTATATATTGTTGTATTTTGTTGTACCAGCTTCATAATGCATACACATTGTCAATGGGAGACAAGTGTATGTGCCTTCCAGCACTGATGGTGTCTTTAGAGATGTGGAAGTTACCCATGCCATGGGCACTAACACACTCCCATCCCATTAAAATTTTTGAGCTTTGCACTTGTAATAATCTTAATCTTAATAATAATATCATGTAAAATAAGATAAGCTTTATTGATCCCTCACAGGGGAAATTTATCTATTTGGACATTGACACAATTTTCAGCATTTTGGCTTTGTACCCCACCACAATGGTTTTCAAGTGAAACAATCAAGATGTGCTTTAAATGCAGACTTTCAGCTTTGAGTTGAGGGTATTTAGATCCAAATAAGAACGGTGTAGGAATTATAGCACATTTTATATATGCACTCCACCTTTTTATGGGACCGTGAGTAATTGGACAAGCTAACATAATCATAAATCAAATTGTCATTTTAAATATTTGTCCTTTGTGCTCAATGACAACCTGAAGTCTCAAACCCATAGAGATCACCAGACCTCACCTCACCACAAGGTGTACACCATTGGTGAGCCCTGTATTCTTGTAATTGTTGACTTTGACACAGATACGCCTACCTTCTGGACAGTGTTATTGAACTGTTGTGAAGGGGTTTTTCTTGACCAGGGAAAGGACTCTTGTGTCATCCACCATAATAATGCTAATACTAATGTTGAAGATACTGAATTGCAGTATAGTGCTGTGTACAGTTCTCTGTTTTATATATCTAGAGTTATAAATAGAGACAGGCATGATTTATTGCGACATGTTATATTGCAATGTGTTATTTTAGTGACAGACTAAGATCAATCTAAATGCGGTTTGGATCGAATTATTTATGACACAGCAGATGCTATGTACTTTCTGTCCTTGACCATTCATGCATAGCTTTTGCATGTTATGTACTCAATCTAGATGACAGCGATATGACTCAATTAATGACCGTGACTGCAAGAGGCAAAAGCTATTTAGAAAATACACTGACTCCAGTTCCTTCAAAAGCAAACACCAGAAGCTCTCTTTATACTAAATGGATCAAAATGTCAAATAATGCAGGTCTCCATGTACTGCACTTGCAGAGTAGTGACTGGAATGAAGTAAAGAGGCAAACAGCAGTTGAAACTGTGCTGCACTGGCAAAGCCAAGCCCGCCTCAGTAATTTCATGCTCATGTTCTCATGCTCTCCAGTTACCATTAGGCCTCTAATCAACCGAAAACCAGCCAAAAATCTCTCCATTGGGATGCAGAGGGAAAGGCTGCAGATGCTTACATAACAGTTGTGATTTAAACTCTGTTTCCAGCCTTGTTGTGGAGGAGGGCTCAACTCAGAAACACCAACAAGAAAAGGCGTGATGCATTTGCAGTCATTTTGGTTTGTAACATTTTCTTTGCTTACTGTATCATGAGACTGCATTGGACACTGACAATGATACAGTAGATACTGTATATTCTTCCAGCATTTCATTGGAGACAAAGTGCAAGGATGATTGTACATTCTGTTGTGTGATGTGTGATGTTGTACAAGTATGACTGTAAGTCCTCTGCAAATGTGTATTCAACAACAATCTAAATGGTTTGGTTCGTTAGTCTTCCTCCTCCTAATGTACTCAGAATGTGTGGGGCAGGAAAGCCAGAAACCATTGGCTCACTAAACCATAGTTGTTATAGACAATGGCTCCAAATGAAACCATTCCAAACAGGTTTCCACCACAAAAAGAAGTTACAAAATTGCTGAGACTGGCCTTCATGGTGTCACATCTTTGTCGTGATAACACCTGCACTAGTGTAGCTCAGTCACCCACTGTCTCTGTTCCTACTGGTCACCCACACAATGCCAATGTCTTTTATCACCAACTGTGACAATCTGTGACAAATATTTTGGCCACTATTAGGGAAATCTCAAAATAATGATCTGACAGTTAATCAATAGTGACATACATCTCCCATAAAAGATACTGGAAAAGTTTCTCTCTCAGTTTGATTTACTAGAATTTGTCCCATTGTCATAAGTTGTAAGGCCAAATTATCTGATCCTCTGACCCACAGGTCCTCACATATGGTTTAGACAATTACACGAATCAACTATAAATCATAAACTGCAACATTTTTCTCATATGGGGGATGTCAAGGGGAAGACAATGACGATGTTTCTGGATCCCTGGATGAGAGAAAAGGAGGGGAGAGGGGTGGATTAAAACAATGCACCTGCTTGACTTTAAGAGGCTGTCTGGGATTGGAGCTAGCTATTGTTATGAGGCATGAGGGCAGCAGTGCAGGGAGGCAAAGGAGCCCTTAGTACAAGGTTCAGACCTGAACAAAAGCTACATGCCCAGGAGAGGCCAGTCTTATTTTTCTGTGTGTGTTTGTGTTTGGGTGTGTTCATGCAGCTGACAGCAGATAGGTGAGAGCAAAATGGCCATGAGGGACTGTAATGGCTTCACAAAGGGACTATCAGACAGATGGGTTGTCTGTCAGATCTATATGCTGCTGCTGCTGCTACCACACTGAGTAAACTAAAAGGTGGGATGGAGGTTTACAGGGAACAAGCAGCTGTGATGAGAGCGACGATAAGACTACAGGATGAGGAGGAGAGATGGCAGATTTGAAGGTTGGGTGAAAACACAGTGCACGTCAAAGTAGAAGGATGGAGGAGAAGGACACTCAGTCAGTGGGGTTGCTGATTTAATTGTTTCTTAGGATTGTTGCTGGCATCAATTATTCAGGCGAATCATTTGCTGCAGAAAAGAGCTACAGAACACGTCCATTAAGACAGAGAGACAGAGACAGAAGAGGGAACGCGAGCTCTTAAAAGCAATTCATTTGAAAGAGACAAACAGCTGAGATCATCAATCAAGACTAACAAAAAGCAAGAACGGTGAAGAATGGGGGAAAATACAAAACCAGATAGTTTGTGTTTGTGATCATTTTCTGTCTAAGTCCGTCATTCCTGACTCAGAAGCTCTGATTGTGTAACGGATGGATGAGGAGGAAGAAATAACAGACTCTTCCTCCCTCTCTCCAGAAACAGACATATAGTAGGGAACAGATGGGTATGGTTAGAACACTGGCTAATGTGAGAGTTTGATAGAGAAACATCTGAAAATAGCCCAGTCCACTAGCTTCCGTGTCGTCTTTATATTTATGACTGAGTAACATTTATTATATACTTACTATCTTTGAAGGTCTGTGTTTCTATGTGTGAAATTTGATCATCTTACTAATTAGCAGAAACGTTACAAAAACATCTTGGGACACACACCAAAAGACAGGCTACTGTCCATTTGGACATGGATTAGAGACGGGGGCAGACTCTGAACAGGTCATCAGTCTTTCAAATTCACCTTATTAAAGCTAGAGGGATAAAACGCTCATGCAGATATATCAGTTGATATTAGCTTACTGCTAATATATTTTATCTGTTTTTATACTGTACAATAAGTAAAAAAAATTGCAGTGCATTACATTTTTTTCCCCTTAACTTTTAAATGTCCCACTTGGTACGTACCTTGGTTACAATTCTTAAAAGCAGTTTCAAAAGGGTGGTATTAAATGACTGATCTGTATGTGCAAGGTTTGAGAGAGAGATGATTATGGCTGTATTTGTAATCTTACATTATGCTACAGCAGTTTAAGTAAATGTCATGAATGAGTTTGTGAAATATTTGGTTTTACCAAGTCATGGAGGGAATACTCCTCCATGTCCATTCCATACAATGTATGTCAGCAGATTGAGACAAAACCTTAGTCAGAGCACAGTGAGTAAGCCTAGGTGCAAGCCTTACCACAAACATGCACACACACACACACACACACACACACACACACACACACACACACACACACAGTCTTTACATATGTCACTTTTGGGAAATTTACATAGACATACATTCATTTCCTGGAGACTAACCTGAAGGACTACCTGACCTTAACCTAACCCTAACCCACCTAACCCTAAACTTAACCCAACAATAACATTAACTGTTGACCTAAAAATCACAGTTTTCCAAATAGGGGACACCACTTTTGTCCCCAATTGCACCCGCTGTCCCAAATCAACTGTTCTTGAGTCTAGTGTATATCCCCAGTTTGGACATAAGCGAACCACCCACCCACACACACACACACACACACACACACGACTCCCCAGACTGAAGTATCTCTGGCTTCCTCCTCTGGTGCTCCACTTCCTCCCCAGATGGTTCTACTTTCTGGAAGCTTACTCATCTCAGCCAGGCTCAGGCCTTTAAAGCTTTCCATGGGAGCATATGACATCATCACTTCAAAAGACGACTGCTCGCTGTGGCGTACCAACATGTGAGGAGGTGTACACAAGATCATTCTACAGAAGTGATACCAAGTTAGAATCCACATTACAGATTGCACAAGGACTGCACATTTTGTCAAGAAAGTATTGATGAAATACATGAGCACTATAAACAAGTACACTTAAAGGAAAAGAGAGCTAGAGAGCTTTTACATTATATTTCATTCGCACAGTATTAAATGTAAATAAAGTATTAAAAAGATATTAAATAACAGACAGAACACAGTGTAGGTTTACACCATCAGTGATGCTGCAAAGTAATTCTTATTTAATAAAATGTGAAATGCAGTGACATTATTCACCAGGAAACACTTTCTGTGTAACACATCACTTTCATCCATCTGCCTGCAGCCTGCACTGGTAACATGAATCAGGCATTCAAAAATAAAAAATATTTTATCAGAGAAACCAGTGGTGTCTTTAACTCCATAATGGTCAGTGTTCTACTAAACTGAAAACTTAGAAACAGAGAAACTTAACTTAAAAAAATATAAATTCTTTTGTCTGCAACCTCGGAATTATTTTAAATCTAAACTTTGCAAATGGTAAAATTGGAAAGTGCCATCTTGTCCCTGTAGCAGATTCAGCTAGTTGGCAGTCATGCAGATGCAACAGTTAAATATTTACAGTCCTCACTCATACATGCCTTTTTCTCCTTGAACTGCAACATCTTGCTAGGCTCCTATTGATCTTCTAAGATTTTAAAAGCAAGCCCGAATTTGCATTTTAAATTTAAATTTCCCCTCCAAGGTAAAATAATAAACTGGTAATTAGAACAAGCACTGAGCTGCACTGAATATAATTCCTGTAAGTGATGGCGTCATCTAGACCTTTATTTCATTCATTCATAAAGCCAAAAATACTGCTGTTAGATAGTCACCATCATTATCCTTGGTCACAGCAAAAACGTACAAAATATAGCGCATGCTCTTCCAACATGTCTCAGCACCATGAGTCAGGGATTATTCACAATCAAACGGAGGCGAGCAAGTAGATGGCTTGAGGAGGGAGGGAGCACGGGTTGTCATTTTATCTGCAAGGCTCGGCTTCACAGCAAAAGAAGTGCGCTTTTAATTCATCAGATTTAGAGACAATCGCTCTCGGAAGCTGCTAAAACCACACTCGTCAGGCCAGCGATGAAATGCTCTGCTGTGCAGTCACTTCAGATGTGCTCTGTGGCTGTGTCTTGGAAGGGCTTGAGAGAGCTCGCAGCGTGGCCGAGCAATGCTCAAAATGTATACGTTCACAATGCTGTTAATGTGCTTTGCAAAATGCCCAGAAAATTGGACGTTATACAAATACATATGAGAAGAATTTCCATCATCTTCAAGGCTTATAAAAGACCTGACAAAACATAATACAGAAATATATCATGGAGCTACATTAAAGGCACTGTTTGTGACAGTACAGCAACATTTCACCTACTCTACAAACAGCAAGCAGGCACACTTCCAAATGAGCACTCCAGTATTATTATGCAAATACTCTACTTGAAGCTAACTGATTGAGTGTGAAATTCTGTTTTCATGTGCTCGCCGTGGGAAAAAAAAAAGACAAGTTGACCTGTGAGTTAGACGTGATTATGATGCATTCATGGGGACCTGAAACAATCACAGGATCAATATGCAGAGTTTAAGAAAATGAGGCTGCACTACAAACAATCACCTTTAAAATATGTGCAATAGACACTTTTAAAGACACAATTAAAGTATAACATTCACCCAAGCTTTAGTATAGGAAGGTAGATACCTAAAGCAGAGACAGGCATCTCCTTTAAAAAGCAACTTTATGTTTTACATCTCAGCCTCCACAAATGACATCTCATGCATTAAACTGATTTTTTTGCCGCAGTGAGATATGGAAGTCGTAGCTCTCTTGTTTATCACTGTCCTTTTAAGCTGTGCGTTGCAGGCCTCTCTCCTATGAAGACTTTCTTCATAGATTATCTGACTGAATAAAGAATTACATCAGTTGGCCATGAACTATCAGCATACATGATCAAAGTTAGGAATCACTGCTGCACTCAACAAAAACCCATCTTCTACACTGATCCCTCATTAATGCAGACAGTAGGGCTTCAGTCAAAGGTATTATGGTGCCCAAGGTTTGGTCTGGAAAAGAATTAAAAAGGATTCAAACTGTATCACTTAATAAAAAACAGGCTGCAGAATCACATGATGGCTTCTCAGGCATTTTGATTCAGAAGAGGCTACAAGAAAAATGGGAAACAATCAAAATGGCTCGAAACGAATATTCCAGCCATTAGCAACAGGTGGCATTTGTGCTCATGTGCTACCTGACATGGTAACAATATTGTGTGTTAACATCAGTGAGGCTTTCCATCGGTGATTTTTGTGTCAGGCAATGTTAAATTACATGCCCACGAACATTCAGCTTACTTCTATTTTGCCAAACTATGCTGTCAGTATAGTACCAGGAGAGCTGTGAACATCGCTGTGAGAGGGGTTTATTTGTTTCGGTGTCGAGTTCATATATCAAAAATCTTTCTCCAGAATGACTCAACACACCTTTAAAGTAAGAGCAGAGATTTCCTGTCCAATATTTTAAAACTCTTTTACATTAACAGCTGTTTGCAAAGGTTTGGGGATGATCAAAGCAGTTAATCAAGCGTATGAAATAGATTCGAGCATGACGGGCTGCCACAAAGACACAGCAGGCCACATATGGGCCCCCGTGATATGATACCAGATGTGAGGTTACTTAGCTAGCAGCCAGCCAAAGAGAATTTGTTCCTTTCATGCATCTTTGTCAAAGGATGTTGTGGGTTAAAACATCATATACACACCTGCAGAGCTGCTGATAAAAAGGATCAAGGAGTTTCTTCGCATCGTCCCACTTTTGCTTTTTGTTTTTTTCAGAACAAAAAACTAGAAGTTAAATCCAAGGCAATGTGAATTAAATCCTATACCTTTGCAATTATTTGTTGTATTGCACCCTCGGCTGCACGGCAGATTTCTGTCTACACAATTGCATATCATACATATCTTTTTTTTTTTTTTTAAACTTGGTAAGGAGGCACTGTAATCGGACATTAACAAGAATGTATGGATTACTGAACAGACCTGCACACACACAAAATAACTATAATAATAATAATAATAATAGTAAAAAAATAATAATAAAAGAGACAAAACTGTATCGTTTGTAGTTGTTTTGTTTCTCTTTTAGTCTGGGTGTCTTGTTCCAAAGTAGAAGGGGTGTGGGGGCATTTTACATGTCCCATGTCATACCCAGGGGCCCATTGCCTCATAATCCATGCATGTTTACAAGGAGTTCATAGACTGTATTGAGTAAATAGTAAGATATTCATTATTCAAGAGTAAATGTATATCTGTTTAATCTGTTTCAAGAAAACACAACTTAGTACATTTTAGTACTTCTACAGTAACTTTTTAAAAAACGTTAAAAAAAAATACAGTGCATTAATCCCTGGGTCAGGGGAAGAAGCTTGCTGACAAGTGAGTTTGAAAACGAGACCTGGTTTAACGACGGTCTTCCTGTTCACTACAACACACCGCTGCCTCCAAAATGAGCCACAGCACAGTCTTACAAGGGAGAAGTAACGATGTCTGTCGGAGAAGAGAGAAGCTGCTAAAATACTTCTCACTCAGTCTCTTTTAGCAGACAATGCTTGTGGCGTGCAGCAACACCTGCCCGCTATGTAACAGCTTACACTAATGTAATAAAAGCAAATGCAATAAAAGTCAATGACACCAATCAATAATGAAATCAAATTGTGCAGTTAAACAATATGTTTTTACCAGTAATGCAATAAGGTGCCCGTGTAATACAACAACAACTGGATACTGAACTGTATATGTATTTTTTTTTTTAATAAATATGAAGTGTCAAGTCAATATTCAGTGACATTTAATACGTTAAAAGTAGGGGAAGCTGCCCAGAATGTGAGGAGTAGAAAGTACTGCTGTGTTTATTGGGGAGATGAAGTGAGTAGCAGTTTGGGGTTGAATATTAAAATATCATGCAACTAACAAACAAAAACTGCTAATTTACAATTTACTGAATAACTGCAACAGCAATTAATGACCGAGGCAACGAGAAAGAGTTTAAGTTCGACAAACAGAATTAATTAACAGAGGAGTTCACACAGATAGATCAAAAGCTCTGCTGGGTGACTATTTCTGAGCTCAACTGGAGAGGAAATGTATGAACAGGATGTAAAGTGCATGGGGATTTTCCCTCTGCTCTGCACATGGCAATCAGAGAGAGCTCCTGAGAATCACTGGAGTCTTTCACAGCCTCAGTCATCTCTATCTTTGAACTGTTTAATAAATGATAGAAATAAGGGAAAACTCACTTTTTTGGTTCTTTTTTTCCCTTTTTGGACACAGTATCAAAAAATATATATTATGGCATCCAACACATACAACTTCTTTTCTGTTTTGGAGAGTTTCGTTGTTTTTTTCAGAGTATTTTACTATCATCCAATACAATTTCACTATTAAGCATTTTACATTTATCCTGTCTAATTCTTCTTACATCCCCTGCACCAGGCAGCTATCACTGTGATGATCCAAAATAAATGATTGAAAAAAGCTGTTTCATATATTGTTTGACTTAATAATTGCAAACTTCCTGTCAGCAATTTTGCAAACTTGACCATCCCAGTACTACAGCAAAGTGGCATTTGTGTATGAATACAATTTCTATTACAATGCACTGTGAGATAAAGCATACAGTCAAAGCAAGTGCTGCGGCAATGGCTGCTATATCCAGATAACCAAAAACAACTGCAACATTTATTTTCTGCTGAATATGCCCCTGCACTCTCTTCTGCCTGTAACTCACCTATCTTTCACGTCTCCATCTTCACCTCCCACTCTCTCTGTAATCTGAGTCAGTTAGGCCAATGTCTTACACATCATGATCACAGTGGGCTGATTTAATTAAAGAAGACATACCAGATGGTTACAGGCCACAAACCAAATCTGCATTTGATATGTTGCAGCTTGCAAACTGGACCGTGGAGTGAACAGAACTACATACAATCTTAGTTCTGAAATTCAATATGACAAATAAAAGTAAATTGTGGATTTGACCGATGCTGTGGGAGCCTTCATTTAGTGTTGATGAAATTAAACATTCAAAGACGCATTTTCCATCAGTGATGTATTAAAATAAAAATACTGATTAAAAACTCAAGTTTAAATACGCATATATGGTAGTTATCTCTCGTCTTGCCTCTGTGACCACGGTTGTCAGTGTGTGATGAAATGAGCACAGTGATGCCAAATACATGCTGTCTTTTATATTATTCTAAAAAGGTCGGTGACAGCTGAACACAGGGCAAGCTGCACGCAGCCTTGGAAACAGGAGACCTGTACAGAGGACATCCTCAGAACTACCAAGAAAGTTTTAAGGCTTAAACCATTAACAAAGCTGTGATATTTTAAACTTCTGTCAGATTGTCCATTTCACTCCCTTTTGCCCATAATCATCGCTTTAAAGGTGTTTTATCAGGTCAGGTCAGGTCAAACCACTGCCCTCTGTACACCATGAGCACAGTCACACTGTCATCTCAAAAGCCTCCATAAATTAAAAAGTAAAACAATCCAGATAAAATTTTTCTCTTATCAGCAGTTCTCTCACCTGTCCTGGGACTGCTCCTCATACATCCTCTCCTTTCCCTCTTTGAAGAGCCGGATGGCCCGTTTGGATTTCTTCATAAGGCTATCGATGTAGATTTTAAAGTACTCATTCTCGCTGAGCTGTATGAGTCTCTGGTTATCTTCATATTTTCCCAGTACAAGCCGCAGGTGCTGGTAGGCATCAGGTAAGATATCCAGAATGTATGGTGGGCTGTTTTTCAGCTGGAGTCTGGGATTTTGGCAGAGGCGGACCTGTGGTAAAGAAATCCATTAATCAATGCTAGCTCCAACATTTAGTGGTTCCAAGATATCAGTGAATTCATTAACATAAACAGTATTAAGCAAATTACTTATTTGCTTTTATTGCAGAGACACACATCTCTAACAATATCTTTATGGATATCTGTCTTCTGCTGTTCTTGGACACACCACTAATAATAGACTTTGACGAATATGTGCCAGCCACAATGTATAATATAAGAGGGTATTAAACATTAGCATTAGCTCCACCTCTCCCTGTGCAACTACAACTATGACTGTTATACCATGTGGCAGAGAGGCATGATGGGTTTATGACTCCAAACTTACAACTTTATCCATGAGTTTCCAGGTTTTCTCCACAGTGCGACGGTCGGCAGCTGCTTGTTTTGGTGGCCCCACTGCATCATGGATTGCATCAATGATGCCTGAAATCCGACCTTTATTTCGGTTTGGTCCACGTCCGCCAGGGTTTCGGCCACTGAGAGCAGTTGCCATTTCTGATACACTGGGGAAAAAAGGAATAATTACAGACACTTATTGCTGTCAATTACTGACATTCTTGATCATTAGAATTCCTCAGGTTAAACACTAACAAAAGTTCACTCTAATAAATCACAGCTCAACTACAGCTTGCAACAGCTCAAATTCTAAAGTTACTGACATTAGTTCTGCCTAAAATACTGTTCAACAGATACCTCTGAAAGGTCTCTTTGTGCTTGACTGATGGCCAGGTCTGTTTGTGAAAGGGGTTCAAGGACCACCAGAGGTCTTTGAACGGATTCAGAGGGTCCCCAGTTTAATCAATCAAAAAAAGAAATTGCAACAGTTTTTGAGAGAATGAGCAAGTATAACTATTCTGACCACAAGAGAAATTCTCCTTTACCTACAGTTCAGCAGTGTTGACAGTCACAGACAAAATGACTTCTTTCAGATTTTCTTAATAATGAGCGGGCTTCATTGTTCTTTGTATATGTCTGGATGACCCTTGACATGACAGTTTAACTCCTGCATTAATACATGCTATTGTCTTCCCTCAAGACTGCTGCCATCTAATACTACAACTACTCAAACTACTTTGACTACTACTACTACTACTGCTTCTGTGCTGTTGCTAACAATAACAATAATAACCAGGTCTTGTAACTGTAATCAGATTACACAAAACCAACTGCTAATCATACTCATCCTTTTTAGTTTCATGTTTTCTGCTCTGATCTATTCTGTGGACTTCCTAGTACTGCTATTGTTTATAAGGTGATCTGGTGTTAGGGTTGGGAATTTGCTGTTATTAAAGTACCATCCTATAACCACACTACATTTCCTGTGGGTTGATTATAAAAGCGATTTTGACAGAGCCACCAGCGCAACTCACACAAGCCTGTGAAGCCCAGAACATGAGATCCCTTGACAGTCACTGCGGCTTTTTCGACTCACAGGGATCGATTAAAAACCGAATCCTAACTTACCAAACCACCAGGGAATGTCCGCTGAGATTCCTACTGAACTCGGTACACATCCAGCGCACCAAAATGAAGGAGTGTCCAAGAGTCCAGAGGGAAAGAGTAGCACGGAAAAGTATCAAGCTGTTGAAGCTGTTACTACACTAATAATCCATATGTTACAATAGCCTCGTAAAGGCCGTTCCTCAGTTGCTGTCGGAGGAGTTGGATAAAGGCTAACCTGGGAGGTCTAGAACGTATGTTTTGTTCAACGAGATCAGCGTAAAGGTAGCTATTATAGAAAACGTTCCATCCAGCTGCGCATTTCAAAATAATGTCTCCATTTATAAAGAATATCATTTACATCAAATGAGCATTTTGCAGCTGTATGTTCGTTTTTAATTTTATCGTATAATTAAGTGTTGACGTTAATACAGTTGTTCTAACCGGCCCAGTTATTGTCCTTTCTACTCAGCAGTGGTATAGTTTCTTCCTTTAATTTGAAGGAAGACTGGCTACTTCCTGTATTGTTTGCTAATGTTCTGGCTAGCTTGATGCAGCTGTTCTAGCGGTAGGAGGGTCAATGGGAGTATGAAGCAATATTTTCCAGGAACCGACCAACGCAATGACACAAGCGACCAGATACTCATTGGTGCTCTGCGAGGATGTCACTAACGTTTGTGAAAGTAAAGTCTGACAGACTAGGAAAGAACCTCCGGTTGAATGGCTAAAAGCCCTTTTCATGAGTTCCCCCCGGGGGACAAAGTTAGCTGACGGTAAAGTAATGTTGTAGGGTGACTGCAACAACACGCTCATGAATGTTTTCCTCGTGAGTATTGTCATACATTTTCAAAATAAATGTCTGTTCATTTGTTTTTGTTGTTTTCTAATATATAGTATTACACATTATTTCTATTATTTTATGGTGACTACAAGACCACATGTAGACACATGCTGTAGGCACCAGAAGCTCACGGATAAAGTGCTGACACGGAAAAGAAAGACAGGAAAAAGAATGTATTTGTTGGAGATACACTAACTAACTACATTGCAATTATAATGGCTGTTAATAGACACTTAATAGCACATTTTAAGTTTCAATGATTGTGACCCCCGACCCCCACATCTGTATATACTTATAACAAAACATAAACAATTCTTGCTTTTATTTTGGAGGTATTTTGGCCGAACTTCCAGTGTTGTTCTTGCTTCATGCCGCTGTCTTGATGCAGTCACACACAGAGAGAGAGAGAGAGAGAGAGAGAGAGAGAGAGAGAGAGAGAGGAGAAGGGCCGCTCCCAAATAAATTCACCCAACTACTCTCAATGAATCAACAAGAGAGTAGTGTTGTAGGCTACCGGAAATGACACTAAAAGCAGTATGAGATGTTCAGTTATTTCTACAGTTGTTTAGTAGTAATTACAACATAGTTCTATATACTTACATATATAACATCAAAAATATTAAATTCATGCAATAATTAATGTAATTGTAGGGATATTGGAATGGACAGGAAAAGTAACTGTTCACAGACACACATTACGTCATGTCAGAAATTTTACAGGAATATTACACCCTTTAAAAAAAAATACACACAAAATAGTAAATAAATAAAAGGTTTTATTTATAAATGCACGTACAGTAGTACATAATCTGTGTGCTAATGTATGAATGCATTGGTCAGTCAGTCAATATTGTTCCATAGCCTCAGGTAACTGCTGTGGAAAAGGTCTTTTATACTGACACGGTATTGGAGCCAAAACTACCATTTTCAAAGAAACTGCAGAATTACAACTGAAGTAAGATTGTTTTTTTTGGTTTATGCTCTTTGTCATGTAATTAATAGTTAAGGACTATTGCCTGACTCAAAAGCTCAAGGTACATATCTTCACATGATCTGGGATTGCTCTCCTATTGTCTATCAGTTTTGGAACCATAATGCATCTAATCTATCTTCATTGATTGATGATACTGTATACCTGTTAGTACCTGTAACACTATTAGTGTTTTGGTTCTGAATGACCTGCCAGCCCTTCAAGTCTCTAAAACGCTAAGGCATGCTCTATTTGCTGGACTTACAGGTGCTAAGAAAATGAATGCAACTCACTGGAAACCACCTCATGGCCTGTCTATTTGAACTTGGACCCTCTCTTCTTTGGATGAGAGGGTCTACAGCTCGCATAAATGGAGCATTGGAAAAGACTCTGGACACGTATGCTGTAGGCTTGAGCTAAGCCTTTTTACTTCTGTTGGTGCATTAGGTCTTATGTCTGTCCCTCTGTAAGTGTCTTTTTTTTTGTTTGTGTGTTTGCGTATGTCCATCTCTATATGTCTCCTCTGTATGTACTGGACCACGTTTTTATCATTGTGTTGTTATATTGTCTCTCTCCTGGTAGAAAAGTGGTAGAAAAGAACACAGTCAAAAGGAAAACATACATAAATGCAAATAAGAACAGGGATCCAAATCATTGAGCACTTTGCCTCACATCATATTTAACAGTACAATTTAGGTCCAGCAGAGGGCAGTGCACTCCAATAGAAAAATACTGTTACAGTAAGAAAGTTTATATAATTAATCAGGGGAACACGTGTACAGATGTGATTGCACTGTCCTCATACACTTTATAGTCTAAAGTTTCAATTCATATACAATATATGGCACATCTATTGCAAGATGGTATTCATAATATCTTTCACTGACATTTAGACATACACTGTTATTCAGATTCAATTAATTTACTTACTTACTTATTTATCCTCTTCGCCCCGGCAGGGACATAAGGCCGCAGATTCAATTAATTTAATTCTTTAAATTCCTGAATGAGCTGTTCATACAAGAGCTAACTAGGCTGGTAGTTGGCAATTAAATTAAGCATGGAAACTTTCATGAAACTTCCTGGGCGATAGGCTATACAGTAGCTAAATGAACAAATCAAGTAAAAGCTCTTTACTGACATGTTAATTACATGAATATATGCATAATGTGTGGAGAAAAAAATGGAAAATGAGTGTAAATTCACAGTGCATGACCAAATTTTATCCATACTCTCATGCATTTTCCCCAAAAATGTAGACCACCTTTCCACCTTCAAAACACAAATGGGAAGACTGATGACCTCAAACTACACAGTATTTTTTAATCTTATATGTCTTCATAATTTGTGTGAACAGAAAAGGAGTAGTCACAAATACATTTTGTTTGTCATGTTTCTCTGAAGTTTGCCTTTCACACAACACCACTTATTTCCACAAACAGTACCAAACGAGTGAGATTCAAACTAATCTTATTCATCCTATACTTTTCATGTAGTGCAGGTAGTCACCAGTTTTGGTAATTCTGATGCATGATTATAATGAAAATCAAGACAGTTGCATATTGATATTAACCAAATGCAATATGTTTTAGTCTTGTAATTTTCTACCATATTTACCTATGTTCTAAATTCAATAAATTATCAGTGTATTTCTTATGGCACTGGCAAAGTATCAAAACATTAGAGAGTTCTAGCACAGCATAAGTATACACACTACATGTATGAGTACACGAGCTAATTGGCTGTTCACATGTGATTGCTCAATGCTCACGTATATAAGAAACTGTGGGCACCAAGCCACATGGACCCCACCCTTATCAGCTGAGAGCAGACCCACAGAGCAAAATGTTTCACCGCCCAACATCTCTGACCACCCAATCATACAAAACACTTGGGTGTCGTCTAACAACCACACCTGGCATCAGCCAATGTCTGGAGGGAGGAGATATACAATGTGTTGAAGACAATAATGCCAGCCTGCCTCATCCTGCCAGATCTCCAGAGTTTAACACACCAGCACTGCATTCTGTCAAATGACTCGCTAAAATGTGTCTTGTTTTCTCGGACTAACAAGGTTTACTACGTGCTTTTGTACACAACTCAAGGCAACGGGAAACTGAGGTAAGGAATTTGCAATGGTTTGATAGATTGATTCACTAAAAAATATTCTGCAATATGGCCTTCCTAAATGGCCTTTTTTTAAAATGATTTTTAAATTTTTGATTTTAAACCATTCCTACTCTAATAGGTTACACTGTTTTTGAATTTGTTATGTAGGTCAATCAAGAGACTATGGTAGGTTTAGTTTATCCCTCAATGATTGTGTTTGGCTCTCAACAACCAACCTGTATTCTTATACCTATGAATGGTCATTAGGTGGTAAGCATGTTTTCAAATGTTTCCCCAAACTGCCCCTAAGGTGTTACAGCAGCACAAGGACAAAATGAGTACAAAAACTTAAATGAGAATAGAAAAACGAGGAGTGGCATAATTTATGACTTTTCTTGTTCTATTTATCTTGTTTGTTGTGTGATATAACATGCTGGGAATATGTTTTTCAACTGGCTCTTTACTTGTGCTGCAATATCATCTGTTGATTATTTGATCTGGTTTAACACAAAATAAGATGCAGTTTAGAGTGGCAAGTGATATTCTGTCCATTTTTTAAACAACAGAACAAAGAACAGAGAAGCAGGAGGAGCCAAAAGGAACAGTACTGGACAATGGAAAACACAAAGCAATTAGAAGATGAACAAACAAAAAACATGAAAACCAAAAAGGAAAGTATTAAAATAATAAGAGAATTAACATGTCAAGTAATGGAGGAGTTTGAAAAACTTTGTGAAGAGACACAAAGGCAGAAAAATGAAACGGACTACCTAAAGACAAAGACAAAGCAGCAAGAGGAGGACATTGACGTGCTGACAGCAGAAAAACATGAGCAACACTTGTTAATAAAGAGACTGACACTGCATATAAAAAAAGTTACTGAGAAACTTGAAGAGAATAAAATTGAAGCCACTGAAGAAAAAAATCAACTTCAGAAAATGTGGGCTGAAATACATCAAGAGAAGGAAATTCTGGAAAGAAAATACAATGATATCATTGATGAGCGACACAAGTTAGAAATGATAAAGTATGACAAGACAAAATCACAAGAAAGCTACATACCCAAAGAACCAACAGAGCAGATAAAGCGAGGACAGGAGATGATGCAAATGTCTGACAGTTTGCTGAGTCTAATGAACAGAAATAAGAAAATAATGCTTGAAGGAAAGCAGGCAAAAGAACAAATGGAGAAAAGCATGGCAGACATAAAGCAAGCATTAGAGACATATAAAAAGGATATTACACAACACAGAGATCACATTGAGCATATCAAACATGAAATGAATGTAAATGTTAACAAGATAAAGATGAGATTGAGAAAATATCAAACAGATGTTCAGATGCAGAAAGCCCTGATCCCAGATAAGGAAAGCAGAGAAAGACAAAAAGAGGCAAAAGACACCTTTGACACTACAAAGATAAAACTCAGCAGAATTCAGAAAGAGATGGAGAAACTTTGGAATATGCTTGAAGACAGGGAACAACAACTGGAAGTGACACTGAGAGACAAGCAGAAGCTAAAGACTGGCCAAATGGAAGACGTGAAAACTGACTATCAAAAGGAAAGACAAGACACAGATGTAAGCATGAAGATAACACAAAGGGAAACAGAGATGGTAGGTGATGTGCAGAGGCAAAATCTGACAAAACATCAGTCTGAGGAAGACAACATAGAGAGAAGCACAAAGAATGAAGTGAACAATGACATGCAGAGAGTGATTCTTGAAGTAGAAGAAATAAGAAAGATGCTGCGCAGAGTGAGAGAAGACACAGAGAAAAGCAGGAGAGACACTACAGAAGAAAAAAGCCAAATCAAATGGATGAATTTTCGAGCAAAAAAAGAGAGGTGTGTGCTGGACCAAAAGCTGGAGAAGATCACAAAAGAGAGGGACGAGTTAGAAATTGTGAAGATTAAGACACAAAGACAAAGAGAGGAGATTGAACAAAAACTGAAAGATACAATAACTACAACCAGTCAGATAAAAGCTGACATAGAAAAAGCTGCTGCAGAGATCAAGAACACCTGGGAGGAGATGCTCAAATCCAAAAGGAAGATGGAGGAGAACAAGGAAGAAGTTAAAACATATATGGTAAGTACATCTTTTTTTCCTCATATTTGGTGAATAAGGAACAATGAGCAAAGCACCTTTTTGACTGGAGGAGGATTTTAATGTAACGTGCATTTATCAAGGCACTTTGAGTTTGTGAGAGCTCAGCATTTCAAATTCAAAGCAATGCAGTATTAGTACTAAGGTCATAGTTGAAGTTACTTGCCAATGCCCACAGAAGTGCTATGTTTTGCATACAATTAATCAATAAGTTACTCCTGAACTTAACCCGATAAGCTGGTTACTGTTAGTACAGCCCTCTGGATGCCATAGAGAAACACAAGTCAGTGTAGCAGCAAACAAATACACACACACACACACACACACACACAAATATACACCAGTGTGAGGGCGAGCTCAAGTCAGGGGCACTGACTCGCTTTTGGAGCCTCGAGTGGTCATTTGGGGAACTGCAGTATTTTGCATTCCACATTGGCTTCTTTTTTCAGTCATAGAGGTTACTGCTTGGTACTTACACAGAGCAGCGGTGGAGAAATGATTTGACTTAAGTAAGAGTGGAAATTTTAAGAAATTGTGACAATGAAACTGTGGCAAACACAAGAATATTTGAGCTATTAGAAAAATATGTTTTGTTTGTTTTCTTTTTTGTAAAGGAGAAGCTGACTTCTATGAAAGCTCAGATCAAGAAATGGACATTGACAGAATCTGCAATCAAAAATACTTTTTCGGTGAATACAGCTAAACTTCAAGAACTACAGACAGATTCCCTCATGAAGCAAACATTTGAAATTCTAACAGAAAAAGAAGGAGCAGAAGACAAAATTATAAAAGAGCCCATGACATCAAAACAACCTGTAACATTAGAAGACCAGTATCAAAGTAAAGTTATAAAAGAACCATATATTCAATCAGAGCACAAACAGAGAGATGATTTTCTTGCAGTAGAAGAGCAGAGTGTTGTCTTACAGATGCAGACCAAAATTCATGAAGAAGCATCAATGGATGAAGACCAGACAGAATTAGCAATAAATGCAAGAGAAAATGAAAAAATGGAAAATCAGATATCCAAACTCAAGCAGAGAGAGGAGAAAATAAGGGAGCAAATAATGGTTGCTATGAAGAACATGGAAGAAAAAGGTCAAGAAATTAAAATGCTCATTATGGAAATAAATGATGTGCAGAGCCAGAGACCAGAGAATGAGGCCGGGATGCAAAATACAGTCAGGGAAACTGGAAATGTGGAGGAAGGTGAGACTGGCCATCTGAAAGAAACAGAACACAAAGGTATTTTGAGGGTAAATACCCATATTTTTAAACATGAAATAATTAAGTATGGAGTGCAAAAGGAGGAGGATAGCAACACAATGAAACAAGGAGCAAGTGATGAGCCTGACTTAATGAGAATGGATGGTGAGAAGCAAAAACCAAGAAAGGTGTCAAGGGAAAATCTGCAGACATTGGCTGAGAAGACTGAAGGGGATTCCCTTAAAAACGACAGAGAAAGTCCTGATATACAAAGACTTATGGCAGAGATTTATAGAACACAAGATATCATAAGATCAGTGAAACTAGAACTTGAAAACCAAGCTGAAGAAAATAACATCAGCAAAGGTCATAAGGATGAAGACAGTAAAACTGAAGGATTGCTGCAAGACATGAAACAATTCCAAGAGCTTTTGAAAATGGTGAACATTGCAATGAGGCAAAGTGAAATGCAACTGAAAGAAGAAAGGAGCAACATGAAATCAATGAAAATTACAGCAAAAAAACAGAGAAGAGAACTGGATCAGAGGTTAGAGAGAACCTTGAGAGAGAGAGATGAACTGAGTATTTTAAAAACAAAAATGCAGAGACAAGCTGAAGAGATTGAGCAGAAGTTGGAGAAAATGGCAAGAGTTAAGAGCATCATGGAGAAAATGGCGGCTGAGACCAGAAAGAAAAGTGAAGACCTAGAGTTCATTATGACGGAGACCAAAGTAAAATTGAGACAATTAGAAGACCTGAACTATATGATTGAGGCTACGAAACAAGAAATGAAAAACAGCTATCTTTTAATATCGCAGGAAAGAACTGAACTTGAAAAATTCAAGACTGAAATCAGGCAGCGCAATGGTAGAAAATCTGGCATGGAAAATACTGAGAAAGAGGATGAAAACATAAGGAAATTTGTCAGAGCTGCAACAGACACAGAAAAGCACAAAATGGCAAAAAACAGAATGGGCAAAGAAATGGGGGCAAAAGAAAATGAAATTGTCAAACTGAGATCAGAAAATGAGAAACTGGAGGAGTACATAACACTGATAAAGGACAGTTTGGATCAGAAAGACAGTGAAATTGAACAACTTAAAAAGGCAATGAGCGAGCAAATGAAACAGAAGAGTGAGACAGAAGAGATTCACGTAGAGAGGGACAATGTGAGTATAGCAAGACAACAAAGTGAGGCAAACATAAGTGAGATTAACTGTTTAAGGGAAACTATTGAAAGACAGAAAACAGAGCTTGATGACAGAATGCTCATGACCAAAAGAGAAATGACAGAACTTGAGCTGCTGAAGTCAGAACTGGATAGAAAGAGAAAGGAAAGTGATCGGATATTTAGAAAAAGCATTAGAAAAAAGGAGGAGAGTGAAATAATGTGGAATGAAGTGCAAGAAGAAAGGAAATTACTGATGAGAGAAACCAAAAAGAGAAGAAGAGAATTAGACCAAAGACTAGAGAAGACAATGAGAGAGAGGGATGAGTTAGAAATGTTGAGGATGAAACTGCATCAACAGAAGGCAGAGCTGGCTGATGAGAAGCAGAGAATCAAAGACAAGACTGCTCTCACTCAAGTATACACAGAATGTGAAAAAGAGAGGCTGGAAAAGCATGAAATAAAATGCATCAGGACGAAAGTTGAAATGGTACACCAAAGGACAAAAGTCACCAATTCCATTATTGACCTTCAAAACATCAGACAAAAGATTCATGTACAATTGGATATAATTAGAAAGGAAATGGGAATTCTGGGAAATGTACATGTGAATGTAGGGAAACAAATAGAAGAGCTGAAAGCATTCAATGCCAAGAACAGGGCTGTAAGAGACAACATGAGTAGAATGAAATCTCAGATAAAGATGGACTTTGAGAAAATGACTATACAAGCAAAAGCAGAGAGGGATGAAATAGTTCACATGTGGAGCGATATCCAACAGAATCAGGAGCTTGAAATCAGACTAGAGAATATCAAAAGAGAAAGAAGGGAGATGGAAGTGTTGAGGTCTGAGTTGGAAATCAAAAGAAGAGAAAATCAACAGATGATCCGAAAAGCCATTCGTAAAGAGCGCAAAGTAAAAAATATGTTGGCTGAGGTCAAAGGGGAAAAAATTGTCCTCAAGAGAGACACAAGGCAGAGGAAGAAAGAGCTCGACCAGCGACTGGAGAGGATCATCAGAGAGAGGGATGAACTAGAGATCATGAAAGTGAAGTTACAAAGAGAAAAGCTTCTTTCAAGTTATCCAAGCACAACACATGGGTTGCAACTGAATGTACCACTTGAAATGGACATTAAGGAAGAGGGAGATATGTTGAAGAAAGAAATACAACAAAAAGAAAAACTTGAAACTGCAGAGGGAGAAGAGAAATTAAACAGAAAAAGGAAAATGGAAGATGGAATCAAAAAATCAGACCAGGCAAATATAAATCAGCAGTCCCAAGACCCAATACACCTACCTGTAATAAGCAAGGTCGGCTGGAAATTTTGGGAAAGGAAGGATGAAATACAAAATAAAATTCACCAAATAGTACAAGATGAAGATGTAGAAGAGGTGAATAGAAAGCCCCAAACTACAGACAATCAGAAGGCAAAGACAGAAGTGGAACTTGATGAAAAAGTACAGAAGAGTGCAAAGAACACTGAGGTCTTCGAAAGAGGAGATCCAATAACATCAAATGTGGTCACTGGGAAGGAGGGTGCAAAAAAAATGGGGGATGAAAGTATTGTCGAAGGTGAAAATCTAGAAAAACTGAAGGTAGAGTTGAAGCAAGAGAGAGATCATCTGAATAGAGTTCATGAGATGATGAACAAAGACAAACTGGACATAGAGTTGATGAGGTCTAACATCCAGAAACAAACTGATATATTGGAAAAAGAAAAGCAGCTTATGATTGAAGAACGAGAGCAGTTGGAAATCACAAAGGCTGAGCTACAAAAGAAGAAAGAGCATGCAGACAGTCTCTTTGATGAAATCAACACAGAGAAAACCAACATTCAAGATCTAAGTCTTCAGCTTCAGACACAAAGAAACAAACTGGAAAATATGATAACTTTGAAACACAAAGAACAAGCACTCAAGGAGGAGCAGTTGGAAAGACTACAGCAAGAACTGGAAACCAGTAAGACCACTGTGCTAACAGAAAGAGAAGAACTAGACATGTTGAGGAAGGACCTCAACAAGAAGAAAGAGGAGCTCGACACTGCAATGAATAGCATGAGTGGAGAGAGAGAACGCCTCACTCAAATGAAAACTGATAATGACAAAGAGAGAGAAAGGCTTGTGAAGGAAAAAGACAGAATGGAAGAGGAAAGGTCTGAGCTGAAGATGAGAGAGGATCAGGTCATGAAACAAATCAAATCAATAGAAAGTCTGACAGTAAAGCTTCAACACGTAAACAAACACATCAGTGAAGATATAAAAACCAAAATGCTTCGTTTACAACAAAAACTTGAAGATGTGCAAATGCTGTGCACTGCATCTGAAGAAAAACTTGCACAACTTGATGAACAAAAAGCCAACATGGCCCGTTACACTCAGCTGGTACAGAGCGAAAAGGAAGGTCTGACAAGTATACTGTCAGACATGGTCATCCAGAGAGGAAAGCTGGAAAATGAATGGAGGCAAAAGTTTGGTTGGGAACAACAAAATCTGGAAAAACTGAAGGTAGACTTGAAGCAAGAGAGAGACCATCTGGATAAAGTTCATGGGATGATCAACAAAGACAAACTGGACTTGGAGTTGCTGAGGTCTAACATCCAGAAACAAACTGATATATTGGAAAAGGAAAAACAGCTTATGATTGAAGAACGAGAGCAGTTGGAAATCACAAAGGCTGAGCTACAAAAGAAGAAAGAGCATGCAGACAGTCTGTTTGATGAAATCAACACAGAGAAAACCAACATTCAAGATCTAAGTCTTCAGCTTCAGACACAAAGAAACAAACTGGAAAATATGATAACTTTGAAACACAAAGAACAAGCACTCAAGGAGGAGCAGTTGGAAAGACTACAGCAAGAACTGGAAACCAGTAAGACCACTGTGCTAACAGAAAGAGAAGAACTAGACGTGTTGAGGAAGGACCTCAACAAGAAGAAAGAGGAGCTTGACACTGCAATGAATAGCATGAGTGGAGAGAGAGAACGCCTCACTCAAATGAAAACTGATAATGACAAAGAGAAAGAAAGGCTTGTGAAGGAAAAAGACAGAATGGAAGAGGAAAGGTCTGAGCTGAAGATGAGAGAGGATCAGGTCATGAAACAAATCAAATCAATAGAAAGTCTGACAGTAAAGCTTCAACACGTAAACAAACACATCAGTGAAGATATAAAAACCAAAATGCTTCGTTTACAACAAAAACTTGAAGATGTGCAAATGCTGTGCACTGCATCTGAAGAAAAACTTGCACAACTTGATGAACAAAAAGCCAACATGGCCCGTTACACTCAGCTGGTACAGAGCGAAAAGGAAGGTCTGACAAGTATACTGTCAGACATGGTCATCCAGAGAGGAAAGCTGGAAAATGAATGGAGGCAAAAGTTTGGTTGGGAACAACAAAATCTGGAAAAACTGAAGGTAGACTTGAAGCAAGAGAGAGACCATCTGGATAAAGTTCATGGGATGATCAACAAAGACAAACTGGACTTGGAGTTGCTGAGGTCTAACATCCAGAAACAAACTGATATATTGGAAAAGGAAAAACAGCTTATGATTGAAGAACGAGAGCAGTTGGAAATCACAAAGGCTGAGCTACAAAAGAAGAAAGAGCATGCAGACAGTCTGTTTGATGAAATCAACACAGAGAAAACCAACATTCAAGATCTAAGTCTTCAGCTTCAGACACAAAGAAACAAACTGGAAAATATGATAACTTTGAAACACAAAGAACAAGCACTCAAGGAGGAGCAGTTGGAAAGACTACAGCAAGAACTGGAAACCAGTAAGACCACTGTGCTAACAGAAAGAGAAGAACTAGACGTGTTGAGGAAGGACCTCAACAAGAAGAAAGAGGAGCTTGACACTGCAATGAATAGCATGAGTGGAGAGAGAGAACGCCTCACTCAAATGAAAACTGATAATGACAAAGAGAAAGAAAGGCTTGTGAAGGAAAAAGACAGAATGGAAGAGGAAAGGTCTGAGCTGAAGATGAGAGAGGATCAGGTCATGAAACAAATCAAATCAATAGAAAGTCTGACAGTAAAGCTTCAACACGTAAACAAACACATCAGTGAAGATATAAAAACCAAAATGCTTCGTTTACAACAAAAACTTGAAGATGTGCAAATGCTGTGCACTGCATCTGAAGAAAAACTTGCACAACTTGATGAACAAAAAGCCAACATGGCCCGTTACACTCAGCTGGTACAGAGCGAAAAGGAAGGTCTGACAAGTATACTGTCAGACATGGTCATCCAGAGAGGAAAGCTGGAAAATGAATGGAGGCAAAAGTTTGGTTGGGAACAACAAAATCTGGAAAAACTGAAGGTAGACTTGAAGCAAGAGAGAGACCATCTGGATAAAGTTCATGGGATGATCAACAAAGACAAACTGGACTTGGAGTTGCTGAGGTCTAACATCCAGAAACAAACTGATATATTGGAAAAGGAAAAACAGCTTATGATTGAAGAACGAGAGCAGTTGGAAATCACAAAGGCTGAGCTACAAAAGAAGAAAGAGCATGCAGACAGTCTGTTTGATGAAATCAACACAGAGAAAACCAACATTCAAGATCTAAGTCTTCAGCTTCAGACACAAAGAAACAAACTGGAAAATATGATAACTTTGAAACACAAAGAACAAGCACTCAAGGAGGAGCAGTTGGAAAGACTACAGCAAGAACTGGAAACCAGTAAGACCACTGTGCTAACAGAAAGAGAAGAACTAGACGTGTTGAGGAAGGACCTCAACAAGAAGAAAGAGGAGCTCGACACTGCAATGAATAGCATGAGTGGAGAGAGAGAACGCCTCACTCAAATGAAAACTGATAATGACAAAGAGAAAGAAAGGCTTGTGAAGGAAAAAGACAGAATGGAAGAGGAAAGGTCTGAGCTGAAGATGAGAGAGGATCAGGTCATGAAACAAATCAAATCAATAGAAAGTCTGACAGTAAAGCTTCAACACGTAAACAAACACATCAGTGAAGATATAAAAACCAAAATGCTTCGTTTACAACAAAAACTTGAAGATGTGCAAATGCTGTGCACTGCATCTGAAGAAAAACTTGCACAACTTGATGAACAAAAAGCCAACATGGCCCGTTACACTCAGCTGGTACAGAGCGAAAAGGAAGGTCTGACAAGTATACTGTCAGACATGGTCATCCAGAGAGGAAAGCTGGAAAATGAATGGAGGCAAAAGTTTGGTTGGGAACAACAAAATCTGGAAAAACTGAAGGTAGACTTGAAGCAAGAGAGAGACCATCTGGATAAAGTTCATGGGATGATCAACAAAGACAAACTGGACTTGGAGTTGCTGAGGTCTAACATCCAGAAACAAACTGATATATTGGAAAAGGAAAAACAGCTTATGATTGAAGAACGAGAGCAGTTGGAAATCACAAAGGCTGAGCTACAAAAGAAGAAAGAGCATGCAGACAGTCTGTTTGATGAAATCAACACAGAGAAAACCAACATTCAAGATCTAAGTCTTCAGCTTCAGACACAAAGAAACAAACTGGAAAATATGATAACTTTGAAACACAAAGAACAAGCACTCAAGGAGGAGCAGTTGGAAAGACTACAGCAAGAACTGGAAACCAGTAAGACCACTGTGCTAACAGAAAGAGAAGAACTAGACGTGTTGAGGAAGGACCTCAACAAGAAGAAAGAGGAGCTCGACACTGCAATGAATAGCATGAGTGGAGAGAGAGAACGCCTCACTCAAATGAAAACTGATAATGACAAAGAGAAAGAAAGGCTTGTGAAGGAAAAAGACAGAATGGAAGAGGAAAGGTCTGAGCTGAAGATGAGAGAGGATCAGGTCATGAAACAAATCAAATCAATAGAAAGTCTGACAGTAAAGCTTCAACACGTAAACAAACACATCAGTGAAGATATAAAAACCAAAATGCTTCGTTTACAACAAAAACTTGAAGATGTGCAAATGCTGTGCACTGCATCTGAAGAAAAACTTGCACAACTTGATGAACAAAAAGCCAACATGGCCCGTTACACTCAGCTGCTACAGAGCGAAAAGGAAGGTCTGACAAGTATACTGTCAGACATGGTCATCCAGAGAGGAAAGCTGGAAAATGAATGGAAGCAAAAGTTTGATTGGGAAAAACAAAATCTGGAAAAACTGAAGGTAGAGTTGAAGCAAGAGAGAGACCATCTCACTGGAGTGAATGAGATAGTTAACATCAAAGAACTGGATTTGGAATTGACGGGGTCTGACATCCAGAAACAAACTAGGATATTAGATCAAGATATAACAGAGGAAAAAGTTAAGTTGGAAATTCCAATGATTGAGCTACAAAGTCAGACCACCAAACATGAAAACAATTCTTTTGAAAGAGAGACTACTATTGTGAGAACGAGAATGGAAATAGAAGTATCTGAGCTCAAAACCAGAGTTCCCCAGTTCACCCGTATAATTAACTTCATGGGAAGTCTGAGAGCCAAACTCACTCATCTGAATCAAACGACATTCAGAGAATTTAGAGAGAACATGGACATATTAGAGCAGAAAAAAGGAGACATACTGTTCTTCAAATCAGTTTTGGAAATCAAGCGTGATGAGCTTGTTAAACAGAGAAATATGATCACTGGTTATTATAACCTGATCCAAAGAGAGAAAAAACATGTGTTGTCAGCGAAGTTGGACAAGGCTGTACAAACTGAAGTTGTCATAAAAGAATGGCTGGAGGAGCAAAATGTCGAGAATCAGGGTTTGAAAAAAATTAAAGAGTTTGATTACGAGAGGGATATTCACCAGTCAGATGTCGTGAACCAGACAAAGGAATCTGAACACCAGTGGAAGTTAGAGGAAGCTAATCGTTTAACACTGTCTGAGTCAACGGCAGAGGAAGAGGCCTTCACAGATGACAAAATGTCAAACAGAGATTGTTTGCGAAACATTTGGAAAGACACTGAAATGGATCGCAAGGAGATCAGTCGGATGAAGCGCAGGGGTCATGAGATGAGAAACAGTCTGGAGGAAAGACTAAAGGTGATCAATCAGTTTGTTAAGAGAAAAATCATGAAAGAAAAATCATTGGAGAAGGCAAACCTTAAACAGGTATCAAGTAAAGACACAACATCTCAAAGTGACTCAAAGACAGACCACCAAACACTTAATGAAAAATACACAGAGCTCCAATTACTGAAGGTCCGGATGCTTCGTGAGATTGAGCAACTCCGCATCAAAGAAAAAGTGTTTGGAACAGTAACAGTTAGCGACAAAGCCAGTCAAGCATTCCAGGTGGATATAACCACCAGGGATGCAACAGTGCAGGTAGCAGAGCAAGCTTCTTCCGTAACCTGTCAAGAAAGCGAAGCAGCTCCAGCGTCAACCAGTGGACTCCTCTGTCAGCTCCGGCATTACTGCTATCGTTGCTGCTGCCCTTGCTGCGCCTGCAATGAAGTCGTGCACCCAGAAGAGAAATGAGAGATGTGTCTATTTCAGGTCTGTTTCTGGCATGAATTTAAAATGTTGTATTTCTACTTACAACCCACTGTAAATGTGTAAAATGTTGAAAAAGCAGTTTTGAGTGTTTGCAAATCATTTAACCTCTATATTTAATTGAAAACAGTGCAAAGACAACATATCAAATGTTAAAACTGAAAAAGTTTATTGTGTTCTGAAAAATTTATGCTCATTCTAAATTTGATGCTAGCAGCACATATTTCTGCAGATCAGAGAGCAGAATGTGTGAGGGTTGTGTGTTTAAAAAAAAATAGTGTACCTAAACCAATTTAAGAATAAGTGCTTAATTTTTACTTATACATATCGGTCTTACATATTGCAATATTAAGTGTAATGTATTAAACCTAAGAATCCACCTTCACATAATTACAGAGAGTCTTAAGTATTTAAGTGTATTTTTGTTGTTGCTGTTTTTCTTACTCTTCAGGATCCCTTCATTTATCTTGTTCAATTACAATCATTTAAGAAAACTAAATAAAAACATTCATGAATTATGCATAAATGTAAATCCACAAATGCATGTATTAAATATTTTTTCTTTGAACATACCTTTTTTTGTCAAATAAAATTAACTATCTATCGATTCTATCTATTACAACATTTTTCACTCAGTGTGTTTATTTACTTGTATTATAAGCTACTTCTTATCAACACTAACTTACATCAATTTTCTTCTGTGCTCTAGCATTGTACTCATTTAGTATGCCGTTCCTACTGTTTCCTAAATTGTTCTTCATCAGTTTGCTTAGCGTTCCAACAAGGGAAAAAAACATTTTTGAAAATACATACAAGTTATCATCACTTAATTAACCGTTGTGTGGTGGTCATCACGTGATATCCATTATTGATTTTGGCTAGCATCTAGCTTGTTAAGCAGCTGGGCAGTCGGCTAATTAAGGCTAAGCTGTATGGCACTGTATGAGACAGGCTACAACAGAACAGAGACAAATAAATGCAACTTATAGCTTGGCAACTCAGACTCAGGGGGCAAGCACTACACTCGATTCATTTTTGTGTTACCTGGCTGGTGGGGCGAGGGGAGAGAGCAGCAGCTGTGCACAGCTGCTGCAACGCGCCTCGTTTGTGTCCGCTCTGCGCGTTCACGTGGAGGAAGGAAGAGCGGTGTGTGCGGCGGGGATAATGGGACATTACTATCACGCGCTTTTAATCGTCTAGAATTTATATATGACCATGTCAACATGGGCCACATACAGTACACTGTTAAAAAACAACAAAAAAGAAAACTTTCCAAAGGGCACTTGCTTGGTCCAGAGGGCAAAGGGCAGGCACTCTAGCACCACCTAGAGTCTATCTGTGCACACCACTGCCTTCCACTTTCCATATCGGGCCAACCGGTGCACTGATGATGTATTCTCCACGTCGTCCTCACCCGCCTGGACACCAAAGACCTCTCCGTGAGTATGCTGTTCATAGACTTCAGCTCAGCATTCAACACCATTGTCCCTTGAAGCCTGGGAAAGATGGCCTTTTAAGTACAGCCCACAAGAAGCAGATGAAGTAGATGAGATTTGTTATCAAATGTTTCTATTTTTATGTAAGCATTTCTTCTTTTTATACCATTATCTTTTTGCCTTTTCTCATGGTCTCACATAGACACTATAGACACAAGCTCACACTACGGACACTACACGGTTATCTTTCCAGCTGTGAGCTGGTAGCTCATTGGGATGTGTGTGACCTCACTCTGAACTTTAGCTGCACCTCCTGTAAACTTTCAAGTTTTGTAAGTGAGAATGTCACAAGAAGGGCAACTGTTTTCTGTTCTAGTGTGTTGGTCAACAATATTAAGTAAATGTTGAGAACAGGAAGTAAGTGTGAGCTGATTATTCAATAACTGTTATTATCAAGCTAAATGTCATCAT
Source organism: Centropyge bicolor (assembly GCA_037975185.1). NCBI lineage: Eukaryota > Metazoa > Chordata > Actinopteri > Pomacanthidae > Centropyge > Centropyge bicolor. The sequence goes on along the minus strand of JBBMOC010000016.1, from coordinate 2,316,259 downwards.
TGTGAAATTTGTTGTTCAACCACAATGTCAGATTGAAGGCCAAATATTTTCTGTAGTATATGTGACAATGTTTGCATGGTGTACAGTATGGTATATAAGTATTGCTTTCACATGTGGATGTTATAGTTGTAGTTATATAGTTATTGTTATAACTATTTGTATAATAAGCATGTTTGGACATTTCTAGGTAAACATATTAATGTTATTGGTGGATATACTCTAACTAACATTAAAGATCTATTATATATACAAAATGTTAATGTAAGGTGACATGTAAAAAGTCATGTTACATTGGATATGATGAGAAATTAACAGTAATAAACAGGATTTTGAAATGGCACACAACATTTTCTTTATTAGACTAAATTGTTTAACATCTTTATAACCCTTATTATTTCTGTCGAACAGATATCAAAGGTCAATTTATGGATTTTCAACCCAGACCCCATGAATGCTGTTTTCAATCATTTATGATTTTCTAGAACAAAACTGAAGAGAAAATGAAAAAGTGGTTTCCTACACTTTTCAGTGTTTCATCTGGGAGGTGTCTAATGCTTGCTTTCAGCCCCTGAACAAACAGTAACAGGATGGCAGACACAATCTCAATAGATGTGTTGAGTCAGAGCAGATTTATTGTTTAAAGTTGTGCTTGAGAACATATAAAGGGAGTCTATTTCATTTGGCTTATATCTGATTAAGAGTTACGTGTCCCACATCTACAATCAATCTAGATAGAATTTATTAATCTATAATTAAATCTCTTTAAGCATATGCATGTTTACAAGCTGATACATCACAGATCTGTATACAATAACACATATATATACAGATCTTCATGCTCACTCAAGACATTCAAACACGACTACAGAATAATGTACTGCCAAGCAATGCCATCCAACTTTTTGAATATGAAATTTAATTCACTGATCAACTGAATAAAAATAAAAAAGTGTCCAATGTCCACATCCACAGTCCGGTCAGGTTGGATGTCCAGGTGATCATGAGCAAGAATAGATCAATTTTACACATGCGTGTACCAGAAGATCATTATCTCAAAACGCCATTTTGAACAACTGTATGTACACTTACAATGTGAACATGCAGTATGTAACATTCACCCATCATTAAAACAGAACATAACTGATATGACTAATCATATGTTAGTGGCAAAATCATGAATTCCCAGTCAAAAATAACATAAAGAACAATCACATTTTCACAGCTAATTTTTAGATTGCAATCAGCTGTTCCCATATAGTGTGTAAGAGCTGTGTCTGCCAGGGGGATCTGACTTGTGTCAGCATATGTCTGCTTGTTGCTGCACATACTTTAGCTGCAACATTTTACAATTGCTTTGGCTCAAATGTCACAACATTTTGCAAAAAAAAAAAGTGCCATATATGGCTCAGAACTCAGTCATACCAGTACGTTTATCTGAGCATTATACCATTGTTGATTTGAAAATAAATTGGCAATTATCAAATAACTCGTCAATTCATCAAGATTATACAAATAGCAATGAGAAACGGAATGTGCAGTTTCTGCAGAAATCAGCATTTGGAATGATGCAAAGTAAGAATGACTTTAGAAAATGTTGACTGTATTTATTGAAGATGGTGTACATACTAAATAAGATATGATAAGATAAATAGGATGAAGTCTTGATTCTGATTTATTGTAAATCTACATTGATACAAGATAAAATGATCGTGAATGATTTTTTCATTGCATTAATCTTTAAATGTGTATTCAATATATCAAACCCTATATACTTACAACATCTGTAAGTTTGCTGCAATTATCTACACTACCATAAGTTATGCTGGAGAGCATATAACATTAAACCAAGTATTACATTACCGTAACAGGCACTCATTGCAACATTTTAACAGTAAGCGAAAGGAGGGAAAATACTGAGGTAAGGGTTAAATCCAATGAGTGTTGTTAAACACCCAGGAGAACCAACATACTAAGGGGTATCAATGAATTGGGTGATGATGACCCCAAAGAGGATAAGTACCTGGGTTTCCACACCAGTAAGACAGAACTGAAGAAGCCGCCTGAATGAGAAGTAAAACAGCCTCAAGAATCTACGACCAAGTCCAGTTGCATTTGATTCAGCCCTTACCAGAATGCCATGACCTGGATGACTGAGAACCTTCACAGAGGGAAATTACTTTACTCTTTACTTTTTTAGACCAATTAATCAGCAGTTATGTTGCAATGCTGTTCACCTGTGAGCTGATGTTAAATTATTGAGAAACACATTTTGCATTAATTCAATGATCTGTTCACTTAGTGTAATATGCATTGGAACTTGTGTTGATATGAAGTGTCCTTATTCTCTGAGGACTAAACATGTGATTTAATGTTTTGTGTTGGTGTGTATCGATAATATTTTGCATTTTAGGGACAAATTTAGAAAGTCAGATTGGCTCTTTGCATTAACAGTATTGCACACAGGAACTACTGAAAACAGGGCCAAAGCAAATAAAAAATACTATAATAACCACTGACAGCTTGTCAGTCCCCATGTGAAGTGATCTTTTCTTCTGTCAGACTCTTAGAAACAACATATCAAAGCTGTTATCAGCCTATAAATGCTTAGAATCTACACACCAGACCTGATTTGTGATGACAACGCTGCATAACTCATGTTTTTTTTTTCTCTGTAAACAGCTTCAGTTGTCTAACTGCTTCTTGTCACATAATGGACATGCTGGACATCCATCACTGACTGTGAATGTGGGCATCTGAATGGCAAGCTTGTCCACAGAAGGCAAAAATACATATGAAAAATGGACACCTGAAATGAGCAAATCCCTGACTATAAAGTAGGAAAATATATCAATCATGTTCAACAACCCTGTTGTGCAAATCAAAAATTCAAATTCAAACAAAATCCATGTTCTCCTGTATTGCTAGATTCACATCACCCTGCCACTCATTAAAGGTCCATGTCATCTTCCCTTGGAAGCTAGAGGAGATAGTTATTGTGTGTTGAGCTCTCTGGCAACATAGTTAGATCACTTAAGTTCTTGTCCACGACTGCTTCTTGGCATCCATGTTCAGGGACAGATCTGGACAAAGAAATGGAGAAAGAGGTGGGCATGGGGTCCAGAGGACCATCAGCACCCTCTCTTTCTTCTGTGTCTGGTGAGGGGGCAAACAGTGGCGAGGGTGGTGATGTTCCATTATCTATGTTGTGTAAAGACACCACCAGCTGTGGGTTGCTGTGTGCCTCAGTGGTTCTTGTGTTGCTATCCTTCTCTTTGTCCTCCTCACTTCTAGCTGTGCTCTGATGGTGGCTTCTGCTGAGCAATTTCAATTGATTTAAATCTAAGCTGGGGTAGGAGCCTGACTCTGTCATGGTCTGGAAGAGTTTGTCAAGGCTGTATGAGCCTTCGTTGCACCTGCTCTGGCTGGCCTGAGCTACCTGGCACAGGAGATGTGTATGCTGGCGGAGTTGAGCAATTTCTCTATCAGTGGCAGCATTCTGCTTGAGCAGCTCTTTGGTACGTAGTGCGATAGCTAGCAGGCCTGACTGGTTCAGGATTCCAGCTGTGTTCAGGAAACGGCGATGGCGTGTGGATGAGCTGTCCGGAGCCAGGCAATATGGGCTGTGAGCAACGGAGGAAGAGGGAGATGAAGAAGGAGGAGAGGGAGATGAGGGGGAGTTGGAGGAAGAAGGCCGTGAGGGTGTCTGGGAACTGGAGACAGAGGGTGAGCCCACACTGTGCGAGCCTGAGCTTTGTTTGCAGTGGTGGGAGGAGTGGCTGGGCAGCGGGCAGGGAGATGAGCTGGAGAAGGAGCTGTGCCCTCCCCTGCCTTTATACTGTGAATGGGAATGAACTCTCCCCTCTTTCTGATGCTGTTGCTTGGGCTTCAGGAGGTGGCTGGTGGTAGATACAGCCTCCCTTTTCTCTTCCTCAATGCACACTCTCTTGCTCTGGCTCTGGCCTTCACTGCCACTCTCCTTGACACCCTCCACCCAAGTGGCACCCTTGCCCTCATGACTCTCTTTCTTGGGGTGGGGGGCGATGCGTGGGTAAGAATTCAGGATGGGCAGGTATGAGTTCTTGCTGCTGTGCTTGCTGCTGTGGTTCTGATTGCTGCAGCTGCCTCCTTTCTTAACTTGACCTTGTGGTGCAGCTAGACTGGATGAAGGAGTCGGGGTAGAGGAGGAAGGGGCAGGCATTGCTGGCTGTTGGATCAATAAGAGCTGGGTGGGCGTTTTGGCATTGGTGAGGTTGTGCCAACCTCCACCCCACGCCAGGGAGCCATGCAGAAGCTGCTCCGGTCTCGACTGTACGGCCAGGAGGTTGTGAGCGGGGTTTTATGTGAGTGGCAATTAGAAAAGACCAAACCAGAGTAAAGAAGAAAGAGAGAGATAGGGAGGAGGTTAAAGTCACAAAGAGATAAACAATAGGACACAGAAATAACTGAGACAATTTTCACTTTTAGAAATCATACTTAAAATCACTTTGATTTCCCCCAAACTATCAATTACAATGTAGTTTTGCTATTGATATGCATTCCAGATGTACTGGGGACACACTATCACAATAACATCTGTATAATATAGCAAAAATCATCTTAGTTGCAGCCCTACAACTCTATATATTTCAGGACTATGGAACTGGACTGCAATATATTCTTCAAATGTTTGTGCCGAACCACCAGTAGCTGTTTATTAAGCAGTTATTAATACCATAGTTTGCATCATTTGACCTGTGATTATACAGTAGTTATCCACAGTGTATTTTGTGGGCTTAAAAAAGACTGTAATTGCATAGTTTATTCAAATTGAAAATTATTGTTGATCTGTCAACAAATAGCAAAAAAAGGATTAAGATACACATTAATAACCAGCTGACTGTTTACTGGATGTGAAATTGAATCTCTGTGCATGATGCAACAAGGTAGAATGCCTGAAAGGGATGTTCTTATGTGTAACTGGATATCTCACCGGCTTGACCACCAGGTTTTTGATGATGTAAATGGGGGTGAGTTCCTCATAAGGAGGCATTTTGTGGTCTGCTGCATTCACACTGTTCTTGCCGTCATTCAGTCTTTTGCTGCTTTCCCTGTGAGGTTCACTCACACTGCTGCGCTGGTCATCTATATCAGTGTGCACAGAGTCTGAGCCAGCCTCTGAGGGAGAGGGAGAACCAAGAGGAACAGGAGGACAGGGGAAAGATGTGAAAGATGTACACATGTGAACTTCTCTTATTTTTCTTTGAACACTTTTTAAGTGAATTCTCTAAGGTTGTCACACAATCTGCATCCATACATCCAAATGGACCTTTGCTCACCTGAGTACCCTGAGTCTTTTTCAGAGTCCTTCTCTGAGTCACAGTGCATTTTTTTTTTGTGGGTGCCACCCTGGGATGCCCGCAAGGTCGCACTGTTACACTTATCCTTGGCTGTCTTTGAGGTGCAACGGGTGGCCCACTCCCCAAAATGCCCCTGTTCCTTTGGCATTCCAGACCTCTAAAACAAAAGCACACAATCAAATGTTTACTGCAAGATACACAGCATTAGGAATTGTATTATATTGTATTAAACATTGTACTCGCTGGGGGTGTTGCTCTATCATTACCTTAACTACTGTTTAAGGTTTAAGATGGTTTTAAACCTGTCTTGTTTAGGTCTGTCTGGGTCAGAGTCACATGATCACTTCAACAGCAGCTGTTGTTTAGTCTGAACCTGGTTGCTGTGTCTTTTAGAAATCGCTGAATAACTGCAGACCTGGTTTAACAGGTTCAAGACAATACAGTTCAGTATAAGGACAAATGCTCAGATAATTTTTAAAATTTCTAAAATATAATATATATGTCACTATAATCAGCATCAAATTTGCTATGATATAATGTATACTGCACTTAAGTATTCGGAAATAACATTACTCGGGTTCAAGTTTATAGATAGGAAAAAAATGTGTCATAAAGCTTCTTATCTAACATCAAGGGTGAGAATCAACAAAATTATGGACAATCATTGGTCATAGGGATGGTATAATTACTGTTTTAACTATTTTGTCAATTCAGGTATTAATTAGCATAATTATCTATTTCAGCAATGTCATTACTTAACTTCATATTCACACACTAGATATAATTGTTTTTGTCCCAACTGAACATTGCAGATAGTTTTAAAATGTATGCAACATTTATGATATGCCATCAGCTCTAATGCAAGGCCATGCTTCTCTGTTTTTGATTACCTTAAATTTGATTCTACACACGAAAAGAGCTTTTTTCTTCTTTCAAACCAGAAAAACCAATCCACTACACTACACTGAATTATGATGCGTGCTCATGCTGCTACCACTTCCATTAAACCACCGGATGCCATTTACCACAGTGCCATTCCATTCATTACTGGATATTGCTGTCACACTGCCAGATGTGAGTTATATGAAAATGTCAAAAGGTCACCACCATCATCTAGAAGGCATCAGCATGTCTACGTTTTCATTAACATGGCCTTGCTATCAAAGTTATATTTAACATCCTTAGCTGAGCTCAAAGCCAACCATGACATGTACTGGGACAGATAATATGGGGAGACACTCACACTTTGAGGGACATATATATATGTATGTGTGTGTGAAGCCTGACCAGAGTGGCGAGGTAGGAAGCAGACATGAGAAACTTATTTGCAACTCAACACGCAAATTTTATTAACATCAGGGGCACACAACTACACAGTAATATCTAAGTCATATTAACTTAGCATCTATGCACTTAAAAACACACTGATGTCCCACCCCTGTAACAGCCAATCTAAACACACCCTTCCATCAGCAGCAGTCAATCTAGGCAGTACCATTCCTACAGATAAATCCAATACCTCTCCTGAAAACAGGTAAGTGATACGGTTATTCCTTCTTACTAATTTCCAACTATCCCAAACTTTTACATATGTTACTTGTTTTGGGAATTTCAGCTCTTTATAGTTAGGCAGATCATTTGGCTCAGCTCAGCAATAAGAGCTCTTTCCCAAACAGCTCTTCATATAGTGCCACTTCTAGCTTATACGATTCATATATATTAAGCAACATATGATTGGTATTAGTTTATGAAACAAGAAATTGGCTCTCAGATGGGAGTTTACTCAGAGGAGCCAGCTCATTCATGACCAGCACATAATCAGATCACAACATAAACATTAAACATAAATAACTTAATTTCAATAACTTAATCTATCAACTTAATCTAAATTATTCAATCTAATTCCACATTTTTCTGCACACAATCTTTGTTTATGTATTGTTATAAATCAAGTTCATGTCAACTGATTACAAGATTAACATTTTGCTGATTTTTATTCCTCACTCTACTGCAACATTAGTTTTGCACTACTAACCTTATTTCCCCTTGTTTACTGTAGGTCTTTGTCTTTAGTTTCTCCCTAATAACTTTTTCTTCTCTCTTCAGTGTGATTGTTTTTGTTTTATTTTTGAAGCCTGAATTCTTCAGTGTGCATGGCCAAACCTGTAGCTTCAGAAAAAGCCTCCTATAGCAATCACAATAACCTGGTACCTCATTGAAGAAAGAGTACATTGTATTTTCTTATCACCCTACTAATCTGAAGACCTATAGCGAACAACAACAGAAACATGCACAGATCTTACTTAGTTGTTTGCAGAACAATTTGAGAGTCAGAAAGAACAAACCAATAACTGCCTGCAAGGCTAACTCACTTCTTTTTTTATCACTGATTTGAATGTTATAATCAAACTTAATAACCAAACCACCTACATACTCATCCCCAGTGAATCAATATCTGCATTTGAAGCTTCAAGCCACAATAACCCTTTTGAAAAATTGGAAATCACATGACTGAAGACCTGCTCCCTGGATATGCTACACAAAATCAGAGCACTAACCCTTCAGAACTTGAAACAATAATTTCAGAACTCTCAGCTGAGGCCCTGACTAAGCCACTAAAAGACAAAGTGCTGACAAAATGTTGGGCAACCTGGCTTTAGTGTTGACTGTCCTGCTCAAACATGCACCTAATCTGTTAGAACAGGCAGCAAATAAACTTGTGTCCCGTGCACAACAAACTTTACAAAGTACAAGAGAGAAACAAATTCCTTCAACATGTCCTTGACGTATCCAAATGGCCTTCAGCCCAAGCAGAGGCATGCAACAGCTTTTATGCAGTAGATAAAGAAAATGCAGAATTGAAGGGGAAAAGTCCAGCACAGCGGTGCTACTGAAAAAAACGACCCACTGTGTAAATATAAAAGAAGTGTTTAAAGTGCAATGACCTTACCTGACAGAACTGTGGTCTATGAGGCATGTGTCTTGTCATGCCATGTTTCAGAATGTATCAAGAATTGGTCAATTTGTGACAGTTAACAGGCCCCGGCACAAGTCAAGTCAATATCTGATGAAGGCTGTATGTTATTGAAAAACTGGACTACTGTCCTATGCTTTTGTATTTTTTTGTTTTCAAATGCTGCTAATAACTGTATGGAAAATATAATGGAAAATTAATTAATAAAAATTGTTAAACAAAAAAAAAAAAAAGAAAAAAAAAGAAAAACTGGACTACTGAGTTAGACAAGAGAGTATTACACATAATTGTTACAGTTTATGCTCACTAATATCAAACAAATAAGACTTATGGGAAGTCACATCCTGTTGATTGACAAAACAGAATGTGAGAATAATCCACATTATTATAGTGATAATTTGCAAATGAAACTTTTATTATGAACTCTATTAAGTAGAATTTATAGGTTTAGTAGAAAGAGAATTAAGTCATTTTATGTATCATTTGAATAAAAACCGAGTATTTGACCGTATTTGACACCAGGATGCACTCTACAATACAGCTGATATAAACAAAAGGCTACAGGTTAATTATAGACAGGCCAGTCATCAGAGTGGCACTGTTTGTCATGTGTTTCACCTGAGCTTCCTATGTAAACATGGCAGCATGCACATGCAGATGAGGCCACAGCAGGAGGAACTTTATAAGATGGTCCCTGGCAGACTGTATAGTCCCACCCCCAACGCTGTTATGTAATACACCGCTGCTGCTGCTGCTGCTGCTCGGTGAAAAAATAAAAAGCTTGCTGTAAATCCACATGGCAACTCCCCGTTCACTGCCTGTATAACAGTCGCAATATACATTCCAGATATTTTAAATCTTCAACCTAACAGTGATCAAAATACATGCAAAATAGGCTCATGAGGGACGTTCGGTCACTGAACAAAAGTTTAGCCACTTCGAAAATGGAGGTACAAAGAGTTTACTCACCTGTCAGTATGTTATCCACGGGGTAAGCGATAACAGAGTTACAGCAGGAAAACAGAGCATCTCCACAACCAGGGAGAATACTCCCTGGTCTTGGAAACACGGTCAGTCCGATCACGTACTGAAAGCATCCATGATGTTCATTTGCGTAGCTCCCTCCGTCTAAATATTAATGAGTGTGTCAGTGCTCGGCGGTGACGTAGCGGCAGGGGTTTGGCCAATCCCGTGCCGAGACACGTGTTTGGATGGTGACGTCGGACAGTCCACGTGAGAGCTGCATTTGGTACGAGTATAGTGCCTTTATATCGCAGTTGTAAATATTAACGCTAGGCTTCCAAATAAATGGTCTCAAATTTGTCGGTAATGCTTTAACGATTTAATATTTAATATATTTAATGACGTAAATTTAGTTATCTGCACTACAACTATGATAAATGTGATGTACAAAGTAGCTGCCAGTGTTGTGATTGTTCAGCCTTTATTTTAGAAAACGAAATGAATAGTTGTGTTTGTCTCTATAGGCTGTCCAGTCTAGTTGAAATGAATGCATCTTTAATCTCATTTAAACGCCGTTAATCATATCAGAAAATCGACACTCAAACTGCTGATCGTGTCAACGTGTTGGCATCTAATTAGAATAGATAGGGGAATCTTTCCATCATGGTTAAGGATACCCTACCATAGAAGAGAGTCTAGTCTATGCCAGCTTTCACGTGTTACTAAAACCCTTACAAGGCCTGACATCACCCACACCTTCAGTATATGTCGATCTCAAATGCCTAAAATAGGTTCCTGTATTTGCAAGGGCATAGCTCAGCTGTCAGTGATACCAAATAAAGACAATCAGTAGTTTGTGATCACTCGCTACTCTACTCTATTTGCTGGATTCTTCGCTTCTTCCGGACATGTTAAATTTCCCATAATGCCTCACCCACTAATTTGTGTGCGTTATCTATGGAACAGCCTCTAAAAGTTTACAATAACGTGCTCCGAGACTCCTTGTCCCGTATTCTCATTGCTTAGATGTGTGCGGCAACATGTGAGTCAGGCGGGTGGAGGGGTGGAGGCGTGGTCGCTCCCCGGCAGCACATGTTCCCTGCTGGGGGAGTGATGAAAAGCACCGTGAGTCTCCCGTGTGTCTGGAACGGAGCACACAGCAGTTCACCGACAGACACAGACCCATAGCGTTGCTTGATTACGTAACCGCAGCGCGTTCATCCCCTGACCATGACGTAAGAGGGAAGGTCTGGCACCTTATCTATAAGTACATATTTTACCTTCGTTGTGTTTACCGACTTTCCTGTGTATTTTCTGACCATATCAAAAACATACATACATTCAGAAATGTTAATATGTTGATGATATTGTCAGAATTTTCCTAACATTGTAGATTGTATAGTTATATGTAGGCCTATATTTAAGGCAATATATCATATAGTTACAAAGTGCATTATAATAAAATAATTTAGTTACTTGAAACACTATCAGTTAAGAAGCCATATGATAAAAGTGAGTGATAAGAAGAGATTTAAAGGAGGATACTGAGTTTTTACCTGACAGCAGCAATTTGCACCAACTGCAGTCTTTAGTTGCTACGCCAGTACATAGCAATTGTAAAAAGAAAAAACATGGATGACATTTTTGTAAGTCTGCAGAGGAGAGGAATGATCTGATCTTGGTAAGCGCAGTTGAGCACAGCAGGACTGCACCACTTCAGTCACCGGAGAATAAAAGGACAGTTCTGAGTCAAAAATTACACCTAGGTGTGGACTTAGTTACTAACATTATTAGTTACAGCAGAGAGACTAGAGGAGACATTATTAATCCTGTTAGCACTTGGCCCATAGGGGGTAATTATGATAAAATCTGATACGGAGTCATTCAACGGCAGGAAGCTTTTGGACATTAAATTTTTGATTTCAGTGAGGCAGGACATAATAGAAGAAGCTTCCAAGGTGGCAGGCTTTATTGGAACATACAACTGGGTGTCATACACGTAACAGTGGAAATCAATGTCATGTCTGTGCATGATTTGCCCAAGGGCATGTACATGATAAAAAAGGAGGGGATCGAAAATAGACCCCTTGGGGACCCCACAAAATAGAGGAGCACGGGAGTAGGGGGTCTCCAAGTCTTTCAGGGAAGGACCAGTTTGATGGATAGGAGATTAACTAATTCCAAAGCTACATCACTGATGTCAACATAGATCTTTATATGGCTGATTAAGACATTGTGGTCCACTATATCAAAGACTGAACCAAGTCAATGAGAATTGCAGTAGCCTAGAGGCCGGTGACAGCTGCAAGCAATAGGTCATTATTGACCTTGACCAGAGACATTTCACTGTAGTGGCTTAATGTTGAAGGTGGGCAGGAGTTGACATCAGGCTCTCTGTGATAAGTGTAAATGTGCTGCAGAACCTTGACTGCAATGTTGTCATAATAGACCATGTGGACTCCACAAGATTAATGTTTGTAAATTTTCCTGTTCCACACAAAATAAATAAAATGTCACCGTCATTGAAAAAGAGAGAACAATCATATTTAAGCTAAATGTATGGAAGGCACACACAGGTTATTAACTCTGCTTTTTGTGATCTGATTGGCTGCTGGTAACATCTTGTCCCTCTGAGGGTGAGGAAAGCAGGACTAACAATACACTTCCTGTCTCTCGGTAAATAGTTACTTACCTACACTGCTTTGATATACTTTATACACACACAAGTGTGGTACCTGTAATATTTTAGTACAGAGTGGAGAAAGAGAGTTTCAGCACCTTATAGTGGAGGGATGAAAAGAATCATGACACAAACATGCGGATGTATTAAGACAGTTAAAAATGTGTATTGGATCATGTCTTTCAGAATTACATTCATAGACAAATAAAATGAATTGTTTGAAAAGAATAATGTAACTGAAAAAACATACATTCCGTTCAAACATTATGAATTTTCTTAATTTGAGACCATCTGTGAAGCATACAGGAAGAGTACAGGAAGTATGTGGGAAAAGAAGTATAACCAGAAGAAAAACAAGACAATAACAAAAATAACGGAAATAATTTCAGAACAGCATATGTGGTAGAAGGCTCTGTGAGCGACAGGAATTTGAGCTGGTTGTCTGCACCAGCTCTTTTTTTTTTTATTACCAGTGACTCAACAGTGTAGCACCAATACAATGTTGGGTGCAGTTACAGAAAATCACCCAGTATTGCAAATCTTAACCTCCCTCCCCCATGGTTAGCATTTACTGTTGTGCAGCAATTAATAACAGATGGGAAAAAATTTAAAATAATAAAAGGGCATCTTTGCAAGTCTCCATTGCACTCAAACATAAAATCTCACAATGGATCATGATCTCTCACCTCACTGGATGAATTTTTTGCTCTCCAGCTAAGACATGTCCAATTAAATCTAGTGGCACATTCAAGTCTGAAAAGCAGCAGCACTTTAATGGAAATGCAACCGAGATATAACATAGCTATGAGTGAATTGGGAAAACCAGAATTATCTCTGATTGCTAAGAAAGAATGACACTCCAAACACAAACGTGCTCTGAGAGCGCAACGACTTCGGTTTGGTGCAAGGGCTGGTTGTCCTCCCCCTCCCCCCCCAGAGTTGACCCCAGACCTGAGTTTTAGTACGAATACCAAAACAATTCTTTTTGGATAACCTTACATTAAGAATTTCTACATTTCTTTCTTATTTAACAAAACAAAAAAAGACATAGCCAAAGTTCTAAAATGTTATTGACTAAACACAAGCAACCGTACAAGAATTTTGTTAAAATTAAGTAGTCTAAAACTAGCCAAATGTTCATGTAAATGAGATCTGATTACAGAAGAGGTCAACAGGATTAAGAATCTAACTGCAAATTTGATGCCAACTTTTGGTATCTCACAGTTTATAATACTTGGTCAGACAGACATATTTCAGTGATGTGTTGAAAAAATAATCAGCATTGACTCCAATCCAGGAAGCTTTCAGCTAGATTATGAATACGTTCATCAGAGGAAAATTAGGTCTGTTTCAAATCACTAAGTGCCTATTAAGCCTCTTAAAACACATGGCTGGTGCGTATTTTTGTACTGATCAACAAAGATCACGATGTTTTAAAAAATAAGATATACACCTTGTGGATTAAGGTATTCCCAATTCCCATGAATTACTGTGTTGCACTTTACAGATCTGTTAACAAAGATCACAGTTTGAAATAAGAGAATACTAATATTAAAATGATTTGTTTCATTGAATACAGTTTAAAAAGGACAGCCTCTCTGGGCACCTCATGTTCCGCTTGTCAAGCTTTTCTTCACAGAGATCCTTAAATCATCATGTGTTATCAATTCATATGTTGCACGCATTGTATCAAGACACACACAAATCCTTATGCTCTCACAGACACACCCTGACTAAACTGATGACATATAGTTCAGATTTGATGCTCCCATTCTTTCAAAAACAAAAGAAAAAAAAAAATCCACACACACCTTAAAGAAAAAACACCCTACAAACTGCCACACTTATTCCTCCCTCATATACAAACCTGTCCATTAGCACTTATAACAGCTAGTTCTGAAGAAGAGCACTTGGAAACATCATGAAAGAACGGTATGGCTTCTCATAAAACCATAAAAAGGAGAGTGTTAAAAATGATCAGTGGTTTACAGTCTGAAAAAGCAGCAGTAGTTGTTTATAGGCCATCTGAAGGTGCTACAGACAGACTCCTGGTTTTGTTGTTGAGTTGAGCTGATGACTATGTGAGGTACTGAAGTATGGTTTGATACAATACAGCCAGCATGGACAGGTATTGCCCATAGTGTGGATGAACAGGATTTCTGCATGGCCATCAGTTGAGGCAATTAGATCCTGACAGGATCAAAACCTCATTAAAGATAGAGGTTCTGGTCATTTTATACCTGTAAGGGATGTGGCCATGGTGTTCATGCCTCATGTGTTTTTGTGTGTGTGGCAGAGATGCTCTTATTCTCTTATGCTTGCAGAGTAGGAGAATTGGGGGAAATGTGCTTGTTGCCCGGGGTCCTCACAGTCCAAACTGTTATCTGTGAGAAGAAGAGAGCAGAAATCACTCGTCACATTCAACCAAGAAACCAGACCTTGATCATGGACAGTGTTGGATCATGCCATGCCACATTACACTGAGAGCCTGTTGCTTTCCAGACCACATTCAGAGGATACTTACACTTGTCTGGAGGAGTCAGTGTGATGGTCTGTGCTGTGAACTCCTCATCAAAATACCGAGTGTCTGTCTCTGATGTCACCTGCGGTCTAAAGAGTGGGGTGAGCTGACGCAAGAGGGGGAGAAGATTGGTACATTAGCCATTTGACTGGGAACATACAGGAATACATAAAATGACATATGGACACATTAGGCATTTTTCGCATACTACTTTGTGCATAGCTGAAATATTAAAAAATATATACAGTTAGGTCCATAAATATTTGGACACTGACACAATTTTCAGCATTTCCACTCTTCATGGATTTGAAATGAAACAATCAAGATATGCTTTAAGTGCAGACTTTCAGCTTTCATTTGAGGGTATTTACATCCAAATAAGGTGAACACTGTAGGAATTACAACCTATTTTATATATGCCCTCCACCTCTTTAAGGGAACAAAAGTAATTGGACAGACTAACATAATCATAATCATGGGTTCCGACCCTGGTGACAATCTGCTAGGCCTCTACAGCAGCTGTCTTCAGTTCCTGCTTGTTCTTGGGGCATTTTCCCTCCAGTTTTGTCTTCAGGAAGTGATATGCATGCTTAACTGGATTCAGGTCAGGTGACTGACTTGGTCATTGCACCTCCTGGAGTGTGTTCTTGATCTGATAAGTTTTTAAAGCCTTTGAGTGTCTAAAATCTCAGATATGAAGGCTGACTAAGCAGCTAGCCAGGGCATCCTCCGCTTCTGTAATTAAAAAGCAAACCTCAGTTTCACTTCCTTTATCTTACCTTCTTCTGTACCACATCCTGCCAGTTAATGGTGATGAAAAACTTGTGACTCATTACTTCTTTGGCATCATCGGGACCTCCACCTAACCTGTCAATCCAAACAAGATCATGTAAGAATTATATAGGCATTTCCAAAAGGAATACACACACAGGACCTGTTCTTTCAAATACCTCAGTTTGGGGTCCTTCTTTAGTAGGCCAGCCAGCAAGGACTTTGCCTCAGGTGACAGGTTCCTGGGGAAACGGATCTCCTCCATGAGGATGAGCTCAAACAAACGCTCATGGTCTTGGTTGTAGAAAGGCAGACGACCACACATCATCTCATACATGACCACACCCAGACCCCACCAGTCCACTGCCCGGCCATAGTCATTATCTTCTAGGACCTGCGAAACAGATATTTGCCTGATTAAGATTTCAAAACAATGGCAGTAAGAAGTGGCTCTGAATTTGCAGCCATTAACATATATTTATATTTGGTATACATCACTTCTTCAGAAATCACTAATTAACAGCACCACAGATTAGAGGCCACATAAATACGTTCAGGTAACAGATAAGTGTTTATATCACTTATTTGGAGGAGAGTGTGTGAATTAGGTCTTTCAGGCCGAATTGCAAAGAAACCACTACTGAAGGAGACCAACAAGAGCTTGAGCCAAGGAACACAAGGAATCGATATTACACCAGTGGAAATCTGTATTTTGGTTTGATGAGTGCAAAGCTGAGATTTTCTGCTCCAACCACTGTGCCACTGTGAGAAACACAGAAAGTGAATGGATGGTATCTGCATGCGTGGCTTCCACTTTGAAGTATGGGGGAGGAGGTGTGTTGGTGTGGAAAGATAATAAGATGATTCTTTATTGATCCCACAGAGGAGAAATTCGCTGTTGTCATTTTTTTTAAGCTGTAAACGAAAGGTGAAATATCTGGCCATCTGCAGCAACTTATGTTAAGATGGACCAAAATCTCTGAGTAATGTTTCCAGAACCATGTTGAATCTATGCCACAAAAATCTGAGGCAGAACTGAGGGAGTACTAGCGAGGTGTACCTAATTAAGTGGTCAGTTAATTGTAAAGTGCTTTGAGTGGTTTGTAAACGCAGTCCATTTATCGTTTATGATAATAAATGATAAAGAAGAATGCTGATAATCTTCTGGATATTGCATGATATTGCTGAATTGCAGTGGCAAGTGCAAAAAATGTAGATTGACTGCAGAGGAATACATACAAAGGTGGAGTTGGAATGTAGACATCTGTGCAGTGGTATCAGGCATCATAAACGGTAAATGGACTGCATTTATAAACCACTCAAAGCGCTTTACAACACAAGCCAGCATTCACCCATCAGACACTTTCATATACTGGTGGTAGAGGCTTCCATGCTGTTGCCGCCATTCACACACCATTCATGCGCCAACGGTACAGCCATCAGAAGCAATTTGGGGTTCAGTATCTCCACAGGGCACTTTGAAGTACAGACTACAGGGGCCAGGATTCAATATATAGACCTTCCTCTCTGCTGCCAGGCAGCTGGCATACCACGCAGGGATACAGTGTGCACATTAGATGGAGCTTGTCAAGTGGCGATCAGGATTTCATTTAGTTTTTCTTGTATCACACTGCAGCTACAGTATATCAGCCTGTCACTCTTTCAAAGGTGTTGACTGTGTATTGGAGTGAATGAGGAAAAATTAAAGAGATATTTATCTCACTTTACTATGATGTTTCCAACTCTCAGATGAGACTGTGCTATTTGATGTAAGGAGTTGTCAAAAGTTTCATAAATAACTCAAATGCTACTCTGTGGCAGGTATTTCCAGCTTTAGTTTCTGTTGCTTACCTCAGGTGCCAGATATTCAGGAGTTCCACAAAAGGTTTTCATGGTAGCATCAGGGGTAATGCCCTCCTTACAAAGACCAAAATCGGTGATTTTGATGTGGCCGTCTTTGTCCAGCATCAGATTCTCGAGCTGAGAGAGTGAGAAATAACATGCAAATCCGATATCCACCATTACAGATTTGAGGCTTGGAATTCATTGGGTTTTTAAATGAACATAATGGATCCTTTCACTGAGTCACTAATCAATACTCAAGAGCACAGAATTCGTTGACAATGTCCTGAGATGTGTTGCTGTTACTTACAGCCTCTTTACACCTGGTATTAGAATGCAATTTGTATCCAGATTTGTTATCTGGATAATGAACAATCTGATTTTGCCTTTGCATTTATAACTGCTTTTTAAGGCAGATCACTGTCTGCCAGAGCAAAACCCAATTTTGAATAATTTGAAGTGGCAAATCAGCTCCAGACTTTTTTCGTACATCATTAAATGCTTCAATTCTAGTCAACTAAACTTGTTGTCTTAACTCAACTGATGAACATGTCCTGGTAAAATCTGAAATGTCTGAAGCATGTTCCGAGCTATGGATATACTACAAGTACTCACCTTCAGATCGCGGTAAACAACGTCACGTGAATGGAGGTATTCCAGCGCTGATACAATCTCAGCACCGTAAAAGCGCGCCCGGTCTTCTGTGAACACTCGTTCCCGTGACAGGTGGAAGAAGAGCTGAAAGAGGCAAGAGCAGATGGCAGTCAAACATTACCCCATTACTGAAGGTCTGTTGTAGTGTGTGACATCAACTGACATTAGTGGATATCCATGTGACTGAATATGTTAATGCAAGGTCTCACCTCGCCTCCGTTGGCATATTCCATTACAAAACAGAGTCGATCATGGGTTTGGAAGGCATATTTCAGTGTCTGTAAGAGGAAAATTGTACATATCTGAGAACTATCCCAACATAAGTCTTAACATCGGGTGAAAAAAAACAAGCACATCATGCATAGGAGGAGGGACATGTTGAGGTGTGATGAATATACTTTTAAGGAGCCATTAATCTACCAAAAAATATTTCATTTTTCTGGTATGAAATAAAAATCTAATTGTGGTTTCAATAGCTTTTGTAAACTAATGAATAAATTCCAGTTGCAACAACGACAGAGAGCACAACTATCAAGTACATCATTTCTACATAAGTGTTCTCACCGTGAGGAAGGGGTGCCGTGTGTTTTGTAACACTCTGCTCTCTGTAACTGTGTGGGCCACCTCATCCTGTCAACAAACACATTACAACAGATACATTGAAAACGCTTTATATAAAATGTACAGCTTCAACTAAATGGAAAAGAGATATCAAGATGGTAACTATGTGGTTTTGCATGAACAATATTGATATGCGCCCAACCTCCATACTCAAGATAAAACGTAAAAGACATGAAAACACTCACGAACCCTCATAAAAATTTATTGCAGGCCTTTTGTATTGGACAGCATTAGTTTTAGCTTGGTGTACCTAATTACTGTGCACTTAATGTGGTTTAATATTTTGTCCTGTCATTGGTTAGTAGCATTTTTTGATCACAAGGTGGCAGCGTTGCCTCAAAACATCAGACAATATGAGACCATTTAAGTATTATACTTTTCCATATATGTTGTCTTCACTTCTGGATTTATTCACATAATACAACTTGTGAACTGCATAATCTGTATTTTTTACAGGTTCTCCTAGTAGCCCTATATTTCTTTAAATTGCAAGATGGAATTTTGATTATTTTTTGTTACTTTATGCATATTGAACTCAGTTGAAAAAAATGATGATCTGTGTGTATTTTAAGGAAGAACCAGATGCCTTTTGTGTTACACTTTGTCTTTTTCAAATGCAGAAACAAGTCTGTCACGCCGATGACTCCAGAAGTCACTGTCACTTCAGGCCCAACTGACAAGTGTCCCACCGTGAAACCTCCCGGGAGTGGTGGATTGGTAATTTGGCATACTGAGCATTTTCAAATGGAAATGCAAATGTCCCCTCTGAGGGGCGAATAAAGGTTTACCTTGTCTTACCCTATCATATTTTCTCAACAACTTGGGGGCTTGTCTTTAGCAATTAATGCTTGTGATGGACTCATAAAGCAGGGGCAGCGGCCCATTGATTTATTTTCTATAATCACACTAGTCTCTAGTGTTCCTTCTTTTCACACAAACTTTGATGCATTCATGCTATGAAGTAGGTGCCTCTGGGCAGCAATGCAGCAGAATGAGATGAATAACTACTGTAGCTAAAATGACTTGTGTACAAACACGCACACAGCTCCTACTTACCTTGGCTATGATGACCTCTTTGCGCAGTATTTTCATAGCATAATGTACTCCAGTGGACTTCTCTTTGACCAGAATCACCTTGCCAAATGTCCCCTTCCCAAGCAGCTTCAGGTACTCAAAGTCACTCATTGTCTGTAATGCACACAATGCCAACATTTGAGAATTCAATAGGCTATTGTATTTGTATTGACTCTTAAAGATGAAAACAAACAAAAACATTTTTTACAGAAAATAAAAATAATGATAATGATATCAATATTGTTATAATAACAAGGTATCAAATGATAATATGAAACAATGTGCCAATGTCAAAGAGCCACTTGTACTAAACCTATAGGGACAAAACTAAAACTTAATGGTGGGCCACAACCCAAAAGCAACTGCCTACTGTATTGTATTATATTGTATTGTTAATTTGCAAAATGCTACTTGAATCCCAAGTTCCCTAAATTGATTTCCAGCACAAAGTGTCACTTTCTGCAAAGCTTTATATATTGAATTTCAGCTTACTGTACAGCCATCCGACCCACAACTTTACTGTTTTGGTTCACTCTCATAATTTAATTTTCTGCCAAAGCAAACAGCTGTTTTCAGAGAAAAAAGGTCTAAAAACCCACTGTACTCTACAGTAGCTGCCTGACTATCATGATCAAATGTCATGAAGGCACAACTCTTCATATACAAGTGGAATTCATCAGGTTGAAACAAGCAATTTATCTTTCATGTTCCCATAAATTGATCCTCTCACCACTTTGCTGCAGCTCTTGGACATAGCCACCTCCATCTCCTCCAGGCTGTTTTCGCTGGGTGAGCCAAACACATCCATCGGTTCCTCCTCCTCCTGTTCTCTCATCTTCAAACTATTTGCCACAGACTGGATTGCCCACATCCATTCCTCTCTGAGAGATAAAGTTTTCAGGCACAAGTTTGACACAAGTCTGGTGGAAAATAGGCAGCTTTCTTGAAATAATATTTTAGCCTGATCTCACCTCTCCTCATTGCTGTCCACGTGAAAGGTGCGTTCAATGACAGTAGTCCACTGTAGGCAACGGATGACAAATGTGTTGGGCCGTGGTCTTTCAGTCTTCATTAACTGGCATTCTGTGAAAAACACAAAAAAAGATCAGTGTTTAAAGAAATCTGCTGAATATTAACATACTGATGACTGAATTGTATAAAACTGTAAATATCCAACTGATTTCATAAAGTAGAAAGCAATGGTTATCATAAAAAGGCCATTGTTCAGAGTTATGTTTTATCCTCTGGACGACTGACCTGCCACTGAGAAGTTGTTGAGAGGTGGTGAAGTCTGGTCATTTAGATCAGGCTTCTCCTTGTAACCGATGAAGGAACCGTCACTCTTCAAGATGAAATACCTGGGCCTCCATGTTTTGATATATTCACCTGGGTCAGAAAAATAAATGTAATTTTGTGTATACTCCATCAATAGGAACATCGCTGTCATTTTAAGATTAATCCTCAATTTGATTGACATCTACAGTTAATAATTCCAGATGTTGAACAAATTCAACCAAAGGGTTTCCACTTATAACAAGTGTAGTGCCAAGACTTTCTATTACTGTGAATTATCAGCAGAAAACCCTGCTGATCCACCAGCTCCTTACCTCTTTTGTGGAGCCAGCCCTCTCTGACTATGTTAACTTCATTCATGGTGAGGGATGTGTTTCAGATAGGGTCAGGAACAGGAGGTCAGGCAGGGGAACAGTTGATTTCTCTCTCGGTCTGTTCAAGCTTCAGTCACAGTTATCAAGAGCTGAACAGCCCCTGCTGAATGAAACAGCCAGTACAAAGTAAAACATCTTCACGTCTAACAGAGCGATAGACAGTTACCAGTAGGTACAGAGAGTATATTCAATTCACTTTATTTCCATACTTACAGTGAAGCGTTCTATGTTTTATTACGATAAATCTAATACTTAAGAACCTTTTAAAATGAAATACAAAACCAATCTAGTAACTGATGCACAAACACATTATCAGGATATACCGTAATGGCTGGTCTGATTTCAACAAGTGCCCTGCAAAAAAAGCACTGCAGCTGCATACCTTTTGAAATTCAATGTGAATCATACTCTACACTCCTTACAGCTGTGAGTTTGTCATTATGCAATTAAGTACTTTTGAAGTAGTTCATATGCTGCTACTAAGTGAAGTCACAAGGGCAAGATATACAATATGCTGATATTAAAACAGTATAACAGCATGACTGATTGCAGACCAATTCTTATTTAGATTTTCAATATGATCGTGATTATTTTTGGATAAATCAATCAATTATTTACTAGTCTATGAAATGTGAAACGTATAGTGAAAAAACGCTTTCACGCGATTTAAATGTCTTTTTTGTCCCAGCAGCAGTGCAAAACCCCCAAAGATGTTGCTTTCAAAATCTTTTATCAACTCATAAACTATTTAAATGCATCAAAATGTAACGCTGGTTATCTGCATAATAAAGCCACACGTGAAAAATAACTAATTTGTAGAACTAACATTTCGGTTCGGCACATATAAAACCCATTGCACAGCAGTTAGGAATTTAGAAAGCAGTTAGCATCTCTCCACAGACAGAGTGTGTGCTTTAATTGGAATTTGAGAAATTACTGATATCGAGGGCCATTTGGTATTTCAGCTGTATGCAGAAATGAGCCGGAAACACTACGTAAATGCACCTCTGCAAAGAACCGCACAACATTTCGATACCATTTCCAAGACGCGATAACTTTAGCCAGAGTTTCGTGTATCATCTGGCATTCGAACAGAAAACTGTACCATAGGAATTAAAAACCAACGTCAAGCATTAAATCAAAGCTTACGAGAAAATGTAATGCTCAAATAGATGAACTAGAGATAACGAGCACTAAATGTGTGCAATGCAATATTCGGACATGCCAATCAAATCACAGTATTAAACTAAGTTATAGCTAGTCTTATCATTGTTGTTGTTGGCTGTTAGCTAGGCTGCCGTTTAACGTTTTATAACGTTAGCACTAGTTTGCTAAAAGCGGCGAATCAACTTTCAGCGATATGATTAGGTACGTTAGGTAATGTCAATGTATTTAGTAATAACCCAGCCAACATATGACAAGGATTACTATATTTACTGAGCGTCTGAACACCCAACACACCAACTCAATATTTCTGAATTTCAGAGCGAACACACATGCCATTCACGTTAGTAGTAACTTTGCTAATTAACGTTAAAGTTTAATTTCACACAGCTATTGAGTAAGCGTTTTACAGCCAAAAAGATATACTTTTAAGTGAGTTTACCACTGCTACATTATCGTATCGTAACTAACAAACGCTTGACTGCCTTAAGGTGGAAATGTTGGTTTATTTACGCAGTAAACACTCTTACATTACCGATTCTTATGCCTTCTTGTAGGTTACTGGTGTATGTTAGCCTCAATAATAGCGATGCAGTTAAATAACTACACTTATTGGCTATGAGTTACTGGATCCTTAACTCATCTCGTAATCCGATTCTTTATACATTTAATGATATAACAACAAGACTTAACGCACATTTTTTGGCTTTATCCCACGTTGCTTTAGTTTAAATGCAGTTTTGACAGGCTAGGTCCAATGCAGGCCATCCACCCAGGAAAACACCATGGCCTCTCTTCTTCTTGGTATTAGAGAGTTTGTCGCTGATCTCTGGACACACACCGCCCCCTGCAGGACAGACAACAAAAATAAATCATGTCAAATCAAATGATTCCTGTGCAGAGATACTGCAGGACCGTGATTGTTTCTCATTTAAACTTATGACTGCAGATCCAGCCGTTCAAACTGGTATAATGCACTACAGCTGAGGATTTATACATGTGATTATGTGATGTGATGATGTACACAAGTACAAGTACAGTATTACACTTCAGTTTGTATATAACTGTCTAATTTATTGCAGATTTATTTATTGTTTCTTGTGTAATTATCTGTATCTTTACTCTGTTTACAAGCTACAATAACACTTACATTTCCAGCTTGGGGATCAATAAAGTTTTACCTTGTCTTCCTATGTCAACAGCTTCCATCCTTCACGAATATCCAACTTACTGCCTTAAGAGGCAACCAAAAGCAGCATTTAGCAACATCATGCCAATATGAAAACCACAAAAAAAAAATTGAAATAAAATGTCATAAAAGCACATACCAAGATCAACTTATCAGTTGGCAATTGCCCTGTGTAAATTTGTAAATTGTCATTTTGATAATAATAAATCTTAGCCCGTATTTGCTAAATTGTTAATGCTCTTTTAAACCTCCTGTTTATACCGTTTAATGTTATTTAACTAACTATCCCCTTGCTGCTGTGTAATGAAAATTTCCCCACTGTACCATAATAGCCACCATAACAGAGCGGATTCAACCTCAGCTTGTCTGTACAGAAGTGGAAAACATCCTGCCTAATCCCTGTCCCAAAAAGAGACACCCTGCTGACTCCAATGACTACAGGCCTGTAGTTCTCACCTTGCATGTTATGAAGACTCTTGAGAGATTGGTCCTCTCCTATTTAAGACCCAGGGTCAGGATGCACATGGTTCTGCTACAGTTTGCATAAATCACAACTGTACTTAAAAAATACTAATAAACATAAAAATGTAATGATAGTCACACTTAATCTATATCTACATAATTAAGCCACATGTGAAAAAATAACTGACTTGTATATATATGTTACATTATTATAAATTACCTGTGACGACTGGAGAAACAACTGGCAAGATAATTCAAGAGAGAGACAAAGTCTTGATCAAAAACAGTGTTTACTTTCAAAATGTTTGGTACACAGTCAGATCAGGCAAACAAAAATCTGGCAAGACAAAGGTGAGAATCTGGTAAAGCTAAAAGGAATTTAAAAGTAACTAGAACTATGAAAAAAGCTGAACTATTGACACTGGCTCCAACGGGCATTGAGAGAGGGGAAGACAGAGTAAATACACAAGGGAGGGAAGGATAATCAGGGACAGATGAAACTAATTGGGGCAGGGTAGACAATGGTAGAGTTGGGAAATGCACAAGGAAGTGAATTATCTGAAATGAGAGAAGAGGTTAGTATATAAAAATCAGGAAATGATGAATCAATAACATGAAACAATGAAAAACATAACCTAGGGAACAGGGCAGCACACCATATTACCCAAATGAATACCTCAACCAACTGCAACACTAAAAGGCTGCACACACCTTAATACATCTGTAATCATATCGTATAATATAAATGTATAACTGAACGCTGAAGGGCCACTATGCCTTACTTTCATTATGTAGTTAATACTGCTGTACTAAGTGAAGTTTTTAATGCAAGACTTTTATTTCCAATCAAATACTTTTACAAAGTTCTCTTTCCACCAGTGGAAGATCATTAAAATATTGTACAATAATTATTTTTCAGCAGATGTGAGCACATAAATAAGCACAACAGGACAACAGGTTCAGTCAAAGAGAATATCACATATACTGCAATGCATACCAACACTGTTTATTGCAGGCAAGACATGTTACTATTTATTGTGGACTGTCTTATTGACACCAACCCTGTATTTTATGACTGCATAAGAGGTTTATAAGTTTGAGACGAAGGCAAATTTCAACAACAACAACGCCTCTCCCTCTTACATGCAAGAAAAAGTGTAAAGCCTAGCTGATGCATATACTGTACTGAGTAACAAGAAATTGCAGTACAGAAGTGCAAGACATATGTTTGACTTCTACAGATTTCTTTTGGGCAAAAATATGCAAATTTCCTGAGCACTGCACAATAAAACATTCTACTCATTATTCTCCTGACCCATTCTTCAGTCTTTCAGGAGTCTTCACCCCTTGGCTGTGCACATTGCAGATCCTGGATTGCTGCCTGCATTACTGGATGTGAAAAAACAGTAACATGTCGGTATAACAAAATCATTCTCAGCACTATCAAGCTTTGTAAGTTGACCTAATGACAACTGATGACATACAAGTTAGAACTTACCTTTGATAATCTCGTCCTTCACTTTTTGAATTTCTTTTTTCACTTCTTCAATAATTTCCTTCAAAAACACATATACATGTTTTCTCACTTGACAAATCAGAAAAATCAGTATTTCAGTAAATGGTCTTAAACCTCGATATAATAAGTTTATTATCATAAACAAAAGCCACATTTCCTGTGCCACCCACAGGACAGGCGGCTTATGATGTGTTTTATGATTAATTAAAAGTTATAGTATAACTATAGTAATAGTTATAGTTAAGTTATATTCTACAATGAAAAGCCCATAAGACAGCTTCACTGTTATTAATCAAGTATGAGGATGTTGTATGTCCAAATAGAAATGGATCAACCAACCTGTTTTATTCGTTCCATATCAGATTCACTTCCTGCAGCATCTGAATTCTTTTTCACTGCCTTGTTCCTAAGATTAAAAGATTCATGTTTACCCTTAGCCAAAACAGACTCATGGAGGTAGAAGTTGAAAAGACTATGGATCGTTTAAAAAGTAGGAAGGAATGAAGGATGCAAACCATTGTGTAGGCTGGGAGATTAATTGCATTGCTTCACTAATGGCTGGGAGCTAGCAACTGCAGTGCTTGATTGATTCCACTAAACTAAATCCAAAATGTCAATTTCTACTTATGTTTCTGGAGTTGGTTATACAAGTGAGACAAGAGGCAAAATCTAATAAAGTCAGTTGTAGGGTGCCATCATGGCAACATGGAGACAGAAGACTGAAGGTCACCATGGCAGCTAAGAAACAACTTTTAATCTCTTGCTATTATTATAACCTCAGACAGAAACCACCAAAAGTCAAGTGCTTTGTTTGTTGCAGTAGTCATTTGCAAGCAGCACACCACTGACTAAAACAGCAGTGATAGCAGTGCAGAGCTCATTTCATTGGTTCACGGTAGGCAGCATACAAAGAAGGGAGCACTGAGAGGTAGCACCTAGGGGTAGGAGAGAGCAATGGCAGCAGGTGGGGACAGAGGAAGGAGTGATACCTGGAAAAGGAGTTAATGGCAGAGTTAGACGAGGGAGAAGTGGAGGAGATGGGACTTGGGCTGGAATCCCTTTGATTGTTGGTTATGGATTTGGGCCTGTTGCAAAAACATGCAGATCCCTTAAGGCAACTGCTGACTGGGCTTTTGTATTTATATGGATTGCTCAGGGGAAATATGACAAGTGCTTAAACATAATGTTATATAATGATCAATTATGTGGACTGTGAAGGCTTGAGGGATCCGGCTGTTACCTTGGCATGGTGGCACATTTTTCCTTGGGCTTTCCATTAAATTCTGGTGAAATATGATTACATGTATTATTAAAGTATATGGGCATGAGATTAAAAAAAAAATTGTAGTTTCAATTTGTTACACTAGCAAGTATTTCAAGTCTTCATAGCATGCTTTGTTGTGGTCTAATGAATGAAGATATGTTAATATCAATCTGTATATATCAAGCATTTGTGATTCTGCAATTAAGCCAATGTTTTGGTTGTTGACAAAAAGTAAACTATTTAGTTGCACATTTTCTTATATTATTATTTTTTAACTGTACTATGTGTAACAATGAAAATATACTAAAACAGTGAAATTCATTTACATATTATTACAGCTTCTCATAGCAGAAGTAAAAATGGCATTCCTCACCTCCTGGTCCTGAGGCTTTTGATATTGCGGAGTCAGAATCCTCCTGTAATTATGTACAGATGTCATCCACTCATATCTTAAATGTCACTGCTCATTCTATAAATATTATAGCATAATGAGAGGGAATCCAGTAATTAGGAAATGACAGGCGACTTAGATTCTGAAGTTCTACCTTTTTTGGAGCAGGGTTATCAGCAGCTTTCCTCCTATTTAAAATAGTTGTATTATAGACATTTCCTCAAATCAGATCATTACAGACAAATCTGTCTTACATAGTTTGTCTTTAAGGTACTAACTTACCTCCTTGCAAGAATGCTACTCATTTCTCCCATTAGATCACCTCCACCAGATGAGGATGCTGGTTTGGGGGCTGGGGCAGCTTCTCCATCATCCTGGATACACAAAAACACCTCCAGTAACTATATGTTCAAAGGAATTTGGTCTATTGATTAGCCTCTCAGTCTGCCATTTATAAGAACATGGACATCAAAATCATCCATTATTTGTACCAAGCTACATCTTTTTGAGCAGTCATATACAGGAGGGAAAGAGTGCATCAAGGTAATTGCAATAGTACACATAGGATAAATGCATATATGCACCTTACCCTGACTGTTTTACGCAGTTTGGCTCCTGACAAAGCTGCAGCCAGATCACTTTTACCTCCTCCACCACCTCCACCTCCTCCACTAGGGGGTGGGGGTGGCGCAGGTGGCAGCAGGCCCCCAGGTGGAGGTGGTGGAGGTGCAGGTGGGCATGCTCCTGAGGAAGGCGGAGAAGCCAGAGGCGGTGGGGGCGCTGGTGGGGCAGGTGGGGCAGGAGGAGCAGGAGGAGCAGGAGGAGCAGGAGGGGCAGATGTGGCAGCAGCGGAAGACTGAGACTCTCTCTCCAGACGCTCCTTCTCCTGCTGTTCCTGTCTCTGACGCTCTAGTCTGGACAGAGATTGACAGATATAACCTTATAACCTTGATATACTGCTGTTAGTGTGAAAACCCTGCACAGCTGAGTTAAATATGTAACTCTGTCAGCACTGGCCGGCTGATTTAAGTCATTTATAAAGCACAAAAGCCAGGTTTAAAACAGGTTCTTGCTTGAGGATTATCTTGTTATCATTCTTTGCGTTTGAACTTGACTTTGGGAAATAGTGGCGTTTTTCACTATTTTCAGTTAATAAAAAAGGATAACAAAATAAAAAAGAGAAAAGAAATCATGGCATCAATCGATGATGAGAATAAGAGGAGCTACAAAAGTTACAGCCTTGGTATCATTTATCATGATGAATGACGGATATAAAAACAGTACCTTCTCTGGTGTTCCAGCTCCTGTGCCGAGGGTTCATTCTGAGCTGGGCCTGAGCAAAAACATTCATTTGTAAGTGTGTCCAACTATGTGAATCCAGACTATTTAAATTAAAAGAAAGCCATGAATGCAAGTAGGGTTGTAGTTCAGAGAAAACCCACCTAAACTATACCCTGATTTTGATTGAACACATTCATAATATACACTGTATTTGGTGTTATCAAGCCGATGAAATGTATATATGCACAAGTGCTTTTGAGGCAATTAGTTTTCAGAGAGCCTGTTTGATTTCAGTTTACAATCACTGGCTAGAAATGATCATTCTTTTTTTGGCATGGCGGTGTCATTATCTAGACATCACAGTATGAGTAACACAGAACCACTTCACACTGACCTGGGTATAATGTGCCCTCTTGCACTGCTGCATTTACCTGTGCCTGGTGGTGCACTGAGAACCTCTAATGCGTGCATCATGGAGCTGGCAAAAAGAGCAGCGTCCTCTTTACTGCCAAAGTTCAGCCCCCACACCTGTTTGGGATCCCGCCACTGGTGGAAATTTGCTGTGGCTTGATTATACTTCATCCCTTTGATGATGGGACAGTTGATCACCACCTGACATGAACAGGATGTAAAGGACAGTGACAGCATTGAGGAATTGAGACTTTGGGGTTCGTAGCTTATAATGTCATAAACACCTGTACAATATAATGCCATACAGTGCAACTGGTAGAGAGGTCAGATTTGAGTTGATTTAAATCTGTGCATTTATATTTGCTTAAACTGTGTTAGACTGCATGGTGTATGTAATATAGAGGTTATTAGTCTGTATCTATACAATGCACCACTAGATGGTGATGATATTGCATTGTTCAAAAGGAGCACAAGAACTCATCCGCCCTGTATCTGACTTTGTATTGAACATATCGGATTATAAACAAACATCACATCAACTTTGAGACTTGATCATTTCTGACCATTTGTGCAAGCAAGATAGCAGGAACACAAGGGATTGGACTCAAATGCAGATGACAGAGGCAGGGCTTCAGAGATTCACTTATTTATTAATATGAAAAAAGCCAAATGCACCAGCGCTTTACAGGATGGTTAGGCAGGCAAAAGGGAAATCCAGGGATGACCATCAAAACAACATGAAGAAATTCAACTGAGGCGAAAGTCTACAAACAGGCGAGGTCCAAAAAAAAACAAAGCATAATAAATACATGGAATAACATGGAAACAAGTGGGACTGCATGGCACAAGGTACAAAGACAAATTGGGACAGAGTGAAGCAGACACGCAAACTAAAAACACTGGGAGGGGAGGATAGCATATGAAACCAATTAGGGCATAGTAGACAATACGTGTGAAACACAAAGGCAGGAGGTAAAATAAGTTATCACACCAGAGAGAGAGAGAGAGACTTACCTGCTGGTCGGCCTGCATTTTGCGGCCCACCACCCTGAAGGTGTTGGCCATGGGGTTGTGATAGATCTGGACACGGCTGATGGAAGGGTTGTCAGATCCTGCCGGCACCCATCGCTTGTTGGTGTCGCTATACAGCATTACGGTCGCCCTCACCTGGCAGATACTGGACTCACTGTTGGAGGGCAAGATTATCAAATGCTGAGTCAGAAAGAATTATGTAGTGTGAGATGTAGTGTTGTGGAATCCGGGTGTTGCTGTGTTTCTGTGTTGCACATCCCACAGAGATCTGTGGTCACCTGTCTGTGGTGTGCCCTGGTCAAAGTATGGTTGAGGTTAGGCAAAAATACAAAAAAAAGCAAAAAAAAACAACAACAACCCTCCAACATCGATGTTAATCTGTTCAGACATTGACGCTAAAACTGCGCATGCTAACCAGTTCATCTTTTTATAACAGACAAGCTGCAAACATAGCACACAGGAAAGACCTAAAACCTCAAGGCCTTTTTCATTTAGACGACATGGTGTGTTGTGACAAGTACCAAAATCTGGTACTGATGTCAGAATGGTAGTTTTTTTTTTAACTTGTTCTTTCATCTAATAATTTCTGATTTAATTGTATTTGTTAGTATACTAATATTTGTTATTATAATTTTGTGAATTCTAGACCTTTTTTAGATGACATTTGAGAACTATGGCTTCTTTAGTTTAATGAAAAACCTCACTTTTGTTCCTCAAAGCAAGGCATTAAGAAAGGTTTTGCCATGTCTAATGCACTCATATCAAAAAATATAAACAGATACACACCCCTACTCAACACTGATTGTTTTGAAAAGATAGCTCTTTCATATTCAGATATAGATTCATACAAGTCACTATTGCGTATCTCATAAACCTGGCATAGTTTAGCAGTTGTGGATGAAGTATACAGATCCTTTACTTAAGTAAAAGTAGTAATACCACAGTGTAAGAATACACTTGAATTACCTTCAATTAAAGTAAAAGTCTTGCATTCAGATGATACTGATATGAATTTAAGCAACAACATTTGAGCTTATTTTTTATTTTTATACATATAATAGCTGTCAAATAGACTTTAGGGAAGTAAAAAGACCAGTATTTCTCTGAAATGTAGTGCAGTGGAACTATAAATGTAACATGAAACTAAAACTATTTCTGGGGTTGTATATACACATTTGGCATATGGCTTTTCATATACAAACAGGCCTTTGCAAGACTTTCAAGTATTTATGTTTTATTGGTTTCAATGTTTTCAGGTAAAAGGGTGAAGCTGAAAATAGAGATACATTTGCACCAGTAGAGTACATATTTTTATTCTGTGAGGCACAGCAACAACACAGTTACATTCAGACTTGTCTGTCTGTGGGAAATCTTTACTTCCTGCCAAAAAGGTTTTCATGTTCTGACCACTTCCTGTGCTCAGTACAATGCCGCCTTATATGGAGTAAATTGTGTCAACTGTCAGTTAACTTCTTAAAGGCATTAGCCCTCAGAATCTTGTTTCGGATGTAATATGATCTGTCTACAGCAATTACAGATTCTCCATTTCTAATATTTTCATTTTATGTCCAATAACTGTGAAACACCTGCTATGGCCATCGTGCACTTGCAATCAGCAGGAAATGTAGTCAGAACTAAAGAGCTTTTTAGGCAAAGTCAAGTGTCAAGTTGATAGGAAGCAGTGCTGTTGTGCATTTTTTCTGCTATGCATGCATGCATGCGACATTCTAAATGATTTAGGAGAAAAAACAGTTTTCAGTGGTTTACATAATTACCGTTCTTTTTTTTACTCACCTCATTTCCAGCTGTAGTCAGTATCCAAAGTTTCACTTGCTTGTTAACAAACTACTTCTTCTCATCCACGTCAATGGCCTCCTCCCTCTCTCAAGTATACTCGTTGTCTACTCAATCAAACCTGCTGTCATTCTCGATGGTCTCCCATGACACTGTTCAACACTAACCACTTGCACTTCTGCCTTTGTGTTCTCATTTCCTAGACTGTTTTTTTCTCTCTTCCTGTTCTCGTCTCCTCCACTTGTTCTCTCATATTCTCATTTTCACACCTCCTCCTTTTTACGCGTTCCCCTGACATAGTTCTGATTTTTGTCTGCTTTATCCTTTCCTTCATGGGAAAGTGATGTGCAAAATTCATCACACTTGTCATAAGTAGTCCTCTTAATATAATCATTTAGACTACCTATCTTGAGGGTTTGCAGTGTTGCATGCAATAGTTCAGTGTATTCTACCTGCAGCATGCAAGACAAGCAGCAGGTATTAACTAAGCCATTATCATACAGTTTTCTATTCTGTATAATTCACTTTGTTAGTCGTATTTTCCAACAGCAGTTTTATGTAGTTGTATTTAACTTGTTAAAATTGACTCAAAACTGGATTTCAAAGAAGATGTAGTATTAGCAGTTACAGTAGTGGAAGTATATGTTGTAATTGTACAAATTGCAGTATCTGAGTCATGATGAAGGGGAGCTGAGGGGTAATTGAAGTCACACCAAAATATTTTGAATCATCCAAAAAGAGGAACCTGCCAATCTATAAAAATTGCTCGCTTAATGATTGATTGATGAATGTAGCAAATATATTCATTTTCAAGTTTTTTATATACTCAAAAAAAAGAGGTTGTGTTTATGTTAACAAACAGACTGGATGTGGTGTTCATGTGTTGTCCCTCAGTCTGTCACAGCACTGCTAACTAACAGTTCACTTCCTCCTACACCTGCGGTAGCAGCAATAAAAGCAGAACTGTGTACTTCATTATTTTGTTTACAAGGGACTGAATAAATATTAGCTCAGAAGAAGGAGGAACACTTTTTAAAAAAAAAAATTGTCATCTTGTGTTGCCAATGATATATTTTACATAGACTTGACCTCTTGGCCAGTGCATTTGAGAAGCAATATGTCATTTGGCTATTTAAAGGAAAACTATTTCCCCAAGTTTTAAGTACAATCTTTTTTGAGGAGTCCTCTGATCTTCATTCAAATATATCAGCAAAAAAAAAAAAAATCTATATTCTCCTATACAAAAATATTTGAAAATGCTAGTGGTAGGCCTATGGAGGTTGACCTAAGCTAATGGTGCTAACGGAAGCGTCTGGTAGAATAAAAAGGCACAGTTTTTTCACCACTGACACACTGACGTGAGCAAGCCAAACAGCAGGACTGCACTGAAGTCACAACGGTTGGATCTGCACACTCTTCAGTTGCCTTCTGCAGCAAATAAATGTGAAGGCTTCTGTCTGAGTATAGGCTTTAGTTATTGATAGTGTATACTAATTACTCTATTGCTTGGAAGCTATTGTTATTGTTGTAAAGAATGGGCCACCGTGTCCTGCATGTTTGCTGTTTGTTATGGTGCTTAGTGTGTTAGTGTGTTGTGCTCCCCCATGTTGTGGCCTGTTTTTGTTCACTGCAAGTAAAGGCAACAGGCTGCACTTTTATTGGTAAAAAGACCAATGCCAGGTCTGATGAATGCTACTTCATCTTCCATGCTATTGATTGGTAAAATAGGAAAGTTTATTGTGTCTTAATTGGGATCTTCTTTGCTTTACATGCTTCTCTCTCTCTTTTACTACACACCTACACACATTTGCATGCACTGACGAACATTCCTGGTGCACAGACAGCGTTGTAACATAAAAAGACTCACTCTCCTTGTTCACGCCCTGTGGTTGACACCACCATTGTGAGCTTACACACTGCACATTAGCACATTAATTATAATCTGTCATATTTATTCAGTGTGCCATCAGCACTAGTGCAATTTTGCCAGTAAATACACAGGCACTATCACTCCCCTACAACACCAGTGAACATCCAGGGAATGGACATTGAGATGGTGACATCTTATACGTACCTGAGTGTTCCCCTCAAAAACAAAGTGGACTGGACACACAACAATAAATTTTACAGGAAAGATCAGAGCATACTATCTGCTCAGGACACT
The DNA here is from genome assembly GCA_037975185.1 of Centropyge bicolor. Taxonomy (NCBI): domain Eukaryota; kingdom Metazoa; phylum Chordata; class Actinopteri; family Pomacanthidae; genus Centropyge; species Centropyge bicolor. Next base: position 2,282,488 of record JBBMOC010000016.1, on the reverse strand, counting down.
GAGGTCTTTTGGACTGCAAGGGGCACTCACAGTAGTCTGCTGGGGCAGCATCTTATTGAGACTTGACAAGCTTATGAGGAAGGCCCCAAATATCCCTCACCAAAACAGTTACATTGCAGCAAATTAATGTATTCTGATTTTTGGTTGTCTTTCTTTATGTATGGACTTTGTACATTTTCCATGTTCAACTTGATTTACTTTAGGTGCTAAATTTCTCTCTCGTCATATTCATGTCAAGGGCATTGAGTATTCCATAATGGCCTTATGGTGTGATTTTATATTCATTCATTCATAGCCAGATAAAATTGGCCATGCTCTGAAGTAAAAGCTCCCTGATAATGATAACAATAGCAATAGCTGCTAGTATTACAGTATCAGTTCAAGTTCAGCATCACATCGCAGCATTATGAGCCACTTTGTTTGTCATTAATACAATACTTGCACACTTATTAAATTACATTAATGCAACTTTCACAAGTCTTAGAAGAGCTCTGGGTGCCAGTCCTTTGGTTGTTTAGCCAACCTTGTAGCGCTCCCTCCTTTTGTTTGTCTTTGTCTCACTGGCTATTTTGACACTTACATAGTGCCACCTGCTGGTAATCCTGTATCCAGTCACATGGTGGGTTTATCACTGGGGAGAATGCTGTAACACCTACAAACTGAGGACCAATTGATTTTCAGCTGTGTCTGAACTGAAATATTACATAGTCCATGACAAAAGTCTGTGGTAGGGAGTGACATGAAGAAAAGCTGGAGGGGGAGATGGAGCTTGAGAGTGGAGTCACAGCTGAGATTCAGCCTGCTGCAGCAGTAGTAGAGGGGTGGCATTTCCTGCCCAGACTAGGCTTCAACCTGGAAAATTTGACACTAAACAAGCATGTAAAGTCAATTCAGTTAAATTTTTCAGTTAAACTTCATTTATATAGCGCCAAATCACAACAGAATTCATTTCAAGGCACTTTTCATATGGAGCATTGCCCTGATAACCAGGGATGGTGAGACAGCCTGAAGAAAGAAGGTCAGAGCCCTGACACCTTGGTGCCAGAACAAAAATCACCATCTGGATAGCATTTATATGCACTTTTCTAGACCACTCAAAGTACTTTTTCAAAACAGCCAGTATTCACCCATTCACACGCTCATTCATACGTAGTGACTGATGGGAAACTGCCACCAATATTAACCACAAAAACAAATAAAATAATAATAATAATATTGCTGAGCCCTCCCTGTCATCTGTATATCGAAGTTAGTCTATAGACTAGAAGACTACAACACACACATACACACAGGAACATAGGACATAGTCTTACCATGAAGATCCATTTCTGTAACTTGAAGTTTGATATTAACACACCAGATGGAAAACAACCTGCTGCACTGGCTCAAAAATTGAACAAAGCTAATTAAACGGCTGAGGACAGTTGTCACACAATACATAATATTATATTAGGACTAGATTACAAAAGGTTGAATTGTAGCTGTTAAGATGCTCCTAGTATGTAAAGTGTTACAAATGTGTTGATTTAACTTGCACGCTCCTACTCTGCATCTTCAACAGCTAAAGAAGAGCAGCATTCAATCAGTGCACACAAGCACACACAGACCTTTTTTTGTCTAACTGAAAGAGGCAACAAGGGTGTGGCCGACCACAAACACATCAACAGTTAAACATGGTCTCATGGTTCATGTTCAGACTGGTCATTTAAGTAAAAAAAAAGAAGAAAAAAAGAAAAACTCTTTTCACTGTCAGGTCATTGCACATGCCTCAGTAAAGTGCACTGATAATGGTGGAAATAAAGTTAATTAATGTTATCAGTATCAATATGAATCAAATAGATATACTTCTCTCAATAAATACATTTGATCTTTATTTGGACATCCATCCAAAGTCAAAATAGCTCACTGTGTCCAGTATTAAAACTCAAATCAATGGACGAAGCCCGGTAAAACAGCAAGCTGTCACTTGAAGGGCCAGTTCTTTGTCTAAGACAAAGCAAAGTGGAGCTACCGTTTTACCATTTCATTTCCATGCTGTAGGACAGAGGCTGGTGCTTTGCATACAGTTAGAGCTCTGGAAGGCAACAACACAAAGTTAAATCTACATTCTCCTGCAGGTATTTTAGAAAACACTAGCACACATATTCACTCATCACACAGTAACGTGACATTTCAAGATATTTACACATGCAGAAATTATGAATCTATTGTCCCTCAGTAAATCAACAAATATTTTACACTTGTTGTACTTATCAAAAATCATTTTCAATATATGCAGCACATAATAGATATATACTGTCTTTTTTCCTTACAACCTACTTATGGAATATCAGGGCATTATTTAAACATTTACATTTAGAATAAATACTAAAATATAAAAGTGTAAGCGATTGTATGTGAAATGCTGTGAACAGAGAAAAAAAGAGGTGTTCTGTATTAAGCCTTGAACAGCACTTTAAAGTAGCGATGGTGCATACTTTCTCTATTATTCACTCATTTGAATACTGTAGGAACACATTGTTTCCTTTGTTACTATCCCACTGACACCACTGACAGAAAAACTGGAAGAGTTAAGTGTGTAGCTGTTGAAAGTGTTGGGTTAGTTCCTGTACATTCTTGTGTAGTGTATCAAGGCAGGGCTGATGTGTTATGCTATACTTACATTAATGTGTTTATACTACTGTACAGTTTGCACTACATGATCCTCCTGATGTACTTGGAGTGACCTCTATTGCTATTTGCATGATGGGGTTTAGTCTCAAGCTGCATTTGTATTTGCCAGTCAATCCAAAGAAAAAATATGCATGCAGGTCCTTTACATATGTAAGGTTATTTATGTCACTGTTCATTAGCAGAATTTCTCACAGGAAATGAAAATTTTAATCAAACAAATACTATGGTGCTAAAATGCTGGAGATTTGATCATTTTGGATGTATTAAATCATCCATCCATTAATTTTCTATATCACCTTTTTCTGTGTTAGGGTGCAGGGACTGTTGCTTATCCCAGCATGCACTCAGTGAGGGCCATGTACCAACACAGGATATAAAGTGCCATCATGTCCAATTATGTAAAGAACACAGTCAATGGACAACAAGTGCTTGACATCTGAGTGTATGAAAGGCCTTTGCATGTATTTTTAGAATAAGAAAACCCCACCAAACAATTTCAACAGAGAGTGCAAAAAAAAAAGAGTCCTGATTTACTTTAGCAGTTAAGGCTGTGGCTCCTCTGTGCTTGCTCCTGTTACTCAGACTGTGCCCTTTGTCTGGAGCCAGGGCTTGGTAGGGGCAAAAATTTGCATGCTAAGGGCCACTTGAATGTGAAGCTCCCCGGATTTTCACTACCTGACATGCAAACCAGTGGGGGACCAGTTAATGGTGCACACGCACAGTCAACACAGGTGTACTCGAGTCAAAAAACTGAGCGTCCTACCCCACCCCCTCTCTAAAGCTCTAAACCTTCACCACTCTTCTGAGAGAGTGTTATGGAAATTAGCGCTGTGATTTTGCTGGGATACTGTACTGCAGGTTGTCGAGGGATGAGGGTTGGATGTCAGGGTTGGAAGTAAGGTGATAGCTGGGCTGAGTCGTAACAGATCAAAACTTAGATCAGTGGCGTTTGAGTGCGAGCGCAAGTTAAATGATAGACATAGAAGAGAAAGAGGAATAAGACGAAGAAAGTTCAAAGGATGCCAAGGTCCTTCCTTGTGAAAAAGAAACGTGGGGCATGTGGAGCATGGCAATGGAAAGAGCCAGAACAGCTTGAGTGGAAAGAAGATAATATAGTAGGTAAGAATTTCAGTATCTTTAAATTTGTTTTTAGATGTCAAAGTAAGCAGTAACATACAAGTTGTGAATTTCCCCACTGTGGGACGAATAAAGGCTTATCTTATCTTAAGTTGTTTTATCCCTGTTAAGGTGTGTCATTTATATGTAATATTTATTTTGACAGTTGTGAAGCAGTTGTTTCCTTTTATCGCTTTTTAGAGAGTAAAAATGCTAAGGAGCATGACACCCAGCAGCCAGCCACTGTGCTTCAGCCAGTAGCCACCGTAGGATGTGGGACAGCCACAGGAATGAGAGTGCCAGTACCTTTAGCAGGATCAGGAAGACCGGGGGCTGAAGCCAGGCCGGACTGGTCCGCACTAATGCTCCGGGGCTCCTTCTACCATTCCAGTACGCTGGCACTCAGAGCAAAGGTAAGGTCAGACTGTACTTGTTAAGTATAGTGTCACTCCTATAATATGACCAAATAGCATCACCAACTGACTAGTGTGAATATGGCAGATAACAGATGGGGAAAGACTAAGTGACAGCCTGGAAAGACAGCTAACAGGAGGAAATGGACTACACTGGAAACATGGACTGGCAATCATGGTGGCAGCAGCTTAGAAACCAAAGTTCACAGTTGATAAGCTGTGTAGAACATAAATAGAACAGAATGTGACAGTTCGCTAATCCTTTTTCCTTTTCAAAATATTATTATTTTTTTATCTCATAAACTTCATTGATTTTTGAGAAAAGATGCCAGCAACAGGTTTCAAACAGGTTGGGACAGGGGCAACAAAAGGAAAGTCTGGAAAGTTTGGAACTTTCCACAGGTCAACACACACACACACACACAAACACACACACACACACACACACACACACACACACACACACATATATATATATATATAGTTGGATATTACTGCATGGGCTAGGGAACGCTTTGTAAAATCATTGTTGGTAAACACAGTTCTTTTGCAAATGATTGAATTCTGTTTTTGTTTCTTTGTTTCCATTATCTCAAACTGAACTGCATACAAATTCAATAAAGTGTTTGTAACTTCAAAATAGACTGTGTGTTTCCAGAAATAACATTAGCCCAGATGCAGTTATTGGTTAAGCTGGAGTTGGTTATTGAAGCTAATCTGTAGCATAAAATCTGATGGTCCACCAACTCAAACTTTATTATTTATATTAGTATTACTGCTAAAACAGAAAGTCAGAAGTTCATTACACTCCAGAAACTGACTGTGATTGGAGGCTGAAATGTTGACATATAACGTTATGCCAGCATATTAGGAGGAAATGTGTAAAGTACTGTAAAGTGTTCAGCACCCCTGGGTTAGTCAGTACCAGGTTAGTCAACTAGCTCGGTGAGCATGTTTGATGAAACAGGCTTCATCAGCTGTATTCCACCTCTTTGTCCATAACTGGATTAACCGAAGTTAGGTGAGGCCCAACAGTAGGCTTCAAAATTGTTCATCAGAAATCTACAAGTGATATGTGGAGTGGAGCTGAATACTGGATTTCGATATGAATGTATGGCAGTTTTTATTGTGAAAAATCTTGATGTTGATCAGTGATGCCATACAGTCATATTTATTAAACAGGTTTGCAATCTTATCTCTCCCTAACAGCCCCGACCCCGCACATCCCCCGGCTCAGGTGACTTTGTGTGCTCTGTGTGCCACAAGATATTCCCTCTCCAGCGAATGTTGACTCGCCACCTGAAGTGCCACAGCCTGGTGAAGAGACATCCTTGTCAATTCTGTGGCAAAGGATTCAACGATACCTTTGACCTCAAGAGGCATATGAGAACACACACAGGTCAGGATGAACTTTCCTCACACACTTACACACATTTTTGGAAATAAAGTAAAGTGTTTGCTGTATCCCAGAGCTCCCATAGAAAATCCCTCATAAAATATCAGACTCTCAATCTAAAAGAAAATAAAAATAAATAAAGTTATAGTTCTTTTAAAGGTATCCAAGGATACCTCACACATATGGAAGCAGACAAAATGAGTAACACAAAAACAGTAAATAAAGCAGCAAATAAAGTATACTTTTTTAAAATTACCATATATGCGATTTTGTGGATCTCTGGAGGGAGAGTGGCTCTGTCCCCAAAAGACTGCAGGCTGGTATAAGGGGTGAAGAGCAGACCTATGTTCAAAGGAAGCAGATTCCAGGACAAATTATAGGGTGGAGGAGATCTCATAAGCACGATAGGGAACAAGGGCAGGGCATTTGTAGGTGAAGAGCTCTATTTTGTAGCAGACACAGGACTTAACCAGGAGCTATTGAAGGTGTATGAGGAGAGGTGTGACATGCTGCCAGGGCTGGGTGTGGATGAGAACCTTTAGCAAGTTACATGGCATTTAGGTTTTTATGGAGGTATTTGCAGATGCTGCTGGTGGATAGAATCCACTCTGGCCCCTAATTTGTCACTGTAAAGCCACTAATGCCAATCTGAATGTATACCTGCATCCATACATATACAGACAGAAAAAAAAAACTTTCTTTTGTCTCACCTGCTGTAGGTATTCGTCCCTACAAGTGTGAGCTGTGTGAGAAAGCGTTCACGCAGCGTTGCTCTCTGGAGTCCCATATGAGGAAGATTCACGGTGTCCACCAACAGTATGCTTACCGTCAGAGACGCTCCAAGATCTTTGTGTGTGAGGACTGTGGTTACACATCGAGCCACCCTGATGAGTACTTCTTCCACGTGAGACAGTGCCACCCCGGGAGCCCTGCCCTCCGTAGGTACTACCGCCGTCAGGCCCATGAGAACAGCAGCTTTGCAGAGCGTAAACTCAACCCCTATTTGCTCTTCTCATCCCCTGCGTACTACATGTAGGGCTCATTCTGATTCTGACCTACACTATATTGTAACTTTTCCATAGGCCATTCATAAATGAAAATAATGTTGGTTTGTTTTAATGAAGTATTTAACTGTGTAACACTTAACAATGTAGCACTAGGCCATGCACTGTATGTACACTTCCTGTGTTCATTTATCACTTTCTTCTTTCAGTGGTTGTTTTTAATTCAATATTTTCATTTTTTATAAATTTTTTTGGTGTGTGTAATTTTTTGTGCAGTATATTTATTGTTAAAATAAAAGAGAAGGATAAATAAATATTCATAATGTTTTTTTTAATTGTTTTATTACATATTAATGCATTTAAACAAAATCAGCTGAATGTTCAGTAATCATTGGCCATTCTACAGTTCTGTCAATGTCTGTCCCACTGTGGGACGAATAAAGGCTTATCTTATCTTATCTTATCTTATCTTATCTTATCTTATCTTATCTTATCTTATCTTATGTCATTTGGCAGATGCTTCTGTCCCAGCCCAGTAGCCTCTGGGAGGGCACATCAGAATATCTAATATGACTTTACTTCAAAGAAGATGTCTGTGAAGGTGCCCAGTAATCCAGGTCATGGTATTCAAATAAGGGTTGAATCATTGAAAATACCCTCATATTTTAATTCAAAGAATTAAAAAACTGAAACTGCTATAATGACTAAAGGAGAAATGAAAGAAAATGGCTTTAAGAGGGTCTAACCCTCCCTAATCCAAACCCTTTGGCAAAGTTCCATCCAAAAACATGTTTCCTGTTGTTCACAATGAAAAGGAAACAGGTATGGACCAAGGTTGATTTGATTCAGCTCTTCATACTCATATGCTATGAGTATGAAGAGCTGAATCAAATCAACCTTGGTCCATACAAAACACAAACAAGCGAAACAGGGTGCAAGTCATCATATGCTATGAGTATGAAGAGCAGCAAAATCAAAGTGTGTTCTACAAGTTTCAACCACAAGAGGTCAGGAGCACATAGTTTTTGAGGTGCACATACATGCTCCATCACAGGAACCCTTTGGATCACTGCTGGAACTGTGGAGCCATGTTTTGATGACTGGCACCCTGTTCCGCTTGTTTGTGTTTTGTGCTCTATTGGCATATGCACCAAGACATACATGTATGTATGTGCATGAGCATGTGAATCACATGATCCATTTTCAAAATATTCCACTGATGAACGCACCAAAAAACCCCAAACAAACAAACAAACAAACAAACAAACAAAAACATTAACTATAAGTGACTTGTTACAGAAACATAAATCTAAAAAATGCATGTTTCAAAACGCTGCTTTAAAAAGAGAGAGAAAGCAACACATTTGTTATTTGTGAAAATTACCAAAGGTCAACATTATTTGTTTACCTACAAAACCCCAAAGGTATCTGTAAGAATATTACACTGTCTTAATTGCTGTCTTTCAATTATTCTCTAAATGCATCTTTATCTCCAAATGAGCATTGGCTTGGACCTTCTTGTTGAGACTCTTATTTTGTCATATCGCTCAGTATGGAGATGACATTCACAGTCTTTGACCAGCTGAGTGCAATGACTGGGACACAAATACACTCAGATTCTACAACACTTTAGACCTGTCAACTCCTGACCTCTTGTGGCGAAACTGAGTCTAACATTGACATGCAGATCAAATTTCGTACAACGTAGGAGAATTACGTGCCACTACATTAATATATGCACTGTAGGAAAAAAAAAAAAACACGGAATGGATTATCACCAGTAGACAATCCTAAAGGCCCCTCCTTGACTCAAGCCACTTAATTAAAGCTAAACCTAAACTCGATTATAACTCTTCTGAAAGCCTTGTTCTTAGTCTTGGACACCCAGACTGGACAACACTGTAGTCCCATTTGTTTTAGTGTATCCCGCTCCGGGTCGATACTCTGAATTTTTATCTGACCTCTCAGAGTTTTTAGCAAGTTTTTTATTAGTTCTTAAACAGATAAAGTAATTACTGTCGGTGATTGTAATGTTCATGTTGATGCTGACAATGATGGCCTCAGTACTGCATTTACATACATGGGGCTATAGCAGGAGGCTATAGGAGGTAGACTGATTGTCCACCACTCGGAAGGTTGGTGGTTCGATCCCTCGTCTATGTATCTATGAGTCTGTGTGTTGAAGTCCTTGGACAAGATACTGAACCCCAAAATTGCCCCTGATGGCCCGATGTACCATCAGTATGTGATTGTACAGGGTACTGCTAAATGGAACTCTTTGACTACCTGGGAATGAGCACACTCTGTGCCAGTCTGGTTTGGTGCAGTTGGAAGATCCATCACAAACCCAGGAGCATTTCAGGACAGCCTTTTGATCACACATGGAGCTCAGTTTCATCATCTGTTGAATATTTCATCTCTTTTTCACTTGCTTGATCACATGTTCGCCGATAGAAATTACAGACCACCGAGAAGTACAAACAGGAAAGTGAGAGAAAGCAGTTCAGAGAAAACAAAAAATGTTCAATCTGTCGAAAAACGCACGGCGCAGTTGACACAATTTTGCTTTCATCCATCACTTTTTGAAAGGTGTTCTGTTTTAACCACTAGGGAAAAAAAGTTGTTGGAACCAAAGATTTCTTCTGGGCTTTACTTCTTCTGTGTTTTTCTCTACATCTTTATCCAGTTACAGAAAGTCTTTAAGAATGTTTTTGCTGGATCAGCACATTCACATGCAAGGACACTGAGCTCCAAAGCAGCAATCAACAGTAAATAGATCAAGTTTATAGGGTTTGAAAGGTGTAATGTAATAACCTTTGTCAACATTTGATAAACAAGCTCATACTGCTCAAACAACCAAAAGAGTTTTCAGTTACTGTGTAAAACCAGTCGTTGAAGTGGTAGAAATGAGCAGATAAATGATGTAGTTTCCTCTCACTCTGTGGTTTTGCTGTACTGAACTAATGGAAGGACATTTCAGCTGTTAATGGACACACTGATCTTGGAGCAAGAAGCAGAAAGCTTTCTGAAAGGATCCAGTAATTCAGTGCTTTGTCTATCTCCATTAATGCATCCACTTGCTTTGGGGATTCACGCTTTTTATCAGCGCTTGAATTCAAAACAAGATTGATGTTGAAGCTCGATCAAAACAGTCAAATAAAGTTTACTCATCTGTCTTTTGAACTTTTTAAAGCGTTAAATACGCTGTGTTGAATGTAACTGAATGATAGATTTTTTAAAACAAGGAAGGAATATTTTAATTGAAAAATGACTAAACAACTAAGCGGATATAACCTCATGACCTCATTCTTCTCCACAGACAACACACTTATCTATCCCTCATTACATATGTATGTGTTTTTCAATTGGAGCCTCAGGAGTGGAGTGAACCTTGTTGACATCAGTTTTTTAAATGAGAACATGGTTAATGAAGGATTTAGAATGACTTCATTTTCAGATAGTTTTCTGTAGATCCTCAACTGAACAAACAAATTGAAAATTTATGAGCCACATGACAACAACTAACCAGTTCATAACCCTGCATGCATCATCATCTTCAGTAGTGGTTTATTTGAGTAGCGTGATTGATTCGATGTTGTTACACCTTCATGACTTTGATACACGCTTTTAGAACATAAACATTTTCAACAACAGATGAAAACAGGGCTAAAATTTTTATGTTTTTTGGAGTCATTACTTTTGAATACCTCACAGGTTTACTTCAGAATCCATAAGCCGTTATGAATGGGTGATGACAAAGGACTCAGAAAACATTATTGTTAAACAAAGAATAAACCCTTCTAGCAGCTATTAAATGTAAAGTATTACCAGCAAAAAAGTAAAATCCTCAAAAGCGACACACTGTGTTGGCCCATCGTGACAGCATGACTGTGTTTCACTGCTCTGTTTGTGTCTTTGAACAAAAGAAAAAAGGCAAATAAAGAGCGTATGTCTCTGTTTATTTTTTTTTTATCTACATTTTAATTTCTATAACATCATTCATTCAAACTAACATGACATCTAAAGGTACCAGTTAAAAACAGCAAATCTGTTCAAAATAACTAGTTTATCTTCTGTAGGAGTGATAAAACATGAATAATATGTTGCTTTAAGTGGTTGACAGGCTGTGTCCATATTGTCCCATCATTCTTTGATTGACAGTCTGCCAGCTCTTCCTCACACAGTCCTGAACTGACTAAATGTAAATGTACTGTAATCCTCTTCAGAATGTCGAGAATCACAATCCCAGGTTTTTGCATAGAAAAAACATCGACAGAACTGTTGTTGCACGATCGGAGCTCGACACATCTTTGAGATACTGTATGTCAGTATAAAGTGTGTAAAGTGCAGAGACAGACAGAGTAAGGCAGAAAGTCGGGTCTAAAACACAACATGTCTATTGCTCTAGTGAGACAGAGTTAAGCCGTGTAGAGATAAACAGGATGGAAAAGAGGTAGAGAGAGATTGATGAAAGCGGGAATGATGGGTAGTTGGTAAAGAAGGGTACATGTAAGGTAAGGGGCAAATAAAAGGAGGTGAAAAAAGAGAAAATGATCTGTTACAGGAAATAATTATTTTCCAATTATGTGTGTTGGGATGAGACAAGATGAAATGACTTAATCCTTAAATCCTTGCGATGCTCACACAGAGCTCCGTTTACCTTCGCTGCATCTCCACTGCTAATATAACAGCATTTAAAACTCCTCCCTGAGTCTCCAAAGATCAAATCTGATCATCAGTTTAATAGAAACTGGAAACGTTAGACTCTGCAAAACAAACGTCCTCACACCGATTGTCAGTCTCTCCGTCTTCAGTCCAGCATCATGTGGCCTGCAGTTGTATTCATGTATTGTCACATCCTATGCTTCATCTCCAGGTGACCCTGACAAACATCCATCAGCCACTGAGTCGCTACAGGGTGAACTCTCTTTGTCCTCTGTTTCTTTTATCCCGGCTTCATCCGAACTGTTGTTGCTGTTCGACACCTCGCTCTTCTCATTCAGGGCCTCATTTACTGCGGCTTCTTCTTCCTTTTCTGTCTCCACGAGTCCTTTCTCATCCTTACTTTTTGCCCCGTGCTCTTTGTCCTGCCCCTCTGTGTCTGACTCCCCCGCTTCCTCGGACAAAGAGTACATCTTTCTGGGAATTTCACCTGCGCCCGACGCGTCTTCATTGCCGCTCCAGTGCCGTTTCTGGAACAAGCCAAACTCAGTGATATCTTTAGGGAAATTTTTCCTCTGGCTCGACTTCTCGCTGGAGCTCTCATCAGAGACTGGGGACAGTAGTCCATTAGGTAGTCCATTGGAGGATTCGGGCGGCCTGGGTGAAGCTGTGGAGCTGCCCTGCTTGAGGATGGATGCGATGATCTTGAATCGGTTGAGTTTGCTTTTCACCTGGCTGCTCTGAGGGCAGGATGACGCTTCGAGCGAGGAGCCGGAGTCCGCTGAGCTGCCGCTGGCCTTTGCCCCCTGTAGAGCAGGCTTCCCTGTCTTCATCATGCCCATCACCTCGTAACGGAAACTGGAGATATCTTGTTTCAGCTCCTGGGAGAGGAAAGCAAAATGTGAGCCCCCCGGTAAACAAACAAACACATTTCATTTAATAATTAGTCCCAGTTGTTTGTATGTGCAGAGCTCTCTGTCAAGTATTGATTCAAGCTCAGTCATTACTATGTGGATACAGTGTTTTCATAATATAATGAAACAGCACTTTCTTTTTCTCACAAAGCATAAAAGAACATTTTTATTTTTATTTTTTTCAAGGAATTCCACGTCTTGGAAGACCCAGTCACAGCTGACACATCATTGACAATATGCCTTAACAAACCTGTCTGTGCTGTTAAATGATGGCTGATTTCTCTTTGTGTTTATGGAAAATAGCCTTTTTTGTTGCCGACTAAAAACATCTAAACTTCCTCTAAACACTAAATCTGCAGTAACTGATTTGTTTGATCACTTGGGGGAAGCTGTGAACACAAGGTTGGCCTCCAATCACTGACTGCAGAGTTTATAATTCTATGTATATCATGGGATCTATTAGCACTATAGATTACTTATTAATGATTTATTCTTTGCTCTGTCGTAACTGTGCTTACCTTGAAGTTCTCTTCAGTCAGGCCTTCCTCCGTCTTGGCGTCTCTGATCATGGCAGCCACATAACGTTTCACCAAGTTTCTCAGCACCTCCTACATTTAAGATAAAAAAAGACCTTGAACACAATAAAAATCTTCTGATATTGAGTGAAAGTGTCACTTTACAATACAGTGGAAAGCTCAGTCAATCAGTCAAGGACAAAGATGGCAAATACTTGCACACACAAGAAAAAATACTTTTTAAAGCTACATCTCTGGAGAAACATGCCACAGTAAAAGCCTGCAGACATGGACAAATAGGAAATCATCTACAGAGAAAGAAGGGTGATGAACATCCCACTGTGTGTAATTGTTGGGCCTATTATATGACACATCATAAAAGCATTCGATTGACGGGGGTGAAAAAGGAAAATGTAAAAGCCAAAGAGCAGAATGTGTGATCTGTCACCCACCCACCCACACACACACACACACACACACACACACAGAGGCAGAGGACAATAATTGATTTCAGCTTGCTTTTAGGGAGACGACATTTACCTGATACTGATGGTTTATCCTCAGGTTCTCGGCCGCTCGCCTCTGCACAGGCATCAGACGTCGGAGAGGTTGAGTTACAGAAAGAAGTGGGAGATGAGAGAACGAGCACATTTAGCTTTTCTTCACCGCATCACAGATTTCTATTAAACTTTGCTGTCTGCGGGTCTCACTGCATGTGGCCTCTGAGTGTTGCATAACAAAACAGTTAAGACTCTAAAAGGCTCTAAAATGAGATTTGTATCATCTGAAAAAATGAATTCTATTATTTAGGAGTGTAACTAATGATAATTTTAAGCAGTTATGTTCTCAGTTAATTGATTAAAAATGTAGTTTATTAAATGTCAGAAAATAGTGAAAAATGGTGGGGTCTTGAAATTCGTGTTTAATCTCACCATCTAGCACCAAACTGGATTATTGATATGTTACATTTCTTCCCACCCTGCTGTTTCTGAGCGTCACTCCTCAAACAAACCAGACCGTCTTCTTTCTATCTCTCTGAGACTCGTATAAACGTGTGTTTAAGTATTTGACACCCGACTTACTCCGATCGTTCCAAACGTTTCGGGCCGCTTGGACCTCGTCCTCTTGCACACTTGCTTCTTGATCCAGCACATGAGATACCAGAAGGATTTGGGGCTGGGGATGATGTTGAACGGGGCCGGCAGAGTGGCCCCTTCTTCGAAGTAACTCATCCACAGCTTTGTCCTGGCAAACTTCCACTCGATGTCTGCGTGATCCTGAAACCAAGATGAGGGCACATGATTGATCTGTTCTACATGCTCATATGGCTTTTTTGTCTGCAGTGCGTTTGATCCTTCCTCACAGCTATGTGCTGGTAAGAGTTGTTCATCATGGCTATGAGCATGTTGAGGAGCACCACCAGTGAGATGATGTTGTAGGTGCCGAACATGGTGGCGCCAACAAACTCAGTGAACTGATGGTCCGCATCCACGTTGGTCACATACAGGCTGATGAGACCAAAGATTGACCAGAAGAGAGACTGCAGGGTCTCGAATAACCTGCAATGGAAATAGATGTTACTCAGATAAACAGAATTGATTTCTCATGAAATTCTGCTAAATCATCAGTTTGTCTCAGCAACTAAAGACTTTTTGAGTTTTCACACATTTTGCAACCAGTAGCAGACACTCAACTCTGTCTTTCTTTGCTCTTCAATTTCACATCACATAACTACATTGCACAGTTTAGATTCATGAGAACTCACGTGGAGAATGCGTTATTCTGCTCCACACAGCGGATGCCTTTGCATTTGCCCTTCTCATCTGAAGCCTTGGTTTCATAGTAAAAGTACAGCTGGTTCAGCCCGTTAGCAAAGGCCAGCAGGACCTGGAGAAAGAGAGGAGAGAGTGTGCAAAGTGGATTCAATTACTACTAATTATTACAAGCCGAACTACGTTTCTGTACCTTACTTTATACTACTTCTATGCATGCATGTATTTGTGCATTTACCAGACAGTAGATGAAGAGGAACTTCAGGATGTCCAGTAGCATTCTCCCCAGAGAGATCTGCAGGGGCCCCAGATGAGAGTTGGCCGTGAACAGCGAGATGAGGCGCAGGGAGCTGAAAATGTTCGCGATGGCAAACACCGCCTCAGCTACTAGTGTTGGGTGCCACATCTCCCACTGGTTCCTGGGTTTACTACCGCTGTACTGAACAGGACAACGGATGACCGACAGATAAAGTGAGGAAGGTTGCACCACACAAGTTAATTCTAGTGTAATTCATAGACGGTTGGTTACCTTAGTGTAGGCTACAATCTTGAGGGAGATGGTGGCCAGATATAGAGAGTTCATGACGAAGTCCATCAGGTTCCACCAGTCGTGGACATAGTCTTGGAAACCACCATCCCACATTTGTTTGATCTCTGCCCAAATGAATCCTAAAAATACAGAAATTGTCTGATCATCTGTTCAATAAATATCCTTATATGTACACATAAAATATTTGTTTCGGATTGGCTGGCAGGTGTCGGTTAAAATAGCACCATTATTTCAGGCATCCAGGTCAAATAAACGTCCTGTTCTTTTTCTGCATAGACAATTTTAGGTGAGTGGGAGTTAGAACACTTCAAGCTCGGATGGGCATGAAGCTCCCCTGACTGAATCACCCGCACAAAAGATCAGAAATTGCATTAGAAAATATCTGGTAGTTTTTATTAACAATACAAAGAGTCTGCAGCAGGATAACATGCTCACAGAGACAGAGCTAACAAACACGCTGATATTCAGGGTTAATGTTTACCACCATCTTAGTTTGGCATATTTGCAGACTGGCTTTAGCAGATTAGCACAAAATGCAAAGTACAGCTAAAGTTGATGGGAATGCCCTCAGTTTTGCAGGTGTTTGGTCATATGTTTGCATTAAATGAGCAGCCTGTGGGATCAGACTGGATTCTCAAATTTCATGAGAATCCATTCAATAGCTGTAGAGACATTTCACTCATATCCACAAATGTCTCATGGTGGCATGGGAGTAATCACTCACAAAAGTCATTAGGCAACATCATGTGGGAAACATAAATGTCTGTGCAAAATTTTATGGCAATACACCCAATTGTGGTTGATATATTTCAGTCTGGAGCAGAATGCAGGACCAGCTGTTGACAGGCTGAAATTGCCATCCCTGTAGAAACATCACTAGTGTTTATAGCACAGACTGTATAAAAGAAGTGGAAGTAGCCTCTGGGTTTGAAAAGTGAAGCCAATGTGGAAGTGAATTAAACCCGGACTCTTTCTAATGATCAGCAGGGGGAGACCCCACTGGTTGCAAAAAGAAGTCTGATTGTATAGACGTCTATGAGAAAATGACCATAAAATCTCAATCACTAGTTTCAAATCTTTTTCAATGTATAATGTTCATTTAGTAAACTATGGTCCAATTTAGAGTAAAATAGCTATGAGTCAGAAATAGTCAGGTTGCCAGCATCCACCCCTCGTCCAAACATGCTTACATCTGGCTCTAGAAAACTGAGATGGTGCTGGTGCCAAAATGTCAAAAATCAAGGCTTCACAACAGTAGTCTACCAACCAAAGGCACAGTGGCTACACCTGCTTCTTTTATACAGTCTATGGTTTATACATCATGAGGAGAGAAGTGGACTATGACTCCCAAGCTGCAGTTATAGAAGAAACGTCCAATCACTGAGCTTGGAATTCTGCTGAATGCATTGCTGTGTTAACAATTGTAAACACTAGAATACATTCAGCAAATGAAATCAATAAAAAACATTAACTGAGGATAATAGGTTGTAATTGGAGTCACCTACAGTAACAAATTGATGAAAAAATCGGGATGTTTCAGGAAGAAAGTTGGTTCAGCTGATGACACACAAACTTTAAAGTGTTGAGTCAAACATCTTCTCATCTCTCGGTCTAGTAGCCATAGTGTTATTTCTGTAGAAGGACATCCACTTACAACCATCCTCATCACTCCTCATTGCTTTTACTCACCCAGAACCCAGGGCAGGATCATCCACTCCACAGTGGTCGGCGCGGGCCCCTGCCTGTCCTGCTCGGTGGTGACGATGTGCTGGGAGGCAAGCAGCAGCAGGAACAGAAAGGTCAGGTAGGAGGCTGTGTGGCAGATGAACTTGATGAAGGGCTTGCGGATGAAGAGGCCGTAGCGACTCTTAGGAGCAATGAGGTAGCAGAGAGCAAACACGGGGTAGAGGAGGCCGATGAAGACGCAGGTGAAGAACTTCCCTGCCCACTGGCGGCGTCTCCAGCCGGGAAACTCGTCATACCACCGGGACGCCAAGAGCTGCTGGCAGTTTGGCTGAGCTACAAACTTAAAGAAATAAGAGAAGGAAGGGGAGAGTTATACTTTTCATCTGTTTGAACTACACAGATAAAAACGACTCAAGAAACTTCACTAATCTGATGATATAATTGCAGCATGTGAGCCTGGTGGGAAACAGCATCTTCATCCTGAGGCTATTTAGTGATTTCACGCAGAACATAATGCCCGAGTGACCACATGCCTGAATTAGCACCTGCGGCAAGTTCCAGTTTGGAGCATACAAACGTAGGAGTAGGATGTGTTGGTGGTGTCAGAAATTGAAGGGTAATCATGTGCACACATGGATATTTTAGAAGGAAATCAGGTAACCTTGACACAGCAAACAATAGAAACACAAAAAGGAACCCTTTTGTCAGGTCAGTGAAATGGAATCTGTGTGTTGTTAGGAAACAAGAGCATCATGTTTTTAGACGACTGCACTGCATTTCTTGTTGATGTTCCAAAGATAATAACACAGCACTTCTTCCTGCTGAGATGTCTGAAAATGATTGCAACTTCGTCTCAAGCAGGTAAGATGTGATGTCTCTCTGCCATGAAAAACATTTGGAGCACAAATCAGCTTGTGGGGAACACATTGTCCTCTTTTCTGTTCTTTGGCTTGTATTGCTGTGGGATCAATACCTTATGATCAATACCTTTAAGGGCAAAAGAATAACAAAGGAAATTTTGCCTTGGCTCCTCTTGGTAACTGAGTGCAGGTTTACCATCAACAAGGCCAAAATATTGATGCATCAAGCTGCAGCTGTGCCGTGGGACTGCCTCAGCCAAATGGACTGAAGCATCAGGAGCATCTGGTGATAATCCAGAGGAATCAGGGAAACATAAAAACCCCACAACTCATACTGTATTGTAAAAATCCGTTGAACAGCATGGGCAGGCGTGCATGTGCAAACACACTCACACAGGCACACTCAATGAGAAATATCACACTGAGCCTGTGTCAAAGTGTCGACCGGCACCGTTTGGTGCCAATTCACCAAGTCTGCAGCCTTGTTACCATGGGAACCAGAGATCCCTATCTGCGTCGGGGTCTCGAGGAGACTGGCTCATATTTCCATACTTCAACTACATTGTCACAAACTTGAGAGGAAGCGCAGAGAGGGAATATGGAAGGGGGTGAATATCACGGATGAGTGGAGAGGAAAAAAGAGAGAGAGCATTAGGATAATAAGGACGATCAATGATACAGCAACTCTTTGTACAACCAACATATCAACATATTCTGATAATAGAAGAAAGAAGAGAAGTGGAAAAGTGAAAAAGCCTCTCTCTTCTCATATGACTCCTTTGAGCATGAACCTTATTATAGATAAAATGGCTAACCTCATTAAGTTGCAAATTAAAAAGTCTGAAGCAGACCCATGGGTGCAGGCTAAGTCTTGTAATGAAGTACTTTAGTCCAGAAAATAATAAAATAATCAAAAAGAGCAATTGTTTTAAATTCAGCAGCAGCAGAACGGTTCTGTCTATTTAAATCAAGCTTTGATCAGCTGCTTTGTCACAGGTATTTGGACAGGTGGAATAAACGGTCCATTCAGAAACTAAAGAGTTCATCTTCATCTTTCGCTGCTTGTCAGAACGTTATTCCTAATTAATGGCGGTAAACAAGGGGTACTTGAGCTGCCTGATGTCTTGTCTTAATCAGCATGATATATTTAAACACCGACAGTGACGCTAATGAGGTCAGAAATTAAGCTCATTAACGTTATAATTAGGAAATGCATCCATGCCATTATTTCTGTTAGCACATGAGCTCTAATACAAATGTACTAATTTTCCAACACCTAATCAGATTATCTATTTTGTATGGACATTCTTAATAATAATAAGATTAAGTGATCCTAATTAATTCATTTTACTTTACAGAAAGACAGAATAGATTAGTGAGTAAAATATTTTCATCAAGCTGCATTTTTTAGATACAGTAGGTAGAAAGAAAAATTGCTTTAAGGCAACACAATTATAAGA
Organism: Centropyge bicolor; assembly: GCA_037975185.1. NCBI lineage: Eukaryota > Metazoa > Chordata > Actinopteri > Pomacanthidae > Centropyge > Centropyge bicolor. Next base: position 2,263,467 of record JBBMOC010000016.1, on the reverse strand, counting down.
CCTTCTCAAATACTGGTCCCAATGGCAATAGATAATAATTTGCCTTGTTCATCTCCTTTACTTATGCTGCTGTGATATTTCGAATCTCCACCCTGAATCTCTGTGACTTTCACTTCCATCCACACCTCTCTTCCCAGTCATTTTTCCTGGGGGGACAAAGTCCAAACATGTCATGCACCTCTGTTATTCCACCCTCCCTTCATCTGTCACAGTCCAAAACTCAGCTGCAGCCAAGTGTCATATTTACCTTTGGTGGCTTGTTCACACAACTCAAACAGGATCCCTCCTGGTCTCGAGTCCAGCTGGGAAAGCGTCTCTCTACAACCTTCCCTGCCTCTCTCTCCACTGACAACTGTCCAAAAGTGCCAGGAAAGTGCTTCTCCGTGTGTGAGGGGACAAGTGAGGCTGCTTTCTAGTTCTGTGAAGACAAGTTCCCCTGCAGCTTCACCAACATAAAAGGTCTGCAGAGGCTCTTCTCCTCCACTTTCACAGACTCACACTGACAAGCATGCAACTCACAGATGATTATGTTTTAGCTTCTTTCTGCTTTGGTAAGAGTTGAAATACAGGTGGATATGAAGTTGATAGCTTAACCACAGACTGAGGATTTAAAATATTTTTCAAAGGAGAATAAGGCTCTCTCCATGGATATGACACTTTCTTCTTTTTCTTTCTTCTTCTTTAAAAAAAAAAGCCAAGATCATCTGCACAATCTGGACATAGAAAGAGTTTTCATTTTTCAGTGAGATTGCAAAGTGTGAATTCATTGAACTGTCCTCTTCATATGTTACAAGTTAATCAACCTGTAAAGCTCATAAGCATAAACATCTTCATGACGTGAACATCAAACTGACAAACAGGATTTCGTCCACTTTCAAAATGTATCCCAGACTATGTGTTACACAGTTACAGTACTATAAACTACACTAACAGCTTACATAAAGCACTGCACAAGATCTAACTGGTTGTAGTGTTTTCCAAACTGCATTAAAGGTGAAGTGAATCTCCTTTTTCTTTCTCCTACTTATATCATTTGAAGGCTGAACATCGCTCATCACATGTGAAGACTGTTGTCAGTTACAGTGAACTGCTGAAACAGTTCAGGCTGACCGTCCTTCATTACATAGCAAATATTCCTTTTAGTGCAATTTTATCTCCAGTTAACGTCTGAAACACTAAATTGCAGTTTTTATGAGATATCACAAGGGGGCAACATCAAACTACGGCATGTAACATTTATAGGTTTCCCTTGGCGCCGGGGAATTTGAAATATTAAAGAGACAGTCAATTCCGTTCACACTGCAACTCTTCAGTGTGCTCACCTGTGTTTTTGCAAGTGTATCAGTACAAATGAGAGTCATCCACAGTTGAAACCCTCGGGGAGGGAGAGGGGATAATCGCCACTTTAATGCGTGTGTCTTACTGATCATATTTATCTGATTTGGCCTCCCGCTGCATCAAAGCACAGACTGCTCTGTTAGCTCAGCTCTTTAGATGGGAAGCCTGTGGAGATTTCTCTTCAGACCGTTATAAATTGCCTCTCTAAACCTTGGGTGCACAGCGGCAGCAAAGCCCAAAAACACACACAGGATGCAAGGATAAATACCAAAACCCATAAAAAAGAGCAACACACACTACACACATAAGAGGGTTAAAGGGAGATCCGTCCTTCAGTTTGTTCAGTTGAGGGTCAAAAACATGATCCTCATGACTCACTGAAACACTCATCAACAGACACTACTATAAAAAAAAAATCACACATTCAGGCTGAATGCCGTGGCAATTATAAGAGCTGGAGTGTTTGTCTGCAACATCGCTGAGAGAGATTAGTGGTGATCACACCACAGATAAAATGCCCTGAACATAGTAACCGCTCTCTGCAGACACGGTCAAATGAGCATTTGCAGTCCGACTGAGTGTCCACTTAACCCCTGATGCCTGACAGGGGGCAAAACCCTGTCTGGCTTAAAGATCATCTGCCACTGGCTCTAAGCAATTACTATAAATACCTCTGTAGGTGCGTGTGTGTTTGTACAGTCACTGAATATGTAATTGCGTAGAACCACATGAATCCTTTTTTCGCTGGGAGACATAAAGCCAATCACCCAGTACAAAGGGCCCCCGCCTCAATGGATGGATCATGTCAAGCCAGTCAACATCTCTCTGACCCAGGAGGCCCTTGTGTCAATGGATAGATTGTGTCAGTGGATGGATTTGAGTGCTACAGGTGCAAGTGCCCAATCCATCACTATACTGCTGAAGTAGGGTATGATGGCAAAAACATATATAAGTATTCCTCATTTTTCACTAAGCAAAAGGGAACAAAAACACGACTTTAATCTTTGATCAGTTGGTTTTTCTACTGAGATGCATTTTCTTTTATGTATTATATGCTTTATCCTCAGAGCCGCTGCCTCTTTCACCGTCTTTCTTAGCTGGAAATCCTGTTTGTATTGCTGTAAATGAGGCTGCAGTGATGGACTGTCATACCGTGCCGAACCAAGTCGAGCTAACCCGGTTAAAAAGAACGACGGTTTTAGATCTGCAGATAAAATGAGAAGCTCTTTTTGTGGATTTTGTTGCAAGTCACTAAGGGACCTCTAGAAATGATGCTTGCAAACTGACTCATTATAGTGAACAAAAGCTTGGACTCAAAGATAAATCAGTGGTTTGCTGTTCGTATTTTGGTTCCTTTAATCAAAGCCAAAAATTGTTAGTTGACTCTTGCCTTTGCCCCTTGCTGTTTACAAGTAGTCTGAATCCTATATTTTTAAAAAAAACCTATGCCAAATTATCCAGGAGACAAGAGTGAAATCTGACGCTGAGCCAACAGCAGTGTAGCTTATCAAACTGTTTTTATTGTTTGTCACATTTGGCTGCATGTTTTTCATATATTATATTTGGGTATTTGGTATATTATAGAGAGGCCATATTTAAATGCCTCCAGTCATTGTGGTCATTCCACATAAAGGACACTGACAACATAAATTCTCTGCTCTGGAAAATATTCTGTTTGTTGGTGTATATACTTATTCACTCCTCACATCAACAGTATTAGATTTTGAATTATATGACTGCTGCTAAGTGTTGGCTGGGTTTTTTTGTTTTTCTGCCGACGTGCCTGTCATCAAAAGTTGCATCAGCCTCACTTTTCACTGACATCTTGATGATGTTGTTGAGACCTCTGATTTAAGGTTTGAGAGCTTTGTATATTGATGTTGTGCAAGGTAAGAAGGGTTCCCAAAGGAAATCTTGCCCTGTTGTCCAGATCCAGGCCTGGATGTTGTCTTCCCTTCTCAGGAGACGGCAGCAGAAATCATTGTCATATTGGCAGTTCAGCAGCGAGTGAACGATTTCCATTGCAAATTGTCAGTTGGGCCTATGGTCAATATCTTTAATGCTGTGTACTTCACACATTTTATATTTTCTCTCCCTGAATCAATGAACAGTTTACTAAAGCGTGTCTGAAAAATCCCACAAAATGCTGCACCTTATGGCTCAGCGCTGGCACAGTATCTGCTGTTACTGTTAATGGAATATTTACTTGTGCGGCNGCTGACAGGACACTGTCCATCATCGTGTCTACCTGTGCACCTGCTCTAGTCCCAATTGTCCTTTTGCCACTCAACATGCCCATCTGCTAACCTGCGTCTCCACGCGCAACAACTGGATGGATGATTTATGAAACGGCGGCTTCATAAATCGAGACGCCTCCAAAAGTGCGTCTGCCGTGACAGCCCAGGCAGAGCTCCCAGCAAAAGACAGCTGAATAAATTTTAAGTTGCTCCCGGGAGTAATGCGTCTGCTTCCTCATCATTTTGCTTCACCTTTATATTCAGCGGAACAATTCTGCAGTGCAATATCTATTTAACCCCTTTCTTGTCGCCTAGGGAAGCCTTCAGCCATCCCATAACTTAGAAACGCTATCAAATCCGGGCCTCCCAGAAAAACATAACTCATGCATCAATTACATGATTTTCTAGCATATTCTATTCACCCACAGCAATCGGTTTTTAAAATGAGTACATGTCTGGTAACAGCACATATGCAGAGTGGATATAGAGGTGAATTATCCAATCTTCATTATCCTTTGGGCGAAAAAACGCAACACATATTGAGACTATTTCTCTATTAGCCAAACCAGGAAATGAAGGCTCATATAGCAGCAGAAAACATTTTTACTCTATAGGAATTAAAATGATTATAATGCCACCTTTTAATTAGCCTTTCCACATTAATTGTTCCTGGGTCTACCCACTGAGGAAAGTTCATCACAGACTAGAAACAAAAGCACGAAATCAGTGGACTGTAAAGGGAACATTGCTGTGGTGTTATCAAGTTTGGACCATTTCCCTCATACTTATTCATATAAAATGCAATTTAGGTCGTATAAATTTGCTGAACAACGTGGCCTAGTTTACTCACAAGTTCCAGGATAATGAAACAGGACTGGGAAAGTAATCAGCACTTCATAACCACCTGCTTTCCAGAGCATTAAAAACAGATTTACTGCACATGTTCTGCATTAAATATATGCTTCACTGGATGCACTGCGTGTAGAAATTTCTGCAACTGGTTGAAATAATGTCTGACACTATTCACACTATTTCATGTCACTATCTACATGTTATTTTAAGAAAGGAAACCTCCTAAACCTACATCTACAGTTACAATCTCAATATGAAATCAAGTATTACTTGCAGCTGCAATGCTTTGGTAATGGAATTCAAGCTTTGACTATCTATCATCTGTGTGAGCTTCCAAAGTGAAAACAGATAAAAATCCTTTCCAAACCAGCGTCTGGCATCATCAAAAAAAGAACCTGATGCTAATCTAACATCATTACACCAGCTCATATTGCCTGGCAGTGATACCTGTGGGAAGACATTGGCTTGGTGCAGCAAAAACCTCCAGGCTTGGCAGACGTCCTCAGGCAACATACAGCGAATGTTGCCTGGGGCCATGTGGCACTGAAATCTAAGAACGGTACAGCAGATAAAGGAGCGAAGAACGCTGGACAGAAAGAAAAAAAAACTTGAGGAGAATGAAGGAAATGCCGGAAAAAACAAGCTGTGATTTCTTCTATATGACAGAATTCAAAAAGCTAAAAGTGTGATGTTGCAGTCGTATTTGACTCGCTCCACTCAAGTGCAAGAGGGGGCAAGTGCACTTGAGGCAGTGTGTGTGTGTGTGTTTGTGTGTGTGAGATCATTTTGTTGATAGTCAACAGGATGAGATTTCCTTCCTTCCCATCACTGCAGCCTCCAAAACACAAAACCAAGAAGCGGAGGTGTGTCTGTGTCCTTGCTTTGTCCTTCAAAGACGACTGCATTCTAGATTTTTCACATATAATGGCATGAGTGAGTGAGTACTGGATGACCTTGATACACAGAAATCACTCTGACTTTCCGTTTAACAGCTTTTGCCACCTGATCCACTCATAAATCTATGGTTGAGTCTTTCATCATGCTGAATACGTGAAGGAAATTATCAGTATTGTTACCAAGTGTATCAGTAAAACATCTGTTCGCTGGAATGAAATCTATGAGGTGATATGAATATGACGTGAGTCAAGAAAATTATTGGTGGTAATGACTTATATCTCTAATTTGTAGATTTCCAGATTATGTAAGTATAAACAGGAAGAGCATAGAACGTGTAAGTTGTGTTGATGGACAATGGAGTTGTACTATTCAGGATCAACTTTAAGTTCACTGATTAAGTATAGAAAAGACAAATGATCAAAGTCTTTTACTTCTTTCCATCCATTTATTATATTTATTTAAGCTTTTCATTGAGATTTGATCATGCTTCTTGTTTATTGAGTTCGTTATTCCTGCCTCGTTTTCGTAATATATTTTTCATCTTTCTAACATGTTTGAAATAAATGCTAACAAGGCTAAAAAAAATGTATTAACATTATGAGTGTCGATTTCAGTTATTTCTTAATTGGATCCAGGAGCGAGACACAGTTGAGGGTGAAGGAGTAAAAAAAGGGATTTATATAATAAAGAAACACCAGGATACAAGAAAAACAAAAAGTTGATTAAACACAGGAAGTCCAGGTGGAGCGGAGTTGCTTCAGTGGACGGAGGCTGGGTGGTGGGTGGTGTAGGTGCTGAGGCTGGTGGAGCACACAGGAGACACTGGAAATGGAGACAATGGAAATGGAGACACTGAAAACACTAGGAGACGGAGCAATCAGGCAGCTTACTGGGGAACACCAGAGACAAGTAGAAACAAGGGAAACACTGGAAAACAAGAGCGTACGTAAGGAAAGGGTGCGTGTAAAGGGACGATCTGACAACTTGCAGGTGAAATGAAAAGTCCTTTAAAGCTGCCAGTGATGAGGTGAGATGAGATGCAGCTGTGAGATACCGAGGACCCCAGCACCTGAGACCACACCCCCAGCACCTGAGACCACACGTCCAGCCACTGAAGCAAAGCCTGAAACAAACGTGACAGAAGAAACAGAAAAAAACCACAAAACCACAAACACAGTAGGAAAAACACTGAACCAAAAACATGAACATGAACTAAGACATTCAAACCATGATGCTTATGCTCTAATATTACATCTCATGCTCACCTCTTTCTGGTGGTACTTGATAGCTAGTTTGAGTCTTGCCAGGTCATTGTTGCCCTCCTCCTCCAACAAGTTGATGTCGTCTCTGTAGTTGAGGATCATTTCCAGCTCTCGGGAGCTTCTCGTCTGGTCCAGGAGGTCCTTGGCAAACTGTTTGCACTGCTGAGACAGCTCCTCGTACTCCGATTTGAATTCGTTCTCCACCTTCAAAAGAGAGCGCGGGCAGAACACAGACATGGCTGCACATCAAGAGGCCCCGCAAACCTGGCAGCTGAGATGTAAAGTCAGTCTATTAGGGGAAATCTCAGGTATGTCCACAAACACTGCCGCTGGCTGTTTTCTGGCATGAAGCTGTTCCAAATTTGTTTTCAGACATTTATCTTATATTGTTGTTTCATCTAACCAACTGAAATGTGATGAGCACCCACACCTTAAAATATGTTTAAAATACATGCATTTAATTAGTCTCAGGTGACACAATGAGACTCAATGAAAGCATCAGCATCTCTCATTTTTATTTGCTATTCAGCTCTACAAAACAATTTAAATAATAAACTTTGGGCTTTCATCTGGAAATGTTATGAATTATAGCAGCCAGGGATCCAATTTTTCCTCATTATTTCAGTGAGTTTTCAATCTGAGGTGTATTTTTTTATTCTTTATCAAATGACATTTACAGAGACAAATTAATAGTAATACTTGGCTAATAAATGGACAGGTCATTGAATGTCACATGATGCTATCATAAAAAAGGGCACACAGAGGTTAATTAATGCAACATTCAGTTAATAATTCAGTTCTTTAAAAAAAAAAAAAAATCAGATCCAGTGTTTGGGCTCCACGGGCAGCTCCTCACCTTGCTGAGCTCCTGCAGCTCCCAGCTGAGCCTGAACGCGGTGAGGAAAGGGTCCTCGCTGGAGAGAGCAATTAGAGAGGGACTCGACAGCGCTTTGTAGATGTTGAGGCGCGAGCGCGAGTGCCGCAGACTGTCCACGTCAGAACTAGACACGCACTCCACACAGTTACAGCGCACCTGCAACATCAAACAGCCCGCGGACGCATTTTAATGAGGCTCCTCTGCGTTTAGTGACAGATCATGTTTTCAGTCTAGCGTAGCAATGCGAGCACTGAATCCATCAGGTCAACTAAACACTATAATGCCTCAGTTTGTCAAAATATGTTATGTTATATGGAGTTTTTCACCTTATAAATGATGTGCATATTCACACATTATATTGATGTAGCTATAGGCATATATAGATATACTGACAGATGTAGGTGTTTTCTATTATTTGATCATATCTTAAAATAAGATCTGTGTGTCTTCTGGATCAACTGAATTGATTCGATTGATTAAAATGAGATTATGTTATTTTAATTAGTCTGCACATGAGACTTGTGTTTGTTCTTTGCACAGGTGTTCACGCTGATAATGCAAATAAAGTAACTAGTATTGATACCACAAACACGTATAATTTACCCACCTCGTGTGGCTGCGGCATGGACACGCCTTTCTGCACCAGGAGCTTGATAATTTCATAGTTGTTGGTGTGTGCAGCCAGGATGATGGGAGTGATATCAGGGGTGAAGTCAGAGAACTGCTTGTCCAATAAGATGGGAGGAACCTTTCAGGGGAGAGAGGAGAGAAGAAAGACTTTAATCATACATATATGGAATGACTTGAATGAATTGATAGAAGCTCACAAAGCAGCACACTTGGCCTTGGTCTTATCCGTCAATGCCAGTTTTTGAGACCTCAGGCTCTTTTTTTTCCACCTGTCAGGTTTAACTGACACACTCAGTGCACAGTGGAAGTAATTGGTTCGGTTAAACACAGAGAAAAATCTCCTGTTCACCACAGTTCAAAGGTCTTTACAGCGACGTTCAATGGAATAAGCAAGATTTAAAAAAAAAAAATCATCAGAGCGTTTGGCAGCTGCGATGGAAACTGTTCAAGAAATGATGCCTTTGGTCAAAGTCGCAGACAAAATGCCGACCGTATTATAGGCCGGAGTGTAGTCAAAAACATCAGTATTTCACACATTTCAGAGGGAATCATTATGCTCAGAAAGAAACTCATTCCACCTATCCCTCTTATCACCCACTCCAGCTAAGCCCCTTGCTATTCCCATGTCATTCAGCAGGAATACACGGCTGCGGGCTGCAGGGGAGTAAGCCGGCCCTTTTCACTGCTTTTAATTCAAGGCTTTTTATCTGATTCTGCCACGAGGGAGAAAGGAAGGAGAGAGAGGAGATCGTCAGGGAACGGTCGGAGGATAAACATGCGATAGGTGAGGACCTATTTAGTAACTTGATGCAGACAGAAGACAGATGGGAATAAGGGGGTGTAGTTCTAGTGGGAGAGTTTTGCTGAGACTAATGTTACACACATGAGAGATGAGTGGCTTTAAATAGCAGACGCTCTATAATGGAACTACACAACCAGGGAAGATCTGAAGTTTGAAGGCTACAGATAGTTGACTTAATTTACACCCCCACTGTCTACAAACAAAAACTCTCAGTTATTTTGTCCATTCGCAAACTAGTGATAGACTATTTCTGTGGTGCATCAAATCACACAAACTCACATCCATATCAAAATCATCAAAGTCATACTTCCTAATTAATACCTACTAAGACTTGGTTTGGTCGACACATTTGACTTCATTATTGCATATGTAGGGACAGACAGACAAGGCTACTGACAAAACTGACAATATGCTGATATCGATCTCTCGGAGGGGACCGCATGTTCTCATCTGATAGTACAAATCATCCCTTATCTTCTTAATGGCAGATTTTTTTACATGAGGAGACACAAGCGACAGCAAATCAAAGTGACAGGCAGACAAATGAGATGATAAGAGACGCATGAGAAATATTCAACTTATGAGCTTTTATGCAAGTATGACTAAATGGTTTTCAAGTCAACTTTAATATAAAAGAAAGTGATTATCACTTCTTTTTAATGTATTTATAGGGAAATATTTCACACAAGAGATGCTCAATCACTATTAATACATTTAACAATGATAGAAAATTTTTAAAAAAAGCCTAAAAGACATAGACAATAGACTAGACTAGTGATTGCAGAGGTGACGCTTAAGACAAGAACTGAGACAGCAGGTTGTTTTATAAATCCTTCACTTTAAAGTAGTCTATTATGAGTAGAAACAGAAATAGTATCAGTGAATCTCACTGTGTCACCATGAGCCTCTGAGGAACAAAAACATGAAAAATTGCTATTCAGGGGATTGGTTCATTTTTTTTCTTATATGTTTCATCATCCATATTTTATCATGTGGACACTAATTACTCATGAAGTTTACTTTTGGTGCAGACACAATGCAGCAGTGGCTCCAGAGAGCGGCACAGTGCCATGTCTGAGAGTTGTCATGTTTCGCAGAGGAGGGCGATCTAATAAGCTATATACTCTGTTCTCCATGTGGGAGGAGGAGCGACATCAAATAATCTACATCAAACAGCCTGGCCTGTGCCCAAGCACGGAGCGGGAGGAGTGCAGGCTGGTAGATGTGAAGCTATGATAATAGTGGAGAAAAGAAATGAGAGCCCACTTTGTCTGTGCATATGTGTTACAAATATTAGGCTTCCTCCGTCTGCATATTGATTAAAAATACATTTGTTTTCACCTACCATTTGAGCCTCCTCACTGTTTGTCACCTGTCGTCCCACATCACCACGAACATTGTTATGATGGAGCTGATTTAAAATGGGACATTGAGCAGTTTTGATTTTTGAATGATGCTGCAAAAAATATGTTCAAGTCTCTGTCTTTCTGGATCATGCTGTATGAGAAAAGAAGAGGGATTTCCTTACGTAACTATCTTCATGTATATATGATGCAGGTTGCACAACAAACAATGAGCAAAACGTCCTTTTTATTCAGAAACGCTTTGAGCTCCAGCATTTGTGCCTCGGACAGATGCACATCTATACTAAAAGGAAAACACATGAAGCCTTTTAAAAAGCTAATAACCAATGTGCTCCTCGGCAGAAAAACAAATAAACCACAACACTCGTGAGATTATTGCAAACTCATCACTCAGACAGGCAGCAAAATGGAAAGACAAATACAAGCAATTCCAGAAAAGCATAAAATGAATCTCCTCATTAATAAATCTCAGACAAGACACTGGCAACAAATAGGATGCTCTTTTCCCAGACAGCCTTTTAATGTAATCAATGAGCCTTTCTTGGGTGAATTCAGTAACATTAGAGTGATGTATTTTCACAACCTATTCGTGCAATGGGCGGAGGCACTATCTTATGTATGCATTAAGATAAAGAGGAAATGTGGAAGCTGATGGATGTCACGGCTGAGGGGTTCAGACTGGAAATTTTTGGCCTTCGTATATCAGTCCCCTCCTCATCCCTTTAACAAACAACCCTGAGCTATCTCTTGTGCTTGTGCTCTCTNAATCCCTCTTTCTCTCCTAGTCTTTTCCCCCTGAGTCCTGTCAGCAGCTCACTGTCAGTGCTGTGCCACACTCCGACCTCATGAATAAAGCCGTCTTAATTTGAACCCCCTTCCATTCCCATCAGTCCCCTCCTCACCTGCATGCCGCCACTGGGCTTCTTGTGATTTAGCAGCAGCTCCACGGCTCCCACCACTTCCTTGCGGATGGCGTGCAGGAGGGCATCGCCGACGTAGACGTTGAAGCTCAGCAAGAGTTCGATGATTTCCAGGTTCTCGTTCTCGATGCCGATGAGCAGAGCCGTGCGGCCGAGAGGGTCGATGCAGTTGATGTTGATCTTGAAGTAGATCTCTGCCTCCTGACAAAATAAGGTTGTGATTGAAAGTCAGGGTTTGTTTCAGGATCTGGGACTTAAAGGGCTTTGGAGGATGATTGATGGAAGGGAAAATACTCATTGAAATGGAAAGCAAGCAGATTTTTGAAAGGATATGTGAACTCCTCACACCTTTCCGAGCTGGCAACTCAAGGTCTGCAGAGATTTATTCTGAGGCTTTGTTTGCAGCACTGATGACCATCTAGAGGGACTCAACAATTTTACACATCAAAGTCTGTTCACAGGTCTAAAGGAGTATTAATGCAAATCCAAAGAAAAAAGCAATTTAAAGCCGTTTGTGTGACATCTGATGAAATTGTCTCAAATGATGTCACTTGAGTCAATTTGAAAACTACAACTTTGACAATGAAAAAAATATTGGACTTCTGTAGGCCGCTCCTCAACTCTGCTGGAGTCTAGTAGTTCAAGGCTACGTTAGTGACTACTAGAAAAACACACCCAAATCTTTCACCAAACTGTCAGTGCTTGAGTTGCATTGTGGGTAATTTAAGCACTAGGTTTTGGCAAAGAAGTTTGTGTGAAATAAAAGAAATGACATCTCTGGTCCTTTTGCAAACTGTCAACTCTCATCATGAGTTAATGTGAGTAAATTGTTAGTACAAGTACAAGACTAAAGGTCAAAAAGGGAGTCGTGACAATTTGAGCAGCATAATGAGCCTTTTATATTGAAATTTGTTCTCTAGAAAATTGTCTTCATCACTTTTTTCCTTACCTCATTATTTGCATTGTGTTGCAGTGCAATGTGACAAGTCCTGTTCTTGTTTTGTTTTGTTCACATTATTTTGGACATCCCTGCTACTGTGAGACTACAGCTGTTCTCTAGCAAGGCTGTGCGTCTAGTAAAGGTCTGACATTTGTCGAGGTACATAAAGGCCCCAGATGTTCCTGGAAATGAGTGGAGGATAATCACGGCTGCACATGTTACCCATAAATCTTCTCATCTTTTCTAAATGAATCCAATTAGAATTAGATTCAAAAAGCCATCCATTCATATATAATTTAGACTTTCAATCATGTATGCTTTCATCCATGTACCAATCAAATTAATAATCCTGCCATGCACTTATACACACACATACACACACACCTCCAGAGCCTGTTTGACGCTGGCGTAGTCTCCCTTCTCCACAGCTCCGAGGTAGGCTTTCTCCAAAGGCGACAGCTCCGACTCGGCCCGCACAATCCTCAGCGGGATGCGGTCCCTGTACGAGGAGCTGTCAGTCCGCCGGTAGTATAGTTGTGACATCTCCCCGGGCTTCAACTCACCAGCACTCTGCTAACACTGCTACAGCTGCTGCCAGGCCGGGGGAGTTCACACTGGAAGGGATGGAAACAAAGGTGTTACAGGAAGGAGACACTTGTTGATCAAGTGTAAGAAAAGATGAGAAAGAGATGACGAGGAGACGGGGACAGAGGTGAGAGGATTATACAAACACAGAGATGAGGCAGGTAGTTAATCCCTGACTGGTCATAACATGACCTATCAGAGCATCACCTCATGTTAAGTCTTTAAGTTTTGAAGACTACAAGTGGAGTGAAAAAAGTTGGAAGAGTTTAAAGGACTTAAACAGATTTTCAAACTTTATGAATTGAAGTCTAAAACATATGCTTTCAGATAACTGCAAATGACACATTTATGTCAGTGGAGATGCATTTTTTTTGGAGCAAGAGGTGTCTTTTGCTTTGAATGCAGTGCTTTTGATCTCAAAGTGCTTCACATTTCGCAGATTTACTTAAGCACCAAAAGGTAAAAAAAAAAAAGTCAACTCTGAGCACAGAAGCATCTCATACTACTGGGATGTTTTCTTTGTCCTATCAGGTAAATCTGAACTAAAAAGAAAATCAGAGGAAGTCTCAGCAGGGGTTGCTTCTGCTCCACCTGTTTCACCCAGAGTCATCACCAAACACCAGACTCGAAGCGTTGAAGCCGAAATGGATTGTAAGATGTTTCCTTCCTGAGTTACTAATTAGTTAATGTCTTTAGTCACGCTTGCTAAATGATGGACAGCAGCTGATTTAGCGTTTGCCTGGTGACAGCAAAATGTCGCCTCCAGCACTCCACAGAAACGAGCCCTCACACTGACACAGGGCGACTGATAGATCTCCAGCTTCTCTCTAATCCGGCAGGTGAGATCTACAAATACAATGTAATAATGAAATACTGAGCATGAATAAAAGATGAGGAAATGGCGCACAATTACATAAAAAGTAAAATTTTCTGTGGCTCATACTGAAAATGAGGTAACCCTTTTTTTGGTCTCCTCAGACTTATGCAACCATTATAATGCCCTCATTCTAAAATCAGCACCGATGTTACCAGCAAGTCGACTCTCACCATAGTACAAGATGCACAAAAAAGTGAATCTGAACATGAGGGCTGTTTCTCTAATGCTCTTCAGAGGATCAGGAGAGAGGATGAGAAAACAGGGCGTGCAGGAGGTGAAGAATAAAACAGGTGAGTGAAAAGCCTAAACAAGATAAAGAGGTTATATGTTGCTAAATATAAAAAAGAAAGTTCAAGCAGCTTGTGCTTAATCACCCCCATCCCCGCCCCAGGACAACTCATTACTGCTCTATGTGTCTCTTTTCAATGAATAATGAGTGGATTAACAGACTCACAGAAGACCAATTAGTTTATAGGAACAAGGACAGGAACGGCATTTTCTTTTATAAATATGTGTAAAACTATGTGCCTTGTGCCCAGTGCTCTGTATCCTAAAATAATTTAAAGGAATAGTTCAACATTTTTGGGAAACACTTTGGAAGCACTTCTGGAAAACAGGCACAGGGCAACAGCTTGGCCACCCATCAGCACCTCTGAAGCTCACTTATTAACATTTTATCTCTTATTTAATTTGTTCCAACCACAGTGGAAACACACATGGTGAGTTCAGGAAGTTACTTCCACCAAAGTACCTTAGGTCTAGTATCTGTAAAACCCCACCATCTTGTTTTCACGCCTTAGTTTTTGATCAAACAAGCAGGTTGTAATGAGTTCATTAGTGAGATTTCCTGGTTCTGGTAGGTGGATTTTGTCGCCTTTGTAGAGAACCAGGCTGGATGTTTGCTCCTGTTTCTAATCTTTGTGCTAAGCCTACTGTACCAGCTGCTTCATCTAGTGCAGACATGAGAGAGGCATCCCTGAGTCGTCTCCTCTAAATCTTAGCAAGGAAGCCAAAAATGTTCCTCTAATTGCGTTAAGATGCCACATGTCAAGATGGTGCTCTTTCATCTCCATCTGCAGGTGACGAGCAATAATGTAATTGTTCAGGCTTTGAACCAGCAACCCCAGTGTTCCCACCATGTGATGTGCTGCAGGGGCAGGAATTTCTGATCTGTGAATTGCAAGTTAATAACACCAAAGTGGAGGATATTAAAAGAACAGCATGTAATTGACTGTCGGCTGGTGTTTCTAAGCAACATTTTTTTTTCACATTATGTCACCTGTCATCTTCTCTTAGAGCCAAGGTGGCACTTTACTGAAAATATGCTCTCAGTGCCTTGCAATTTCCCCACAAGAAAGAAAGGAATTTAAAAAGAAAAAAATCATCATAAAATGAGAGATTTGCTCCAATGAGAAATCTCCCTCCTGAAGAGCTCTTTTAGTAGCGTGGTTTTCACACCTCATCTGAGATCCTGAGCATTAGTTTGATATTGCTGTGGTCCTTTGTGGAACAATTTCATTTCGAAGCAAAAAATACCTCTGAACTGGCCACATGGGAAACCTGCAGTCACCACCGCTGAGTAACTTCAATCTGGAGACGGTGGAGTAAAAATCATGCACTATGCAGAGAGAGTGCACACACTGCAGCAGGGAAGAGGCAGGAAAAGTAGATCCTGGTGCCGATAGAGGAGTTAATTTTTGAACTTATAACAAACTATTAACATATCTTTAACAACATGAACTCACTTCTCAGCAACAGTGTTTAACATCATCAACCAATGCATGACTAAATACACATATATTTAAATGCAGCTCAATTAAAAAAAAAAAAGAAGACACATTTGTATATTTCCCATAATTATTTATGGTCTAAATAGCCACTTTAATGTGTAAAGTATGTAAGCATGTATAACAGGTCGCCTCAGCCAAGTATATGTTTGTCTCCACACTCTAAGCTTATAATGCTGTTATGTCACTCCATGGCAATTAGGCTTCTTCCAATTAAAAGAAGCACAGAAGGTTGATTGTTGATTGTGAAAGTGAAGGAGGAATTGAAAAGACAACATCTATAAAGTGAGGCTACCCATCCAACACAAGCACCAGCACAAGAGGATTTGTGGATTTGGGTCTGCTGATATCTGTGTGTGCTATTATTGAAACGCACCGTGCAGAGGGCTCTTTCTTCTAGTCATCACACTTTTCCTGCAAAATCAATGTTTAGAAATATAAAATCTGAGCTGTTTTACCACACATAGGCTGCAGCACCATTAAAGTGCATTGACATGGTCTTTTATTGTGAAAGTTGCATTGATCAGACAGCACTGCACAGACGAGCTCTCCAGCCCATTCACAGAGGCCTGTCCTGTCATAATAGTCATAAAATTGTCAGCATTCACTAATTAACAACAACTGCATGTGGCAGAGCAGAATGGCGCCTGCACAGACTCACAGGTGAGGTTTGGACGTTTTTATTTCTGTTTGTGTGCCAGACAGGTTGCAGGGATTGACAGGGAACAGCATGGATATAAATAAAAAATGGTGACAATGAACAGAGGACTCTTATATCTCTTTATCTTTGCAGTCCAAAAATGTGCATTGGAGCTGATAACTCACCTGTGGGATGTTGGGCATTGGAAGTTGGCTCGTGGAGATCAATGTTCCCCCTGTGGAAAATATCCAGAGAGCGCATGAGGGCTGATAAAACCGATGCGTAAAAGCTTGAATTCAGTTTCAACTTCTTGAATTCAGCATCCCCGCGAATGTGGAGCCTGCAGTGTGGATGTGCGTGGAAACCCTGCCGGTGGATGTGTTGCTTCCTTGTGATGCCACTTCGTCTTTGCACATCCAGATTGAGTCCGGTTTGATCACGACTTCCATTTGGTCTTATTTGGAGGAGGGGGCGAGAGAGACGCAGACAGGAGCGCACCGCAGTCACCAAATCCTGGAGAGCAAAACAAGTTCCCTCGGTGGATCACACCTGCGTCCAGCTTCCCTCAGACTCTATTTTCACCCTTGCGCATTCCCACTCGACTTGTCCACCTGTTGGGGCTGATTGAGTCGAAGGCAGCGGCTCCAGGACTGAAGGCGGAGCGGCCAGATGCCTGCGGAGCGCCGCTGCAGACCGACTGGTCGCGCGCACTTGGAGACGCATTGAACACTGTGGCACTGCAAGAGAGGAGGAAGAGAGGGGGAAAAAAACATCATCTAAACAAGCAAGTCAGCCAGACATGCAGCCTCTGCTCATACATATGAAGATCACACTCCATAGCATTTCACAGTCAGATTTACTTGAGCTTCCAATATTGGGAAACATGTGGTGCAGATTATTTCTGATTTGCCTTGGATTTATTTCAACATGATCATGTGTCTTGATTAAATTAAGGGTGTTTAAAACTAATAGTAAGACACATTTCTGCATGCAACTCATACTGTATGTAAAAGCACAGTATTTTAATTTTATTTAATGGCCATCCAACTTAAAAAAAACACGAGAGAAATACAGGAAATAAATTTCTAATAATATTCATAAGGTTTCTACATTGTAACCTATATTTGTAATAGAAATAAATGCAATACAGTAATTGAAAACACAGTAACTGTAGTACTGGATATGAAATACAGTAATGAAAATAAAGTAATAACACTTTGATTGAAGTTCAGTAATTGTAGGACTGGATATGAAAATACAGTAATGATACCATTGGGATGAAAATACATTAATAACACTGTGATTGCAAATACAGTAATAATAGTGTAACCACTTTGACAGTAACTTACTGTCATCCAGCTGCCAGTGTTTAATTACTGTGAAATTTACCGCAACTGTTTTTCAGAGATTTGAAACATGTGGGACTCTTTTCTTTTCTACTTGGACGAAGGAAACTGTATGCATTTATCACCATGCCCATGAATATGGATGGCACCTCCCCTCCTGTCTGACTTATGCACTAGTGGGCTGGACACACTGCTCTTGGTGTTGGAGTTATATCACTAATTTCTTCCAACAGCTTATCAGCTCAGTGATCCGAGTTCAAACACTGATGCCAGCTCTCTCTCTCTCTCTCTCTCTCTCTCTCTCTCTCTCTCTGGTTGATTTATAGGCCTGTTTATGTTGTAAATTCTTCCTAATAGTGTGTAATGCTGTTGATTGTCCTCTGACATGTTCATAGGCTCCAGGCCAATCTCATTTTTCGTGTCTGTCTGGCTGTGTATGTTTATGTGTGAGTTGACGTTGGCAGGGCTTCAGCTGCAGGTCCAGTCTCAGTGAAATGTCACCGGGGATATGTTTGTGTATATGGAGAGCCTTTGATTAGTCGGTGCTTGTTTCTCTCAGGATGGAGAGACTGGGACTTTTATTTGTGTAGATTAGGCAGAATATGGATTTGTGGGTTTGTAGTACGCATCATCCATCATGTTTCATTTTCAAAAGCACATAATCGAAAAAAAACGTTAACTTCAGCATTGCTGCCTTCTTATGTACTGGAAGTAATGCATATGGTCATTTTTTAGGATGATACATGCCAAGACTTTAAACACATACATTTTTAGTCGTTATAGGAAAATAAATGACAGAACCTCGCCCTCAGTACTTTTGGCTGCCTCTCAAGGCATTTCTTAATTAAAAGTCATTTACAGCTTCGTGTCCCCGGTGCTGCTAATTTCTTTGATGTACTCTACAGAGTCAAATTAAATGGCTGTACCCGTGGGATAACAGGGTTCCCTGAAACTGGGCCTGAATCCCACACGGAGACTTCTCCTGGGTACTCTCCGAATCAGCCGGTTATGTTTACACACAGGAAGGAATTTGACTCCAGTTTTACTATCAACTATTATATATATTATTTGAAGGTACTGTCAATGTGTTAGTGTTACAGGGATTGTTTTCTGACACCACAATATATCATTATGTCAAAGAGCACTCCCTTTTTTTGAGGTAACTAGTTCATCTTATCAAGTTCAAATTGTGTAGGAACTCACACACACACACACAGACAAGTGGCGCAGCGATGAGATGATCATGACAAGAAGTGAATTGAATTCGATGGAAATGAACGTGACATATTAGTAATATCAAATCAAAGCCATAAGAGTCAATAGTAAATGAATGTAAGCTGCTTTATCAATAACTCTCTGCTGGTTCTTTCCTCTGCCTTTGAGTAAGTTTTCAAACAAACAGATTCAGGAGCACATTTAAATAATCTCCTTTACACTGCGGAACAGAGTCTGCGTGGCTGACGGGTCACAAATCACATAATATTATTGATTCTAAAAATAGTCCTGAAGCTAATTCTTCTCCCATAAAAGGGCCTTTAAATGGGATTGATTGCAGCGGATATTTAAACAATATCTGATGGGAGGAGGAGGGGGGGCAGATTCCACTTGCCTCACTTGTGCTGATTTATTTGCTTTTTAAAAAGCTGCCTCATGACAGCATAGTTGTAATGAAGGAAGTCTCTCTTGTGCTGCTTGATAAAACTTTGCACCGAGGGGGAAACGCAGCACGACTCCTGCAGCAGAGGGAGGGATGAGGAAGCAGGGGGGCTCCTTTTCCACTTTTACTTAACAGTTGCCCGATGGTGAATTCCTTTTTATCAGAAATGCAGCGTTGTTTCACTTGTTAATAAAAATGTTATTGCAGCGTGAGCATAAAGACAGTGTTGTTGCTGTGCTGCTTGATAAGACTTTATTTCACAGAGTCTTCTGCTGCTGCAGCACATTTTGTGCTTTTGGGGTGTTGCTGAAGGCCTCGCAGGGCCGCACGGTAGCGCAGTAACTTTTCACACATAATGTACTTGCAGGTGTCCGTTTATGAACGACCGGAGAGCGGCCTTCCAGCTAAGGGTTGCATGAGTTTTAACAGATGGTGCACTTCTCATCGAGGTAAGAGGCGACTCGGGAGAATGTGCAGCTGTTTCTGCAGCTGCAAAGCAAACAGGCATCCTCTCCGTCTGTGAAATTCAACATGCCCACTATTCCAATAGGAGCATCCAGTTGGCAGCAGCATCTCCCTCTGTTCGTCTGTCTGGCCCCTTTTTCTCGCTCCTATCTCTCCTACACACTCTCTCGCCCAGCCACAGGTTAAACCCAGTTTTGTTCAAAGCTCTGGACTCAAAGACTTGGACCGCTCTCTGTTACAGAGGTGTTGTGTGTGTTTGTCTGCATGTTCCCTGAAATCTAAACTTGCGCTCTAACCCAGAGTTTCTCTTTTATCTCCATGGAAACGCAGCGCCGTCCTCATCCTGTCCCACGCTTCTGAGAATAATCAGTCACCCTTTCATGAAGTTCCACTGTGCCATGTATAGAATGGGCTGTTGAAAAGGCACTGCCCCTGTCAACACCATGATTATATAAGTCGCAGGTTTTCATAACCCCAGCTTTTCTTCTGGGTGCATCCGTGGGAGTCGAGCAATATTGTGTATCTGTGGCTCTCGGGGTTCCCTGAGGTTAGCGTGGCCATCTCAGCTGTTTAAATCCCCATTACTCTCATGCGCTCTGAAATGCTACTGGGTAATTAAAATTGATCTGTCTCTGTGCTCCCCGGAGATGCACTGCGGCTGAGACTGCCACCCTGGCTCCCCGACGCAGGGTTTATGTTTGTTACGGTAAGCAAAAATGAGCAAAAAGAGGAAGCACATTAGCTTGGTAATGCACAGTGAAGGGCAATTATTTACTTAATTCACTTCCTATCAATCCCGTTTTGCAAAAGACAGGAGTGACAAAGACTTGTTGCTCACTGAGTCACCTAAAATTACAATGACATAAAACTCACATGCTTTGCCAAATATGTTGGTTGGGAACATTATTTCTGGTTGGATTATGTTTTATTTCTAATCCAGAAAGTGTGACTACTTTATATTGCAGGAAGTCAAGGTTGATGCTTTGGCTTTTAAACGCTCTTTGAGACACCAGATATAGATTATGTCCCAGCTACAAAAACACTGCTTGAGGTCAGGCAAAAATGGTTGCTTCCTTAAAATAATATTGTACTTGGAATCAGTATGTGACTTAATATATTTTGACACAACAAACTTTCCCTCATCTTCACCAAGCTGCATTAACACGTACATAAAAACATTAATCATACTTAGGCTGCCAGAGTTGAATAATGCAGGGGAAACAAGTGACGGGTGTTGACATGAACATTTCGTTGGTGAGTTCAGTATAAACATTTTCAACACATTGTTATGTTGATAACAACCATAATCCTGGTAGCATTACATAAATATGCTGATTGGAGAGCAGCCACTTTCTTATGCACTGCCGGTGAAACCTTGAATTTCTATTTGTCACATTTTGTTTAATGTGAAAACACGCCTCAAGTCTAGAGCCTCCACAGACATAGATTATAACAGTCACTTATTCTTGCATCCAAATACAGGACAGTGAGTTTGAATTCCAGTTACTTTTCCCGTGTATTGCTGTAACACTATCTGTCCCCGGAGTTCTACCACATGAGCGATGCCAAGGACGAGTAAACAGCTCTTCCTAAGAAACCACTGTTTGCAGCGGCAGAAATGGCTCGTGCTGCTCGACTATCACTCTCCAGACCCGGGAGAGAATAAACAGATTGTCTCCCAGTGCACACATGTCCTCTCTCAGTACATCCTGAAGCTCTGCGCCGCCGTGCAGGATGTTCACCAACGCTGACCCTTCGCTGCAGTCATCTGTCAAGGACAAGGCAGTTATCTGCAGTTATCTCGCTCTTATGTAACAATAAATGCGATGCTACATTTTTTCCCCCCTCCTACTGGATCTAAATGTTTCCACTGCGCTGCATGATATCTTTTTTCATTTGTTTTTCAATAACGCTTTTCAAAGGCCACCGCTGACGAGTTTTGTTCGGGTGATTAAACTTTCATAGACGAGGGTCTGATTGTTAATTTTGCCTGTTCAAAAAAAAATGTTTTATGTCTGAATCCTTCAAAGGCAATGGATGATCTTTTCATCCCACATGGCTGCTCTTTTTTTTTGTTTTGCAGGAACCATACTATTATCATCAGGACTGAAATGACAGTGCCTGCCCTTGAAATCTCGATAGTTTTCAAAACAGCATAATGCATCCATATGCCGACTTCCCCCTTTATCTGTCACCGTCAGCTGTACGTTTGACAGAGTGGAATGGCCTCTTGATAAATTGAATGTCTGCTTTAAAAGCTTCTTTGCAAGAGGGGAAAAAAAGGAGGCTGCATTTTAGCACTGATTGAACTTGTATTTGAAAAAGCAAATCAGTTTTTAAGCCTTTCCCAGTTGACAGTGAAATAACTGGCAGGCGGGTGAATAATAAAAGCAGTATATACTCTGAGGATATGTTTCTGCATACCTTCACACACTGAAGTGCAACAGAGTGCATCACTTCACATCTACAAGACCATGCCGCAAAGTCAGGACAGATTTATTTAATCGAGTATGATAGTGTCATATGATAGGCTGAATGTTTATTTCTTCATCCTTACCTGTTATTTCCTAAAGGCTCTGACCTGTAAAAGTCCAGGAAGCTTTTTGATTAAAATAAACAGTTTCTAGCAGTCATTTTTTTATTCCAAAATGAATGACATTAATTCAGAAAGTGAGAAAAACTCACTTGGTAGGTTGAGCTGAACAAATAGGTTTCTTAAGATGCAGACAATTGTATAAGCCACACAATTCCTGTTTTTCAATTTTGAACAATTTGGTTAGTTTGCATGGTTCTACTTTTCATTGCCTCTACTTTTCTTATAACCAAGAAAGGCAGTAGCCACTCAAAAGCACTTCCACTGATACTGTGAGAGTCGATCCGCCGATTCAGCAAGTGTCCCAAAACAACATATGTTTCCCTCCAAGTGACAAAGCCTATAGGGACAATAGTAATTATAATGGTAGCCAATGAGCAAACACTGCATAGGCTGCTGCAGACCTTAATGCAATTACAGTCATAACAGTACACTTAGAAAGCTGGCTTGCTCCAAGAGTTGCCCAGTGTCTGTCGTCTAAATGATGGACTGAGCGGATAATTCAGGCAGCAACCAAGAGCCAGTACCTTTATAGTCACTCTGTATCCTTCAGTTCAGCATCATCACGAAGGGTTACTCCAGGAATTCATTGCACGTGCCTAATGCTGGGGGGCTCATGAGTTTTCAAAAATGGTCGCAACAGAAGATCATCTTAACTTTTAGTCACCAGGAAGGGTCAAGGTCAAAAACAATGATCAGTTCATCTGTATCAGTAAAAACCCAAATACCCCCCCCCCCCCCCCACCTTTTTTTTTTTTTACAACAACTTTGCCAGAAAAAAAAAAGGTAACTGTGTTGACATCACTAATGTTATTCTGTCAGAACCTCATCATACATTCACAGGGTCAGTCGCACCCCTCATGACAAATTTATTTACAGCAATACATGTGCCAGAATTAACAGCATCGTTGGCACAACCCACCGCTGGAGAAGCTTTCAGACTGCGCCAATGTTTGGGTAATTGTGAAAAACAGGATTCGACACACAAATCTCTGCTCACATCCTGAGCTCTTGTGTGGGTTGCTTTCATATCAGCGCTGCAGCATCAGCATTAAACTGATTGAGCATGGCAGCCTGTGTGGCCACAAGGGCAAACTTATCAGCCCGACTATATGATAAACATCAGTCAAGCTTTCCACTTTGCAGACCACTTCTTCAGTATTTGTTTTGTTGGAATTCAAACTCAACCAATACCTGACAGCTTTGATAGTGACATTTCAAATTGACAGACCTAACAACACCTTGTGCACATTAGTATCAGTATGAAGAAGTTTGTGTTCACTGCTGCTGTATTGTAACAAACTTGGAAGCTATTTCCTGCCTCACTTTTAATTTGAAGTTTAAGTCATTTGCACTAAGTGAACAGTCCGTGCATGCTCTTGCCAGATACTTTGAACAGATACAAACACATTAGCCTCTGTTGGCACCAAATCCCCATTGGGCCTAATTTACTGGGCCTCTTTACTCCTTCTTTAAAGTCATCAGTTTCTAGTGGTGGTTCTAACATGTATTGCTCACACAAGGGAACGGCCAGGAACCACTGCACAATGTACCACAAAGAAACCACAGAGGATCGTTAATGAAGCTGCTTGCATAAGGAACCGATACCGTAGGTCTTCAAACACACTTGAATCAAGCCTGTTCAATGAACTTTCAAGAAAACCGTTGAGACTCTTTGAAATCATGTTTTTTCAGGAGATCACATCACATTTTTGATGTTATTTTAGTTCAATTACACCAGCGCTGAAGGTGTGCTTTTTAATTTCCTCCACTTTTGATTTCCTCCCAAATCTCAAGCACATGCAAATCAGTGGCTTTTAAAGCACCCATCTCTAATTATCTGTCAGTGTCATGCTTTTAATTGATGGGCAAGCGGTCCAAAATCTTTTCCTGCAGTGCAACAAAGACTGGAACGGAAGAAAAAAGGAATCTAATAAAGTAGACTTTTTAAAAGGCAGGGAACCACTTAGACAATTGAATGGGTCCTCAAGTGGCCATCGCTCAGTAAAACATCTTGTACGAATGCGCCAAAGCATCTCAGGAGAACTTTTTTTTGAGATATTGTTAAATCAGAAAATCTTCAAGTTTCAAAATTTAAGCTGCACAAGCACGATGAAGAAATCACCACCAAAGTGCAAATGTTGACCATGTAGGGATCTGTGGAACAGTGATGTATACAGAAAACATTTCAAACAATTGTTTCCAGTGTGACTTGTAAGCATCTGTTGAGAGCGAATGTAAAAATGAGGGGAGAAAAAACTGGCACAACTCCTGTTGCTAAGGCTACTGTTGTCCCTCGTGATGCAGCTTACCATGTGTGTGTTTGTGTGTATGTGTGTGTGTGTGTAGCTGCGAGGTGTGCACGGCTGTATGCATCAGTGTGCGCGCATTTGATTTCATGACAGATCCTCTCACTTCTGTGAATTAATGTGTGTCCCAAGGGAGCTGCTGGAGAGCCAGGTGTTGCCCCCTGCCTGAACCTCTCTATCAAGGGGGCTGACCAGATGAGGAGTCCACGCCGGCGACGCACCAGGGACGGAAGTGCCCGCTTCCTGTCGGCGACCATGTTAACCAATTGGACTGTTCAGGCAGAGCGTCTGTTCTATTTTCTCAGTTTGCCGCAAGTGAATCTGGCAAGAAAACTGATATCTATTACAAATGATGTATGATGATCTGATCCTGCTAAATGATGAAATATGTATCACATGGTTGCCAGCCTTCTGCATTTTCCTGTCCCTCTCCCTGCTGTTCTCCTGGAATTCCCTCATGTGATGAAATATCGAAATCAGCCCATCCGCCATATTTATTATCAATAGCATCACTGCTGTTTGTGATTGTGTTTTTTTTTTTTTTATTATTCCACATATTTCTCAGTTGTGTCTAAAGAGAACGTGAGAGAGGAGAAGACAAACACTGTGACAGACGCCACTCGCTGGACCAGAAGCCGCGACACCCTGCTTATCCAGGGACACAGAAAAAGCTTTATGTTAAAAATTCATGAGGTTTTCATAAAGATTAGCTCGACATGTGATTAGAAAAGAGAAGCAGAATTGCCTGTTGACCGGTGTGAAGAGACAGCTTCTGGTGTGAACAGCTCATGCAAGAATCGACCTATCCTGTGTGCCCTGACGAAGAGGCCTGTTTTGCAAAGTAATGCCACTGGATGAACTCTTGGAGCCACTCAGACACCTAAACAGAGATGACAGGGTATTGAATTCTAAACCTAAAGTGAGAAAGAAGATGGATTTGAGTGAAAAGCTCTGTGTGAGTACAGTGGGCAAATGTATTGGTTCGTCCTGGGATTGTCCTGGTTTCAAGATGAGTCCTGACAAACATCTGTAAAACACAAAAATGTCCTGTTTTTTTCAACATTCACAATCAATTTGTTCCATGTTTCACCACAATTAATAAGAGAATTATATTATACTTACAATGTGGTTAGTCGTCATGCCAAAGACAATGTCTTTTCTAAAGAGCTCGAGGAGGATAAGTCCTTTATTTTAAATATCCATCAATGAAAATGTTCATGGCATCCATAGTGTTGAAAGGTGGCCCTGAAATAATTGTCCCCCACTCTGAAGAACAGGCCTATGGTGTGTGCATACACGTCTACGAATGTGTAGTACACCCGCCAAACTCTTGTCCTGCTTTGGGAACATGCTCACTCTATTTGTGAGTCTCTCTTTTCCTCTCTTTGGCTTTATTGTCCAGCTCCTTTTTACAAGCAGATCAGGAGATTTTGGCTTTTGTGGCGTCTGACACAAATGCTTTGTGTAAGTCGTCACCTTCCTCCAACACTATTGATTTTTGTGACTGGCTCTTTCCCACCTTCCATTCAGCTTGTCCACTCAGATTTTCAGACGAGATTTCCTTCTATTTTTTAACGTCCTTCATTTTCCAGTAACTGGACGTTGATTTACTTCAATCTCACCAAAGAAGGCCAAACAAAGCTTCAAATTACCCCACAAAGCAGGCGATTTAATGAGCTGTATTGTCTAAGTGCATTCTTTTCATTTGGCTTGATTGGCTGTCTGCCGTGCTGTTGATCACAAGGTTCGTTGTATTAGACTGGAAATAGAGTCTAGTTGTGACACATTCCTCCAGCACATGGTGCACAACACCTTTAACAGACATTTTAAGATGATTATTCTTACAATAACAGTTCAGTAATAGTTCAGGAATGGGAACTAAAATAAAATGTTGTTTAAGGTTCAGTCAGTTCTGTCTGCACAAAATCTCATAGAAGTCCAGTTAGATATTTTAGTCTGGACCAAAGATCCAAAAAGGACAGACAGTTTATCAGAATCAAGCTGAGATAGAGATTTTGACAAAACAGCTTTTCCTCCCTCTTTCAGTCTGGATTTTGCAGATATGCAGAATATTTAATTCCTACATAACATTTTCCAAAACGGATGTAATATAATTTGGAAGGAGGCTCTTAAACAGCTCATATTTTGCTTTTTTGCTCACATCAGGTCTTTCCCAGTGCTGAGATTTGCTTTATTTGCTCATTTTAAAAACACAAGATGTCAAAGCCATTTCCGTGCTGGAGTCAGCAGCCACTACTGAGTTGGAGGGACAAAACTATAGAAGGAGAAATTTAGAATATACATCAGTTCAGTTCAGTGCAAATTACTCTTAGTTCTTTAGCAGCTCTTAATCACATCTTATAACAAAAATGCAATTAATGGTGTTTACACGAAATGCTGTTGCTGCCCTGGTATTTTCACTGATCTCCATCTGTCTGACTGGCACACACACACATTCAGGCTCTAGATGACTGGTGAGATAATCTTACATTATATCAACAGAGGCTTTGGACTATCCATGTGAGTTGGTGGGGTTAAAAACAGGCTGACAAAATAAATAATCTTAGGTTGCTGTGATGCTTCACTTTTTTTTTGAGATGCAATTTCTTTTGTTTCTGCAAACATGGTGTTCGTGCTGTCGCTGCCAAAATGTTCCCATAATTGATGTTGCAGAGAGCTCCTGCTGCACATGGTTAGGAGGGAGCTTATGAAAGATCTTTTCAAGAAGCAAACACAGCGCCCTAGTTGCAGAGACATAGCTTTGAATTCTGGTCCCTGTGATATTAGGTTTTCAACTTTTCCAAACTTTTCAGACAGAGAGGTAATTGGACAATGGTGAAATATTCATGTCTGATATGGTCATGGTTGAGAAGATGGTTGCTTGATTGTAAGATATTTTCATGAATCTAGAATACATTTCATAGACACCTAACTAATGGGTTTTGAATCATTAAAGTTTTAGATATAGGAAACAACAGATACAAACTTCTGTGTTCAGCGTAGTGGCCCCAACTTCCATGAGATGAAATGTAGGTGTTAATTCTTAATTGGACCCAGAAGCGTGACACAGTCAATGGGGGGAGGGGTAAAAGGGATTTATTGAATAAGGGAAATTCAGGATACTAGAAAAACAAAAGATGACTAAACACAGGAAGTCCAGGTGTTGCAGAGTTGCTTCAGTGGATGGAGGCTGCTGGCTGGAGACACACTGGTGGAGCTGGTAGGAGTGAACACAGGAGAAACGGGGAACACTGGAAAAGCAGGAAAAAACATTAGTCGCTAGAAGTCAAAGAAACACTGGAGAACAGGGGCAAAGACAGGGAAGCACAAGAACCACAAGGCACTAGAAAACAGGGGAAAACACAGGGACGATCCGGCAGCTTGCAGGAGTCTTTTAAAGCCGCCAGTGATGAGGTGAAACTGGGGACAGCTGAGTGAATGCAGAGCCCCAGCACCTGAAGACCACGCCTCAAGCCACTGAAGCAAAGCCTGAACAAAAAACTAAACAACCCTAACCCCCCTCAATAATTTCTTGTTGTATTTTACTTCCCTGCACATGTGGTCCTTTGTCACAAATGCAATCGCCAACCTCATGTTTTCCTCGATAAAATATGACTCAGCATTGTGCTTCCTCCTCAGTCGATCCACTCCACCAAAAAAGTTCTATAATTAGCCATATTTTGGCTGGATGACTGGAGTTTCAAACATTTTAAGAATACCAAAGGACAGTGGAGAAACGGCTCTCGTCTTGCTTTGTGGAATTGCATCTTTACTCGACACATTGAGATAAAAATTTTTGCTAATCTCTGCATTTGAGTCTGGGCAAGATTCCTTTAAACCTCATTTCGATATGTGTGAATGTAACACATTTGTCCCCCGTTAGCAGCACCTCTGCACATGTGGCTTGTAAATATGATAGACTGACTGGAGTAGGATTTTTTTCCCCCCCAGTGTAGGTTCTACAAGGACGCATTTTGCTGTTGTGTGGATGCTGCTGACAACTGAAATTCTCTCTAATGGATAATAGATTGAAGAACTGACTCGAAAAGATTTAGTGTGTTGAAGGTCAGAGAACAAGTGCCTCCAGTTTATACTGACACTGCCCCCACTCACTGGTACACTACTGCTGCCACAGGGCTAATAAATCCACTCGTAGTCATCGTGCACTGTAAGATATTTCATCACTTTAGACAACAGTATAGGAAAAATCTAGCTTGTTTTTTTCCCTTCATGTGTTCACCCATATTTCTTCTTGCATTGATTACGGAAGAAGATCAATAATCTCATCTGTTTTGCACAAAAAAATCTAATTTCCTCTTCTTCGTCCCATTAGCTTGAAAATTGACACCATTCTCGAGTGTTATCGTCACCCTCTGTCAAAGAATGAAAACGTCACTAGCTGCGTGGGAGTGCTGTCAGCTGACGCGGTGATGCCACAAATGTGTGTAAACATATCAGTGTTAATCAATCAATCAAAAAGGGCATAAGAACAAGAAGCCTCAATAAGAGTCCATGTGAGAAACTATTACTTATATTCCTTAAGTTTATTAAAATTTACCTGCACTATCAGACTGAAAAAAACATTTTTGTGGTGTTGTCCATCACTTGTCAGTTTGTTTCCTCAGCTTTATTAGCCTCAGCTTTACACAAAGGGGACAGAGCTCATTACGGCTTTGGCATAAACATAAAAAAAAAAGAGCATGAGGCACAGATCTCACACAGAGACTGCTGTGTAAGCATTGTTTGCAGTGTGTGTTATACCAACATCAGTCAATGGTGGTTCAATATTCACCTTCATCACTGAGCAATTTATCTCTATGTGGTGAGAGGGTGTGGGCAGGCGGAGTGGTGGCAGAAATATTCACAACCTTTACTTAAGTTTACATTTAAAAAGTGACTTAAGCAAGTAAAGTATACTATTTTTGTAAAGTATATAATTTTATATTATATCATTAGATTCTTATTACTCATGCATTAATGTAGAAGCAGGATTTTACTGGTGCAGTTGGTTGTGATGAAGCACATTTTAAGCTGTTTTGTGCAGGACTGCAACTAATGGTTGTTTTCATTATAGATCTACTGATTATTTTCTACATTGATCGATTGATTGTTTGGTTTGTAAAAATTTAGAAAATTAGATATAATAAAAAAATAATTTAAAAAATTAAAAAATAAATTAGAATTCGAAAAACAGCAGATCCTCACATTTAAGAAATGTAAAAATATGTATCGAAACAGTTGCCAATTCATTTTCTGTCAATTGACGAATCCACCGTTTCAGCCGTTCTTGTAAAAACTACTGGGTTGGTTAGTTTACAACATCATATGTTTTAAGCTTTGTATATGTTCTCTGTGTAAAAATCTTCATTTGTAAAGCAATAAGTAACTAAAGCTGCCATATAATTATAGTGAAAAAGTACAAAATGTCCCTCTGAGATTTAGTGGCGTAGAATTACAAAGTGGCATGAAAAGAAAAAACTCAAATAAATCCAAGTACCCCCCCTCGTCCTCTCCGACCCCCCAGGATCTGTGACAATGCCTTTGACAATACATGACGCAGCTCTAGTGCTCTGGAGTAATTTGATTGTGGAGGCGATTGTAATCTGTCCATCACGCATACACCCACACCCACACCCACACCTACACCCACCCACATGCATTATCTTTAAGCCGTCTTCACTCATGCTCGTGCTAATGCCTCGAGGCTCGCTGTAATTAGCATTATCGACCTCCCCAGAGGTATCCGAGTCACGGGTTATCAGGCGAGGGATCCAATCACAATGCAAATAAAGGTAAGTTGAGCAGACTGATGGAAGTCATGTTTCATGTTTTATTCTTTTTCCCTCTTGCCTTTGGTGCAGAGGAAAAAAACCCCAGAGAAATCCAATTATTAGCTCAAACTGCATTGATTGTATCCTCCCTTAATAGGGTATTAGGTAAAGCCACAGGGAAAGGGCAGGCAGTGTCGACGTCTAAAATAATAGCCTTTTCTGAGGAAGTGAGGAAGACTTTGGTGGAGCAACACATCCTCCGGCGAGGTTCTTTGTCATCTAATCAAACAGACATTCTGTGTTGTCCAATACTTCACTGAACCCGCACCTTTGATTATCAGTCAACATTTGAACCAGCTGTGCAAGTATGTCTGCCACATGTGACACCATGTATGCACAACAAATTAAATCAAACGTTCACTGTCACCCATGAACGACGAAATGTATGTATTAGCCTTAAATGAGGTTCTGTGACTCAGCCGTTGTGTCATACTCAAAGATAACAAGCCCTGTGTTGACCACCCACATCAAACACACAACCCACATAGGAATCAAATGCACATGAATGACAAACTCCGGCTCTGCGTGTGCTGGGTATCAATCACTTCATCATGACCTCCTGCACGCATGCTGTATGTATGGGCAGAGGGCGAGAGACAGAAGATACAGTAAAGGAATGAAGGCGAGATGCAGTGAGGAGGAGGAGGAGGAATGCGTGACCACATATTGAGGTAGACGGAGTACTAGGGGAGCGGCTATACTGTACACGAATACTAATGTCATATGACAACTATTAAATGAACATCTTGAGGCGATGAAATAAAGCACATGTGCATGTCACTGTATATTCTAGCAGAACATCAGCCTCGGTCTCAACGCATCACCAAGACCTAATGTCCAAACCAATAATAAATTCATTTTCTTCAATCTGACATTTACAATCTGTGCATACGACTGATCATTGATTATAAATATATAATGGCCCTGCTCACACACACACAACATCTTGGGTGTGTTTGATTTGGATCACTTGACATGCTCCCTATGTGCTGCATTGAATTACTGATTAATTAAGGTGATCTTTCTTGCTCATGCTGTGATAATGTTGATCTGAACCATGACCCTTATTGACATCATTTTCATTTTATTGCACTGCTGTGTATTTTCAGTACTGTTCACAAACTGTTTAATGCAGGTGCGTTTACCTCTCACACTGGCTGACACTCGGGCATTGACCATATGCATAAATGGAGAGCACGTATAGACACACTGGCAGCTTCTTCTCTGCTGCTGCAGCTGCTGATTTGACTCCATTCATTTGTTCCATTCTCTTACAGTTTATCGTGACTTTTTCAGGTGACTTTTGTTTTTACTCTGCAACAGATCGGACTTGAAATGTAGCAAAGCACAAGGCATGAGATAAGAATATACTTGAATACAAGAAAAATGACTGACAAGTACACAAAAACAGCAACAAGGAGGGTAAATGTAAGTGTTGTAATGTAACTAAGTACATTTACTCAAGTCAATGATTGTACAATATTGAGGTACTTTACTTGCATATTTGCTACTCTATACTTCTACTCCACTACAAACTGGAGGCAAATATTGTACTTTTTACTTCACTACATTTATTTCACTGCTTTAGTCACTAATTACTTTGCAGGTTTAGATTATATAGATTAAACTACCCAGCAGTATTTAAAGTCATTCAAAGTAACTCCACTTTTGCCAGCTGCAACATTATGGTCATGAACACTTTAATACATAAATGATTATAATCCAATATTATAGACATGATTCTGAAATGGGCTGTTCTGCATGATACGTATTTTCATTGTTGGTATTTTTCAATGCATATATTGTTGTACTTTTATTTCAGTAAAATTTTGAATACAGTTACTTGTAACAGAATTTTCAAACTAGCATTTTCACAAAAGATCTGAGTACTTCTTCCACCACTGCTACATACAGGACATGCATATGGTTGTTTGTGTTTCATGAGAGTTCCCTCGAAATGCTCTGGCTTCGTTCCACACCAGCAGAAATTCATGTTAAGAATTAGGACGACATAGACACTGGCATCTCATCCGGCCCACTGGTGTTGTAGAGCGGCTGCTTACTTCTCTTGAATAGGTCTCATGGGGTAAATCTGAATGATAAAGTTCACCACTGGGATCAATAAAGTAAAACTGCATTTAGATTACAGGGGTTGACACTGTGGCATTATGGCACTGACAGACTTGTATTTACAGTTACATTTAGCGTTACAAGTTTACCCTAATGAATTATGCAGCAAAGACTGCTAAGTGAGTGCATAAAGGTCTCTGCAGGTCTGCACTAAAGGTGTGGGTCTGA
Organism: Centropyge bicolor; assembly: GCA_037975185.1. Classification (NCBI taxonomy): domain Eukaryota; kingdom Metazoa; phylum Chordata; class Actinopteri; family Pomacanthidae; genus Centropyge; species Centropyge bicolor. The sequence goes on along the minus strand of JBBMOC010000016.1, from coordinate 2,230,960 downwards.
CAGCTTATGACCAACTAATCATAAAAAATCAATCACTGCCTGTTTCCCTCTGTGTGTTATATCGTTATATGTATTGTTTTTAATGCACCATAAAGATTTTTATGCTTTACTTTATTAAGGAAACATTTCTCATTTTGGTTTGTCACATTCACTCTTCAAAACAGCTTGTAGTAATTTAGTGATCTCTTGAAATGTTATGAACAGAATACAGCGTCCTCGAATTCAAATACTTAATGTTTTTCCACGCTGAGTAAACAAAAATGGAGAAAGCAAATCAAGGTGACATAGAAGTAACTCGATTCTTATTTTTAATGGAGAACAAGTGAAATCGCTGCAGCAAAAACCCCTTTTCAGGTGTAGGAATGTAATCTTTAAACTACTCATGTTCACATTTCACAGACTTTTGAGTCGGGGGTGAAAAGCACTTGAGCGATAATTGGTGACAGAGGGGAGCGTATATTGTTACAATACACAATGCATAAGGCCAGATGGGAAGAAAATTAGCACAAAATAATTAATCAAGGCAGAGAACAGGGGGAACTCAGGACTTCTTAAATGTCTACAATCTGAGCAACAACTCCCTTGTTCTTAGAATTTAACCTCTCTGGTAACTTTTTCTGATGGAGTATGAACACAGCACAAACACATTTACCACATCTGCAGTCCTGCATTATAATGAACATTTGAAATAAGAAGTGCATCATTGTAATCGTCATTGTCTTTCCCTCATCACTGTTATGAAGACTTTAAGTCAGGCAGCACAGAGTATCGGCTGCTTTTACTCCTGTCTCTCACACCTATTCCATTAAAGCCGCATGCTGAGTTTAGGCAGCCGGGTCTTACATTTCATCTCGCCTGTGTTTTACTGTGTAATTACTGCAGATGGGTACAAACGGCAGCAAAATGTTCAAGAAGTGTAATCTAGCACCTTGGGAGGAGAGTTGCTTTGTAAAGCCTCTCAAAGGACACCATCACCATGGAAATGACCAGTCTCTGAAAATAACAGAAATTATCAGTGCACTGTAATTATAGGTGTAGAAGCATGTGCACCATTATTTATATGCCACTGTGTTTTCTCTTTAGAAGGGTCAAAGAAAATTGCATGAATATGAGGTGTGCGGAAGCTTTTTTTAAGGATAAATAACAAAGTTCTTTAGAAGAAGGATGCTGCCAACAGTCATTAAGCTCCAAACTGCTGAAACAGAAAGTATTGTTATTTTTAAATGGGAAAAAAAAGCAGCCTAACTACCGTTAAAAGTATCAACAACTGTACTAAAGAAATACAATAATTATCAACACTTAAAACAGGCTAAAAAGAAGCATCTACAACAAATTTACATAAGACTTTTTACAGGATTTTTTGCAAATTTACATGAGAATATGTGAATATATAGAACATGTTACCATTGTATGTACACTTTGGACAGGAATACACTATGAACAGGAGCATTTCAATTATATATATATATATATATATATATATATATATATATATATATATATATATATATATATATATAGAGAGAGAGAGAGAGAGAGAGAGTTTCATCCCTAATACCTTGTGGAAATCATCTCATTAATGATGTCAGTGATGATATTTTTTGTAGGAATCAACAGTTTGAAACTTGTCTGGTCTGACAGACATATACAGAAGGGTGTTGTCTGCATAATAATGACAAGTATTGTTACTCTGTGACTGCAGAGGATGGCTTCATTGACTCACCGTAAATTGGATTAAAGAGCAGACAATAGAGGAATCTGTGGACTGAGAACATGATTCCTTTTTAAGGATGATACTGAAATTAAATAATGCAGATAAAACACTTTCATCACATAACTTTTTGTGGTTTCCCGATAGCACATTGTGGCAGTTTCAATGTACAAATCTCCTGGTGTGCTGTAGCCTTGGGGCATTTTACTGTGGGTAAAAATGTTTCTGACAATCTGTGAAGTTGTGTTAAAAAGTATAAAGTCTCTTCACATATTTCTCTTAAGAGTCATGGTGTTCACATTATTTTTTCAATGTGCATTTCTACAGCTAAATCTCAGGGTTTGTTGAGCTCCTGTGGCTTATTCTGCTCTTTCTTCTTCTGCTTATTCCAAGTTACCACGGCTGGTTCAGCAAAGTAAAATATGTAATTCTCTCAGCAGCAGAGGATTTTCCCTGCAGAGGTTACTGCTCACAGGTTGTGGATGTACAGATTTTCATATCACTGTGAGGCATTCGGGGGCAAAAATTGACCAACAGAGATGAGTTTTTAGGGGTTTAATCGATGCCAAGAGATGAACATTGACCTACAGGCATTGCCTCTTATCATCATGTGTATGTATGTGTTTAAAAGCAAACTGACCTGAACTGGACTGAAAAGGGTTTGATTCATATTACAGACATGATCTGCACCTCAGGCAATGTCAAAAGGTCAGTTTTTTACGCTGGTTGTCCTTTATATCTGCAGATACAAATGGACTGAAGGTGCTAACAGGGACATATCATGTTTATATAACGAAAATGAAGATATATGGTCGGGACATTATAATGACCATTAGGAGATTATGTATTATTTTTTTCTTTTCGTGATGGTAATTTTTCACCTACCCTGACATCCACAGTTTATCGTGATGGCTACCGAAGTGGAAAAAAAATGATGGTAATGGGGAAAAAAACGAGTGATTAAGATGTGACAGCGTTCTGATTATTGTTCACAGAAGCTGAAGTGGAACTTGCGGAGGCGACGCTCCGGTACTATTAACAGCGGGTTAATGGACTTGCCTGCAGGAAACGAGGGACTGGGTGAAGAGGGGACAAATAAAAGTAACTCTGAAAAGACAGCCGCTGAGTGAGGTCAGGCTAAATGTCTACAAGGCTTTTAATTCCTCAGCTTTACGAGGGAAAGAGTACTCATAAGCCCCCGGGAGCTTAGCCTGTGAATGTCATAGCATTTAGTTACACGTCTATACTGTTCAGTCTGCATCATATACTGCCTGTGAACAGTGTCTCTAAAGGGCAAGGTACAAATATCAGTCACAAGAAAAATAAAATGGATAGAGAAGATACAGTAAAGTGAATGTGAGCAAGTTGCCGATAAAAGCTCTGTTGCCCATTATAATATTAATCAACCACATTTTTATTTCCATTTTTCTTCAAATGCATTATTTCTCGTCATCCCTCACATTAGCATGCCACGCTGTTCTTGTTATCTCTGCAGGCTGAAGGTGTCGGAGTGCTTGCTGAGCTCACTCAACCATATGAGACCTGGTCAAGTTAAATGGAATACCACTGATTGAGTGAGTAACATAATGAACTTCAGCAGATATACAGTAATATGTATAAGCATATCAGGGTAATTGCCCTGTGTTCATAAGCGGTTGAGATTATTACTAGGAGATAGAGTATGTATCTTGTAGATATTGTAGTCAGCTGTAACATGGAGATACAGAGAGAAGCAATTAGCTGAAAGAAAAGGGAAATTAAGTTGTTTATTATCTCCTAGTTTAATTGAAATGAGATTGTAAATTTAAAAAAAAAAGTCACTTGTTTAAAAAGTCGAACATTAAATATCTCAGTAAAACACACAGAAACACAAGGGGAGATGTATTAATGTCTTCTGTCAGATCTCAGTACAGATATAGAGAAAGACAGAGAGAGAAATCTCACAGCTTTGTTGGATCCATTTAGGCTGAAAGCATTTCAATCAACCCACTGAATAAAACACCGCAGGGAATCTGTGCCAAAGACAACAAACAACCACAGCACCAAGGCCACAGAAAAGCAACATTAGGGCACTTTAAACTTGCACAATAATACAAATAGTCTTTTTTATTTTTTAATTCTCTCATGAGGCATTTACTCCACCATAAAAATGAACAGTGTGGGACTGTTTGACACTACCTTCCTGTTTTGAATGAGCACATAAGCACACAAGCAGTCAATTTAGAAAAAGGGGGAAACAGATGTTAAATGATCCAGTTTTATTGTTTCTGGGAGTCAGAACTGCCAGTTTATGCCTCCAGTCACTAAGTAGACGCATTTGAATCACACTGGAGTTTGACAGGATTTGAGAACAGCTTAAACCAAAAGTGGCTCAGCTAAAGATAAAACTAAGATAAAATAAACATCTGTAAAGTATCTGTCATAAAATTAGATCCTCATCATGATGTTGTTGCTTGTTGCTGCTTCTGCTGTAGAATCTGTCTACATTTCTTGTTTAGTTGTGACGAATGCTGCTTTTACACAGTGTAATCCAAAATGTTATGCTTTACTATAAACGTGTTTGTGTGTGTGTGTAAATACCCATTTCCAGTAAGCCGTGAAAACAGAATTCTTTAATTTCAGATTAAGATCTTTGATGCGCTGGATGAATCTTGTGGCATATGGTATCAGACACTCTGCAGCGTTTTACGTGACAGCTTCAAGTCATTCATTTTCAGCTTACTTCACTCTGCATATTCAAACACTGAATACGAACAATGGGCAACACTCCAGCACTGTAAGTTGGCATCAGCTGAATGAAAAGACTGTTTTGACTCAGCCATTGTTTGTAGAATTCAGACTGAAACAGCGAAGGTGACAGTATTTATTCATCTTTCTAAAGGTTTGAAAAGTGAATGTGATTTTCAAGGTCTATGTATAAACAGCTCCTTTCAAGCCCTCCCTATTAATTTATTAATTCACCTTTACCACTATTGTGCACTTTTCCCTGACCACATCTGTTTCCCTTATCATAAATGCATATTTCATTTAAAGGTCATCCGTTTACTTCAGAGGCATCGGGGAGGATGAGGTTATTAATGCCTTTTTATTGATGTTTCACTTAGTGAGCTCGGTTGCTGATTTCTCTCAGGCACTTAAGTCTCTCTGTGGGGCTAATAGCACAGCAACATGGCCCTTGTATAGCATCTAATTGTCGAGGCCGTGTTTCAAACTAGCTTTTAAATTCAGTTTGAGTGTGTGAGTCTATGGCGCGCCCATCTGCTGCATAACACCAACGGGACGATGAATCAAAGTCATTGTGGTGCAATATAATGATCTTTGGCTTTAATGCTGGTTGGTAATAAATTATGAATAATAAGGTGGGATGCAATTTTTTTCCTGATGAAATAATAAAAGATTTACAGGAAAAAAGCTATGAAGAAGACCTGATGATTCGAATTAAGAGTCCCAGTTTACCAGGTTGTTATACAGTACGGTCCTGTCTCAGAACAGATAATCAATAGGTTAGCTGATGGAGAAAACAGTGGAGGAAAGAGGATATAGTGGCACCACAGGACCATGACCTCTCACTCTCTCTGTGCTGCAAACAGAGCTTCATATTGATGATTTAATAGGTTTGTCTTGCCGTCTTTCTAACCTCTCCTGTCTTAAACGGCCCAAACAGCCATGAATTCACAGTCATTTATCCGGAGATTCTGGCCAAAGTGTCATCCATCATATTGTCTACATTTACTTCTTATTTTTTTTCTTCTACTAACACTTAATCAATACTGGAACTGTCTCATTTATCATCCTCTGGGACTCATGCAACTGCCCTTTGATAAAGCTGTCACTGTTTCCTTCCAGTGGCTTAATATGTTTTCTACTATCTATTGTATTATAATGACAAATGTAAACCACAGCATGAAGCAAAAAAATATTGTTTTATATTATTATTGATTTTGTAAAGCATACAACACATATAAAAAATATATATATTGTTTGCCATATACTTTGATACATGCATGCATTAGTAACTTAATTTCAATTCCAAATATGAAAAATACATCTGAAATTAGATTATGGCGTTGAATACTGATTATGATTGGATATTTGCATTAAAATACGAAGTCAATATATTAATAAATGCTGATGAGACAATAATCAGTGCAGGTGGTGGTATTTTAGACATGTGCATTATTTAAAATGAACAAGAGATAACATGGGACACAATGTTAGAAATATAGTGCAGTGCAGCTCTATAGGAGACATGGTGAAAACAGGATTAAGTGGAACGGAGTGAGAGATATCCACCTGTGAAGGAAAGACATACTTAATATTCAAAGGTCTTTGTTTCAATGCACCAACAACCAGCTGGTGTTTGAGTAGATGGTTGAAGTGTAAAAGGAAAGATAGGGAATATGGAAGATGAAGAGATAAAACCGCAGTGGAGGAAGATTTTAGAGTTGGCGTGCTCGTGGATGTGGCTTTTTGAAAAGGCTAAATGAGGATATGAGCTCCTTGCTGGACACACTTGATCCCCCCCCCCCTGTGTTTTCTAACATCATTATGGCATTACAGACGAGTGGCTGCGTGTAACTTGAGCCCAACCGCTTGGAAAACATCCCCTCTTGGTCTGAATAGAATAAAAACCTCCTGAGGATGTAATGCTTTGAATTTGATTTGCTCCCCATCCGGCCGCAGCGTCTTTTAACTCAACCCCACCGAGGCCTATTTGAGACAGCAGGAAATCAATGTCACCATTAAATTTTACAGGATATCATTAAAGTTTTGTGTGTCTCTGTATAAATGTGTGTGTGTGTGTGTGGCAGTGCATTAGCTGTGAAATATCGTTGAAAACATCTCTCCAATTGCACTAATCACGTCACGCTGCTACGTTTTCTCATGAAAAGATACGGCGCAGCAGAAACCTTTGACACGGCAAAGAACTGTCCAACCAGCATATATGTTTTATGAGATATTACAGCCGTTCTCTGAGCCGTTACACTTTAACATCCTTCCTATGGTTATAATTACTTAGAAAATACCCATAATTTTGGATCCACACTCAGGAGAAAAACCCTGTCAGGAGGACACACTCAGCTGAGCCAGTCTGACAGTACATGTTGCATGATGTCAGGAGAAGTGCCACTGCATTTAATTGGTTTATTCCCTGTTGCAGTGAAAATGACCCTTTGCTCTGTATGAGGATAAATTCACTCCAGCATAAGAGCTTTGGGGAAAAACTCTCACAACCCTGAAAGGGAAAAAAATCTTAATGAATCACATAGATGCTGTTTTGATTTCATTTTGAGCTTTTTAGTGAGCATTGATTGATAGTGACGTGGTTAGCATTTTATTTAGCCTGTTAGTGCTAATATTTTCTAATTAGAGCAGAAAATTCAGCTAAAGCGGATGTTTACATTTTACAGGGATTTGGTCATAAACTGAAGTGATGGACAAAATTTTGACCTGATGGTAGTGAAAATTCAAGGATTACTAATTTTATTATAACTGATACTCTGGTGGTCATGAAAGTCTTTCATTGCGATCTGTCCCATAGATGTTGATGGCCGAGATAATGTATGTGCCAAAGTTGTGAAGCTGGTCAATAAGTCTTATTTTTGCACTTCAATTTAAAAGAGACAATGATGATATATGATAATTGACCTGTTTGAAAATGATGAAAATCTGTTTAACGTAAAGAGATGATGTTGGTTCATTCACAATTGTGTCCCAAGCTTGAATAAAGGACAGCAAAAAGGGTTTAGTCTCGATGTAGGCAGATGAGATCTCTACTACTGTGCCATGAACATGCTGTTATACATATCAATTTTGAAAAAGCGTAGCAGCTAAATGGAGCATCGAGTATATCCAACAGCAACCATTTGTAATGTCATGCAAATATTTGACCGGAACTGACGCATTTCATTGTTAGTGTGAACATTCATTAAAATGACTGCAGCTTAAGATGGCATCAGCTCCCACCATGGCATTGCTCTGACCTTTCATAAAGTCCTTTTATTAAACGTCAACTGAGCTCAATGGAAGACTGATGTTATTTGGTGTTTTACTCGAGAGGGAATGGGGCTTTTTGAAATGCCCTGTGCTAATAAATATTCAGCCACTGACATTTCAGCGCTGATGCCATGCACCCAAAAATCCATCATATTACGTGGCTGACTCCAAATGGCCAAACAAATTATTGCTCAGTCTAAAGGTGAGTTAATGTAGATTAGCCAATATGGAGAATTCTGCAAACAGGTGCATATTATAAAGGGGAAACAACATCAATCTTAAAGAGGAGAGAGGTTGTGGTTTGTTTTACAAACAGGCAAACATTCCCTTCCCTCTGAAATGAGCAGATGCATAATTCTGAAGAAGCCAATTCAGCATGTGCAAGCTGTATTAATCACATTTATCTGTGAAGTCCCCTGAGGTGAAGAGTGAAACTAAGCACCCTATAATGTTCCTTCTGTTGTCTGCCACCGCTTGACCCCATCAAGGATAATTTACCTCACCAGGCTGCTTAAATCTTTCAAAGCTTTTTTTTCTCCTCTGCATAAATTTCATACTGCTTTGCTGTCACTGCTGCTCACGACAGACTGGTTACGACGTCCTTATTATCATTATTAATGTCAATGGGCAATAGTCAGCAGAATGAATATGTCTGATCATGACCAGAGGCACACATGCTCTAAATCTCTCCTGTCATAGAAGTGAGTGTGCAAAGTACATTCAAAGGAAGCCACCAAAATCTGAACACTCTGAACAAATGTCAGCATCATCGAGCACTGCAGTCTTTTGAGTTCACGTGTTTTGGTACCAGCATATGGGCAGATGATGGCTGAGTGATTTCCAGTGGAACAGAGTATAAAAATCACTGCAGTCACTGGGGGGTATTGTTTTTTTTTTTTTACATCCTCTCAGACAGCAAGCTGAAAAAAGAGTGGGAGAGGGGCAATAGGCTGGATGTGCATAAGCATCCATGTGTGATTTTTTTCCATTTTCCATGCAGTATTTATAGCTTTAAAGACATTACACAAACAGATGAGTGGCTTCCAGATATGTTTATTTAGTGTCCTCTTTGTGACATGAGGGGAAAAAAACAGGAACCCTGGACCTTTGTAGGTTGCCCAGTCTATGCATCATCCTATACACACCTTCCCATAGTCAAAACACATTACTTAATCATTCTGACTAAACTACTGACTCACTGGACACGTAACAAAATCCAGTGGGTGAGAAGATGCAGTTTGATATGGTTTTTACTTCACAGAACCTCTGCACTGCCTCAACCTACACTTTCATGTTGTAAAGCTTCAGTAGAGCACGAGTTACAATGATTGTTGACCCTGTGAAAATGTCACAGACTCTAAGTTAATCTTCAGATGAATCCAGGCTTGATTTGCAGACAATTTTTTTTTTGCATCCATATAGTTTTTTAAAGTGCACCCGCTTTATTTTTATTGTAAACACCTTTCACCAGCAGGTTCATACATATGGTAATAAATCTTTATGATCAGCAACATGTATCGTCTCCACCAAACTAGACCACCATGACTTCGAACCCATCTTGTTTCCTTATAAAGCATCATAACTGAGCTTCCAAATTACTGTTTAGTGCAGCAATAATAATGTATATTTGCACTTTATTTTCTGAATGATAGTTCCAAGAACGATTTGCCACTGCACTACCAGTATTGCCCTTCCCTTATTGATGTGATATACATTGAGTCCCATGTACATTATTTACAGCCTGAGACATGAGGTGAATACATATAATGTGTAAATGATGGTTCCACCTCTATGAATTACAAATGTCAGAGCGCGCAGCTGTGCGAGGGTGCTAACATGGAACTGAGATGAAAACTAACAGACCTTTTTCCATAATTCAGAGAGTAAATTTCAGTTTGGTGCAGATTTCTTTTGTTGACCTTCGTGAAAAGCATTTATTTTTCCATTATAAAAAATATATACACAAATGACTAGGATGTAGATACTGTATGTGATTAACAGAAAAGTTGTTCATGTTTTTTTACATGATACTTACTGATGTCTGACTAACAAAATATTTAATGTTGCCCATTTATCAAAATATATAATTAGCCTACATGACCTCTATTCCTCCTGAGTGCACTTCAGTATTAGTACAGTATCTCTTTATATATGGTCAAATTCTCAAATGGTATCAGACTACGTTTTCAGCTCATCTTCCCTGACTTATTGTGATGACTTTGCAAAATCATCTTTCACTTCCCCTCACTCCCTATCCTATTCTCTTTCATCTGCTGGGGTGGCCGCTATGTAGAGAGAGAAAATTATTCATCCGCAGACGAGACAAAACTTATCTCCCTGGTTAGCAGTGGTGCCACAGATAATGTCAAAAGCTGAATGGTGTTTGGTCTCTAAGCCGTCTTATTTGTCGGTCCCTCTCTGCCTCCAACCACCTACAGTGTGCGGGGTGCACCATGGTATCGACCCCCTCTGATCTCTCTATAGTGTACTCATGCGTACCAGTGGTATGATGACTTACTACTTCGTGGAGATGGAGTCTTGTGAAGGGAGTCTGTCCATAAAAAGGATTAAGGATAGTAAATGAGCTTTGTTCACAATCTATACTGCCCTCTGCCTCGCTGTATCTACATTATCTTCTGCAATATCCATTAACGTCTAATCCAATCCTTAGGCACACACACACACACATAGACACACACACTCCTTGATCTGTGGTTTCTCTCAAGCGGTTGTTAGTCTTCCCACAGGGCACACGACATATAGAAGCACCTAATATCAGAGTGCTCATTATGTTTGCACCATCAGAGCTTTTTGCGTATTGGAAAAAGGGGACAAAGAATGAACTCAGGCACTGTGACGACGTGAACAAAACACAGTTGACAAAAGAAAGGAGACCTGAGGGCACTGGGGATCTCTTAAGCTTTTGTAAGCTGTCACAGAAACGGCACGGGGCTCTCAGAAGAATCCAACATGTTTAGGTGGAAACAGAGGAGAGGCATTGCACAAACATGCAGAATAGTGGATTAAAATAAACAGTTCAAAGCCTGAAATGTAACAAAGACAAAGATTAATTGCCAGCAAAATGAAACTATTAGCATAACTGAATAATAACCAAGAAAGTTGTGTCCTCGAGCATCTTACACCGACGCTGTACTGAATATGTAAGCTGATTGCTGAATTCATGATCGACAGGTAGACAGACAGGTAGCTCGACAGACAGGTACGTTCTGTAAAACAGCAGCCACTTAACCTAACAATCGGAAACTTGCAAACGACACGACTGTATAGCTTGAACAGAAGCACACAGATGGCTTTTTTATCTCCACAAACACAGCGTTGTGACTCATCGTTCCAGACCTGACAGCTAAAATTAGATCACTACAAATTCCCATTGAGAACAAAACACCTCTTGTCTTTACTGCGTGATAAAGTTAATAACCTTATCCGAAATGGATTTAACAAGTTTAGCAGAGCCTGCCTGCATATCACTAGTAAGGCAAAATGGGAAGAATTTGTCATCATTAAGGCCACATTATTGTAATAATTGACTATGGCTTTCACTTCTTGAGTTTATTACTGTAATAAGGCAGCTGGTGGAACCTGAGGGCTGAGGTTGGGAGAATCATGTAGTAATAAAAAAAAACTGCAGTTAGTGTGCAGAAGTTGTGGAGGAAGATGCTGCTGTTTTCAGATAACTGACAAATTGGACACTGATTTCTCATCTGAAATTGGGTGGCTCGCTGCTAATGAAGAAAATGCCTCAGGTCGATGTAATTCATAATATCTCATAGATACAAATTGGTTAAAGTGCATTTCCATAGATTCTGGGCTCTGTTTTCATGCATCACTGAGAGAAACATGGAATTTGGGACTTTAGTTGCAGCAATGGGATCAGGAGGGATATATTTTTTTAGGTGTGTGAAGGATTTGCATCATGACCATCAAATTGCCTATTTTCCTTCACTGAGGTGCATTTAGAGGGAAAGATCCTGCCACAAAAGCTTCTCCCAAGGGGTAACTGATATCCTTGAGCTGGATGAGGAGAAAAACCACAAGCTAATATATGGCATATAAAATCAAATTAGTATAGGGAGAAATATGGTAATTTATTTGTTTACTGAGTTACTGGGCTCCCAGGAGAACAGTTGCCCAGAGTAAGAAATGGTTCGCTTTTATATTAGAGCCAAACAGATGCAGTTCTGAACTGCAGTGACAGCTTTGCTACAGAAATAGTACGTCTGCCAAAGTCTCATGATGGCAGAGCGCTGGCACCTTCACTATCGTCACTTCATGCAATATATTGTGTGCACACTGACACTGATAGCTTCAACCACATCCAGTCAGAGTAGATCTATTATGAGTAGATAATCAATACTGTATGTTGCAATCCAGTTTTAATTGCTCAACACACAATATCATCAACACCAAGAGCTGGTACGTTTTTTCAATAGGATCTGCTTCGACATGTGCTACATGCTAAAGTCACGAAAAACATGAGAGCATCCAAGCAAAATGCCACTTTGTCAGTGCAAAACGCTGCCAACCGCCATGTGCTGTGCAAAGCTAATGCCCGACCGTCTCTGAGAGATCACATTTTCCTCTGGGGACCGAAAGCGTTTGAAATACAACCCCTCTGTGTGTACGTCTGCATAAATGAGTGCCAGTGTGTGTGAGACAGGCACATCCTGAGTCACACCTCCATCACTTCAGTATAGCCCCTGCAGTTACCCAGGCCAGTCATCCATTAAGCCTCTGATTGCTGAAGAAGGCCCTGGGTACACAGTGTGCTGACACCCTGGTGCCAAAAACAGCAGGCTGATCTTCACCAGCTTCACAGCCTGAGAACTGTTTTCTCACACACTCGCCATCTCTCTCTCTTACAAATATGGTTACGGTTTAGTATCTTATCATTCTTTTCCTGCATCAGATCACGCCTTGGTTTACACCCAGGGGACGCAGGAAACAAGAAGAAAGCATGAAAGCTGATTGATGTTAAAGCTGAATGGGAAGCGTGACTGTTTAATTGAGAAGGAACTTTTGTAGTGCAGAACAGATTGTATCTCAAGTTGAACCCTTCAAGTAAGTTTTTATGTGGTTGGCGAATATAAATAACAGAGGTTTGCTGTCATTTACATAGCTGCTATCTATGGAAATGCACTTAAAATAGAGCAAGCAGCTCATGGAGAGTGAGTCAGAAGTTGAAAACCAATACTATCAGTGCTTTGCTCCTGCCATGTTACTGTATATATTACATATATACATAGTACTCTCAGGACGGTGCTGCTGACCTTTATCATCGTTCTTCACACATGCAGGCAGATACAATGCTCTCTAGTGATTGGTTGGGGAAAATCAAATCCTCCTCTGCCACGGAGATCAGTTAGAGCAGGCACAACGTCAGACTGAAGATGGAAATGAGTGCAACGAATTGACAGCTCTGTCTGATATCAGGCAATATCTCAGCACTTCTTCCATCACTGACTATACATGTAAAATGTTTTCAATTGTGTCCAACAGTCTGTCCAATAAGGCACTTTGTTTTATGAGTTTTACATGACAGTAATGGAACAATGTATAGTTTGCTTGCTTGTGCTATTTTGAGTGTTCAGTGTTTTTTGATGTGCACTTTGTGATACTGTGCTGCAGGCTTGACCCGGCCTTTCATCTCTGTTTCATCCTCTATATCAGTTGGAACAAAAGGAGCTCTGCTTTCATATGTTTCTAATTTTGTCTGGCAAACCAAAACTCACCAACACCTGAACTGTCATTCACGATGCTGAATTTACAATAAAGCAAACAAGCTGTAGAGTTTCCACCTCCCTGCGCTACATCGGTCTTCCCCCATCACTCTGACAGGGCTTCACTTCAAGCTTTCCTCACCTGAAAACATCTGCATCTCTGTCACATGTTCGAGTAATGACTGTCAAGTATTAGTGCTCAGCGACGCCACTCGAACAATTTGGTGCATGGGTCAGAGGACAACAGCAATCAAAATATATAATGGGCTGCTTACATTAAATATACAGTACATTCAGAATTCAATATCTATGTGCAGTCGAGCGCTGTGGCCGTATAATAAAGCAGCAGCTGAACAGGCAAGAGTAACAGGCGGTCGACCGAACAGAACGACATCCATGAAATTAATTATGAGCATGACGGCAACATGGAAATGATTTCTCAAGCTAATGAGTGATGGAAAGGCTCGTTCCTATACGGTTATGAGTGTGTGAATGTGAGATATTTGGAGTGTGTGAGGCAGGACATCGGCCATCTGCAATGACTGGCTGGTGTTTACATGGCAGAGGATGGGGAGATATTAATACCAGATGGATTGGAGCTAAACACAGCTATTTAGCCATAAGATGAAGTCAAATCACCACAAAAACCTGGCTGAGAATCCATCTGACAGCAAGCATAGCCCGCGCATAAATTCTCTGCTAACACCCAATTTATTCCCATCTATAAATCTAACTAGATAATTTGGAGATCCAACAATACACATTTTATCACCATGAGACAGTTTTGTATGCCTATTGCATCCATGTGAACAAAAATGCACTTAATGCACATTTGTATGCTTGAACACAACTCTTTATGTATTTTTCTCAAAGCAAACAAGGCGAGAACAAACAATCTTGCATGTTCTGTTTGCAAATCTAAAGGAGACAGTAATGCACATGTCCACATGCATTGTTTCAAGGTGTTTTCACAAAGCCCATTTGTTTTTCTGAATGAACTGTTCCCGGCCCTGATTTGAGCTTGCATAACTAAAGCACTATTTCTTTCATACCTCAGAACAATATTTCATACTGATATTTACTGGGTTTCTATTTGTGTGATTTGTTGTGTTGCAAAAGCCATTTGCTTTTTAGTTAATTGCGTAATTAAAAGTTATATTTTGCAGAGCATGCTTTGTGAGTTTTGCTTCATTTATTGTTGTGTCCAGTAAACCATGCAGAACTTAGTGTGATTAGACAGAGCTGGTTTAAACACTCCAGCTCCTTGCAGCATAACAAATGATACCAACAAAGCAGGTTAGTATTGATTCTCAAAGGCTAGCCGCTCTCAAATTAGTCTGGTCCAATGACTCAGGTGGAGACCAAAACATTGGTGGTGCAAGCGTTGTAACAAACATAATTTGAATGATGGTCTGTGTGATTCTTCAGTCCATTTGCGTATGGAAGATTTTTGAGAATGGGTAAACGGGAAATTTACTTTGGTTTCAAACCTACCTACCTTGTAAGAGATGCCAATCATGCACCTTCCAGTCTGATTGCGGTACAGTGTTTTGCGGCGTTAACACTGATTTTCCCTCTCTAAATATAGTTGGCTATGTCTGGAAGTGTGTGTGTGATGGTAGAAGAAAGGGATTGAGTGGTAATCATAGACTCTCTAATTAGTGCTTGAGGCCTCATCTTCTGTAGTGTAGGCAGCTGAGGCACAAATAGATGCGATGCTCATGGTTACACACACACAGACACACACACGTATGTTATCCATGCACATATTTTTTGAGGGATAATCATCAGGGATAGACAGCTGCAGAGAGAACTAGTACTGGAGGGGTTTATGGTTTAAAAGGTTAGTAATGATATGATCAATTTGTGAGTTTCCACTGCTCCTCGAAACCTCTGAGAGCGAGCCGCCACATATAATGGTCTTATTTGTATTGATTCTGCGATTGTCGGTGCATTCGTTGCCCTTTAGAGAATTCGAGGAGGAAGCCACCAGAAAAGCCGCCTTAATGCCATTATGCTCGACTGCGATGGGAGGCGGCGGCACATTGGATTCCGATCTTTGAGGGAAGGACAAGGGCGACAGAAAAAGACGGCAAATGACAAATTGGATGCAGAACGGTGAAGATGAACAGACACAGGAGAGGAGAGTGGTGCTAAATCCGGAAAGCTGCGGCGGCGCATCAGTGAGGAAACTTTTGAAAAAGACACCTGACAAAAGGGGGAGAGGAGGGAGAGAGTGGGATAAAGTAGCAAAGAAGCAAACATTCCCATGTATGAGTCATGTCTCCATTGAAAATGTCCAATGTTGAATGCAAACATGCAATGATTGTCTAACTTGTCCTTATGATTCAGGACATTTTTGTACATGAAGAAATGTCACCTGGGAAAAAAAGACCTTCTCTATGGTACTAAACTATGATACTAAATGTACAAAACAATCCAACTATAATCTGTATGAAAGTGACCATAATACAAAAGTCACCAGTAATAAGACATAGTACAAAAACAATGCACTTTTCTATCAATATTGTCTGTAAATATAATTTGATTTTAGCAACTGTTTTTCATAAAATCATACTACGATGAAGCTGAAGTACAGGCTGCTGCTCATTATCTTCCTGTTGCCTGAATGCTGCCTCCTGTTTTCCTTGCTTTTCTGTCTTCCCCTCTAACACTTCAGTTTACACTGCGTGAGCTTCGTGCTGTTCTCCATCAAGCTTCTCGTTACTTGACTGTGTCTACTTGGTCCTTCCACGCTGGTCGGGAGCTCTTCCCAGCAACATCCAATCCATTCTGAACGAAACATGTAATTAAAATGGATGCTCGTCAGCTCTTGCCCTTTAATGTGCTTCTATCTTGACATCGCATTGACAGACCCTTTACTCGCCTGCTACCTGAGTACCAGTCTGTCGGCAGACATGATGTGCCGTTGACTTGCAGATTAGGAAAATGCACTGTGCATGAGAAGTAGGGGTCATGCTGAGAGATAAGATGTACATTTTATGCAGAGAAGAATTGTCAGCCATCACAGGGAATATGTTGGGTAAAATGATGTTTGAGCGGAAACATTAAAGAAATAAAAACATGTTTTTTTTCCTCCAGTTGCTGTTCATTTTCTAAACCCACAGTGCATGCACCTAACTAAATTATTCTGTCACGGCTCATTAGATTTTGGTGACTGTGTGTGTGTGTATCTGTGAGAGAGAGTGTGTGTTTTAATCATACACTGTATATATTTATGGCCTCTCACTTGTATCTGTGATTTATTTTGTTTGGCACAGTGTACCACCAAGATAATGACTTGTCTCCTGAAGAGCATCTTGGGAATGCATTAACAACATGAAGGTTAAATAGATCTATCAATAATATTAATCTCGGCGAGAGACTGTGGAGCAATGTGGTATATCTGGGGGTTATTCACTGTGTACAAACAACAAGCCATGTATCTGCGTCACCGCACAATATTCCCCTGAGTAATATTTGAACATATTTGGGAAAAGCTGCTTTGGTGCTTTGTTTATCGTGCCCTCTTCATGTTAACACAGCCCGGGCAACTTATTCCTCCGATGAAATTTAATTACAACTCAGTATGCTGGGGATTATGCAAAGTAAGTAAACAGAAGAGTGACACAGAGGCGTCGTCTCCTGAGGTCCCTTTGCAATAGTTTTCGCAAATGATAGTAGTAATCATTGTGTTCTGTAATAACCAAACCAAGCATGGTTACCTGATTCTGAAAATGTTCTATGCCTCATTATCACTATCAATATTGGAGCCATAATTTCCATCTTTTTCCACGAAGAATAGTCTTAAATGCATCAGAGTCATATAGTAGTTGAACAGAACACAATACATATCTAACAAAACTACAATTATATCAAACTATGATCAATTTTTTTTTGCCAGTTTTTGATATTGACCCAACACACAACTTGATTTGGATGCTGTTTGTGGATGTGGATGCATTTGATGCTATTAAAGGTAGCGTCTATATGGCACAGCTTTACAGGATTAGATGGCTTTATTGTGTGTGTGTGTGTGTGTGTGTGTGTGTGTGTGTGTGTGTGTGTGTGTGTGTGCATGTGTTTAGTCAACCTGTTAATACAAATGCAAACCACATGTGGATAAAAAGGAATGCTGATATTATAACAACTGTGAGAAGAACACATTTGAGATATGGTTATTTAAGCCTTTCAGACAGCAGAATAACAATATGTGCCAAAATCTGTCAGTTGGATTGTTTTTCATTGACAGATGCTGATATGTGTGGGAAAACATGTTTCATTTTTATCACTAGAGAAAATATTTGTGGAAATCTTCTTCAAATATTAAGTATGAGGAGAATGAGGTACAGCGCCAAATTACTTAACTGCATGTGTAATGTATTGTACTGGCTCTGTACTAGAGACATGTTTTCTGTAACTGAGCAAAGTTTTTATTCACATCGTTGGCTATGCATTCATTTCCTTGTAACAGCACAACACTGCGTATAAGTCTTTTGTAAGGTTCCCTCAAAGTTAATTACCAGAGGCCATTCAGCTTATATTATATTTTTAAGGGGATACACTGAGCATATAAATACTGCTGCTAGCTGCTCTCTCTCTCTATCTCTCTCTCTCTCTCTCACACACACACACACACACACGCACACACATATACAGAGAGAAAGAGAGAGCGTGTAATTGCAGATTGTCTAATAAAAGGCAAAGTGGTACTGGTAAACAAATATTCCAATAACACAGAGGGGGTGTGATTGCCTATTTTTGATCTACATGCAATACAGTATGTCATGTAAATGCCAAGCAGGGGAGAGAAGCGATGAGAGAAAAAGTCAAAATTATCTGCAGCTTTATACCTTTCAATTCTATTTATACTATTTTCAGATATCTGATTAAGTCTATGAACTATACTATTTCTATATGGTTTACCCTCCCCATGACCCTTTGCTCCAGAGTTGCAGGGACTGTTTGATAAGCTAAGCCCGGGCTTTGAATCCTGCCTTAAATCCAGCACCCTGCTATCAAAAATAGGAGAGTGCTTAGAGGTTAGGGGCTCCTTATTAAGGCAGTAATTATAAACCACCTGTCTGTCTGGAGCAGCAGACTTTTCCTGGGTTTATGTTTTAACTGAAAAATCGAGGAACCAAATGTCTTGGCAATATATGCAGCTTATCAAGAAGCAGGCCTGTTCTTATTTTCTGCCAATATTAGCAGTCACTGTAAAGAGGTGAGGTCATGAAACGAATGAAAGGAAAGTTTAGGTTTTTCAGATTCCAACATTGTTACAACTTTTAAAACTATCTACATAAGCCGTGCTGGCTGATATTATTTGGCTGGTGGATACAAGAAACAGGCAGCAATATAAAACCCCTGAATCAAAAGCGGCACACACAAATCAACCAACTTGGAACTCCGAAGGATTACTGAGGGGGTGTTGCAGAGTATTTGTAGCAACAGAATGTCCTACATATAAATAGAGAATGATATGTGTTTGTAAGTCACAGAGTTTTCAAAGATGTTTTATGCGTTGGTCGCTGAATTTCATTTACACACCACACACTACTCAGCGATGATGCTCAAGTTGCTTTGTATTTTTTGTTGGGTCGGCATCTTTTCTATACTCTTTTCCTGAATTAACAGTATGTGTTTACGTTAAGATTTCTGTTGACCCCATAAAGAATATTATAAATGGTTCCCCAGTGACCTTTCCATCAGTAAAAAGCTGTCTGTTGTATTCATTCAGACACATGTTTTATGCATGTGCTGTACACTTATATGTGCAGGTCTGTTTGTTTGTGCGTGTGCGCAAATGCTCGCATGCATAAGAAGCAGTATTAGCATTGATTACTGTTCTTCTGCAGGTAATTGGCATTTTTCTCTATCCGCATAGGACCTCCTTTTGTAATGTTAATAACCTCTTCCAGTGGAGACTCAAAATGCACCGAATGCAGTCACTGTATTTTGCATTTTGAATACACTCTCACGACCCATGCAAGAGGATGATGGGCGATTGTCATATTTTCGTCATATTCTTTCTGCTTCAAAGCCAATATTTCTTCTTTACCACAATGAGAGATTCAGGCAGTGCATTTTCTGTATGGAACCTCTTTCTTGTTATATAATTCTCTTTATGATCAGGGAGAATAAGATGAGGCAAGAAACTTCAATCAGATTGCTTCATTAAAATGTGCTGCTGTGTGCTCAATATGCTGAATGAAGTCAATATTTTCATGCCAATTTAACATAAAATAAAAGAAATATGTTCAAGGGATTTTACATGCTTCTGATATTTTCAGTGTCTAGACCTGATATATTATCTACAAAAATAGTTTAGTTGCAAACAAGATAGGTGGCAGCCCTCCATATTCTTATCTTCTCTTTTTCATATGCTTCTGTAAAGGTTGTTATCCTTTGTTCTTTTTTCAGCCTTACCACATCTTCCTCTGTATATTTACTTCGTTCTGGGGAAGACCCGCCACTGAAATCCCAGAGGTGTGTGCCTGAGTGTCTGTGCTGTAACCCTGAGTCATCATAATAAGTCTGCTCCCATTCTCTTTGCTGGTTGTCATTCCGCTGCCTACACTGCATCACCTTCTCTCTCTCTCTCTCTCTCTCTCTCTCTCTTTCTCTCTCTCTCTCCCTCTCTCCTGCTCTGTATTGATGGTGCAGCACCAAGAGTTGAACTTCATGTCTGTATTGTTGAAACTGGACTGGAAATATTTAGATTTATAGTACATGCGTGTGTGATTTTCTTAATGTAATGTGCAAATTTCATGTATGTAACAAAGTAATCCAAGCTGGAAGGTCCACTTACTAGCTTCAAAAATTGTTAACTGAATCTCAAAGTCTTCTTCAGCAAATGGCCCTCTTGACATAATGTCATCTATATGTGGAAACTTCATTCACAGTGATCCTTCTCATGCCACCCAATGGCCTTTGACCGCCTCCCAGACCCGCTTGTCAATGTTATTACAGCCCAGCCACACAGGGGAGTCCGACTGAGATGTTCCCGGTGGTCCTGTTGATGTAGCTGTGTCTGTTCTGGTCTAAAGTTGGAGCGGGTTTCTCATCATGCGCTCTGTAAAACAAATAGCTCAATAATAAATTTACCATGTGTTTCTTAAATACACAGTTCTCTACAGTCTGTGTTACTGCTGGGATACATCCACTCTCTTCCATGCTCATCCATTGCCAACTATTTCAGATGTGTAGTCATTCAAAGCCAGAATAAAACTGAAGAAGTCTGTGGCTAATGCTTTCAGTTTGGATTGATGAGAACAGTGAACAGCTTGATGTGTCTGACCTTGATATTCAGGATTTTCACACTTTGATGAAATGGTGCTTCTGAAAATGACACAATTGACGAAATATTGAAATGTGGTCACTGTGGCCAGACAATCCAGCCATAATTATATCATTTGACACACTCACAGCTTTTAGTTCAGCATTAACCAGGCTCGCTTGCTTGATCCATGTTTGCCTTGTTGCATACATAGTATCTAACATAAGCATGAGACCTTTTTCAGTTGCAGTGTAATTTTGCATTCTGCTGCATCAATTTCAGTATTCATCATTGAGGACCATGTTTATTGTTTTAATTTTATTTCATTTTTAATACTTTTTGTCAATGTTACATCATTGTTATGCAGCTGAAATCACAGACTACATTTATGCTACCTGCAGGTTCCAACATACAGGACTGACATCTGGTTGTCACACAGCAGCGCATACACAAACTACTGAATCATCTCAGGAAAAACAAACCAGTGGGACGAACAATATCCAAACATGTACACTGTGGACAATATGCAAAGGACAGAATTTATTTCATTGAATAAGCTGATGTGAAAACTTTTGAATAGACAAGTTTTCCAGTCTATGTCACAGCACATGCATAGACATTAGCAAACTCTTTGAATCAGTATGCAAGTTGAGTTAAATTACCATGCAGAAAATACATGAATCTAAAATAAAACATGCAGTTGTATGAATGCACACTGTGGAAAATTAAAGCAGCTTTTCTGTAAGGTGAAAGGTTACTAATTTATTCCTCTTCATTAGAAAATCCCCCCAGGAAAATGTCAGTGCGCTTTATTGATGTGTGCGCCTTCTTTCGTCACTTACGGTAAAAGTTAGTCGTTTAGCATGGACGCCTGTCGATTATTAGCACAATTATAGCTTTAATTTTTACCATAATACACCATCTTTAGCGCATAAAATCTACATAATGAAAAAATACTGGAAAAACTCATGGAAACAACAAACATACATAGAAATGTATGAAAAATAGAGATGGATGGATGACGTGTACATTTGGGTCCTTCGGACTTCCGGGTGAGCATAAACAGATAGCAAACGGAGTGTTCTCGCTCTAAAAATGTGAGTTTCTGCTCTTATTTTGTGTAATTTCTCCCTGAATCTTTTTCATATCAGTTACCCAACATCAAGATGTTAATGTCGCTCATTTCGTTTGCTCCATTAGGTCTAAAGTAACGTTTAAAATCACCCTGACGTCGGACCCCCGGCTGCCATATAAAGTGTGAGTAGACAGCTCAGCACAGATTTAACGTTACATTCAAACACATTTCAGGTTTATAAACATTTATTTAAGACTTTTCTTAGCCGTGCCGCACATTTCGGTGTTTGTTATTGTTGTGGAAATTAGTGGTGATGCATTTAACTTGAGCTACAGTGAACATCTGTTGGTGAAGCTGTGATTCACATGTTGACACTAAAAAGCTAACATGAGCTAACTGTTCACAGTTAACTTCCGTTTTAGACAGTTTGTACATAATATGTCTAGCATTGCAGTGTTTTGTGACTTCTGTTATAAATTAGATGAACGTGACATCCCTTATGATCAATGAAACTAATGTCTCTTTGTTATTGAGCTCATTTATCTGTGTGACAACTTTAAGTCCACAGCCATAAACATAATTACAAATTAGCATCACAGTAGTTGTATCTCCTCTGATCAGAACAGAGATGACACACATGAGGATCCACAACTAAGGTACAGACAGGCTTGGCTATGTAAAGTGTTTCTGTTACACTCCCAGACAGACTGTGAAGAGGAAATTATTCTGAAAGTATGAAAGTAACATGTAATGGCTGTGACATTCATTTGCAATAAAAATAAGCAGAAGGTTATCTTCTGTGTACAGGGCTGATGATTTGTAGGTGTGCCACTGTGTACATACTGTAATCCATGTCTGTGTTTTGTCATGCTCAAGCACAGGCATGTTTTAAGACTTTTATAATTTACACATCATTTGTGTTGGATATGTTTTCCACATAAAAGAAAAGACTAAAAACTTTAATTACATCTACTTCTTCATCCAGAATCTGTGTATATGCAACCATTGGTCATTTCCAACGTTTAGATTCTGTAAAAAAATATGTCTCCTACTTCACTAAAAAAAAAAAAAAAAGTCCATTTCTAGTGAATGTGCACTGGAGGCTCCACATCACTACATCTATAATCTACCTATCACTACAATCAGCATCCACACTCATACATACACATCTTAAACTCTGAAGGTGAACACAGAAAAGTCTTCCCATTAAACAGATGAATTTGAAAACTGCTTTTTAGTGTCAGACTCTGTACTTACTGTATATCATGGCCAAACAACACAGTTTTGAATGAATTCCAGTTCCTCTAAACTGAAATTACAGTTTTCATTGCTCTCATCCTATTCCTGTCACTTCAGAGTAATTTTATTATGAAGTGTACAAAAAAGGTGCTTAAGTTTTACAATTACTGATCATATCGGTGTGAATGTGATCCTTGGAAGTGGAGCCCTATTAAATGCTAACCTTCCGTGCCATATAAAGATACTGTCATACCAACATCTGGCAGTATGAACTGGCAACTTACTAATTGGCAGACTTTTCTTCTTTTGTCTTAATCTTTAGGAGCCACTGTACAAGTCTCCATACATACTGTTATTGAAGCAGCTGTAACTTCAATAAAATATCTTTAATATCTATCTTTGTCCTGTGCACATTGAACACAGTGCTAGAATCAGCCACAGTGTTGCAGAAAACAGCTGTCTGTCGTACAGGAAACAGATATTGACAAGAGTGCTGAAAATCAGCCTCAAAGTGTAAACTGATCTTTTGAACATCTTTTTTTTCTTCAGTTATTTTTTACCATATTATACGTGGTCAAATATCCCAACAGAGCATCACATTGAATTTTAATTTGAGCAGTTGCAAAGAAATTGCTGTGAAATGTGTTGACATGGGAGTCAATGCTCTAATGAGGTCAGACAAGGTCTCTCTGCAGCTGTTCATGTCTTAACATGAATAGAGAGATTATAATGATTGCAAATGAGACATCGTATTAATTCTGGCAGAGGACTGAACTTGAGCACAACCTTAGTCTATGCAGCTTATTTTTATAATCACCAGCCACAGTCAAACACGTTAACATTCACTGTCAGTTAAGATAATAAGGTGGTCTTTGTAATCGGACAAGCTTTCACTCTCACTTATAATTCCAAAGGCGCTTCCATCTGACTCACTCCTGTGCTATGTCGATTGATTTTGCCCTACACCACCTCAACTCCTGCTGTATTACCTTACTCGGTGATTGCATCTCCGACCTTGTAACATTGCATCTTGGTGATTGCATCTCCAGCAAAATATGTCTGTTGGTTGGGGGGCATCATTGGAGAAGCATCTGACTGGAAGTGTATGACTGTATATGCCATAAATGGTCTCACATCCTCTGCGAGAAAAGACTCTAACAGAAGTAATGTTACACTCAATTTAGCCTTGTAAGGAAATGTTCTCATTGTTCTCTTCTTCATGGAAGTCAAAATTAATGGTCACATACAGAATTGCACCTCCGGAGCTGTTAAGCTGTCCGCGACTAGCGTTTCAACACTAAAGCAGCCCATATACTCGCCACTCAAAGCTCAGGTCAATAGGTTGAAAGATATTATTTAATCATGTAGCTTTGATGCTTTAAAAAGTAAATAATAAAACATGAGGAAAAAAGTAAAAGGCCAGATTTTATTGTGTTTTTAACATCCTGCATTTTTTTGTTACAGACTAAGTGTCCCAGAGAGCACACCATTCACAGCAGTCTTGAAGTTTGCAGCTGAGGAGGTAAGTGTTCTGTCTGTGCTATAGTATAAATATGGGGTTACCAACATGGATTGAAATTTAGGAAGACTAATTATAGTTCAAGTCTTTCATTTTGTCTTCATGTGGGACCTCTGTTCACCAGTTTCATTAGACTCAACGTCCTGTCAATTCATATGGATATATGGTACATGTGTAAATATATGTTTGAGACCATTGCAAACAGTGTCACCTTTGCACAGTTTGTCCACCAGAGAGCACTGACAAGTTTATTTTCATCTGCTCAGTACATATCTTGGTCACATTTTTTATTTAATGTTTTTGTCTTTTATTATTAACATTGATATTCTTTCACAACAAGATTCAACTCCAAAATTTGTCACTTAAAAGAAGACATCCTAGGAAGAAAAGGCAGGAAAAATAGAATTTCAAATACGGTAAATAAATAAATAACAAAGTTATCTAACAAAAAAATAACAAAGGACAATGCATAGGCACTGGTGTGAAATCCTTAAAGATAGTAGTCTGTACCTTTGCATAGACATATAATGTACTTACATGTACATGCACACATACTCCATGATAAAAAATATAATTTATATCGGTATTGCCTTAAAAAACAAATACTATCAACCGAACTCTCTAATGTGGCCTACATAGTTTACTAATAAGGCAAATCTGGTATCAGCAATTAGAAATGACCTTTAGCCTTACATTTAATCAATACAGCTGTCTACACAAGCCCTGTAGTGCCTCATGTGCCACACACACTCTACACACACATATGTTACTGAAAGCCTCTTTATTTAGGCTGTAAGTCTACCAGTGCAGTGCCTGTTCAGAACGGGCCGATTGCTTGCCCTCTGAAATTGCCTGATGGTGATGTAACACTCAATAGGGGTCCCCTCTCAGTACACTTCATAGTGCGTACTTCTGGCAATAGTAACGCACTGCTAAGTATGTCCTGTACATGTCAAGAGCTCACACTCGACACTGCACTTCCATGGGTCCTCAGCGATACACTCACCAAGTGTGAAGTCAGTCAGATGAGCTGACAGAAAGATACACAGACAGACAGAGACTTCCATTATAGTTAGATTTTCTTTCATTTTATGCATGCAAACACACAGCAGTAATATGTGATGTGCTGATAGAACATCATTTTCACATCTGACTTTACACAGCTCGGCTGCTCCATCAATCCAACACAGACAACCTGCTGAGTTGTATAATATTCATCATTTATTAAAAATGAAAGTGTTTCACACAGAATCAATCGGAGAATATTTTTGTCTAAGACTCATATGCCAAAGTGGTTAATAGAATAAAGTGTGATTAGCCAGTGCCAGTTTTTTTTTTTTTTACCTGTAATTAGCATGGGTGTATTTTAAGGCTTGCTTTCAGTCATGATTACAGCAGTGACTGAAATCACAAGATAGATTACAGCTAACAGATTTATACTCAGTGATGTGGTGGAATTTGGCTTTTTACCATAATCCTTTTTACGCTCCATTTTATCCACCAATTTCATGCTACATGAAACAAAGATCATTCAATCCTGATCTAAACTGTATGACATGCATGCTTGCTCGTGCTACCTGGCAGTAGTTTGGCTAGGAGCACTTTTCTAACCTTATCTCCCTTGTGACAGACTGCTCCCCGCACCCTTTCACTGCAAATCTCAGGAAGCCCACATCCTCTTCAGTCCAACCCTGAAGTAGGACACGTATTGTGACCATGCTGAGTGATTTTCTTCCAGAAATTCAAGCGTGGCTATCTTTCCCTCAGGCTCTCTACTAACTGTTTGTATGAGTGTGTATGTGCGGGTGTGCGATTCCGAATTTGTGTGAAAACACAAACTCGTGTGTGTCTGTCAAGTGTGGAAGTTGGGAGACAAAAGACTGGAAACAAAACACACTACACAGCATTTTCTTTTTGCTCGTTTCGCCAAGTTTGTTTCTGAAGACATCGTAACTGCAGCTCCTGTTTTGAAGTTGTCACCCGACAAAGTCAGTGAGTCTCAGTGCGCTGACTCAGTGGATGAAGCTTTCTTTCTTGATGATTTATTCACACACTGTGTCTTCAGGCCAAGTGGAATTGGGTTGCAACACGTCCCTGATTATTTAACCAAAATACTGTCGAGCTGCTGAAATGTCAAATGGTAGCTTTGGTTATGAATTTCACTAATGGGGATTTAAGTGTGATTATTTCTTCTCTGCTTCATTTTCTTTTTTCTTTCGCAGTTCAAAGTGCCATCAGCAACCAGTGCAATAATAACAAATGGTGAGTTTGGGAGAAACGTCTTTCAGGAGTGATTTTTCTTTTTTCTTTTTTTTTTTTGTCTCTTCAGCAAACTGTATTCAAATGTGACATGTTTACCAACGTGACAGCTATTAAGAACTAACTTCAGAGAGTCTCATTCTTCTAGAAACTGTGTTTTGACAGTGACGTTGGGAAACTCAGCCGAGTTTCAAAACCTCAACAATGAGCTGTGAAGATTTGAGGAAGCAAAAATGATGCAGAAAATAAACTGTCGAATGAAATACTGTCAAGTTGGATAATGACACGCTTTAACGATCAGTGAAATCTCTACCAGCAAACCTGTAAATTGTCACTTTAAGATATTGTCATAGCCCTTATGCACACTTGTGCTGTAAAGTCAAAATGATTAACTGAACGTTTACAGTATGTCTGCACACATGGTGACTGTCAAATCAGAGTAGAGAGTTTAGTGAATTTGTGAGATATACTCCGCCAATAGAAAAGTCATTGCTGCCTTACTATTTTGCCCTGTTTTAAAATTTGAAGTTGGAGATATAAACCTAAAATATTGCCCTAAAATGTAGCTTTTGGTTTTAGTTGTCAAAGGTTTTTCATTGCAGAGTCTTGTCTTTCCTACTAGTCTGCATTATGAGATGTGACATTTCTTAAATACAATCTCAAAGAGGGGATTACAAGAGCACCGTGTGGAAAACATGGGAAATGTATTGATGTGTTTTTGTGCAGTTCTTGCCGTTTCAAAGGAGAAAATTGCTGTGTTCTACTTTTAACTTTCAGAGGGTACAGCAATTTTGACCATCAGCACACAGAGTACAAGCAGCACTGTTTCTGCTCCTGGTTCTGCTTAAGAGGCATCAAGTAATCTATGGCCCTTTATTGATCTGTATTGGCTACCAGCAGGAATTATGAAAACACTGATGCCACTTATCTCAGCCCCCAAACTCCGCCAACGTACATTGACCTTTCACAAGTTTTCACATTAGAGATGAGAAAGCTAAGTAATTAATGCCTCCATGCAGCAGAAATGGTTATTACTTCCTCATAATACAGCTGAAAGATGAGTATTTCACTTGCACCATGAAGTATCAACGCTGAAATTAAACTAAATTCAAGCAGTTTGAACTCAAAACAACGGCCTACCAGGTAAGAGTTATCTCCTGCCCAGGGGACGCGTGTCTGAAATAACCTGAGCCAGTAAAATGTAAAAATTATTCAGCTGGATTCAGCCTCATACAGAACACTTGTAACCACAGTTACAGTAAACACCAGAACAAATGACTGTAAATGGTCTTCGTGGCTGTTAGAGGGAAAATTGTCATTGCTTCCCGACAATTAAACTGTGCAGCGCCACATAAAAACTGATGATGTGTTTGTTTACCTCTGCTCTGCACTGACAGTGTTAGGAAATTGAGAAAGAGACATTTATAGGATGTTCACAAACAGTGGGCCTGATGTGTTTTCTCCCGTGCTGTAGCTAGCTTGCTCATAAAAAGATGACATTTTTAGGGTGCTGTGGCAAAGCATCGGACATACGAGCGTTGCCAAATAACACTGAGATGAGATTTATATTAAAATGGCTGAGATAGGATAGCCAGTCAGACGTGAGCTTTAGTTTTATCAGTGCACAATTAGTGGCAGATCTATTATTGCAGATGGAATTGCCTGCTGCTGAGGCACACTTTAATTTTTTGTTGCCTAGTGCGACATCATTATGGATAAACTGGTGATATTGCAAATTGTCTTTTTTTCATTTCTATGCCACTAATTTGCATGACAATCTCTTGGGTTTACATTGTGTTGTTGTTTTTTTTCTTTCATGCTCGCCTTGCAGATGGAATAGGAATCAACCCTGCCCAGACAGCAGGTGAGTCATTAAGTCGTTTCAGAGCCTTTTTCTTATATAATCTTTGAAAAGCTACTTTTCCCACACATACAAAAAAAACATTTTATTTATTATTATACCTCCACAAAAGCCACTCTAGATGGTGTAAGTTGTTTTTCTGCCATTTAAATGTTTTAAGGGGCTTGGAAGCATAATCAACCTCGAGGCTGTCTTTTAAGCACTTCATCACTTGTCAATGTGCTTTCATCAAAGCATTAATAACCTAAGGCATTCATACAAAACTTGAATAAATCATGTTTCATAATGCACTTTGGTAAGGCTGGTGGCATTGTGTTAATAGTCTAAAAGATTAATTTGACAAAGCCCCCAGACGCTGCGATTTCTGTGGGTGGCTTCACAAAGAAGGCAACAAAATGTAAAGCTGAGTGTGAAAAGAGTAACTTCAGGTAATGTGACGAATCGATGTGGGACCAAGCAGTTCCAGCTAATGTAATCAGCGTTATTTAAGTCATGTTTGAACAGTCGAGTTAAATTGGTATTATGATGTGAAGCATGGAACATTGATTTAAACTGCAAAGGAGAAAAAATAGTGTCTTAAATAGAGAAGAAACATTCAAACAGTTACCACCAACCTCACCAGCTTCAAAAGATCCTCCTGACTCTGACACAGTGAAAACCATCTAAAGGATTCTGACTCATCTGCTGAGGCCTCATGTCACCCAACCTCTCAGCTTTTTTTTCTCTCTACCAAAATATTCAGTTTAGAACGGAAAGAAGTTTTGAAAATCTTTATTTGTAGAGTAACTGCGTGCAATCTGTTGCAAACCCAAATGTGATTTAATACTGTAATGTTATGCAAGACTGGGTATGCTCAAACATCTAGCCACATTAATACTGATGTTAAATGTGTGTCAGAACTGCAACTAATTTGAATTGTTCAACCTACAGTCTAGCATCAGTGCCAGAAAACATGATTTTTGGAGGAGAATTAGAGTGAATTCAATTGTTTGGTGCACGGTGATGGAGAAATCTGGTCAAAGTGAAGTTGAGGCTTGAGTTACTGAACTAATCTAAACTGATAGCTCTGTGCGGCAGCAGACCTCATACGTTTGCATAGAAATGGTGTTTACTCGTTCATGAATATAGATGCACCGCCCCAAAAGGCCCGACTTTAATGTTAAATTAAATTAAAAAGTGACCTCTGACTGGAGGCGAAGTACATGCACCGAGCTGTTTAGTCAGAATACACTTGACTTTAGATTCCCACATTACTGCTGAGCCCTGGTGAATCACTTTTTCTCTGTGTCAGCCTCCGTGGTGTTTCCCCGAGGTTCATGCTTCAGATGTAGCCCTCCTCCTTATGTAAGTCGTCGTCCTCAACAAAGACGGGCAACAGATGACTGGGTTTTCTGCATACAGCAGTATAAGGCGACGGCTGCTCTGACCAATGGCGAGATTAGGTCTTTTTTCACTAAGAAAGGAAAGCCTGGTGGGCATTCACAACAGCTTTATATCTTCCTAACATTTGGTGCTTTTGTGCTGCCAAGAATAGCCTCGGTTCAGACACCTCTGTCAGACTGCCTTTTCTCACCCACTGCAGCCACTCTACCTCATGTTCACAGCAGCGAGTACACAGTGGAAATTGATCCCAAGTAATTTTACAATCTCTTTTGTCCTCGCGCACCTTCATCATACGATTCCCGCAGCATATCAACAGTGCACTTACACTGATGGGTCTGAGAATGACTTATGCATACTGTACATGATCTCAGCATGATCGCTGGTTGAAAGAACAAATTAGTGAATGGAATGGCTATCTGTGGTTTCATAATGCGGTATTATAAATTATTCAAATGAACTCACTGTGTGTGCGCTAAAACCCACCTGATTCCTGAATAAGAGGATACTGCAAAAGGACAAATGGGCTGGAAATTAGGTGCCAGGAAATAATTTTATCTCCCAGTGTGGACATCTGTCTGGCTTTGATTTTGAAATCTTTACAATTAATTCAAATGTCTGTGTAACTACTCAAATTGTGTTCAGCTTTGTAAACCAATCTGTGACTTTTAATTAGACTTTATCTTTATATACAGATTTAAGCCAATCAGACAACACAATTAAATAGCTTCCAATATTTTCCATCACTATTTTAGAAACACCATCTCTTCTAAGAGTGGAATTTTTTTCTATTGATAAGAAAGTTCAAGTTCCTCTCCCATCTGTTGAGTTGATAAGTTGTTCGCCATGTACCAGCTTTATTGACAGTAAAACTTATTATTAAACCACCCAGATGATAAACTGTGATCTTTCCTGTGTTGCAGGGAATGTGTTTCTAAAGCATGGCTCAGAGCTTCGCATCATTCCCAGAGACAGAGTGGGAGGACAAGGAGACTGATGCCGCTTTTCCTCGTTGACGGCATAATGACTCACCCGACAGAAGCATATAACTCTTGAGACCCAGGAAACACCTCAGTGTGTGTCATATTTATTTTCTGGCCCAAAACTGACAGTGACTCACATGAGAATATATATATATATTTAAACCTGATGATGACATGCACACACACTTGCATGCTCCCTGCTTCTTCATTCTCAGTCAAGTTTTTTTTTTTTCTTGTGTAGTTGCATCAAAAGTTTGGAACGACATCAAGAGCACCCAGAGGTACTGAGTAATTAATATACACAAACACAGCAGCTGAATCCTGGGAAAGATCTCAGCTAAATTTAACAAACAACTGAGTCAACAGTTATAGCTTTTGTATCTTTGTAAATGACAATAAACTATCAGTATGACTAACAACAACACATGCCTATTTTGCAATGGTTACTTTTGTCTTTATTAGCATTGTGAATATGGTAATGTGAGAGGTTTTTTAAAATATATGTTCAATCTTCTTTTAAGGACCATTGTTGTTAAATGAAGTGGCTGTTAAAATGCAAGTTAACTTTTTTTAATGTCAGGCTGTTGTCAAGTATTCTTCCAGCACAAGATAAATAAACTTACATCATGGATCTGTACTGAACTCTTGTCGTGGACTAGCTCCTTACATACATATAAAAACATACTTTTAAATAAGGATGTTTTATCTATTGTAAGGAAATGTGTTTGTTCATCTGTCAAACTGTGCAGGGACGTGGATCTTTGCTGCCCTCTGTCAGGTTACATTTTAACATCAGTTTGTCCTCACCCACATGCCTTGCCTCTGTACTGCAAGCCATGTATTGTGCCACATAATAAATATTAAAAGATCACACTGAATAAAATTAAACTTTTTAATATGCACCACACGCTTAATAAGGTGGAGCAGGTGGTGAGAAAACAAAGCAGGCATAGAAGTTAGATTATAAAGCAGAGTGAGCAATGTGTCACAACATGAATTATTGAGGGAACCAAAAACACTGGTTTTCATCTGGAAAATAAATTAAATGTTTGATTGCAGATTGGGAGTCTTTTCTTTTAGCGGACAATTTGAAAAATCTGCAGATAGCAAAGATTATTTTAAGTCTCCAGATTATTCTCCTCCAAAACAAAGTCATGACAAATGGACAAACCAGTAGTTTCTTCTTAAATGTGCTTTATTGTTTCTCTGACTGATTAACGAGGGAAAGCAGTTTATAATCCCCTCCACATTAATCATTATCATCCGAGAAGGTCTGAATCATTTGTTTCTGAATTGGTTCTCTTTCTCCACCGTTGACAAACAGAAAATGCACAGTTGGTGAAGAAAAATCGTCTGGAGAGAATAAGGGAGTGTGCATGCTGTAATACACAAGAGAAAGCACACACACACACTGTTGTCTCACCATCCATTATGATGCAGACTCGGATGGAGGGGAGGGGGCACAGGAGTGCCATCACAAATGGATTTTCTCATTTATTTTAATCAAAGTCACTGCTGGGCACATTCACCAGAAATTTACCTCTGAAATGGGAAAAGATCACAGTGCAGTGCAAGCACATGATGTTGCAGTCTGGGCTTTAAAATGCTTAATTACTGCAGCTATTTGCAAAATAATATGAGTACCTGGTTACAATGAATGCTTTTAATCTTTTTTTTCCTTTTATTTGTTGGAATCAGGAGGAGGATGGTTGCGTTTCAGGCATAAATATTTGCCATTTTACATGTTGACTAAGTACGAGCAAATAGCATGGATCCATTAAAAAGTAGGAGATCAGCTCACTTCATCACATCCTCTGATTTTGCGCTCTTTTAGGCGTGAAATTAAAATTTTACACTTAGACAAAACCAGTGCTGCAGTTTAATCTCTATGAGCAATGAGGTAGAAAGATGCTTCATAATCACATTTCAGGTTGAGCTCTCAGTCCTGAGCCGGGTTGAGGATGAGCCCTGCAAAGTCAGACCTGTGGCTCACGGTGCCGCCTGGATGAAGTTCTGACTGGGAGGAATTTCTTCTGATGCACAAACTTGTCGGCAGAAGAACCATTCCAGGCTTCAGCGAGTCCATCATGGCTCCCGGGAAACATCATCAGACAGCCTCCAGGAAGACAAATGATAGAAGCACAGTCTGTTGGCTCTGCTGTCGCGCAGATCCTGCAGGCGGGTTTCACATTAGGGTCTGGCTCTGCATCAACTGAGGGACTCCTTTAGTTGAGATGAGACAAAGCGAAGACAAAATTTGAGGAGGGGATGTGAGTGCAGCTGTGGGGTGACTCAACATTTGTGACGATAAATGGAAGGAAAAGGATGTTTTAGCAGATGGTCAATTGGGTTGCATTTAACTGAGAGTGGGCAGGTCTGTCCTTTACTCTCAACCCGTCTGTGTTTGTCTAAATAATGAGGCACCAGTTTGTCCTAAAAGTGCAGCAGTGTTGGTGGAAGGATGCTCGGCCTCTTGTCCTGTGGGAATTCAGACAGACACACAAAAAGCATTAACTATAAACACAACATACTACAGCTTATACTGTGAACCATTAGGTCACCTATTGAATCAATTTCTGGCTATATTTAAATTGATTGATTAACATTTCAGTATTAGTTTCAATCCAATTTGCGATGGCATTTAAAAATAAACAAAACCATAAAAGTGGTTTATTGCTGACAAAAAGAAAGTTACAATTCAATTTGCTCATCCACTGTTACTGAGGGACTTTTTAATTAAGGCCACACAAAATTCACAAAGAGCAAACTTGTCACATTGATTGATTTATCTGGCGATGCCACACACGGCTCACGATCTGATTTAGAGAACGGTTTCCAGCAGTCTCTCAGTTTGAAGACGGCAGACATGCAGAGAAGCAGGAAACAGGATGCTGACAGGAGAGCGGCTGTGCGTGAAGACGTGTGTGTGTGAGGGGAAAAAAAGGGTTTTCCCACCAACTCCCTCGTCTTCTTTGTGCCCCCACTGCTTTATAAATGACACGTTGAGCACGCTCCTTGGCCTCCCATTAAAGGTAGGCAATCTAAAATGAGATCTGGTGGTCTGGGGAGATAAGGCCAGCGCCACAGGTGAGTGAGACAGATAAAGAAATGGGGAACCAGGGAATGGACTCAGCCCCCTTCTGACAGTCCATCTAGATCATTTTCACTTCATTCTCACGCAGCTGTCACTCAAACACATGAAGCACATGTATGTATGTAAACGCAGGTGTGCCCCAAACGAGCCACATGATCCGGTGGTGTCTCACCTCAGGGAAACTGATAAGCGTGCAAAAGCCGTGAGAGACTCCACATGATTATTTTTTAATTATATGAATGACCTAATTCTGCCCCCTTCTGTCTTAGTATTAGAATGGCAGCTGGAGGAAAAACCCCATCAGAGGAGCACACAGGATGTTGGACTGCTCTGATTCATGTTCTCGTATCTCTTCCTCTGCAGTCAGCTAATTAATCTTGATGGAGGATAGATATTTAGGCCACAGTGTATTTAGACACGCTGCAATTTTCTCTAATTCAGCAGTGAGGGGGGAGACTCTGCCGAGAGGAGGAATCTTCTTTATCGTAGATCTGAGCGACTGATATCCTTCAGGCTGAAGTGACATAGACGATGTGGCTTTAAAGCAGAGCTGCTTCTTTCAAATATGAACCAATTACAAATGAATTCTAGTCATATTTTTTTTTACACAAATGCTGTTTGTTGTTTCTGTGTCTTACATATAATGCTGTGATATCTTCACTTCCGAAAGGCAATGGAATCTGTGACTGATAGAGAGTTTTGATATCTGATCAATATGTAAGAATATTAATCCTTTATAATATTTATAACACATCTAGTAGAAAAATGGCTCCTCAGAGGCAAAGTGATCCAGTTACTTCGTTTACAAAAAGTGACTCAGCAACCTCTGTGATAAGCTCATCTTCTGCCTCTAACCACCTCTTTCCTTCTATGTGATTGCTGTTTGTTTGATGAATGAATTACATGAAAGTCACCTTTTAGATTTGTGATGAATCAATCCTTTAAACATCTGGAGAGCCTCCTCCAGTTTTTCGTAAGTGTGCTGACCTTTCTGTGATGGGACTGTTCACCTTGGTGCACACCTGATGCTCTTCCTGTGAGCCTGGATAGGTGCAAACTTTTCCACATTCAGTCCAACTATAACGTTTCTGTAGCCTTCAGGTCCAGCTGTGTAAGATGATATAGACTTCTTTAACTGAACCTATAAACTTATTTAGCAATAAGTAGCACTGACATGTTGTATGATAATCACTTTAGCTAACATTAATCAAGTTTCATATTAGACATGGAGGCATTTGATCCACTACAATAACTGAGATTACATTCAAATGGAGTGCTGATTTATTAGATGTACTATATGTTACATCCAGTGACAAGCATGCGTTGAGAATTTACAGTATCCATATGTTCTTCAACTGCACAAGAGAAACTGTACAAGTTTTAAAAGCATTTGAAAGTCGCCTCACTAAACAGTTTTTCTCCTTTGAGTTAAGTGCTCTCCTAAATCTGTCGAGGCAGCCCTTGAGCTAATCTTTTATAATCCTCTCTTTCTTTGTATCTCTTCTCTCTCTGCACCAACTTTCTGTACCAATGTGTTTAAAGGGCTTGTGGGAGTATTAATAAACCGCTTGGAGAGTGTATTTTAAGGACAGCCACGGGCTCAGTTTAGCTTGTTTGTGCTATATCCACGAAGCTTGGTCAAAACAGAAAGAGCAAAGTCTCAGCCAGTCTTTTCCAGCAGCAGCAGCTCATTTTGTCTCAGTGGTAGCAAGCTGTGTGTGTGTGTGAAGCCAGGCTGCAGGGATATACCGCCGAGCTTCACAACTACTTTTATTTTTGCTTTGTTGTGCTGCTTTTTGCTGAAACAACTACTGGAGTGATTGGACATTCATGGTTCCCAGATGATGAATCCTACTGACTTGGTGATACACTGGTTTTTCATCTACCTAAACCATAAAGTTGATAGTTATGTTTGATAGAAATTTCTTGACGAGAATTGAATTGATAGCCATGAAAATTGGCACAGATATCTATGATTCCCATGACTTCAGTGATCACTTCACTGTTCCTCCTGTGCCACAGCATCATGGCAGCTTGTGAAGGAGCCACAAAATTGAATCTACAGATATAGAATTTTACACTTTTTTCAAACTAATGAATTTCAGTTGGAAGAATATTTCGTGGTTGCGCCATGTGATATGAGATACACTTTATTGATCCCATTGGGTGCCCCCTCCGGGAAAATGTGTCTTCAAGTGAAACATTAAGCCAATGAAAAGTGTCTCAGGGAGGTGTTCAGGGTGGATGTCAAGCACAAAAAGTGTAGGACTGTGACACCAGAACCAGAATACTAGGTTTACTTTCTGTCTGTGGTTACGTTTATGCAACCAAAGCATAAAGGTTAAGGTTAGAGAAATACCTTTTTTTTCATGTAATAAAAGATCAGTTTGTGAATAGTCAGAAAATTTAATCAATGGGATTCGTGTATATAGACTCAAATTTCCCATTTGAAAGTTGTGCTGAGTGATGTGCAGGAAACAAACAGCTGTGCTACTGGGTCAGACAGACAGACAGAGTACTTTATTAATCCCTTTGGGAGGTTCCCTCCGGGAAATTGGCATCTCCACCATAAAACTTTGTACCTGCAAAACTATGGATATTCCAATGAGTTTGCTGTGCTTTGTGTTTGGTGGCTGGAGTTGACACATCTGTAATCTCCCAAGCATCTAGGAAATCAGATCCGAATTTAAATGCTATCCTCTGTAACTGTATGTATTTTGGGTCTGGCATTAACATCAAAATCAGCTGGTGGGAACGTATCAAGGACTCGGTGTGTTCCTCCAGTGGGAGTCAGGGTGTATTTTTCAAAGTACTATTCGAAAATGAACTACGGCAAATGCGTTCTCCTTAAACTTTGTTCATTGCTGGCATTTATCAATAAACTTGACGTGCTCACTTAAAGTTGCACATGAACTTCAGTTTACTTATGAAGAGTATTATTCAGCCTGTGAGAAATGGGAGAGCTCTAATTATGGGAACTGCAGAATTGAGTTTGACCCATACTAGACTATATAGAGACTATAAACGTCAGGATTTCTTGGCCTGCTTTGATTCTGGCCATTATCGGCTTTTTTTATCTGTCTCTTGTGAGTCCCCCACCTTTATGGAAGTGCAGTAATAAATGACTGGTATAATCCTATAAAGTCTCATCTCTTTTCACTGTTAAAAGCCAAAGCCTGCTTTCCATTTCTGTCAGTATAAGTGTGTGAGGACAGAGGTAGGATGTAGTGGTAGCTTTCTGTAGGTCAGGAAGGACTGGCCATCTTATGTATTGTGCCTCTTGTTTTGTAAGCTTAGATCAATTTGATATGTACAGACAGATCTGTGTCGTCAACATCAAATTAAAATGTATTTTTGCAGCACCTTTTTAGCCATATTCCACAGTGCACACGTCTCAGTTTATTGATTATATCTTTGTGACATTTCTCATGTTTTAGAAGCCCTTCCTCATCTTTTACTTCTTGTCAAGTCTGTCCCAGTGTGTGCACGTCCCGAGTGGTCTGACCTTCACACCGGTGAGTCCATTTGTCACACAGTGAACTCTAATGTGACTGCTCCTCCTTTCATACCAGAGACCTCGCTGGGCCGTGATATTCAGTGTGTGTGTTTGGTCCTGTTTATTGCTCATGTTGTGGGGACGTAAATCTGTTTACACAGTCACATTGTGGGGATTTGTTTTCCTTCTAAGGACAAATGGGCATGATAATGTAAAACATTAAATTTTAGTGTGAAGACTTAGGGTTAGGTGAGAAGTGGTTCAGGTAGTACTCCAGGAAATAAATGTAATGTCCTCTGTGTGTGTGTGTGTGTGTGAGCAGCAGGTGTTAGTGGTGAAGGAACAGCTCATTGGAACAGAGCAAAGAACAGAGCAGGGGTAAAAGGAAAGGGTGTCATACAGAAGGTTGTTAACCTTCAAACCAGCTGCGCTCTTTGTTCTGAGTTAAGCTGTGACGGCTGAAACTTAATTCATCGTTGAGTCTCTCTCTCTTTCTCTTTTCTATTACGTCTGCCTTTAATAGAGCGGCTTTCACACACTGTGTTTTTAGGTTTTATCTCTGCAGGGCGGACGAGAAACAGAGAGCAGATAGATGATTGTAATGTCGAACGTCAGTGTGGAGAGCCTCAGTGGAGTTGGATTGAACGTGGATTTTTTTGTGTTTCATCCAAGGCCCTTCTTTAATAAATCTTTCTTAATACTTCACTGTACATGCAGAAAAGAGCGGTAACCCCTCTGGTTCAGTTTGCCACTCTCAGCCTTGAGCCTGCAAAATCTTGCTGTGTCATGATCACTGGAGCTAAATCACTGTAACACAACGCCAGCATGTCTAAATATTAGCAAAGAAAAACTTTCAGTTCTGATGCTGAGTCCATTCCTGCATGGTTTTCATTTAGCTCAGTGCAACTTAATGCATGTCAGCACCTGATAACCTTTAGCTCCTGACTGCATGCTGCTGCCGCTCTTCACCACCAGAGAGCAGTAGCCTATTAAAAAATAATAAAACCATTTATTTTTGCCTGACCATTTCGATGAAAACCTTGGCTTCATTTATTTGTGAATGATTGATTTGCCTCATTCAAATTCAACGGAATGGAGGTGTTTTCTTTTTCTCACACTACAGATATCCTTTGGTTATTCTGTCAGACAGATAATAAACTGCAAGATATTCAGGGTTTATAGTTGTATGTAGTAAAGGAGTTTGTTTTTTCCCCAGGAATATTTGGTCTCAGGAACATGAACAACTTAATTTATTTTTCTCTACGGGCTTTCTATTCTTATCTCTATTACGCTCCAAAAGGTTTATGTAAAAATAGAAAACAATTAAAGTAGAAGTCTTGAAAAAATACTAAGAAGAAGAGAATGTTTCAGTGGTTTAAAAAAAAACTCTTCTCTTCTCTTCTCTTCTCTTCTCTTCTCTTCTCTTCTCTTCTTATCTTGTCTTATTACAACGCACAGTAACAAGAAAATGCTGTAAAAGTGCTGTAACAATTGTTCACCTCCAGCAAGCGGCAAGAGCTGACAACAACCAGTGCAAATTGACACTGCCTGCAGGGCTGAGGACTTTGTCTGATGTGTGATGGAGTGTGGCAGGCTTGTCCCTTATTAGACTCATCACCTCTGTGAAATCACATGAAATAGAGAGAATACGCTCTGTGAGGGGGGGCATGTCACGGAGCCAACCAGCCGGAAAAGGTTTTCACACACATGCTGTAAACGAATCATTAATCCCTTCAGTTCAGGGGCTCTTCTGAATTTCAGAAGTCCCACCGGGGAAAATTAACCTGGGAAACAGGGGATTTTGCAAAAGTACACTAGCTGCTGGTCCTGAAAGAAATGAATGCAAACTAGAGAGGCTTTCAAAAGCCACACAGTAGAAAATTGGTTCAATGAAAGTATTTTCTCACAGTTTCCAGGGAAATTCATGCAGAAACAGAATTGCAGATACAACCGATATTTAGCCAATTCCCCTCTAATTCATAATAATAACCTTGTTCTTCTAACTGAAAGGCAAAGGCCTACAGCAGCATTGTCATCTGTAATGCAAATGAAAGCGTGAGACTGCAGGAACAAACCGGCAGTTTCACCAGACAGTAAACGTTTACCAGAATGGCACTTTGTGTAAACTCACACGGTCATTGTATTGATGATTACAGAGCAGCGGCAGCACTGACATGTCTGTTTGGAGAAAAGTGTTCCCGGCGTGTCCTCTGAATGCCTACTTTTTCACGACTGTAATATGGGAACAAAGACCGACCAGATGTGAATCTGGATGGTTTGTATGTCCTTGTGTGAATGTGTCTGTGTGCGGCGGAGGGGGTGGAGGGGGTTTCCCATTACACTGTTAGCTGACCCAGACAAAAAGTAATTGCGGGTTGGTTCCGCAGTGAGCTAAAATCAGTGGTTTTGCATGTCAAGCTATTGCTTTTATGCGTGGGCTTCCTCAAGAAGCAACAGGTTCTGCGCAGTTAAGGAGGCAGTGAGGACAGAGAGGAGAGTGACAGCAGGAAGCCTCCTCTCATTGACGCTGAGTGTTGAAAGCTTGAGAACAACAGCTGTGTGATGGACATGCATCAGATGGTGGAAGAAGTTTTCAGATCCTTTACTTAAGTAAAAGTACTGATAGCACAAAGTTCAAATGCAAAAAAGTCATGTGTTCAAAATTTAAACTTAAGTGATAGCAAAGATTAATCAGCAAAGTGGAGTCTAGTATCAAAAGTAAAGGTATACTCACTTTGCAGAATGGCCCATTTCTGAGAGTCCCATTACTTCACTAGATTATTATGCACGACGCATTAACATGTAAGCTGCATTTTAATGTTGCAGCTGATCAAGTAGAAACTAATTAAAACTGCTTTTTTAAAAACCAAAGCAATGCATCTTATTTTAGACTGATCACATGTTTTGTATGTAAAATATGTGCAAAGAAATTGTAGCTGGTTAAAACAAAGGATTAAAAATGGCTCATTTCCATGTGAAATGTGATGAAGTAGAATTATAAAGTAGCAAAAAATGACAATTCTCAAGTACCAGTAACCCCAAAATGTGCTTGATTTATTTCCACCACTGTGTGTATGCATAGGCAATTCTTTTCAGTGCCTAAAGTATATTCACTGTATGAATAAATTCACCAAATGTTCATTATTCATTGAGGTTACGGGTCATTAATTCAAAAATAAATGTGACCAGGAGTGGTGTTCTCCCACAGCAATACACCTAACCCATTGCAAAGAAGATGCAAAACATGGACTTTCTACTTGGACGATGAACTGTGCCTGGACTCTGGTGGACATCTGCAAATGCATAAGAGACAAATCAGAAGCAGAAAATGTCCCCAGAAAAAAAGGCACACTGTCACACTCTTTGTCACAGCATCACAGATTAAAACTCCTACCTCTTGATACTGGTGGGACAAAGGTGTGTGGGCGGTGAGTGTCTACAAACAAATTTTCTCAGTGTGGTGCAGTCACATTTTCAGGGGGCTCAGTCTTGCACTGACAATCTGCATTGTTGTGTTAACCATTATTTCGGAGCTATTTGATAACCAGACAAAACCATTTGATCAAGCCTTAGACAACCTGCGTCATACATTCACAGGACAAACAACAGTAATCTTAAGCCATTTTCATATTGACTATAGACTGACGCAAATATGTAAAATTGATTCAGAAAAATCTGCTCCTTTGTCCTGAACAACAATGTGGACCAAATTGGTAGATACTCATTTGGCTTTTAATGGTAAATGTGGGTCCAGCTCATCACAAAAAGTCTATTCAAATAAATTAGCTTTTATGATAAGCAGGGAACGCGCGCCAAGATGTTATGCAAATGCAACAATCTGATGGGTGCCTAACCCTCACGCTGCCTCATTACCTGACAGTTCTGAATCTTTCACCATCCCATATAGGCTCAAACCCCAGAATCTCCATGTGTGGCCTTATCAGAGCAGAGCAGCTGCTGAGCAGAAGGAGCCCCATATCCCACATTGTATGAATATGTCATAAATCTAAGGCTGGACTTTCCAAAAGTTTTAGTGCGCTTGGTAGGTGATAGAAATGGGCTGCGGGGATGAGCCAGAGTTTCAGCACTAATTAGTCAGATGGGAACAGAACAAATGTTTGCAAAATCGACATCCAGGGAGTGAAAATAATGGGAATCACTCGTAAACAGGTGCTCGTCGTGCCGTCATTATTTATATGCTTTCCTGGGGAAAATAATTTTGTGGGAAACAAACACCGCAGCTTAACGTTCCAGGTGAAAACTAGTCTCTAATTTGGTTGACTTAATAATGATCTTTACATCCCTCCTTTGTTGCTCATCGCTGCCTCCGATCAGACTTTGGTATTCGGTATAATCCAACAAAACATGCTCTTCTCACAGCGCAGATCTGACATGCATGTTTCCCTCATGTAAAAATCACAAGAAGAATGTCTCCGCACATATAAAGAGTATGACAGCTGGAAAAGCCGGGGGTGCCATGTACTTTGAAATAACAAGGCGCTGGAAGCCCTCTAATCACCTGGCATTTTAAACGTGGGCGGTGGTGGTGAGTCAAGAACAAAAAGTAGTGACTAGCGGTACATCTAAGGTTCAGGCTTATGTATGAGGATTTTAAAGACTCCAGGCTGCCAGGTTTGTACGAACAGAACTTTTTAAATATTCATGTTTAAAACTCAGAGCCGTTTTCATGGTGATAGAAAGATGCTTCGACATGATGATGGTGGTGTTAGTGCGACTTGTTACACGTCCTCAGTGCTGATGCTTTGACCCTCTTTCTTGAACTTTTATAAGCTCCTGAGAAGCACTCCATGTTTCTCAGTAATTGGACAAAATGTTTGCACAATCTTCAGACTGACTTGTATTTGATTAATGCTTTTTTATTTGACCGCAACAGTTGCCACAAAGACGCCACAAATCTCTCTCCACAAATCTTAAATGTCAAACAAAAAAATATTCAGCAAAAAACATTTCAGTGGCAGAGAACCGATCACATCAAAAAGTCTGTTTGCAGAGCAAGGAGAGCAAAGAGGGTTTATTCTCTCATGACTTAGCCTTGACAGATGTTCCAACTTGCTGCACAGATTTCCCCCTAGGACCAGCAAGGTCTAACAGGATAGATCTTTAGTCTTAAGAAACAATTTGCAGCATTTTTTGGTCCCTGACAGCCAAATGTGTGCTTATAGCAATATTTTGGATTGGATTTTTGTTTTTGCATTATTTTAGCTCACTGATCTCAACCGGCAAGGACAGGGTTATTCCAGCCTACTGGACAACAGCGTCTTCTTTTGGCTTGAGGGAAGGTTAGGTGTGTTTCAGGGGCCTACGTTCAACTTTCTTATTCATCACAAAATAAACAGCAGCATGAATAAATGGATGAATGCATACATGAATAGGAGCTAAACAAACTAGTCTTTGTACCAACTTATTCAAAATTAAGCTGTCTGCATTAAGTTAGAGAACATTAGAAGGACGATTAGAGAGGATTAATAAACCGGCAAGTAGACTAATGACAGTGTCCTTTTCTTTAGGGAGTAAAGCCCAAAGCCCAAAGTTTACTTCATCAGTATCACATCTCATTCATATTTTAACCACAAATTAAATAAAATTGATCCTCATTTCATTTTTTCTTCTGTCATAGACAAAATAATCATAAAAGTAAAACTAAAGCTTTAAGTTTTCTGTGAAATGAAGTTTGAGGCTTGAGGGATTTTTGTGTCGAGATTGTCAAGAATTCATGGACTACTGAGATGTGCATAATCACTTGTGGTCATTGAATATATAGCATGTGCATGAGTTTTTTTGGAATTTATTGGACAGTCTGAGAGCAGAGGCAGGAAATATTTGGAGAGAGGGAGAGAGACAGATGTTGTGCAATAATGATCCATGATCACAGTGGAATAGTGGAACAGGATGCCCATGAGCTTTATTTTCTGAAGGTGTAAATAATTAGAAATATTAATTATGCATTATTTTTGGGACAGACTGGCCTGCTGGTCCATCTGTATTAATGCACAAGAAACAAGTGGTTTCATTTGTTTAAAATGATCATTATAAATGTATTTTTATGTTATGTTTTTAGAAAAAGATATTCTAAGATATTCATGCATTTTTAGCAGGTTGAATCTGCCTTTATCATCAAAGCAGTAACATGACACAGTCGGTGGAGTTGTTGAACTTTCTCTTTTCAGACATTGCATGGATATTGACAATCTCTGCAGCCCTCTGGGTTACAATGTTGACATTTCTCACAATTTCATCAGTGTCTGCAT
Source organism: Centropyge bicolor (assembly GCA_037975185.1). Taxonomy (NCBI): domain Eukaryota; kingdom Metazoa; phylum Chordata; class Actinopteri; family Pomacanthidae; genus Centropyge; species Centropyge bicolor. Next base: position 2,187,060 of record JBBMOC010000016.1, on the reverse strand, counting down.
GCATGATTGTTTGATCTGTGTAACATAGAGGAACAATATTTAAAAAGCCTATTTTTTCCAGGGGAGGTATTATTTTTTAAATTGCTTCTCATATATTACAAAGGACACAAGAAAGTGTGCATTGAAGGTAATGAATCTCATCAGTGTAATTCAGCTCATGCTGCAGCCCCCGCCTCCCTGTGACTGTCAGCTACACCGCCCAATGGCGACAAAGCTGTGGCAACAAACCCTAAAAATCCTCCAATGAGCGCGCAGATGGGCGGCGGCACCTTTACGCAGGCTCTCAAGTGTCTGAAGTTAAAACTCCTGCGCGCAATTCTGGCAGAGTGTGTGGAGGCTCCGGACGCATAGATGCGTGGGAGACATCCACCGTGCACACATCCACAGGACTCCCATCACCCCCTGCAGCCACACACGCATAGGAGCGTTTTGCAGCATCACTCGGGCGCAGGGACTGTTTTGGATCGTATCCTTTGCCAAGATGCTCCACAGACTTCTCCTGTGCTTTGCAGCAGCCGGGTTCGTCTGCGCGCAGCCGGACAGCGCCGGACTATTTTACGCGCTGAGATCCGAGCTGTCAGAGGATGCGATCCTCGTGGCCAACAACGGGATCCGCGTGCCTTTCGGGAGGTCGGTCTTCATCGATCCCATCAATGATCTGGTGATCCAGACGCAGCCTGGAGACCGGTGCGCCATCACCGTCCTGGATAACGACCCGCTCTCACAGAGACCGGGACATCTCTCCCCCAAAAAGTTTCCCTGCGATTTCGGTCCCAATGATGTCACGTACTCCCACTATGGGTCCAGAAGTCCTGCGAGAGACAGAGTGAGGCTGCAGCTCAGGTACGATGCACAAACCGAGACTGTCATCATCCCGTTCATGATGGAGGTGGAGGTGGTTTTTACGCAGCTGGAGCTCCTCACTAAAAACATGCCTCTCACTGTTGACTCTCTAAAAGGCACCAGCAACCCTATTGATAAGAAGATCTTAGAGTTCACTTATGATAGAGACTCTCATAAATGTGAGGTGGCATCCCTGTCCAGTGGGAGCACGCTGCCCAGGTATGGAAGACTCATAGATGGGGGGAAACTCTCCACAATGATGGACTGTGATGAGTTCACTCAGGCTGACATCCGCTATGAACACACCTTCGAGCGCAAGTCCCCCAACAGAGACTATGTTCCCATGGTGGTGGAGCTGCATGATAAAGAGGGCAATCTGGTGAAGCAGGAGTATTTCCATCTCATGATCCGCATCAAAGAGGGGGAAGAAAACACTGCCCCCAAACCCAGCTTCGTGTCCATGATGATGATGGAGATCAGCCAGTTCGTCATGACCGCCCTCACCCCCGATATGCTCGCCGCCGAGGATGCAGAGTCAGACCCAGATGAGCTTATTTTCAACATCACCTCTCCTTTGTCTTATGAGGAGGGCTACATCGTCAGCACGGATGACAGGAACCTCCCCATCACCTCTTTCTACCAGAGAGACTTGCGTGATTTGAAAATAGCCTACAAGCCCCCCTCCCTGGATTCAGACACTGAGAGGATTTTCCAGCTGGAGTTCGAGGTGGTCGACACAGACGGGGCCATCTCGGACCCGTTTGCTTTCATGATAGTTGTGAAGCCGATGAACTCTCTGGCGCCTGTAGTGACACGTAACACAGGTCAGCTGCTGTACGAGGGCCAGTCTCGGCCCCTCTTCAACGCCCACAACCTGGAGATCAGCGATGAAGACAACTTGGACGAGGTCACCGTCACAGTGGTGGACGGGCTGCGCCACGGCGACCTCATGGTGCTGGGCTCTCACAGGAAATTCTTCACGCCGGCTGACCTTACGACAGGGGTTGTTGTGTACCAGCATGACGGCAGCGACACATACAGCGACAACATTGTCTTTAAGATGTCAGACGGAAAAAATGAAGTGGAATTCCTTTTTCCAATCACGATCGTTCCCACTGATGACGAGCCACCGATCATAAACGCCAACACTGGCCTGGTGCTGTTCAAAAACCAGATGATGCCTATCTCACCCCTCATGCTCAGCGCCGCCGACATCGACTCTGAGGACTCAACTATTAAATTCACCATTGTCCCTCCGTTTTCTACTATTGGCACAGTGTTCCTCAGGCAGTCAGATGCCCCAGAGGACCCCTCATCTTGGAAGTTCAACGCTGAGGACGAAGTGTACGAGAAGGAGGTGACGGAGTGGCTTCAGAGAGACATCACTGACGGGAAGCTGTTTTACAAGCACACGGGCCCCCACAACACAGACACCATCACGGATCAGTTTGTCTTTAAAGTTCAGGATGACAATGACCCCCCTAACGAGTCAGGAGAGAGTGTTTTCATAATTAGAGTTTTACCCATAGATGACGTGCCCCCTGAGCTCTTCCCTGGCACCACCCTGCAGATGACTGTTCAGGAGTACAAGCTCACTCAGTTTAGTAAAGAAGTTCTGCGCTACACTGATTTGGACTCTGAGGACCGTGACCTCAAATACACAGTTATCCAGCCCCCAGTAGATACAGATGAAAATAACCCAGTTGCGTTTGGTTCTTTGGTTCTGACAGAAAGCCCTGACGCAGAAGTCACAGAGTTCACACAAGCTCAAATTAACCATCATAAGATCTCCTACAGCCCCCCGGATGTCGAGCTCGGAATCACAGCCCACGTCGTGCAGTTTCGTTACACAGTTGAAGACACAGCTGGGAACAGCGTGGAAGGGGCTTTCACCATCTACCTCCAGCCCGTCAACAACAAACCCCCTCAGATTACAAACACCGGCTTCACTGTGTTTGAGCGTGGCATGCACATCATCAGTGTCGCTGAACTGGACGCCACAGACCTCGACACAGCCAACGAACAGATCACCTTTACTCTAAGCCAACTCCCCAAACACGGCCGGGTCCAAGTTGCGTTCACAGACTTAGAGACAAAAGGGGTTTTCAGTCATGAGGATGTCTCAGAGGGGAAGATATCGTACATCCATAGTGGGGAGGAGACAGTGAGCGATGACTTTCAGCTGGATGTCAGTGATGGGATTCATGTTGTAACCGTGACGGTCAAAGTTAATGTAAGGCCCGTTGATGATGAAACTCCAACCCTCAGCCTTCCTGCGGGAACAATCGGCTCTCATATGGATGTGCTGGAAAACGGAGCCACAGAAATCACAACTAATGTCATTCAAGGCCACGACGATGACACGGATGACCTCCAGCTGACCTTTATTGTGGAAGATCCTCCAGTTATGGGTGAAATATTGGTGAAAGGAGTGCCTGCCACGAGGTTCACACAGGCTGATATTATAAATGGTGTGGTTGTATATGCACACACTGGTGGTGAGATAGGTCTCACCTCTCTGCAGGATGGCTTTAATTTGACTCTCACAGACATGTCAGATGATTGGACAGTAGGTGGCAATAAGGTCAACGGAGTGCACGTTAAAGTCACTATACTTCCTGTTGACAGCCAGGCCCCTGAGGTCGGAGTTGGGATTCAATTCAGTGTCATCGAAGGGGAGAAATACTGCATCGGCCCTCAGCACTTGAACGCTGATGATAATGACACTCCAGCAGATGATATCCTTTGCACTATCATCGTCCAGCCCACCGCCGGCTATGTGGAAAATATATCACCCGCCCCAGGATCAGAAAAGTCCAGATCAGGAACAGCTATCAGTGCATTTACCATCAGAGATATCAGGGAGGGGAATGTCTACTATGTGCAGAGCATTCACAAAGGGGTAGAGCCAGTGGAGGACAGGTTCACATTTAGATGCTCAGATGGCATCAATTTCTCAGAGAACCAATTCTTCCCAATTGTTATCATCCCCGCAAATGATGAAAAGCCGGAGATTTATTTGAGGGAGATAGTCGTGATGGAGGGGATGAACATCGTCATAGACACTCCGATTCTAAATGGGGCCGATGCTGATATTCCACCTGAGGAGCTGATGTTCATCATTTCTAAACCTCCCAAACACGGTGCCATTTTGAACCAGCTATCCACAGGCTCGGTTTTGGTGACTAATTTCACTTTAGAGCAGATTAGGGAGGCATCAAGTATTATTTATGAGCATGATGACTCAGAGACAACAGAGGACAGCTTTGATGTCACTCTGACTGATGGGAAGTACTCTGTGCAGAAAACAGCCATGGTTTTGATCATCGCTGTTGATGACGAGACCCCCAGAATGTTAATCAACGACGGTCTGGAGGTGGAAATTGGGGAGACCAAAGAGATCAACAACAAAGTGCTCAAAGCAACAGATTTAGATTCAGATGACAGCACTCTGGCATATATCATCCGCTTCGGGCCTGGTCAGGGTCTCCTGCAGAGGAAAACCCTATCCGGGTCTGTGGAGAACATCACTCTAGGCATGAACTTCACTCAAGCTGAAATTGACGCAGGGCTCATACTTTACATGCACAATGGTCAGGAGGGCATCCGAGACTTGATCAAATTTGATGTCACAGATGGAATGAACCCGCTGATTGATCGTTACTTCTACATCACTGTGGGCAGCATTGATATGGTGTTCCCTGATGTGGTCAGTAAAGGTGTGTCGCTGAGAGAAGGCGGCAGAGTCACTTTGACCACAGATCTTCTCAGCACCACTGACCTCAACAGCCCGGATGAGAACTTAGCCTTCACCGTCACAAGGGCCCCTGTCAGGGGCCACTTGGAGTGCACAGATACTCCAGGGATGCCCATTGTGTCTTTCACTCAGCTTCAGCTGGCTGGCAGTAAGATTTACTACATCCACACCTCAGATGATGAGGTGAAAATGGACAGTTTTGAGTTTGAAGTCACTGACGGCTACAATCCTATTTTCAGAACATTCAGAGTCTCTATTGTGGATGTCGATAATAAGAAACCTGTTGTCACTGTGAATAGTTTAGTTGTCACAGAAGGGCAGATTAAGCTGATTACACCATTTGAGCTCACCGCTGAGGACCAGGACACAACTGAGGCGCTGCTGAAATTCACCGTCACCCAGCTCCCTGTTCATGGTAAACTCCTCTACAACCAGTCCACACCTGTCACCAGCTTCACCAAACAAGACCTCAACGAAAACCTCATCAGCTACAAACACGATGGCACCGAATCCTCAGAGGACTCCTTTTCCTTTACTGTCACCGACGGCACACACACTGACTTTTATGTTTTCCCGGACACTGTGTTCGAGACTCGCCGCCCCCAAACGATGAACATCGCCATTGTGGCGATAGACAACGGCATCCCCCAGATCGTGGTGAATAAAGGCGCCCCCACTTTGAAGATTTTGGCAACGGGTCACCTGGGATTCCCCATCAGCTCCAAAGTGTTGAGGGCAGAGGACAGAGACAGCAGCCCGGCCTCCCTGGTGTTTCACATCACCACTCAGCCCAAACATGGCTATATCGTTAACCTGGGACAAGGAAACAACTCCATCAACACATTCAGTCAAGGTAAGCCCTGAAAAAAACCCACCTGCATCATAACATGTGACCTTTGAATGAATATTCCATCCAATGACAGTGATTTTGTTTAGTTCTGTCCAGTGGTTGAGTGATGGTGGACTCCAGAAAAAGGCATTTTAAAAATGTAATCTGTCATATCTGGTAAACAAAATTACATGAAAGGTTATTCCACTCTGTAATATAATAACAATTATTACATATTCTTATTAGTAAGGAGAATTGCATTAGTGTCAGTCACATAAAAAATGCCTCCCCTCGCTCAAACATCTTTTTAAGAAAGTGCTTATTTAGCAAATGGAAGTGGTTTTAATCATCATTTAATTAAATAATTAAAATCCCCTAATGAGCGATGTGAAACTCTTTAACCTCAGAGAAAAATGTTAAAGTTAAAAATCCTTGCAAAACTGTGAGTTTTTATTAATTTTTCACACTGCCTACCAAAGATTTTAATTTATGGAGTAATAATTATTCATATGTGTGACAAGTGCAGGCTTGGGAATTTCAATAGTTAATTTGTGGGCCTGATTTAGATGTGCCTCGCTCATCAAATCATAATTAGCAGACCAAAGTTAGAGGCTGATGTTTTGCGCAAATGTCTTGTAGACGGTTAGAGATGAATAATTTATTATTTCTGCATCTCCGGGGAAATGTTCACATCTGATGTTCTCTACAGTGGTTTGTTAAATGAAGCAGGACAGAAGTAGAGGATGGTGTGAAAAGGTCAGAGTAGACCTTTAATTTGACAGGATGCCATTTGACTTGCTCGCTTTGATGGTTTGCCCAGGTGTGTTCAAGTAGAAACAATTTATCGCAATATCTCAAAAATTCCTATAAACAACTGAAATTTCATCAAGACATTTGCATGCACCAGAGGGAGTTATGCCACCTGAACTATGAATCTGTAAACATTTTCTGCATGTGTGTTTATTGATAATGCAGAATCAAGAGAACAAAGCCACTGACTAAGGTTTAAAGCGACGCAATCAATGCAGTCTTTCATATCACGCTGGGGCAATTATGCCAACAAGTAAGGAAATTCACCTGCTCGTGCCACAGCTTGGCTTGAGCGAAAACAGGGGCTGAGAACGCGGAGTGAAAAAGAGAGCCCTTCGCTCTGCAGGAGACGGACACTTCTGACGACCGCTGTGAGGCTGCGGTCTTTGGGGAAAAAAAGGCCACAGATGAGTGTAGAGAGGAAGAGAGGCAAAGGGGCAGAAGAGGGCGCAGAGAGAGCAAGTAAAGTGGAAGAGAGTGCAAATGAGACTGGGGGGAGAGGGGAGGCTAGGTGGCATGAGAGAAATAAAGAATGAGGGAAGGGGGCGTGAGAGAGTGACTGAGAGAGAGAGCAAACAGCCTCGTCAGAAGAATCAGTCAGGTGAAAGAGACAATCCCTCGCTCTTTATTTACTCATCCTATTTCCAGGGCACATCCCATGAGGCATTCTCTTTAAATATTTGATGAACATTGTGGCCCTGGTTCACAGTGTTGACTTTATATTTGCAAGGTCCTTGGGTTCAAGGCTGCGCCACAATACTTCAGAGAACGGCCTTTTCTCTTGCTGCCTCTCCTATACCGTCAGATGGACGCCCACGTGTGTGAAAAGACGAACGGGAATGTGAAAGAAGAGCAACGCTCCGACAAAAAAAATCATCATATAATGTCGAAATGTGAATTTTTCTAATTTCTTTTTTGTCCTCATGTCAGAAGGGAGGAAGGAGAGGCAGCAATGACAGGAAGCCACCTAAGAGGTTTAAGATGTGTCCCAGCCAAGAGTCAGGGGTTTATACTTTTATGAACCTCCTTCCTCTGCCATCTATTATTGAAGGAGGTGGTTCGCAGGGGCCAAGCCCTTTCACAGTCTCGATGATTTTTCTGCACTGCAATAGACGTTTCTGGAGAATGGTGGAAAAAAAAAATGCAGGTAGAACCCTGTAATTCCGAGAGGTTAGGAAAACAGCTGTGGAAGTGTAGGTGCCCGCCGCCATCCTGTTTTTAACATTCTTTCCCTCGTCTGTCATTAAAAGATCCACTGTCACCTGGTTTTCGGGGCTGTTGACACAGAAAGCTGGCAGGTCCGGGATTTAAACGTTTTCTGTTGGTTTAGCTGGAGCCGTCTTGGATTTGAAGTGGTGGCCTTTATCGTCCTGGATTAGGGATGCATGACTTTCAGAATGCTCTCTCTGGTAGAAAATTGTTCATGCTGAGTGCTGATAAGGAACTGAATCAGTGTGATACTAGAGACCTGCTGTTACTGCAGCTGATATGGCGCTGAAGCGGGACAGCTTCCATCTTTGAACAATTATTCGACAGAGAGGGTGTTTGAACAAGGCATAAAGCCATAATAAAACTTCAAAGTGTGTTTGAGGCTACTTCTGTGGCCAACACGAATGTTTCCTTTTTTTTAATCTTAAAATGCAAATTGTTTGATAAGTATATATTTTTAATCTTGACAAGGGCAAATCTCTTCGATAAACAATGTATAATTTAGCCGTCTCCTTGCTTTAAGTTGGAGCAAGGAGATTGTTAAAATTTTCATCATGCATCATCTCACATTGACATGACAGCGTAACCCTTCAGTTTAAAATGCAGAGTGGCCCCCGTTTGCTTTCTGTCCTTAATTACATCAAAGCATTTGCTGTTGTTTTACTTGTCATTTTGATTTTTTTGTTTGTTTTGCTTTTGTTGGTTTTGAGGTGACAGAGTTTTACCATATTGTGCGTTTTCCAACACTGATTTTTATTCCTGCTTCATCACTGCAAAAAAAAAAAAAAAAACTGAACTACTGAACTGAAAAACTGAAATTACTTTCCTGTTCCAGCTGATATCGATGACCTGAACATCTGCTATGTGCTACGGAGTGAAGAAAATGCAACCTCTGACCTCTTCCACTTCTCCGTCGAGGATAATGGTAAGATTTCACCGTTTCACTTTTCTTTTTTAACACACATGAGCAGAAAGGTCCTCAATCAGTTGCCAAATGACATTTCAACCAAGTGTTGATAGATACAAATTGGCTTAGGTGAAGATCAAACCTGTCGTTTTTGAGTATGGTGTATGGTCTCTGTAACCTTTAGACTCACCTCCTGAGGTGAGTCTGTAGCTCTTCTCTTTGAGTTTCTGCAGCAGATGTCAGGGTTCAGAGAGAATCATTACTCATACAGTATCTCATGACTGTGATGGATCTACAAGTCAGCTTGTAGTGCTTCAGCTCCTAGCAGGTCTGATGTTGTCGATTGTCCCCCCGGCAGATTTCACAAACAGCTCAGTGAAGAATATGTTTGATTATTTCTGTTTTCATTCATAATCACTGGGCTGAAAGGAATTCATCCCTCTGTCAGTTTCAGATTACTGATATCTGTGCTGACTTTATCCAATTCACCATTTCCCTACAAAGTGATCTGCCATTCAGAGCAGCAGTGCACTCGTGGGTCAGAATATCAATCTCTAACAAAAATGTGCCTCGGCTGACAGAGACCCTTTTTTAAATCTGTACACTACAAATGATGGTACATCACATTAGCTCACTGGTGAAGCGATAAGGCTTCCAGGTTCATCAAAGATAGAAAACTTATTTTTGCGGTGCAGAGATTAACGCACATCATTTTCACAGTTCAGTGATTTAATGAGACTGCCTGTATAATTTGTGAATATGACTGCAGGATGTGTCAAGTGGTATTACTGTATATTCTGTCTTGATGCAAAGCTGATTTCTCAGGGTGTCTCAGGCAGCATAGAGAAGAACAAACTTTGAACATTTACTTAAAAGCTACTTGAGACGTATTATAGCTCAAAATAACTAAACGCTGGGTTGTTCGGTCTAAACTGTGCTTATGTCAGTATTTTAAGTGTTCGCCTCTGGGAGGTGAGGGCAACTCCGGTTCAGAGCCGTGAGCGCTTTCAGCCCGACGAAAACAACAACAAGCTTTCATTTTTATGCGTGAAATCCTCTGTTTTATGACCAACTTCAGGTGCATTATAGCTGTCATTCACCTCCTGATTTATGCACACGAAATGGCCACTTTAAATTCTGTGCATTTCGGTCTGTATGTCTGCAGCGTGCGTGAAATCAGCATCCATTTACCGAGGCAGCAGCCAATTAAGCAATCAGCGACCGGGAGCCTCGTATGGGAAATTTCTGCAAGTGAAGGAGAGCTTAAGAGGCGGTTTGCATTTGCCCACGATCAGCAAGCTCCGGAAAGAAAATCTAAATGTTGTAACGCTGGAACAGAAAAGATCATTAATGAAGTAGCAACGTTTTAAAAAATTTACACAGGCTGACAAAATTCTTTTATATCAGCCAGCCCTAAGAAAAGCACTGCGGTATAAGTTATTAAACAGACGCATAGATGTCTGGATTTCATATTAAAAAATTAAGCACCCACAATGAATGCTTTCATAAGACCTTCACATGGTGGTTTAAGTGTCAAGACCACAGACCCACAATTCCCAGTTTACACTTAAACCAGTGAGATAAGGGTTTACTTCTTACTGGCTTCTGCTCTCTTTCTCTTCCTTATTCTTGAACTAATTGAGTGGTGCTCCCCATTTATCTGCTGCCACCGAGATACTAAGTACAGGTTAATTAAATTTTCTCAACTCTGCCACAACCTTGACGATGAGGCAAAAGTGCACCTGCGTCGTATGAAAATTACCAAATCAAGCAGGTTGTAAAAGAAAATAAGAGGTGCACTTGTTTTACAATAACACGCATGTTTAGCTACAGAATACATTTGGAACAAGTGGCAAAGCACTCTGTTCAGCTTCCTCCTGTATGATCAGATATGATGGCGCTGCATTAAACACTAAGCACTCACAGAACTATTGATGTAGAGTCTCATAAGCCTCCCATCATTGGGGTATTTAAATTTAATGGACTTTGCAGAGAAATTCTCAGACTCACATTCAGAAACTCGGCTAAATAAATTGCCTCTCAGTGAATCACAGGACTACCAGGCTATGTGCACTATCATAAAGTGTTGAGATCATGGGTCACTTTCCAAGGTGATTTTTGCAAGTCTTCAGGGATTATTTTTAAATTACACCAAGATACAACCGTTGGGTTTAAACGGCGATTCTCTCCTCCAGCTTAAAACGACTGTATGTCTTAACTGCTCGACATCCGACAATTAACTGTGCCCTCCACATTACACAGGAAGAAAGCCATGTATTGCACACTTTCTGTCTGAAAACATGAACTAATGGTTTTGCGAATTAGCCCTAGACCCATTTTTCAGAAGTGTTTTTCATACAGTGGTGCTAAGGCACTTAGAAGAAAGTGCTAATGCGTAGAAGAATAACAGTTCTTTTATGCACATGAAAGGAGAAACATTGACTAATTGATTGTCCATGCTCCTGTCAAGTTTTTTTTTTCTCTTTCTCTGCTCTTGGCAACAGTCTGGCCGAAGGCTTTTAAAAGGAGATCCCCAGATCAGCTCCTCCTGCCCATAAGCTTCTGTTTTACAGGAAATGAGCAGTTTGTTCTTTTGACACATTAAAGTACAGCAGCTACACCTGTATATACACAACATTATAAAGACATGTTAACACTCATCCACACGTAAGCTGGTACACACTCACGCAGACAATCCCACACATGCGTGCACAGCAGAGCACAGAGGGGTAGCTGCAGGCTAAGGAGCGGTCGACCCTCCAGCACAAAGAGGTGTTTGATATTTAAGAGCCCAGGCAGCATTGTGGGTAATGAGAGCCCTGGGCGTTTGAGCCGGGCAGTGCTCTGAGGCAGCCACTGGTAATTACGTGGCCCTATTACAAGCTCATCTACGGGGGAAGAGTGGCAGGAAGCACCCACTGTCTCAGGTTAAGACCAGCTGGGATCACTGTAGTTAACTGTAATGGGCTGGAACACAGTTTGTTTCCCAGGCTTCTCTCTGGCCGTGGTTCACCTATAATCCCGATTCTAAAAAAAAGTTGGGACACTGTGTAAAACGTAAATAGGACAGAATGTGATCATTTGCTCAATCTATTTGATGTATACTCAATTGAAACAGACAATATCTTTAATGGTTGAACTCATTAACTTCAATGATTTTTGTAAATGTCTGCTTATTCCGAATTTGATGGCGGCAACATGTTGGGACAGGAGCAACAAAAGACTGTGAAAGTTGTGGACTGATCCAAAAACACCTGTTTGGATCGTTCCACAGGCAAACAGGTTCATTGGTAACAGGTGATAGTATGATGATTGAAAGGTTCATCCTGGAAAGACTCAGTCATTCACAAGCGAGGATGGAGAGAGGTTCAACACTTTGTGAACACATGATTGTAGGAAGGAGATTAATACATGGGCCGATGAATACTTTGTTGTTGATAAGCACTTTTTGTTTGCAAATGATTGCATTCAGTTTTTGTTTCTATTTTACACAGCATCTTAACTTTTTTGGAATTCGGCTGCTATAATGGAGCTGCAGAAAACAGCGCAAATTACAGTGAGGCAAATTTGAAGATCATGAAAACAAAAACAAACAAAGAAAAGCATTAAATCCTCAAATTGGAGAAGCTGGAGATAGATAATGCTTTGTGCTTTTGCTTGAAAAACTACACGAACAATTGACTGATTATCACAGTAGTTGCCGATTGTTTTCGGTCGATCGCTTTATCAGTTAATTAATTCCTTCAGTTCAACTTAAAAGGTCAGTTCACTGAAATTAAAAAATCACACATTTTCTCTCATGGCGCAGATAATTTGGTTTTCTTTGTCCACGTTTTTGAGAAATCTGTCTCTCTAAACCTATGCCACTGACATAATGCAGCACTAAAAACATGCATTTAAAAAATCAGCAGCAACATCTGTTTACAAGCAGTGTTGCAGTTATTCATGATAACCCATAAATTTCACTATTAATACTGGAACAACTTTTTACTGAAGACACATTCCCTAAAAACTGGTTGAGATCTGTTGATTATCCAGATTAACCAGGATGTTACTGATGATTTTTTTTAATGCAATGTCTCATTGCTGTAAGCACTCACACAGTTCCATTCATCTCCATTGTATTTGGGTAGCAGTGGAAATTTGGCGATGGATATGTCAAAACATGGACGAATAAAACCAAAATCTCTCACATGGCTAGAATCCACTGAGGGTTGAGAAAGTGAGAAAGCATGGATTTGTACATTGTATAGGAACTGACAAAACCCCCACTTCTCACAAATACAGTATATCATAGAAAGGATTTGTAACTTCCATGTAGTTATAATGCGAGAGATGTTTGATAGCACAGAAAGGTCCTCTCTGAGCCTGGCATCTTTCCTCTCGACCTCTCATCTCATCCTTTCTTTCTATATGTTTCTCCTCCCACTGCAAACGATATTGATTGTTACAACAGAATCATTTCATCTCATCTTCACTTGTCCTTGCCCACGAGAACCCCCCGACATACCAATGCTTCATGTGGAGTTATAACGACAGTATAGTATCTAGTATAGTATCCTTCAAACACCCAATGCAGCTTCTATATTCCTATTTGTCACCACGCACAGTACACATTACATGCAGTTTTGGGATGTCAAAATACAGGACTTTGTGTGTAACTCTTCCCTTGTTTGTCCACTGAGAGATTTTTGTAAGTGCACCAGTTCTTGAAAATCAATCTCGTTTGTGATGATTGTGTGAATGGGTGTCGATCTGTGTTGCGCAACGCCTCTTTTTTCCCCCTCTTCCCTCTTCAAAATGCCAACACTTGAGATGAAATGACCTCCTTGTGTTGCCCTCTTCTCTGCTAAATGATAAGTGTGGCAAATTATTTATGTACATGCAGACTTTCTCTCTCTAATGGCTCAAAGAAATCGGTCCCCGAAAAAAAGAAATAAATGAGTCAATTTTAAACTGCTTCTATAATAACTTTTAAACTCTTTAACTCGACAGTAGAATGACTCAGGCAGGCTGAGAAATTTGAAGTCAGGCATGAACACAGCGAATGTAAATGGGATAATCCAGTTTTAGACGTTTGGATTCTTTCCAATTTCTGGAATTGAAAAAGCTCTCTTTAATTTGTTTCCAAAGTTGAAGCGCATTTGTTGCATGATGACTTTTCCCAATGCTCTTTTTAAAAAAATCTCACCTGCTTTGGAAGAGTTTAGATGAGAAAGCACTTTAAAATGCAACCAATTACAGGCTTAGAGCGGCTTTTAACGTGGCCCTAAACAGAGCGGGTTAATCTCTTGACCTTTTTATGTTGTTGTTGTGGCGAAGTTTTACTGATCAGTGCAGAATTGTGTGGTGATTCATCAGCATGCAGCGCAGACTGACACACATACTAACACGTCCCCTGGCTTTAGGAGAGGATCCTCTTTATCTGTTGGCATTCAGGAATTTACTGTCACTCACTTCTCCCAGGGCCCAACTCTCCTATCTTTATCCTCTTCATCTCTCCCTTCTCACACTGTCACTCTCAGATCCTGCTGGATGTGTTTTATTCATTTTCCATTCTCTTACTCGGCTCAGCAGCCATGTTTCATTGTATATTTCGCTCTTTAGTGTTATTTTTGTCTGTCTCGTCGCCTATCAACGTCCCCTTTCCCTCTCGAGGTACAGTCTTAATATTTTGCCCTCCCGTCTCGCCGAGTTTAATCTCAAAAGTGCGCCGCGGTTTATTGTGCCGACTGTCGAGTCTGTCTGAGGCGTCAGGATTCAGTTTTACTGTCACACCCTCGCTGTCTTTTTCCCGCTGTCTGTCCCCGCCTGCCGTGTTTGTCTGTCAGCGTCGGCGCTGACGGATCTCTCTGTTGTAGGATTACAGCACATTCTCGCGGTGGCGAATGTCACTCGCGATGATCTGCATCTCATTAGAGCGTCGAGATGAGAGCGTGAGACTGGTTGGGAGATGTGAAGGGATTCTTCATCATGTTAATCATCGTTGATTCTGTATTTCTCGCTCTGCCTGACAGCCGACGCTCGACGTGTAAACACACGAGCACGACCAAACACGCTCTAATCTCAAGAATAAACACCAAAGCTGGATCTTTTCAACATTTATTTTGCCACTCAAATGTTCTGATTTACATCTTTGACTATATGAGTACATCGCTTCCAATTACTGGCATCAAATTTTCGCTTCTCTCATCCTTAGTTTTTCTGTTACCTTTTTTTCACACAGATGCTTTTACCATTTTTTTTTATCTTAGCAGTTTTTTTCTCATCAAAATTTCACCCAGTCCTTTCTCCTTTTTACTTGGATTTTCTCTAATCAAAAAGAAACTGCAGGAAAGTGACACTTCAGCTCACACAAAATCTCATTCTTTTCATGTCGTCTCCTGCTATTTCATATTTAACGAATCCTAATGGGTCTTTAATTTATATTTAAATCGTATAAACATCACAATGTAAAGTCAGACTTTATTTGCGTTCCCCTGTTCACATCGCAGTATGAAAGCACACGGCACCGGGGGAACTGTTGTGAGCTCTGCTTTATTATGTGTATTTTGAAACCCTCTAATAAAAACCATACATCTAAAAGTAGGCATTAGGAAGCCGCTGAGGTAAAAATGAACATTTTCTGGCAAAATACAATTTTGTTTTAAGGAGTCGGAGGAGATAATGGAGGGAAATGAGAGCAGGGGGAGAAAAAAAGTGGGAAGGAGGAACAAGAGTTTTCAGCAGCTAGTTTATCATCTCCATGCTCAGACACAGTTTGCTCTCTGGAGCGCCAGTAACGTCCTGAGATACATTAAACTCATTCCTCTGTTAAATTTTATATTGGTGGCATGGGGAGACTTGTGCTGAAGCTGTAGTGATCGACGTGCTGGAGTTTTGCCTGATGAACATGCAGGAGAACAAATGTTTTTTAGGTGTTAAGCTCAGAATGCACACAGACTCACACACAGATACAGATGTGCGTGCACAACTGTACGGCTGCATACACACACACACACACACACACGCACCTGGAGGAAGCCACCGTTTCTTTGTCCTCAAGCCTTCTCCCTTTGAGCTATGCCCAGGGTCGTGTATGGCTGTCTTTGTAGACATCAGTGAAAAACCTCACGGTTATTAAGTGTATCACAAGAACTTCAAAGGAGCGAGGATTCTCTGCCCCAGATGTCAGTTTGTGATGGTTTCATGTGCAAGGTCGCTTAAGGTGTTTCTGCAGCACAGTCGTGCCTGATGGCTGTTGAATGTAGGGAGGAAACAATGCATTATTCTGTCGCACGCAACTTTTATCTCCTTAGGGCGGGTGGGTGTTGTAATGTATGTGGACCTCACTTCCTCTCTTGCCCACAGGCGCACACACACCGTTACATTTACAGTGTATAACACACCCCGATATAAACAGCAGCACCAGATTCATCCTGGCGTTTGGTTTGATTTGACTTCCTGTGAAGTGACTGATCAAACGCAGTGACTTAAAAAATAACCCCCCCCCCCACACACACACACGTAGTCCAGGCAGTCAAATAGTACCAGAGCACGGTGAATTACCCACGAAGAAACCTCCACCCGCATTGGCTTCAACTTATTCTTGAGTTGAGCAACATTTTAAATGCTTGAGTTTGCCTTGGGCCATGAATTCCTGGTCAGCCTACTGATATCTCCCCATACCTCAGGAGATATCGTGCTGTTTGCCTTGGGCCAAGTGTTAATGTAGTGACACACACACTCACATACAGATCGGCAGAGAGATTCTGGTGCACACACACACACACACACACGCTCACTGTAGAAGAAAGAAACAGCTGAGTGCTGAACCCACAGTAATCATTGTGATCCTCTTTCCCACCAGTTGCACACATGCAAACCTTCCAGTGTTGGTACAGCGACTGCCACACATCTGTCAGAATAAACTGAGAGGTATTGAAACATCTTGACATCGGGGGAGTGAGATGTTTGTAGTTTGTCAACTATCAGCATTTATGTAGAGTGGCGCTCCTGTCAGGAGGATGGTGCGTGGGCTCCTATTACTACTGAAATATTACTGATGGTCTATTTTAGCAGGGTGTCGCGGCGCTTCACATGCTACATGTTTGTAAAACTGAACACGTTGCCAACTGAATAAATAGCAGTTTTAACGATTTCGCTCCACTGTTTCTCGACAGTTTTCCGTGGTGAGACGGATCATCGGGTTTGTTGGTTGCATATAGCTATTTGGTTGCCAGTTGCACAGGGAGTTGGGGACTCATATACAAAGGAGTACAGAAGGCAGATGGAGACGTAACAGTGAGGGAAAGGGCCACGCCGCCAGCAGCAGAATAAATGTACTGAGCAGCAGACGGCATCGTCTTGCTGTGAAAAATTTCCTTTGATTTTGGGTGTGAGCTCTCAGATGTGCACACAGATTCTCACACACACAGCTGAAAGACAAGACAGACCTGATTTTTTTAAGACTGAAGCTCAAGCCCTTAAAATCTCACATTTGTTTTGAATGAAAAAATGAAGTCAGTAAAAAAAAAAAAGTATGTTTATTTTTCTGGTAGTGACGTGTCTCATCTAAATTTTGGCTGTTACAATTCGTGCTCCAGCTGTCTGTGTTATCAAAAGCACAACAGTCCAGCACAAAGAGGAGTGAGCTCATCCAGGATCCTTCTCTCTTCCAACAGTAGCACCTTAATGTGTGTGTGCTACCTGTGAGTTATGTTTATGGGACAAGCATGAGTCTGTGCTGGAAAAGTGAGGGAATCTGATCTGAAGATTTAATGTGGCAGTTTCGAAATCACGGTCGCTGTCACGTTGCAGGATGAGTACTCTCTCCATATTTACTATGTCTAGTCATGGCCGTTGACAGACTGTGTTATGTATTTATTGCCAGAGCATTTCAGTCTGATTTCTTTATGGTCCCGAGAAGGAAATTAAACATGCGGCTCTGCGACGTGTAGCATACAGCATAAAATCAGCAGTGGTGGAAGAAGTATTCAGAGCACATTACAAGTAAAAGTCCTGCATTCAAAACCTGACTCAAGTAAAAGTATGTATATAAAAGTATGAAAATATACTTAGTATCAAAAGTAAAAGTAATCATTATATATATTAATATACATATACAATATACAGCATATTACATGCAGTGTTTTTGGATTAATATTACTGCTGCATTAATGCATATGTTGCATTTTACTGTGAGCATAAGTCATTTTTAATATATATATTTTTAAACTTTATGTATTTTAGGGTTGTTTAATCTTATACCAAATCATCATACCAAAAAAAAAAAAAAATCACATTCACTGAATTTTGGACATACTTGGTTTTCACTGGACAGGAAGGCTATAAAAAAATCTAATCTGAAAAGTATTTGGTCACTAAAGCTAAAAGACAAATGTACCAGAATACAAAGTAAAATATTTGCCTCTGAGATGGTGTGGAATAGAAGTTTAAAGTTGCATAAATCAATATTATGAATAAATTAGTACAGTACATTGAATTTGTACTACAGTACAGTACTTGCATAAATATACTTAGTTACTTTCCACCACTGAAAATATGTTGGAACATATTGTGTAAAACATCACGTGCGGACTCCTCTCTTAGTGATACGCAGTCATCTACAATCATCCCAGTAAAGTGATTGTAATGGTGATGGTGGTTGGTGTAACAATGATGGTTATTGCAATGTGCTAAGGAAAACCTTGAGTGGTGCTTACTACCACTTATGAGTATCGCTGTATGTGAAATAGAACAACATGATGCCTACGTTTGTGATAATGGAAGTTTATTTTTACTTTTCATGTTGGTCTGAAGCTGACTCAAACACGACAGGTCTGTGGACTCAAACCATATAACTCAAGTCAGTTTCAGTTTTCATCCCGCTTTTCAAAATCAAATACTTTGATGTAACACTAACATCTTTTGAATCTTGAAAGTCCAGATCCTGTCCCTCAGTGTGAAGTGCGAGAATGTTGGTTGATGCCGAGCAGCATGTTCAGAAACAGCACAGATATTCAGACCTGTGTGAAGGTCAGCAGCTTTTGTTTTGATATGCTTTTGAATGAATGATTGTACCTTCACAGAAGGTCTCTTTTACGGCGAGAAACTCTGCCTTACGTATCTTTAGAAAGAGGAGGTGAGAGAGGAGAGAGAGAGGTGCTGGTTAGTGTGGGATGAGAGCTTTCACTGATGCACTTTCTATGAAAAGACGTTTTATGTGGAAGGAAATAGAAAAGGCACTATGTTTTTAAACAGCCTGCGTCTCATCGCATCTGTAGCTGCTGCATTTCATTTTGGCTGCGTCTCTGTTAAGGCCACTCATACTCAAGGCTACTAATTATATTTTTTCCCAAATTAAACTGAAAGAGATTATTTCCCTTCAAACATATTATGGATAATATTTCAGCATCTTCATACAGCAGACAAGCAACAATATTAGTCTGAGTCATGTTTCTGGTTTCTGGTCTGTTTTTTTTTTTGTTTTTTTTTCTGATTGACAGCATAAGGCAGAGCGCCATAAAACCAAAACAATGAGCTAAAAACGCTAAAAAGACAAACCTATTTTATTGCAAACTTTCATCATCATTAACAAGTTTCACAACCATATTGTAACTCTATAGACTCATCTACATGATCAGAGTCAGGACTCTATATCATCTCAGACCATCTAGACCCAAACAAGACAGGATGACGCACAGCAAACTGTTCGCTTCTAGCACATATGTTCAACATCAGAAGGTAGAAAACCAACAGTGGTAACAAACAATGGGCCTGAGGCTTAGTAAGAGCATCACACAGACTAACTAAAAAAAAAACCTATATATTAAGGTTATATGCCTTTTGATTTTAACCCTTTGTGATTGTAAAGCAATCTCCTCTGACTGGACAGCTGTCAGCGATTACTCCATAAAGTAGATCCTACATCACAGGCCAGCCTCAAAACTGTAGCATCAAAGTTGTTCTCTTCAGATTCCTGCGGTGTCCTGATCCTTGAAATTTTCTGTACAGAAACTATGATCCTTAATTGGTTCAAAAAAAAAAACCCTTGTGGTGAGTTTTTGTTAGGAAAACCTTTGAAAGAGGGTGTAAAGTGAATTTAGCTCTATTGAGGATGATTTCAAAGCTGCTTTTTTTTTGTATGGTCAGCACATGTGAGAGGCCTTTTATCCTTTTAAAAGACTGGAGGAATGAGACAGTCTGAAGCCCACGGACTCAGATCCCTATTGTCTGCGCACAGCTCCTCACCTTCACTGAGGGGTCGCACAGAAGCACTGGCACAGACACACACACACACACACATACACACACACTAAGATTTCAGGCAGCTTATGCTGTATTTACTATCAGAGAGCTGGGATGAAAGTCAAGGTTGCAGAGAAGTTGGAATAGAAGAGTTGTGTGTGTGTGCGTGTGTGTGCGTGTGTGTGTGTGTGTGTGTGTGTGTGTGTGTGTGTGTGCGCGCGCGCGCGCGTGTGTGTGTGTTTGTGTGGGTGTATGTGTGCGATTTTGTATTTGTGCCCACTAAGTGAAGCCTGAACTTGGCCTACAGGCTTTTTGGAGGATACATGAGTTCTGATTATATTAGCTGTCTCGGCACCTCGGCATGTTGTAGCAACGTCTGCCAAGCTGGAACGTGCTGAACTTTTCACCTCTGCTGCGTTTTAACACCGATATTGGAGCTTTATTCTAACTGAGAGCTATAGCTGCATGTATTTAGTGAGAAGATGGCGGGTATCATCTCCTCTCTTTATCATAATATTTATAATATTTTATTGATCTGGATAGGAACACGCTCTTATTTTGTGAGAGTATGAGAGTGCAGGATTAGTCACAGAGTAGCACCACCTTTTTTTTTTTTGCATAAGGAGGCAACGCTGCCATTAATGACCTCTGTGATGTTGGAGGTGAAGTGCTGTGCTTTTAACAGCCTTACTTCTCCAGCTTTTAAAGAGGCATAAATGACTTGAAAGAACAAACAGCTTTGAAATCGTCCTCAATAGAGCTAAATGAGATTTCCTCTCCGACAGCCTACACATAACATCTGCGCAAATAGTCCTCCACCTCTGCATTTCCCTCAGCCAGCAAAACACACACACTCAGATGTTTGGGTTTTGCATTCTCAGGAATGCCGTGCACAGTTATGCATTGTTCATCCCAGCACAAAAGCAGCAAAGACAAACAACTTTCCCCCCCTCCACCTCTTATGGTTTTTACAATGTTGTCCTTTCGCGGTCGCAGGACTCTTTTCTTTTCCCCTTGCAGGTGGGTGAATTAGCCACACAAAGCAGCATCCTTCCTGTCCGCGTCTTCAAGTGGCAGCTATTGAATCGTTCTATTAGCACTAACAAGACCATTTACGCCGCAAATCCTCCCTTAATAACACTGATTGGCTGGCATTCTCAGGATGATGAGCTATTTTAAAAGGAGCAAAAATGCCGTTTGATAAAGAAAAATTTGAATTTAATTATAGAGCACATGAAAAGATTGGCTGTTAGATCTGGTCTTGTGCTGTGTTTGTTTTTTCTCTTTATGAATCTGTAAATATTCTGCGACAGATGTGTTGTGAACATTTGGACTGCATGTAGAAAATAATTAAAACACTTCTGCTTCATTACAGTTTTACACTAATTGCCCCCTTTGGTTACAGAATTTTTGCCCTCATAGTTTCCTTTCCACTTTTTATAGAATGTTGAACTCAGTTGAATTAGAGAAATAAACAGGCACAGACTCACCATGGTACATACAGTATTTCCACAGAGACCTTAGATAACAAACATTATGTTCACACTTGCACAGAGAAACAACATGTTCAGTCAGCTCAGGTAGATCAATACAAATCTGCTCATGAAAGACTTTTTTTAAATGAAACATAAAAACAGGATGAAAAACAATCTGTTGTGACAAAATGCATTTATGTTTGGGTTTTTTTTTTCGTGCAGGTGGGAACAAACTCAAGGGACAGCAGTTCCGTCTGGACTGGGCCTGGATCTCTCTGGAGAAAGAGTACTACGTGGTGGACGAGGAGGACAAGTTCTTGGAGGTGGTGCTCAGGCGGAGAGGCTACCTGGGAGAGACGTCTTTCATTGGTTAGTCTGTTTGTCGTTCCGTCTCTTTTTCTCTCATGCTTTGTGTCTGAAGTATCACAACAGTGGATGGATGGATTGCCACAGCATTTGGTGCAGACATTCATGGTGAGGTAGACATGTTTGGTTTTGAGTGAGATGTCACCGGAACTATTGGATGGATTACCATGAAACTTGGTAAATGCAATTCACTTGGTAAATGCATAATAAATTTTGGGTTTTTTTTTTCATTGAACAACAACATTTGAATGTATCTGATATTTCGTTTTTGGACCAGGCCATAGCCTTTTTCCATTTCTAACTCTTACTGTCTCCTTTTCTCTGGTATTCATTTAAACTTTATTTACTTCACTTCACTGTTAAAATCAGGTTTTTGTTACCTCTACATTCCTGTTTCAGTGTAGCAAAATACATAAAAGAAAGAGTGCACAGAAAATAATGTTAAAATTCCACAGAATTCAGGTAATAACACACAACCTGAACCTTGTTTTTCTACTGTTTTGTTTGTGTGGTGGTTGATAGTGCGCATGGTTTTGTGTCTCCCTCTCACTTGAAGTGCTGCTCTTCAATACGCACATACAGACCAAGCCTAATCTTTGAACGTTGAAGCCAAAAAGAAACAGAAGCATTTCCTTTTAACACACCACTATAAGCAGATTTACCCACTGAGCAAAGTAATTTTGTTTGGCCTTGAGCCATTTCAGCGTTTGCAAAAAGAAAATTTTTTTTTGGTCTGAGTTTGAGGAGGCTACATGAGACGGCTAAGTGAGGTCAGTGCGATGCCCTGTGCGGGCTAACTCCGGCGCAGGCAGCAAAACAGTGTCACAAAATGTATTTTAGGCTCCAAAAGTGCTTGTGAAGCAGCCCCTCATTTTCCTTGATGTTCAAAGTTCAGCTTTATTTGTCCCAGATGGGGAAGTGGTTTGTCACATTGAGGACAAACATCAAAACAAGTACGTGTCAGAAATGAATAAAAACTGCATTGACCAGGTGGATTCAACAGAATAGAGCAGAAATACTGGTGAGAATACTGAGGCGTTGATTAAACAACATTGACATCACTAGTGTCAATTAACAGAAATCATCTAAGGCAAAGCTGTAGATATGAATGAATGTAGTGTACAGTCACCTGACAGTTAGACTGCCGCTGTTGTCTCTTGTAAGTGCCAGTTTGAGGTTAGTTATTTTGTCTCTTCCCAGCATTATCTGAAGTGGAAATATAAATAACTCACATGTAATTTTCTGCATGCCGTTGCTAGTTGTCGGCTGTGCTTTTGCAGCCGTGTTTTGCAGCGTGGAGCGCAATTTATAGGAGGGGAGGCAAGGTGGGCCGATACGTCATTCGATCTCCGTCAAGTGGTTTCATGTAGGTGGGTTCGATGCGTCAGGGCCCTAAACTGCAGTGTAAAAAAACAAAGAGTGGGGAAGAGATTGAGATGACATGAAGATCAGACCAAATTTAAAGCAAGATTCACAATTTACCTTGAAAAGCAATTTAGTGCTGACATTGTGAAACATGCTCATCAGAATTTGTCCATTTTCTGAGAAGGAAAAAAACTGCTGTTTTGTTTTTCAAATTAGTTTTTCTCTTCAAATTCAACTCTTGATTGATCTAATGTAGTTGTTCACCTGCTTTAAGTATCATATGAATATCTACTCTTAACACTTTATAGGGCACTCATTGAAATTGAAATTCCAAAATTTAACCTTAGAGTGCTATTGGAGGACATACTTTATTTCTGTTGTAAGATTTTTCGGAATTTTTCACTTTGTAAATGGTGCAGAAATAACCAAAAAATAGTCACTTGCCCTATAAAAGGGTTAACCTTTTAGCCATATTAAGCTGTAAATTGTCTCATCACATCAGTTGACAGTTGACAACGGGAACATGTCAAGTGCTGTGAATCTTCAGCAAACTTGAAAATGAAGTGAGCATCACACTCAGTGGTGTCCACAACAAAGAGTACAGAGAACGCACCGCTGTGTCGGCGCTGCTCAAATCTCAAATCCAGCCGGCACGAACATCATTGCCAGAATTTTTAACAAGCTTTTCGGCCAGCAGATGGAGGTGATTTTGTGCTGGAAACAACAGCCCAGCATGTTTTTCCGCTTGCGTCTGAGTGTTTGTGCAGGTTCGAAGGTTAAAAGGATGGTGATGATGTTGTCCCCGAACGCTCCTCTTAGCCCTGACTTTGTCATGCTTCAGCTCATTCGCACAAGGAGAAGCGGCAGCTGTAAGCAGCTTTTACTCTCTCCCACCTCTCATCATCATTCTGATCCCTGTTAATCTATGGGTCAGGTGTTGGCACCACAGTGAGTGAAGCAGTTTATGTAAGCTTTAAGACTTATCTACCTGTGTGTGTGTGTGTGTGTGTGTGTGCGTGTGCGCGCGCGCTGGTGTGTGATTCCTCTCGCTAAGGTTTTGAGAGTATCACACATGAAAGCTCGCGTTTTGACTCTCATCTCTTTGCACAGTTGGCGTGTGAGCACCTGATTATCTCTGACCACACACTCAACACATACACACACACACACACACCCTCACTTTCAAGCCCTCTTTCTCAATGAACGTCTAGCATGTTAGGTGCTTAAATGCATCAGAGTGAAAGTACTCTCCGTGTAGGCCGACGTGGCAGCAACATGTTGAGCTGAGGCATCTTTATGCATAAGTACACGGTTTGTAGTAAGATTAAAGAGAAGGAATATTTACTGCATCTTTTTTCACGACGACCACACCCTCACCCTGACAACAGCATTTTGTCTCATAACCCAAACAGAATTTGTATGTATCCTGGCACGTACGCATTTTCATGTATTTGTGCATCTATATGCCCAGTGTGTGTCTGGTCAGGAATTGATGATGAAATATGGTCTAGTTTAGGGCAACACAGAATGAAAAATTGAAACTGATAAAAGCCATCTAATAAGTTTCATAGATTTCAATTTGCTGGTCTGGTGAACAGAAGAATGGAGCCAATGAACCAATAAGAGAGTGGCGACATACTCCAGGTGGACAAAATAGCAGGAACAGCTCACAGTACAATACAATACAATACAGTCACAGTAATGGCACCTTTGATTGATATTTGGCAGGAAGTCGTTTTAAGGCTGTCGTGTGTGTCAAAGAAAATATCCCATTTAGAGTCAGTGTTGTTGAGGCTTCCCTTCTGTCTCTCTTTGCTCATTCAGCTCTCATGTGTTTGTCTCAAGCCTGAATGATTTTTGAGAGATTTCCTCTTGCCACAGTGCTGACTCCTGCTTCCATTTTGCCTTGATATCGCTGATTGTCGTTTAGCTATTAAAGCTGACACACACTACCCATCATACTCAAGTTGTAATATGACTCACTTGTGCCTTTGTAATTTTTATTTACAGGGCAAGAATGAAACAGTTGAGACACATAGTGAGACAGGATGTTAACTTTTAAAAACAGAATCAAAGCCGCTAGGACAACTTCAAAACTCTTAAAACAGAGTCTCAAAAATCATATAACAAACAATCAGATGAACAGCTTAAGAACCCTGTTTACACATATTACTACCAGCAATTTGTGGGGACAGAAAATAGCTGAACAATCATAAACACTGGCAAAGTCATCATATAGTATTTGGTGGCAAATCTATCTACGACACAGGTATCAGCAGACACTTGGTATCCTGCCAGGCCATTTTCACTTCTTGCTTCTTTGGAGGTTTTCTGTCTTCAGTCTGGTCTTTACTTTGGAAACACATCAGCTGATTCGTCCAGTTAAAATCTTTTATCTACCATAGAACCTCCTGTGTTGTCTGCTCTGTATGTTTGGGATTCTTCAGCATTGTCTTAAAATACATGAAAAGTCCCCAAAAAAGGTGAAAAATGCCCATCACAATTATCTAGAGCCAAAGATTGAGGTGACATGATTCAGTCGCTTGTTTTGTTCTAAACTCCAAAGACAATTTACAAAGAGAAAATCAGCAAACATTTAAGAAACCAGAAAAATACAAATGCTTGTGGATTGACATGGATTGACTAATTGTTAATTCAACCAATTGTTTCAACTTCGAAATGGGCTACAAATCTGTTCAGCCAGTGTGGATGCGTACCCCCTCAAACACCTTTAACACCTTCAAAGTCAGCACTTCAGAGACAGAATCCAATCTACCAAAGTTCGGCCAAAACAATTGAAAACCTCAGGTTAGTGTGTGCGTGTGTGTGTGAGTGTGAGATCTGCTAATGGAGGATATGGGAGGGTTGTAAACGAAGATCACAGCAAAGCCAGAGCTGTAAATGTAAAGATAATTGATGGTAGAAAACAAGCCAGCGAATGTAAAAAAACAAAGAACATGAAATGAGGAAAAGGGAAAAAAACAGAAACTCGTGGCAGAAGCGGACACTGCAGACGGATAGATGGATGGATTACATTAGATTAGACAGGGCTGGAGAAGCAGGGAGAAAGACACCCAGCGATGTTGTCAGAAGCTTGGCTGCCGTTGCGAGGGCCAGCTGATGAAAGCTGCTGTGGTGCCTGGCAACAGCGGAGGAGAGCTGTTACACACGCTCCGTCGCAACAGGACGTACAGGTAGAGAGGATCAGTGATGGAGGAACGCGGAGATAAGATCAAGGTTCAAAGATGCCCCCGCAAAGCAGAGCTCAGGCAGAACGGGGCTGGAGAGCACGGGGATCAGATTGGATTCGTCTACCACTGTTTTTAAGATGATGCCTCACTTTCTCACTTCTTATGAGAGAGAGAGAGGGAAAAAAAGAGATATCAACCTTGGCTTAATTCGTCCTGGGTGTGTACCCTCTTCCTCACCTGCAACGTCTTCTTCTAATTCACTTCTGTCACGTTTTCCCCTGACTGCTGTGACGCTGTCCCACTGACTTGTCAGCCCACTTAACCTGTCTCACCTCCTTTTCCTTTTCATCCATAATCTCTCCTCACCTCATCTCGCAGCGCACAGCGTTTGGCCCTTTTGTTCCTAACCTGCTTTTCCTCATCAAAGACATCACCTCTCTTCTTCCCGCTCCCTCAACTGCCTCACAGCTCAGGGTCTGCGCCATAGGCTGTGTCTTATATCCTTCCTCCACCCACTCTCCATTTGTCATTCGTCTTATATCTGCCTTCTTCTCTCCTCTCTGTCTCACTCCGGCGCGGCGCTCGTTTGCTGTTTGTTCTCCCTCTGTCTTCTGTTTTCTCACTTCCTTGCGTGCGTCCTCTGTTTGGTTGTCACCCATTGTGGTTTGTCTCCGTCTTTGTCTCGTCTTGCTCCGCTCCCTTCATGAAATCCTTCCACTTTCAGATCCTCATCCTCGACACATCTTTTCCTCTTCCTCTTCCTCTCTTCTTTGCTGTGCGAGGAATACGAGGAACCCATGGGGGGAAAAAGATGGAATTGAATTCTCATTTTTCTTTTTAACTCCTCAGTATGAGTCAAAGCTCACTCCTTGAAGAGTCTTTTTTTCTTCCTCTCCGCACTGTCCTTTCTCTGTCTGTCCTTGCTCTGAGAGATAAATTGAGGATTGTTAACAAGATGTACATTTGGCAGGTTAATCATCTCCTGTGGGACGTATTCCAGCCTCATTATTGTTGCCGTGTAGGGTGGATGGAGATCACTTAATTTCACCAGGAGAGAAGAGAAACTTTTGCCCCCCTGAACCTCTTTCCTTCAGCTCTCCACCTCAGCCGCCTTGATGTGAAATGACCTTTATGGTATAATGAGCGTGGAGGCACCTGCAATCATTAATTTTATGATAAATTGTGTATTTTACATTCAGCCAAACTCAGTTCATGTGAGATAAATATACAGTACAGAACAAAAGGAAGGAAAGTTTGCAGGTATAAACAGAATTGTTGTGTGTTTGTGAGCAACCCCTTGTATCTGTGAGTTTATGTTTGTGTGTCTGTGTGTGTGTGTGTGTGTGTTATGGAGACACAAACACAAGGGACTGGAGCTCTGAGGCACAGCACCATAGAGATCAAAAGCCCTCGGGTGGGTATATCTCCACCTGCTGTGAAGGAACCCCAGTGCGACCCCAGGCGAAGCTTGTCTCTTCCCTCCAGGGAGTCCGGCGAGGGTGCCACAATGAGGCTCCACCCTTTTAAGATCAACACTTCCTCTCGCTGGAAGGCAGCTTTTTTTGTGCGTGTGTCTTTTATTTGATGCGGATCAACTGATCATCAGGAAAGAGAGATGAGAAAGACAGGATCGATAGAAAGCGTCCCCTGTAGGGATACTTTTCTGGCCTTCTTTAAAAGATAGAATCCTTCATTCTGTCACTGCTGGGGTTTTTTTTTTTTTAAGTTGATACACATGTTGAAATTCAGGGATCTGTGTATATGTAACTGGAGTCACTACATGTGTCACCAATGAACCAGGACTCTATTCATCAAAATTACATATTCAGAATTTTTCAATGAAAAAAATCAACCCCTAAATTTGCTTAGATGTAACTCTCCACCGTTGCCTTTATACATTATGTGCAGCTCTAAGAAAATGTCCCAGCCTCTGTCTCCACCCGCCCCTCCACCACTCGCCTGCAGCTTTGACTCTGCTCATCAAACACTCAAACCTAACTTAATTCAGCGGCTTAACTATCTGACAAACAGTTTTAATTAACGTTTCCGTAACTTTCCTCATCAACACCTCAGAGCCGTATAAAACATCATGTCAGCATTTGTCATGAATCATCATATAAGTTGGCTCGTTAACGTTGGCTAACATTATCTAGCACACTGCAGTTTGGTTTGGACACAGTCAACAGATAAAAGAAAAGAAAAATAAAACTTACAGGTTGACCAACACATTGGCTTGTACTGTGTGAGTGTAAATGGATGGAACATTGTTGGGCTCAATAGAAATTTTATGGCAAAACAGAGCTCTGGAAAATGGCAAAAAGGGTTTGGCTCTCGTATCCTCAGACCCTCTGGTGATACATGAAGGCTCATTATTTCTCCTTTTGCAACTTTCCAACCAAAAACAGAGCACGTCTCTGCCATCATTTTAGAAATAGTGAAATTTCATCACTCATTCCCCACTGAGGGACCATTAAAGATTAAAATATCTTATCGTATCTTATGTCTTGTAGCATATAAAAAACACTATATAAATGTGTTAACAGCATCATTTTACTTGGATGAGGTGTTTAAGGCTTACAGTTTATAGCTTGAAAGTAAAAATAATGACATTATTAATGATTGGACTATAAGCCTCAGCATACCTGTATTTATATTTAAGTCCAGACCACTCTGGTCTTTTTGAACATTTCTGATGCTGGTGGCATAGTCTTAAAAACGACAGTGTTTCTTAGTTAATATTTCTGTCCAACCTAAAGTCGTGTCCACAGCAAGATGTCTGACAATTTCTGCACAAATTGCCATGAAATATGCTGTCGATAGTCATGGTCTTGATGTATTTTTTTTAAGGTGACTGTACTGACCTTTTTTCTAGTACCGCAGTGAAGATGAAATTCAAATCTCTACAAGGGAAATATAAAAGCCCAATGGCAGTTTGCCATAGAATTTAGTAA
This sequence comes from Centropyge bicolor, assembly GCA_037975185.1. NCBI lineage: Eukaryota > Metazoa > Chordata > Actinopteri > Pomacanthidae > Centropyge > Centropyge bicolor. Next base: position 2,158,128 of record JBBMOC010000016.1, on the reverse strand, counting down.
GCATAGCCAGAGGTTGAATTCTTTGAATCAGAAGTGAATGACAAAATTTCTTTAATTTTACTTCGCTTTAAGGTCAAGTGAGAAATAGGACTTTAAACTCACTCGTGTACAGTACTGCAGGGATTTTCACTGTACCCCTCTGATGGTCTGTATCATGAAATATTATCAGTTTTGATTTTAGAATTAAGTTTTGTTAATTCACATTTTTGGTGTATCCACTTGTGCCAACCTTTATCTGAGACAACTTGACCCAGGTTAGGCTGATCACTCACTGAGTGAGCAGGTGAATCGAGCTCATCAATCTTCATTCATTATTTATTTCTTAGATCTCCCTGAAAGACAGCCCCTCAGAGAATGAGATGTTGTTTGTGTTGCATTAGCAGCACCATTAGCTGTTTCCTTAGAAAAAGCAGAGAAATCAAGAGAGTTGAGTTAACAATGACTTGGTCTGCCGTGTGGAGTTGTTGCCAAATGTGCATGTGAGTGTTTGATTTACTGCAGGTCAGATGTGAGATAGTGCAGCATTGCATTATGGTCGGCTGTGGTCACCATCAGTGAAACAAATGTTTTCTCTGGACTTGAAATCGGTCCAAGACAGTGAGCCTGGAGAGAAATATTTTTGCTGGACTATTGATGTTTTGGTGTATGGCTGACAAATGTGCCGCAGTCAAGCCCCATACCAACACACTCAATTTCCTCTGCACCCCGTTTGGACATTTGGCAAAAACCGAACATAGCACAAAGATGAACCCAGAAATCTGGCACAACCGAATAACACTCACAACAATAACATTTTCCTCATGCTGTGGTTTGTGAATGAGTATAATCACTGACGGTCCTCGCAGGTACAGTAACGAGAATGGGTGTAGAAGTTTGCATCCCTACATGCTCGATTGTTTTCAGCTTAAATTTTGCATACAATACTCACCTCTCATATCTTACTGTGTGTATGATCTAATGCATCCGCGCTCATCTGCATGTGTTTGCCACCTTCTTTTTTTCTCTCTGCAGGCTTTTGAATGTCTGGGTTAAAAAAAAGGAAACAAATCCTTTTTTATTTACAGGCACATGCATCGGCCTGACGTGGCTCCGCTCAGCTTGTTCTCGCGAGGCGCCGTGAATGTAGACAAAGGGATATGAACAGCATATTTCCAAATGTAATACATTATTGTATGGCTTATGCCACCTGGGCTTCCTTGGTGTGTGTTTGATGTGAAACCCATTGGCACCAGTAAGCTCTCCTACTTTGAAGAAGGTGCATCGATGAGCATGAATGTTAGATGGATCGTTGTAAAGTGGATTCACATGAAAGACCTGTTATTAATGAAAGAGACAGCTGAAGAGAAAAGGAGGTGACACACGCACACACACACACACACACACACATGTATACCTCGCCCTTGGGAAATAATCATGGTAACCAATCCATCTCAGTGAGGTGGAATGCACTTATTTAAACGCTTCAGTCACAAATTCATTTCCTCCGGCTCTGTAAGTGATCAGTGAGGAAAAATAGACGCAACACTCTTTTTCTCACCACTCTCTGAACAGCATTAAAGGGTGTGAATATCTAATCTGTTTTTCATCTTTTTTTCCTCTCCTGCCTGTCACCCTTTCATGGTCGCTTTCTTTGTTTTGTCTCCTCTTCTTTCCCTCTGTCTTATTTTTTTAATCATCGTCTCTTTTTCTCTCGTTACGTCTGTCACTGTCTGTGTCTCTCAGGCATTGGCACCGAGGACGGCAGCGCCAAGAAGGAGGAGGATTTCAAGGGCAAGTCCCAGAGGCAGGTCCAGTTCAACCCGGGACAGACCAGAGCCACGTGGCGGGTCCGGATACTGACTGACGGGAAGTATGAGCAGGCGGAGACCTTCCAGATTTTGCTGTCGGAGCCAGTGATGGGAGTGATGGAGTATCCTGCCACAGCTACGGTCGAGATCCTGGATCCTAATGACGGTCAGTCCTGCTACCGCACACATTATACCCACACACGTGGTTAAAGCATTCAATATTATTTTGTTTTAGAAAGTAACTCAATACATTTACTCAAGTAGCGTACTTCAGAATAATTAGTGCTACTTGTACTTGACTCGATTATTTCCACTTTATACTACAGTTTTCTTTCAAAACATTTTAGAGGTGAACATCCTTTTAAGTCCTTATTTTTGTTTAACAGCTTTAGTTTCTAGTTACTTTGCAGATTTACATTATTAATACAAAATATAATCACTTTTACCAGCTGCAACATTAAAGTGACTTTTACACAATAATGCATCCATAGTTAGAATCCAATAATACATATGATTCTGAAATGGGCCATTTTGTATAATGAGTACTTCTACTTTGAATATATTGCGATGCTGATACTTATGTACTTTTACTTAAAGGCAGGATGAGTCAGTCACAGTTTGTAAACACATTTAAAGTTGGCCCCTCCTCCTCTGCTCAGACACCATCGCACACTTCTAGTGGGTCATAGGTGAGGATCGAGAGGGATTATAGTTGGATGAGTCTAGACATTGTTTTTTTTTTAGGAAGATACTCATATATATAAATATCAGTTTTACTTGTAACAGAGTATTTCTACACTGTGATAGTGCTACTTTTACTCAAAGTGACAACCTTGAAGATTTCAGTCAATACCTGTAGTTATTGGTGGGAACAGCAAATGCAGTTTAATGATGACAGAATTCTAGTGGCAGCAAAACAGCTTTTGTATGAATAATGAAGCAGTAATTGGCCTTTTTCCATCATTCTGTGAGCAACGATGGTGTGACTTTATGCTGCAGCCGGCATGAGTCTGAGAACAGCAGGGCACAGTGAAAGGACTTTGTTACCTCCCTGAGAGGTTGGAGGGCTGCAGCAGGTCGCCTGCAGCTCTTCATCCAGCAGCTCACTGTGATTGCTCCGTCCCATCCCATTACTTACTGCAACATTTCAAACTGACCCTCTGTCAAAAGAAATACTTGAAATGACCATTGTCTCGTTTTGAAGATGCATTATTGATGAACAATAGCAGTAAGTGCAAAGTTCACAGACAAACACATTTCCTCTGACTAATTCATGATAAAAGTCAAGTCGTGCTTTGCCAGTTCAATGCTTTTAAAGTGATATTGCAGCAGTATGAAATGTTCGGTTTGCATTAGCAGAGACATATGGAACATCACCACAGACACACACAGTTTGTAATACTGCAAATATACATGTATACATATTGCAATGATTTCATTAGCGGGCCAAAGCTTCAAACACTATTGTATTACCTCATTCAGTGATAGATACATTTAATTTATTTAAATAAAAATCTTCGAGATCATCACTTTAACCAAAAGATCTGTGAGCTTATGGTGATGACAGTATGATGGAGGTATTTTTGTCACAGCAGACTATAAAAGCTGAAATTTATTTATTAATTTTTGCACATTTAGTCAAAACACTCTTGGAGGATTTTCTACCCTGGAAGAAACAATTTTCTAGATATTGAATACAGGTGCAGAATATTAGGCGTCAGCAGCATCTGCCTGCAACACTGATGCCCAAACTTTTCTGTATGGGCTCATATTTGAAATTTGATTGGCGACTTTGTGCCAACTCTATGAAAGAGATTATGAAGAACTGTATTGTGGGAAGAAAGAATTCATTCAGTTTTTTTCCATCATAAATATGTTTTTGTTTATCTTAGTGTCTCTGTTTGATTTGATATCCAGTATTAAAAATGAAATTCAAACACACAGTGGACACAGTATGGAGGATTGAAAATACAAGTTAATAGCATATATCCAAAGCGAGGATGTTTGCTTTGCCCACCTGACAGGCAAACATGACTGCAGCTGCAGGGGACATTCTGACATTTACAATGCACATCACACGAAATCCCAACTGTCACTCAAGCATTCCTGTTACAAAGCAATGAAAAGTACACAACCCTTTTTACCGCACATCACATTTGCCGTGTGAAGCATCAGTCAACATGGCACATACAGAATGAAGAATTGTCAATATAAACACTGTAGATGTAGAGTCGTGTCAAATCTGCCCTCAGGAAAAGAGGAGAAATTTTTTTTACGTGACAGCCAGTACAGATTTATTGTAGAGATGATGACTGTTGTGTTTTTACACTGACTGGACGTACTGAGCTGAATGCTTACATCCCAAAAACCCAATAGTAGAAAAAAAGCAGTATGATTAGAGTTACTGGTTTTTTATTTGCCCATTATCATCAGGCCAAATCAAAGGTTCTCAGTGGACTGATTGAGGCCTGATTTTGCTCTTTAGTGATGGTGAGCATTAGTCAAACTCTAATGCTTAAATATGCAAAGTGCCTCAAGCACACACATACACACCCAAACAAACAACTTGAGTCTTTTGCTTTCTCTCCTAAATAGTGTGTAATCTGCCACTTTCACTCTCCTACTTCTTTGTGTCTTTGCCTGTAAATTGAAATGTTAATGGAATATTGAGTAGCGCGACAAACTGGCTGCTCTGCTCCATCAAGGCTCAGATTTACTCTTCCACAGCTTTTACATTCAGTTTTTGTGAGTGTATGTGTGTGTGTGTGTGTGTGTGTGCATTACTCCCCTCCTCAGTGCAACTTTTCTGTAATTATAGATGTGCAACAAAGATGGAAACACTGAAGCCTCCATTACAGTGACACACAACAGCTACTCTCATCACCTCCCCCCCCCCCACCCTTTATTTGTCTTCTCTCTCTCTTCCACTAGGTCTTGATCTCTCTCTCTATCCCCCCCCTCTCACTTTCCCGCTGCTCAATCTATCCTCCCCTGTGGGTTAATTATGGTGTGTGTGGAGGGCAGGGGCTGTTTTGTTTTCTGTCATCTCCGGGGATTGTCTAATGTGACAGAGATGTGCCACTCCGTACTCTAATGGGCTCTAGCTATGATTGTGGCGTTAGCTCTACTCCGGCCTCTTTCTCTAATGATGAAAACTGGCTTTGTCTGTTCTTCTGGTTTGCCTGGAGATTCCCTCCCCAGAGGACACGTCAGTGAGGCTAATAGCCTTAGAGGAGAGAGGATCGCTAAGCTTTAACCAAAAGTGTTCCAAAATTAAGGCGAGCATAATAAGCGGAGTTTGTTCTAATGGCATGGACACTCTCTTGTTTGTAAGTTTCTCCATGCCTGGAGCTCTCCTTTATTGTTTTCTTTTTGTTTTAGTTCTGAGAGTGTGCACCCGATGCCATCATTCTGTATTAGCCTCTTGCAACTTTGATTAATAACGAGGCTTGTTCTGTGGCGCTTTTGCCCATGGAGCCACTCTCAGTGCTGCAGCAGGCACAAACTGTTTAATTACATGGTGTGATCACCCGGCTTTCCTCCTGCAAAAACTTTGACATTCTTTCATATATAATCCATGCACAGTGCTGACTAAAGATGAAGGTGGCAGCCTGCTGTTTGCTGCAAGCAGTACCAGCGTCTTGCTTCACTCAGTGATGTCTTTCTCGCTTCCTCTACAGCGAGGACGCACTATATCAGTGGAGCTGTTACTTTACTGCATTTTGCACCAAGGTCATTCCACTAAATGATGAAGAACTGTTTTTATGTGGCGTAATTTTTTTTATTTTTGTCTGACACTGCAAGGCCAGCTGCAGTCAAGCACATCCTAGTGTAATTATAGGAGCTTTGTCTCAGTTAGGATGTAAAAAAATCTCTTGACTAATGCAGAACGCATCAGACGACGGCCTGCATCCTGCGAGGCTGCGGCGGCATTGAACTGTGACATGTTGCCGTGCTGTGTTTGGTTAGATAGTGTGCCGTCAACTGTAGGTTTTAAGTGGCTGTTTTGTTATACATTAACAGTTACATTAGAGGCATTTAGCTCATGGTTGTAACAAATTTTACAAGTTGGTGATGAATAAAATGCACAAGTATCAGAACAGCACCCAGAGAGGAGAAGCCACATCCATAGAATATTCATGAAATGATCAATAATGGAGAAGTTCAAGTCATAAACATAAAAGCCAAACTGTTTTTTTTTTATTGTTTTTGGCAAGACAGTAGCAAGATCAGGTATTCACTACTTTAACACCCTCTGTAAAAGCATGTGTTTTTTTCCCTTCCCATGAATGATTTAAAGTTCCTTAAAAGCTCATCTCTGTTCTACTTCATTATTTTTTTTATATTTTTTAATTAAAAATACCATAATACTTCACATCGGCTTAGATGTAACTCTACACCTTTGCCTTCATGTAATGGATCTAAACAGTCCTCACCTTAACTCCACCCACCCCTCCGCCGTCCGCCTACAGCTCCGACTGCTCATCAAAAATCTCATCTATTTCAGCAGTTTAACTATCTGACAAACAGTTTTAATAAACGTTTGCCCGTCACTTTCTTCGTCAACACCCCCAAGCCATATAAAACGTCCCGTCAGCATTTGTCCTGAATCACCATATAAGTTGGCAGAATAACGCTGGCTAACATTATCTGGCAGACTACAGATTTGTTGGGATGCATTCAACAGATAAAACACACGAGTCCACAAGTACAACTGCAAACTTTTCTCTGGCTCTTGTATTTTCACATCCTTTGGCGATACCCAAAAACTCATTATATCTCCTTTTTGCGACTTTGCGGCAACAAAACACATCTCTTGAAACTTGCAGCATCCATCCCATCCATGAATCCATGTTTCATTAGACTGCTGCAGTTGCAAGGTAGAAATGCTCAGACGTGGCGTTGACAGCTTATTTCATGATACCACACAATAGGTCTTATATCATATAAAAACATGCGTGCACGTGTTAGAAAGGTTAACAGCTTGTTTTTCAGCGGAGCGGGTCTTTAAGATGAGTGTTTTCTTCCATGAAGGTGAACTTGACCCACTTGGCTGAAAATTTGCTTTTCTAAATCTTGGGTGGATTTCGAGGCAGTAAGTAGAAGAGCGAAGTGTGAGGTGAAATGTGAAAGTACTGTGAGGAGAGTGCAGTGTACTGTGTGTGTGGAGAGAGAAGAAAATCAGGGTATAGCCATGTGTGTGTGTGTGTGTGTGTGTGTGTGTGTGTGCGTGTGTGTGTGTAATAGGTAAGCAGTGGACCCTAATCCCCTGCTATGAGTCCCTGTACCCCCCTGGGGAGTGACAGATTGTGGGCAGTGACAGAAAGGAGAAATGGAGAAGAGGGGAGAAGATTGAGAGGAGAGAGAACGATTTAGGGAGAGTTACCGTGAGAGAAGAGAAATGTTTGACCCCCTGCGGTGCGTGAGATTGTCTTATGTTGATGACTTCATCCCAAAGAGTCATCTCAGGTGATATTTTTTTGTGTGTGTGTGTTGACTCAAAAATTCAAATCTGTTTGTTTGCTGATTTTTCACGCTCCGCCATTTGCCATTTTGATGCAAGTTTTTGGGGTTTTTTTGTCGCGCAAGCAAAGCCACAAGTGTGTGAATATCTGGGATGAGCTGAAGCTGAGTCCGTTCTGTTAGTATTTTTATTGGTCCCCTTGCGTCTGTGGAAAATAGCTCCAACATTTATTGTTTCTATAATGCCAGTAAGTTCCTCGCTTTGATAGATGGTGCTTTCACTGGCTCTCAGTCTCTCTCTCAATCACAAACTCGCTATCAGAGTCGGAGAGGGGAAAGAGAGAAAGAAAATAAGAGCGATGGTCTGGCTGACCCCTCTGTGGATAGTGGAGTCGATCTGTGAAACTCCCAGCTGATTCACTCCGAGAGGCTTGCATGTGTAATTGTCTGCGACACACCAGGCAGTAAGAAAAACTTCCGGAGGGGTCTCTTTGAAGAGCACCTCTGGTTGCATCAAACCGAAAACTGTGATGGAGAGTTATTTTTGAATTTGAATAAGCACACCACAGGACCACCACTTCAATAGATCCGAATAAAAAAAAAAAAAAAAAAAAAAACGTCAGCTGCGGCTGGCTAATGCAGAGCTAGAACAAAAGCCTGTATCAGTCCTTGATGGCCTAATGTACTGTGGGTTTTTTTGCAGATTGTTATACATGTCATTACCCTTTCTTTTTTTTCCCCCTCTGACTCCCTCTTCACTCTCTTTTCTCCTCCAAACAGAGTCGACCGTGTTCTTCCCTGAACAGATCCACTCAGTGCAGGAAGATGTGGGAGAGCTTTTCATCCCGGTGCACCGCAGCGGAGACATCAGCCAGGAGCTCATGGTGGTCTGCTACACACAGCAGGGTACGGACTAGCCTTTTTTCACCTCATACAGCCTGTTTACCCTGAGTGGACCCCGCCTGCCTGCCTGCCACCTTGCTGGTCGGGCTGATCACGTCAGACGGCCAGTGTTACTATTAAAGGCTCAATCATGGATGAAAGAGCATTTCAATTATTTTGTTTCTCACATTATGCAAAGTCAAATTTACACTTTACATCTGGTGTCCATATTGTTTTAATGTAATGTTAATAAATATGTGTGTATGGTGTCAGGTGCACCAGCAGCCAACGCGCTGGAGGAGATGCCGTTCACACCACATTTGCATTTTCGCATGTAAGATGTAGCAGCATAAGCTCAGAGCTATCACAGTTAGCCGTTAGCTGGTACCCTTTCCAAGTTTTGCACCAAGTCGCTAACATGCTTTCATCCAACCTCCACAACGTCTCCGATCTCTCTGTGATCGCTCCAATTACTTTCAGTCATTTGCAGCAGCTGAGGGCGATGATGTGTATGTTGTCCTGCTGAATGTCATGAAACATGTAGATAATAGACAAAACATGAAGGCATAATGCAAACACTGATTAGCCTAATGAAGCCGCTAAATGTCAAAATGTCAGAGGGCTGTCATGGCTACACCACAGGTTTGATTTTAAGAAGGCCTGCGGAGGGAGGTCTGTTCCCATTGTGTTCTGGCATTAAAACCACTCCACTGACTCATGTGATGGTTTCACTGTAATTAAAGGTCAAACTTTCAAAAGCCATAATTTCTATGTTAACAGTCTGAATTTCATTAAACTGAAAAGGACAAAATATACCTAAGGCTGATCACCTTGTATTCCTAAAATAAGACCTGCTGTGTGAAAACTTTTAGTAATTGAGATGTTTTAAATGTCTGATATCTTTCGCCGTCCTTGCCTCTTCCCTCTGAAGGTTCGGCCTCGGGGACGATTCCCACCACCGTCCTGTCTTACTCGGACTACATCTCCCGTCCGGAGGAGCACGGCAGCATCCTTCGCTTCGACAAGGGCGAGAGGGAGAAGCAGTGCCGCGTGATGATCATCGACGACTCCCTGTACGAGGGCGAGGAGAGCTTCAATGTCACCCTGTCGCTGCCTGTCGGGGGGCGTCTGGGAATGCATTACCCCACCACCAAAGTCAACATCTTGGAAGATATGGATGATGGTAAGGCATGCAGTGATCGTTCTGTGCAAGCTTTAATGAGTTTTACAGGGAAAACTATCAAATCGAGCTCTGGTTAAACACATTGAATGCGACATACATAAATCACATGGATGAGAGGTTGTAGTGAACTTTTCAGAAAGTGTTTTCTCTACAAAGATGAAAAAGAAATTGATTTAATTTATTTCAGCTTGGTGTGTGTGTTTTTCATGTAAAACAACACATGCACTTGGACACAGACAGGCACATGTAAACACAGTGTGCGGGTGTGAATTCACACTTCTGAATTGTCATTTTATATCAGAGATATCTTCATTAAGCTTGTTTACGTACTCGCTTGGTGTCGAGGCACGTCGGATAGGAACGCTGGAAACATCCTCGCACACACACTCCTGCAGCCGCAGCAGGCAGATGGAATCAAACTCTCTCCGTCTCGCTGCCATTCGAACAGGTTTTAATTACAGTGGAAACTCACGCGGGAGTCCAGTGGGACTACATTGTCACACATGTCCCTGGTCTGCTTTCATCCTGTTAGAGCATCGCATGGACAAAGCAGATTACATCTTCTGAGAGGCATCTGGGGAGAGACAAGCCTGCTGGGAAATACATATCCAATCTACATGCTCGTTCTAACATCTCCCTATTCTGCATTGATTTAATTTATAGCCTCAGAGAGATTGAATGTCTCCACTCAAGGTTTTTTTGTTAAATGCCACGCTGGATTCTTGCAGTATAAGTCAAACTTTTTTTTTTCTTGGAGAAGAGAAAGCACTAGTGTAATAAATATGAGTCAAACACCAGCAATGTAGCTTTACATCATCAAGGCTACATGACAGTGTCAAGGACGTCTTTTCTGTCCTTACATACACTGGGGCTCTCGTTGTACAGCCTTATAAGCTCGCCCACTCATCTGGCGTCTAAGTAGAGAAATGCAAACTGTAAAATATTCCCTAGTTTCCTCTTAGTAAAGTCAGAGTAAGACTTGAAGCGCCACAGTGTATGGCAATATTTTGAGGATGACTTCTGAGCAAGATATATTAGCAAAAAAATATGATCTAATTGACCTGTACATCTTGTCCTACTGAGTGGAAATGACTCCTTTTCACTTGCTTCAGATGGATGTTCCATTCTTTCTGTATCCACTTATCTTGTTAGGTAGAAATTTCCCTCGTTATCCGTCATGTTCTGTAGCAGGAAATGAGCATCTACATTTGGCTGCCATCCAAAATAACTACACAGGAAAGAAGAGGAAAAGTTTTTCAGGCACTCTTAGACGGGGCAATGAAAGGAGTTACATTAAAAGACTTTATTTACTCAGGCATGTTGGTGAAAATCCCAACTGGTTTTAGCCTCTGGTGGAAGGTAACTAAATACATTTACTTATACTTTACTTGAGTTTTCTCATTTTCTGTTACTTTATACATTTACACTGCTACATCTTAGAGGGAGATATTGTACTTTTTACTCAACTTCTTTTATTTGACAAGTTCAGTTACTAGCGAGGCTACTTTGCAGATTCAGATTAATCAAAGTAAATCATTATCTATTATAATAGGCTAAGATAAAACCTTATTGTTCTCTGAGGGGAAATTACCAAGCTGCCCAGTAGTATATAAAAGTAATTAAAATTAGCCCCACCCTTCATAGCTGTAACATTAAAGTGATGAACGCAGTGATGCATCAATATTTAATGCAATAATATAATATTATTCTGAAATGGACCATTTGCATGATGATTAATTTAACTTTTGGCGCTTTAAGTATGTTTGACGCTACTTTTTGTGGCCCAGTAATATTTTAAATGCATGACTTTTACTTGTAACAGAGTATTTTTGCAGTGACATATTACTTTTACTTATCTGAGTATTTCTTTCCCCAGTGGGGTGAAAATAGTAAAAACAGATTGATTAAACCTGATAAACCAGGGATAAACAATATTGCACAAGCTTTATTTACTTAGATTTATTGTAGTTTGCAGGCCACGTTAAGATTAAAGCTTAGTAAAATTAAGTATACTTTCACAGACATTTGACTATTTTCCTCCCAGTCTTCATTTTTAATAGCTTTCATTTAGTCAGAAATTGTTTGTAGCAGAAACAATAGTGTCAGTGAGAACTTGTCATGCTATTGCCAAACTGCCGACTGGAATAAATAAGACAATGACGACTCACAACTGAGAACTCATTTAGGGACACAAACAATTGTGCCAAATTGAATGTGTGTGTGTGTATGTTTGTTTGTGTGTGTGTGTGTGTGTGCATCTGGGGGCTAGTTAACAAGAAAAGTGACACACTGTTTGATTGTTAGTAAATTGTCAGAAGCCTTCAGACGTGGTGCCGAGTTCAAAGGAATGGAAATGTGTTTGTGAAAGCCCAACTCCAGTGAGAGATGATGTGTCATTTTTAGCCTCCCGGAGGATAATACAGCGTCTGACAGTGCTCTAATACCTGCACCCAGGCAGTCAGACTGCAGCCTCCTTCACTTTACTACAAACTCAACTCGCCGAGGAAAATAGCGAAACAAAAATCACGACCCCCCTTGTGTGCTTGCGTGCGTGGCTGCACGAGACTGCCCAGCACGAGTGTTTGTGTGCGTGCACGCCAATCTGAGGTCGGACCTCAAATTCTGCGTCAAAAGTAAGTGGTGAGAAAAAAGCACTTGTGTGACTTCTAGTGCTCTCTCTAGCCCCATTTTTCCTCCCCCCAGGTCAAAGTCAAGTTCAGTCTGCTGTTCTCTCTCCATCTATTTCTTACTTCTCTCTCTCTCTCTCTCGCTCTCTCTCTCTCTCTCTCTCTCTCTCTCTCTCTCTCACGCATACACCACACACTTTCTCTCACTTTGGCTGAAAAAAAGAAGGCCCAGGGGTGTCTGCTAGATTTAGTGCTTTATCAGATTAAACTCTACAGTACCTGTCTCCCAGAGTGTTGCGCACCGCATGGCTGCACACTCTGACTCAAAGTGAGTGTTGTCATCTCCTTATGCCCTGCCAAGAAGAGAGGACGCTCACGCCCTCTCAGCCGGGTGCATGTGGCCACAGCTGAGTTTGTAGAATTGTAGATTAGTTGAGAGTATTTCTTGGAAACTCAGTCCTTCATTTAAATATTAGGGCAGCCTTACTGTTGGTCACACTCCTGGACCAGCAGAATTGCTCGCTCATAGCTCGTTCATACATTATGTCCTCACTGCAGGGGCGAGGGGGGGTCCACCTCAGGAGTGGGCTTAGAACTTTGTTTCAGCTGCTCTCATTATATGGCAACACATTCCATGTAAGCCAAGTTATTGTCATTAAGACGTTTCTAATGGCATTTTCCACCACATATACTCAGTTTGCATCCAAGAAGCAAATTGTGGCACTTCTCTCCCAATTCCTTTATTTTCACTCGTAATATTTTTTTCCTCGTTGTACATATAGCACACATTTTATTAAAACAGAAAAGAAAAAATGGAAATAGATTCCAGTCCACATTAGCATCACTTTATTAACCCAATAAATATTAACCCAAATTTTGCATACATTTCACTTGTGCATGAAAAGATTGCCAAGATCACAACATCTTAGTTTTGTCCTACAGCTTTTGCAAGTTAAGCAGTGTGTACAGAAATACTGAATGTGTAAATATAAGACATTTTAATACATATAAGACAATCAATGATGCGTCATTTGCATAGTTTTTAAAGGCCATAAGAGGTTAAACTCTCCAGCATTTCACACTGAAAAATGAAAAGTCAGAAAAAATGAACACGATATATTTTTTATTTTCTGTCTTCCTTATTAATGCATATTTCATTGATGTGTAAATTTTAACCCAAAGCACCAGTGGGAAGTTTAAAGAAAAACAAGTTAGGTTCCAGGGTAATATTTAAAGACAATTTTGAAAGCTCTATTAGTGACCTGCTTCCAAAAACAGGGGCCCTTCTTCAGAGGACAGCTGAGAATGCTCTGTAAACTGTATTTAAAGGCAAAGTGACACACAAATGGCTACAGACTACCCACACGTAGTAATTATCACAATTTGGCTTTACACCTTCCCCGGACCTCACACATGCTTCAGAGTGCTAAACCGCAGGCGTGGCCCCAGAGGGGAGCGAGGATGCAGTTCTCACTCATCACTCCTCACTCGACTGCCTCTCGTGGTGTCAAGAATCCGTCGTCCCCGGGTGCAGCCCGGACATGTGTGAATGCAAACATGTATATTAGCACTGGAGCAGAAGTTTCCTCTCTGAACATAAAAGGAATGTGTGACAGATTGTTTGCAGAGAGGCGTGCATTATCACAATAATAATCATCCCATAAAAAAAAAAATACAGCTCCTACACTGTTCGGAATATTTGGTTAAATGTTTTTTATCCATGTGTTTTTCCCACCTACATGACATTTAATTTCCCTTTTACTCTGCCATTGTGCAAATACACACGCTCTATTTGCATTACAAACCAGCGCTGCATCTGTTAGGTGAAGCCAAGTGTGTAGGAGGAAAACATGTGCGAGAAAAGACAGATAGATGCATCGAGACAACAAGTCTTCGGATGGAGCGAGAGGGCGCAGGCTGCACTTGATCTGTGATACTCGCTGGATATTGTTGCCCTCGGCTGTCACTTATTAAGTTAAGTCGAGAGTCAACGTATGACTGCAGTAAATTCTCTTGTTCTTTTAGTTATGTACACTATTCTTAGCCTTTGTTATCTGGCCCAGTTAAAGTATATAAATAAAATATGAAAGTATATATATCAGCAAAGTAATATTGAGGAAAAAAATATCTCTGGACTGCTGAAGTGTTTGATCATGACACCAAAAAAATGATAATACGTGTGCTATTTTTGGATTATGTGCTCCAATATGAGAAAGAGCAGAGAGAGAGAGAGAGAGTGGCAGCTTAAAACAGAGACAGAAGAACTTTTATTCTGTCAGTTTTTTGGACTTGATGGGGGGGGGGGGGGTTTGTGAGAGATGAAGCTGTCAAATACACATTGGACTGCCTCCACTTTGCTGCCTCAGGAAACAATGCCAGTTCAAACAAGCCTTTGAGCTGTCTAGGGGGCCTCTTTCTCTCTGTCTCACCATCTCACTATGCCACATTCAGAGAAAGAGACACTCACACACACACACACACACACACACACACACAGACGCAGGCCTTGTTTTTCCACTGCTAACTGCATCCTTTTTTTGTTGAAAGTACTTAGTGGTTTCTGTCAGAAGAATGGTCACAATGAGGTGGGATGAAAGGCCAGGAGAGGTTGAAAGGTCACGCCTCCCTGCAGTTTAACTTCAGACTAATGGGATGTCGCTGTTTGACCTCTGTGTCCGACCGCCGGCTTTATAAATCAATCATGTCAGACCGCTGGTGGCTGCTGACAGGTCTAATGTTACCACAGGTGCACACATAAGGAGAGACGACAAGTAATTTTAACACGAAGCAAAAAGAAAAGTCACAAATTGCAAACATGACAAAGGTCATAGGATTTTGAGGGAGAAACAGAATTTGTCAGGTACAAAAAAGCAACATGAGACGAGGAACAGAGAACTAAAAAGGCCACTCGTGCCAAAATGCTCAGTGATCCGTAAAAGCTCCAGAAGTATTTAATATGTTAAACAGTGTGGAAATTTATGGCAGGATGTCAAACACAGTAAAACTGCATAAACAGTGAAACAAGGACAGGGATCACAAGTTGAAACAACAGGGAGCTTATGTAGAACAAACAAGATAATAAAAGAATGAACGACAACTGCTAATTTTATTGTTTCCTTTCTGCTTTCTTTCCTCTCCAGCTCCTGTGTTTTACTTTGGAGAGGTAGAGTATCACGTGGATGAGAGCGATGGATATGTGGAGGTCAAAGTGTGGAGGACAGGAAGCGATCTGTCCAAGACTGGCACCATCACCGTGCGCTCTCGCAAGGCCGAGCCCGTCTCTGCAGAAGGTACACTCCCGGTCATACGGTCCAGTTGTTTGGGCTCAGTGCCTTTTCATTCTAACCCATTCTCCTGTTTTCTTTCCCTAATCCAGCTGGTGTTGACTACGTGGGTATCAGTCGTAACCTGGACTTTGCCCCAGGCGTCAGCGTGCAGACGTTCAGGGTCACTATCCTGGATGACCTGGGACAGCCGGAGCTGGAGGGGCCTGAAACCTTTGAACTTGTCCTGCGTATGCCGGTGAACGGCATCCTGGGAGAACCTGGGAAGGCCACAGTGTTCATCAACGACTCAGTGTCTGACTGTGAGTGATTTTGATTTACTTTGGCTGTTTTTCACCTTCAGTATTTCTTGTGTTGAGCCATCCTCCATTGAATATATACATGATCCAGATATAGATATAAATAGTACAGATATTCATGTGTCCTTCAGAATGAGTTGTAATAACTTTGGTGATCTTTGACTTTTCATCGAGAACCATCATAATATTTCAGTAGCTTATTTTTTATAACCATCAGCCTTATTTGTCTTTCCTGTTTACTGCTAATTAGCAAGTGTTTGAGTTTTTGTGGCAAATGTACTATATAAAAAAAGTTTATTTTAATTAGTGAATAGAATTGCCCCAAGTGCTAGAAAGCTATATGGCCTTAAAAAGGACTTTAATGTCCTTTTCTAGATTGTCACAACAACTTTTTTGCACTTCAATTTAACTGCTTTCCTAAACATAACTTAACAATTAATTTGTCACTCTTCTTCTACTCTGTATTTATAGTTTCACAACGTTACATTTACTATTACAGATGTTCAGCCAGAAAAAAGAAACTTCTTCTGACAGCTCTGTTATTTGCTTTGCTTTTTAAAATCAGCCCAG
This sequence comes from Centropyge bicolor, assembly GCA_037975185.1. Lineage (NCBI taxonomy): Eukaryota > Metazoa > Chordata > Actinopteri > Pomacanthidae > Centropyge > Centropyge bicolor. Next base: position 2,142,033 of record JBBMOC010000016.1, on the reverse strand, counting down.
AAAGCATGGAAGACATTATTACCCCATTTTGTCTGATGTTTGTGATGATTGAACTCTCTGTTGACTGGCAGTGCCAAAGGTCCAGTTCCGCGAGCCGGTCTACACCGGAGAGGAGAGTGACGGCCAGATCACAGCGACGGTGTACCGCAGCGGCGACATCAGACACAAATCCACTGTTCGCTGTTACACTCGCCAGGGCTCTGCAGAGGTCGCCTCTGACTTTGATGAGCGACCCAACACAGAAACATCTATCATCACCTTCTTACCAGGTAATCACACAAGTGCATCACACGTGTTTTCTCTCTATTCTTTAGATTTATCTCGTCTCTTGAAATATGGCACCCTTTTAATTAAACAGCCCTAAACAGTAAACTTTTTTTTTTTTTTATCACACAATTTTTGCAACATCAGCAGTACCTTGCAGGCGTCGCAGGGGCTTGCAAGTTTAACTATGCTCCACACATTACCTACTGTGCTGTCATTTTTACTGTTTTTTTTTTTTTTTTGCAAGTGTGTGCAAGCAGCTTCCACAAGCTCTGGAAAATCTGAACTAAGGGAGAAATACTTATATAAATAAGATGTTAGATGCTGTAAAATATTTATATATATATTGTAGAATTTATTCTATCCTTTCTTCCACCTCAAATTTTTGACATCTCCCGTCATCACCATCTCGCTGTGCACTCCAGGCGAGGCGGAGAAGCCATGTATTCTGTCACTGGTTGATGACACGCTGTACGAGGAAGGAGAAGAGCTGCGGTTGGTCTTAGGGAACCCGAAGAGCGACTCACAGTTTGGCGCATCAGTGGGAGCTCTGAATGAGACCCTGGTGAAAATCAAGGACACGGCTGACAGTAAGTGAGACGAAGAGGGGGAAACGGAGGAGTCAGGAATTAAATATGTGATGTTTTAATCCTTGAACAGTTGCCTCTTGAACATACATGAAATGGTTTTAATTTCTTATTATCATCAATAATTTAGGGAGTAATAAAGGTTTATTTTCATAACCCAACAATGTATCTGGAGTGTATTGTATTATTCTTCCTCTCTTTGCACCTTAGAACCAATCATCCGCTTTTTGGAAACCAAGTTCAGTGTTAGTGAACCGAAAGAAGCCGGCGCTGTGGCATCTGTGAGGATCCCTGTGGTACGAGTGGGTGACACATCAAAGGTGTCAGTGGTCCGCGTTCACACCAAAGACGGGTCAGCTATCTCAGGGGAGGACTACTACCCTGTGTCTCAAGGTAAACAATACACATGTCTTCTCATGGCTCTCACACTGTGGGACTGTAATGCTAAAGAAATTGGGTAATGCAGTTCAGACCTTTCAAATCCAGCTGCAGTGGAGCAGCTTTGCCAAGTGACAGTAATGATCAGGGCCGCAACTAATGATTATTTCCATCGATTTATCTGCCGATTATTTTCGCAATTGCAATTCATTGCACATCCATCAGTCTATAAAATGTCAGAATATTGTGAAAAATGCTCATCAGTTTCCCAGAGCTCAGAGTGACATTTTCAAATTGCTTCTTTTGTCCAACCAACAGTCAATTTACTGTCGTTTACTTATCGTAAATGACAAAGAAAAGCAGGAAAAGCTTCCATTTAAAAGGCTGGAACCAGCAAATGTTTGACATTTTTGCTTGAAAAATGACTGAAACGATTAATCGCCGAACAAATTAGTTGGTGATTTATTTTCTTTCAATCGATTATTTGACAAATTGTTGCAGCTGTATTAATGATGCACACTTGATTTTTTTCTACCTGATAGAGAAATAATGGAAACCAGTGGATGCATCAGAAAATCTTTTTAGCATGGTTTGAAAAAGTAAATGTGATTTTAATCATGTTTAATGCATGTCCTTTCACTTATAACAACCTTTACAGCACCACCAGTGGTCAAACACTCCACATGATACATTACCATTATTCTCACTGGCCTGCAGATATCCCTCTGATAGATTTCTGTTACACATTTGTAGGAGCTAATAAGAGAGGTCCTTTGAAACAAGGCTCCCCACAGGAATGTTAGATTAATGAAACAGGCACAGGGATTTATTTGGGCAAGGGTCATTGATTTCTAATTTCATCACAAATGGAGAAAGGTAATTTCTGCAATAGTCCAGTGGAGGGTCATGTAATTTTTAATTGAATTTGAGTATTGTTCATGCTTTGTCAGCAGGGTGAAATCTTCCTCTCTCTGCTCAGCTTTTAACGCAGTGAACCTTTCTTAGCTTAATCAAGGCTTGAAATATTTATACGAATACTTTCAGTCTATTCAAATCATACCTGCCCACCCACCGTTCAAATAGTGCCAATTTCCCAGCAGTTTTGAATCATACAGCGTTGAATTTCTCATTTTGTCCAATATTTTCTCACTGCGGCACATTTCCAATGCAAAGCCCTGTTACTTATCTCACAAGGAGATTGGCCACCTTTAACACTATGCAAATAGAAACCTGCTATGCTTCTCACCTAAGTGATATCCTCTGAAGCAATAAAACATGATTTGAGTTAACCTGCGAGGCATTTCATTTTTTTGTGGAAAACTAAAATTCAGCAAAAAAGAGATAAACTTGGACCTGATGTCACCTTACTTCACCTGACAAAGATTACTCAAGATTGATGCATTGCGCTTTTTCTAATGATGATCTGTTTGAGCTGTATTGTTTGTCATATGTGCGGTTAATCAGCTCTTTCCCTGTGTGTGTCCAGACATTGAATTCAAACAGGGGGATAAGGAACATGTGGTGGAGGTGGAGGTGCTATTTGATGGAGTCAGAGAGATGAGGGAAGCCTTTACTCTCCACCTGAAGCCTGATGAAAACATGGTGGCTGAAACTCAGGTCAGGAATGTGTTCATGCCTACACAACAATCACACACATGCAGCCAGGGATGCAGCTTGATGAAAAAGTAAAGAAAGGAAACACTTCGTTTTTTTTTGTTTTTTTCCTTATTTGACCCATATTTATCCAGGTCAGCTCCACTGAGATCAGGGATCTCTTTTACTAGGATGGCCCCGGCCCAGACAACGGCAGCACTTTACTGTAGTCGCAGCCAAAAGAGCGATGAAAACGCTTCGCGATAAATAATAGATTATCTATGAAAACACAACAGCGTGCAGAAGAAAAGAGGCAGCATGAGAGAAATGAGAAAGAAATGCAGAATCAGCAGCGACTGAGATTGTAAACACACCCAGCTATGTGATGAGTTTAATCATTTCACTGATTGTAACTCGTGGTGTCTTGGTTTAACAGCAATGTGTCGTTACTTCTCATTAATCTTAAACCTCTTTTTTTCTGGAGCAGGTAACTAAAGTGATAGTCTACATTGAGGAGACCAACAGCATGGCTGACGTCACCTTCCCCTCCCTGCCTCACGTGGTCTCGCTGCTCCATTACGACGACGTCGCCAGGACACCAGACAACTTCCACCCACCAGCCGGCTACCCCGTCATCTGTGTCACGGTGAGTCAAACTTAAAATGACATTCAGGCGCACACAAGTGGAGATATCTTTGGAATTTAAGTGCTCACTGTGCAGAAGCAGTGCACTCGATGGATTGTGGTTAAATTTGTAGGATTTTTCTGTAATGAGGTTGCAGGACCTAATCAGGACCCACCTCCTCTGGGAGTGGAGTGCACACTGTTATCCCTCAGGACCCATACTTTTCTTCAGCCAAAGTTAAGCTGTCCTTCCAGAGTTAGCCAGTCTGTCCTTAAAAGACACATTATGCAGTTTAGTAGGCCACAGTCCTTGTGCTTTCATACACAGGAGAATCACTTCCACTCCTGAATACAGGCTCAGCGAGACACTTAAATGGATTTTCGTGAGTGGGTTAAGACATTTGCCTCTCAGGTGACCACTGTGTGTGTGTGTGTGTGTGTGTGTGTGTGTGTGTGTGTGTGTGTGTGTGTGTGTGTGTGTGTGTGGTCAGGGAGACAAAATGAAGAAGTCGTGTCAAAACTGAAATGTTTAGTGCTGCATCAGGAGGCACAGTGTTGACACATTTAAAAGGATACCCAGAGAAACACTTCAAAAGCTTACACCTCCTTCCCATATCCCTATTTTTTTCTAATTATATTACAATTCTGCACGCTTAATTGTGAAAACATTACACAGTGAAACATCTGGATTTCCTTGGAAACAGTTGTGTACTCTTTTGTATTCTGTACCTCTCTCCCCTTTTGTCCTCTGGCATCTGCTTTCCCATCTCTCTGCTGTCCCTGCCCACCCGCCCACTCCTGCTATATTCCTTATCCATCCTCCAGGCTTGCAACACAAAATACCCAGACTATGACAAGACGGGCTCTATCTGTGTCAGCGAGCACATCAACAATACCTTGACCCGCTACCGCTGGCTCATCAGCGCCCCGGCTGGCCCCGATGGCGTCACCAGTCCCATGAGGGAGGTGGACTTTGACACCTTCTTCACATCCTCCAAGATGATCACATTGGACTCAGTCTACTTCCAGGCAGGCTCCAGGGTCCAATGTGCTGCAAGGGCCGTTAATTCTAACGGGGATGAGGGTTTGGAGCTCAGCAGCCCCATTGTCACTATCAGCCAGGAGGAAGGTGAGGACGGAACAATGAGCAGCCATTTGTGTGTCTTACGTTGCCAGTTTTCCAGAGGAGGAATTAAACAGAGCTTTGGCCCCTTGTTGCAAAGACAAACAAAAGGGATTTGTTCTCCAAGCGTCATGAATGTTCAGGAACAGTGCTTCTGAATGAACAGAAGGTACTGTACAGTACATCTGCACAATAGACACATTAAAAGAAAAATACACCTAAATCGCCGCCGGAAAACATCTATCGCCAATGCAGCTTTTTGTTCACATTTTCTATCACTTCATTTCTCAGCTATATAAGGCTTCTGAATGAAATGATAAAAGGTGAAGTATTCAGATCCCTTAACAATGCCACAATGTAAAAATACTCCATTACATGCAAAAGATTCGAGATGTTACAAAAGTAAAAGAACTAAATGCAGAACATTACCCCTGAGTGTTATAGTATTAAATATCAGTTTATTTGATCATTATTACTGATGCATATGTGTGTAAGTGGACTTTTACTGTGGTAGTTGGTCAGGAGGGAGCACATTTGAATGATTTTCATCTGCAAAATAACTAGCTGTAAAACTGTCAAATAAATGTGGCGGAGTAAAAAGTGGAATACAATCCCAAACATAAAAAAACTGGGATGCTAAAATATAAATAAAAAGCAGAATGCAAACAAACTGTGTTTACCTACAACAGTGCTACAAAGTGTTCCTGAGACCTGTTACCAATGAACCTGTTTACCTGTGGAATGATCCAAACAGGTGTTTTTGGATCAGTCCACAACTTTCAGTCTTTTGTTGCTCCTGTCCAACTTGTTTGAAACATGTTGCTGCATCAAATTCAGAACAAGCAGATATTTACAACAATCAATGAAGTTGATGAAGTCAAACATGAAATATATTGTCTTCGTGCTGTTTTTAATTGAGTATAATTTCAAAAAAGGATTAGCTAATTATCACATTCCATTTGATTTATGTTTCATATAGCATTCCTTCAATTTTCGATTCAGGGTTGCATTTCCTTCTGTAATGTAGTCGTCGTAGAGTCGTAGTAGTAGAAGTATTGAACAGCTATCTCACATTTGTACTTAAGCACAGTAATTGATACATTTAATGGCAGGCCAATGAAAGACCATCGAAACCTTTGTAGACCTATGGTGCATTCAGGGCACACTCTCTCATGGGGGTCACAAGGTATTTTTAGAAATGTGGAACTCACTACCTGACCTGTTCTGGCACGTTATGAGAAATGTATTATTATATTATATTGCCTTATGTGATTGTACAATGGTGGATTGACAGCAATAGTAATCAGCTGTGGGCACAATCATAGTCTTTTTTTTCCATCCCAAGTGTTGCAGTCTGTCCCTATATTCTCAATCTCTCTGTCAAATAAAGGTATGTGTCAACCACGTAAGATGGGGACTGTTGGTGCTGAGCCTTTCTCTGCCAAGCTACGCTACACTGGAGCAGAAGACCCGAAACACCCCAACCTCATCAAAGTGACTGTCACCATGCCTCACATAGATGGTAGGTAGGAGCTGGAGGCAGGACTCGTACCACAGATGAAGTGAAGTGTAATGTAGTGTGTGTAATATTCACGTCTGGGGATCCTCAGGAGCATGACAGCCAGAATATAGATCTTGCCGGGTTGTATCGAACCCCGCTGTAGAAACCCTCCAGCACGCCCGCTACTTAACATTCCCTTCTTGATTTTTAATCAGTTTCCTTCTGCCTCATCTCCTCCAGGTTTCCTTCTTCCTTTTCTCTGTTGCTCCCCTGCTTTCCTTTTCATCACTTTCCCCCCCTCTTCGCTCAACTATTTCTTTCCTCTAAGTTTTTGAAATAATAATTTCTCTCAGTTTCAAAGGTAGTTGGACACGGTCAGAGTCACATCGCCTTCTCTTTGCCTCGCAGGCATGCTCCCGGTAATCTCCACTCGCCCCCTCATGAACTTTGAACTGACTCTCAGTCCCGACGGAACCCGGGTCGGAAATCACCGCTGCTCCAACCTGCTGGACTACAAGGAGGTCACCACAGGTCACGGCTTCATCACCGCTTCCACGCGCAGCCCCGAAAGCATGGGAGACACGGCGCCCTATCAGTTCAGCAGCTCCCTGCGGGGGAACAGCACACTGCGCTTCTACAGGAACCTGAACCTGGAGGCCTGTCTCTGGGAGTTCACCAGCTACTACCACATGTCTGAGCTGCTCACTGACTGCGGAGGCACCATAGGGACTGATGGACAGGTGTGTGTGTGTGTTTCTGTGTACATATGTCCACAACTTATAAATTCCAATCTCGGGTTTGTGTGTACATCTGTTTGACTGTTAGCCGCCTGTGTGTGTGTGTCCACCTGTGTGTTTGGGTCTGTATGTTCAGTCTATTTACAGCCTTCTGAATGAGAGGCTCGCGCAGACAGAACGGCACCGTATCTGTTTGCCTGCATTTTACGTCTCATTCACCGCATGTTTGTGTGTGTGTGGTTGCCGGCTCTGTGCCCCGGCATGTGATTGACAGCTTTTAGCGTGTGTGCACACATGTGCACACAGAGACATACGCACTCAAACAAAGTATTGCCAGCCTGTCAGTCATTCCTCTAATGCTCACCGCTGCATTCATCATGCTGCATTAAAGCTTAGATTAACTGGAAATCTGTGAAATCCTGAAAGGGAAAGTCACTTTATTCTTTGACATCTACACCTACATGCTGTCAAGGTTTAGAGCTTGACTCTTAGTTCCCTATCAGGCAGCTGTGCTCAGTTTTTCTTTTACTGGCTTGCTGGTGTGACAGCTGAGATCACCGGAGAAGTCAGGCATTGCTGTAAAATTTTGGCATTACGGCCGGCTGTCAGCGAGATGCTAACAAACTTCCAGTAGCTGTTTGCTGTCGTTGCATCATTGCAGCTGATGTTGGAAATGTTGTTTGTGTTGTGTACTGTCGAGGGCTGCAGTATTCTCAGGGTTCTTGTTGTTATTGTGGATTAGGAGACAGACCCTTGCTCCTTTGCTCATGTCCTGCTGCTCTTTTGTGCTCCTCCAGCCTTTGATCTGTGAGCTTTTCGCTGCTGATCAGACTGGCTGAGTGTGTGTGTGTGTGTGTGTGTGTGTGGTGGGTTTGTGCGTGTGTGTTCATGTGTGTGCGTGTGTGTGAGAGAGAGAGAAAGAGAGGGAGTGGGAAAAGAAGTAAGAAATTAATTTACTTGTCCCCACTCACAGCAAGAAGCGCTTGCACACATAGTTACACATGATGCCCGTCATCCACAAGACCTCAAGTCCACTTCGTTAAGAGAGATCACTGTCACACTGCCACTGGGGTTATGTTTTTTGGGCATTTTTTTTCCAAGGAGTGCCAAAAGAAAAAAGAACCCTGCAGCCACACCAGGGTGCACGAATCAAAGAGCACAGAAAGAATTAAATAATTCAGCTACCTCTGGAGAACAAAAGACCGAATTAATGTGAAGAAAACATTTGATTTTGGCTGTATTGTCAAGATGATCAGTGTTTTATTCTTTGGTTTTTGGTTGGTTTAACTGCTCTTTTTTTTTTGCCTGAGGACTACATGCACTCATTCAAAGGTTGAACGAGAAAAGAAAAGGCCATGATATTTGAAAACAGTTGAAAACACAAATTATCATTTTGAATCTCTGAATATTGGCTCTCTTTATTCTGTTCCAGCCCGGATACATTTATTTTACGGGGTTGTTGTAATAAAATTATAGCTTTGTTCAGCCCTAGGGCTGAGTGCGTCTCTCAGCTAACAGTCATTTAATTTCTTATTTGGATCCTGATTCAGCAATTTCACAGCTTAGTCTACTGAGACCTCATGGACACCGAGGTGGATTGGGTCGATTTCTACTCTGTGTGCAGTGAATAACCGATCTTTGGTCTCCTTGTATGCAAAGATATTATACCAGACTCTTAATGAAATGGTGCTTTGTGCTATTTTAGAAATAAGATTAGATGCTACAAGTTCTGTATTCAAGTGATGAGGAATGCTCGATCAGAGAAATACCAAAAACATCTTCTGCCAAATTGCTTTTCTTGCCAGTTAATCTCCCGCCCAGTATTAAGTTTGGTAATTGACTATGCAAATGGATACATGTGACATGACTTTAAGTCACACAAAGAAAGTGCAGTGCATTTTCAATCAGTTTTTAAGACAAACTCTGGCTTTGTCATATTTGTGTAGTCACACAGTTCAGATCTTTTAAGTCTAAAATTTCAAGACGCCAAGTTGTTGACATAATGTTGGTGAGCAGAGACATCTAGTGGCTGCCCTGTGGGAACTACATCTAAGAGCACATATTCACATTTCTCTAGTTTGCTTTTCCACACATTTCTCTTTACAGACATCCAGTTCAACAGTTAATCTCACATCCAAAATGTACTCATGTAATCAAAAAGTACACATCTCAGAATCAACTCTTGTACCAGAAAACTGACCACATTTCTCTGCCAACAGGGACACTTTCTCACTCATTATATAATTACCATAGAAAATCACTAACAGGTGGCATTACAATATGCGTCACTGTTGTCTTTGAAGTATATTTTATTCATTTGTCATGAACAACAAAAAGAGGGGTACTTCTTTATTACATGGGTTGTGCTACCTTACAGTACGTGTCACTGAAATGAATCAGAAATGCTGCAGTATGCTTCACTGGACTGTTTTTTGTTGCCATTTTTACATAGAGTAATTCCAAATGCACAAAATGAAACTAAAGTAATTCTAGTAGTGCAATACAAATCTGCAAATGTTCTCTATAAATACTTATATAGGAAAGCTGCAGATAGAAATACAACAGCGCTACTCAGTTCTCTACATCCCACCTTATGTCCTTCCTCTCTTTGCAATACACCTGGGAAATAACCTTTTTCCGTGCCTGATCCATTCCTTGCCAACCATCTGTAGATATGTCCAGACATCCAACATTCATTGTGTCCAAGAGGCACATCTGATCACGTGGACAGTGTTCATAAAGTTTCCACCTACTTGAGGTAAAGTATACCTCTGTTGAGATGAAGAATGGAGATTAAAGTTAAAGATGGAAAAGTTGGATGGGCTGAAAACACACCTTCTGGATTCTGGCTCACTTTCCTCACCTGGCGCACATTTTTCATGGAGGTCGTCAAGGTATGAAAATAGGTGTCAGTGTAGGAGTTCACGCTTTCTTAGTTTTTAGATGTAGATATAGCAGAATGCAGCAGGTTATAGTTCAATTCACAGTAGGTTTGTGTTGTGTTTGGTTCTGAGGTGGCTGAGTTTGAGTGAGTAAACAGCTGATGAATTTTGAAAGATGAGGCCACTGAAGATGAGGTCCACATTGTCCTCTGCTGTGCCGACTGGAGAAAACGTGTACTGTAGAGAGTCGATGCAGAGAAATGTGAGTTAACAATTATGTGAAACTGTAACGCAGGTTTCAAGTCATTAAGAATATTATTTATTAGAATTTCTTTTCACTTTACAAATTTAAGATATGTGTAATTACAGTTGTATCTTATAGATTACACATGTACTTAATTGATGGCCAACACAAATAATTACGTTTTTAATTGCTTGAAAACATAAAAAAAAGAAAAAAAAGAAAACCCAGATAAAAACGAACAATACAAGCCCACTCACGGCCCACTGTGCCCACACTCCTTGTGTACAACACAACAAGACTTTTCAGTATCTTTGACAACAGTGAGTAGGAGTGAAAGAGTTCAAGCTCCTTGTGGAGGAGAACAATGTGTTCATCTGTTACATCTCCTCAGTACTTATTATAGCTGATCGACCTACAGTCACCCTTTAATCTAAAAGGATAATACAGTTGTTGCATTATATACTGAGGATTTCTTGCTTACAGCTTCAAACATCATATCTAGTAAATGAACAGTGTGTCTTGTCAATGATGATGAAGAACATCACAAGCCTAAACCTGTGAATGTTTCCTTTCTTACAGGTGCTTAATCTGGTCCAGTCCTACGTGACCTTGCGTGTGCCCCTTTACGTGTCGTACGTGTTCCACTCCCCCGTGGGAACCGGCGGCTGGCAGCACTTTGACCTGCAGTCAGAGCTGCGCCTCACCTTCGTGTACGACACAGCCATTCTCTGGAAGGACGGCATCGGCAGCCCCCCACAGGCCGAGCTACAGGGTGAGATAGCATGAGCAGTGCAGTTTGTGTTTGTGTACTCAATATCATCACATTAAAAGAAGAACAGTTGTAGACTCTGGTGTGTTTGTATGTCTTTTTGCCAGGTGCATTGTATCCTACCAGCATGCGAATCAATGACCAGGGACGTCTGGTGGTGAACTTCCGCACTAAGGCTCGTTTCAGGGGCCTGTTTGTGAAGTCTCATTCTGGAGGAAGAATAAAAAGAGCTGGTGAGATTATTAACCATATCAGTTTTGCTCCACCTCGGTAGTATCACCATCACTGACCATATAGACACATTGCTTAAGGTGTTACTTATAATAATACAATAAGCATCACATTTCTTAATTACTATTCTTATTTAGCCACTTACTGGTATTTATTTTTGAGTTACTGTTTGCCTGTTCTGCTGCTGTGACAAGTAAATTTCCCCTAAGGGGGATCAATAAAAGTTATCTTATCTTATCTTATTTGTTTTTCTTAACTTCTCTCCCTCAAAGCAACCTCTATGTCCTCCATGGTGATGAGCGTGGACCACCCCGGGCTGACCTTCAACCTCACCTTAGTGAGGAGCGAGCCCACCTACAACCAGCCAGTCCAGCAGTGGACCTTCACATCTGACTTTGCCGTAAGAACATGGAGTTTATTTGTGCATGACCTGAAACATCCCCCTGCGTTAGTCTTTGTGCTTGAGCAGCTGGAAAAACAGATACAGGCTGACGTTTGAGTATCTGTCCCCTTGGCTCCACGCAGGTGAGAGACTACTCTGGGACTTACACTGTGAAGCTGATCCCCTGTACGACAGCCCAGAATATGGAGTACACTGTTCCACCTGTCTGCAGTCCCAGAGAACCAGTCACCTTTGATCTCGACATCAGATTCCAGCAAGTAAGGCAGTCTCCAAGATCCAAAAGTGGCGTGTTTCTTTGAAAGACTTTATTTTTCTCTGTCACTTGAGCTCTTCCTTTGTTGTGCCATCCTTCATCATGCATCCCTGTGTAGGTGAGCGACCCAGTTGCAGTGGAGTTCAGTCTGAACACTCAGATGTTCCTGCTGTCTAAGAGGAGTTTATGGCTCTCTGATGGCTCCATGGGTTTCGGTCAGGAGAGTGACGTAGCCTTTTCTGACGGTAAGTGTCTTCTTGCTAGGCTTCAAAACTTATATCATCTGTGCAGTGAAGATTTAAAAGCCTCTAGTTGCTGTAGATGTTTTTATCCCATTAGCTACAGGTGGAATATTTTTACGCTACTTCCATCAATTTTGCAAAGTGTGCCAAGTGTTTAAATTGATTTTCTACTTTTCAAGGAGACGTTGATTTGAGTTTATGGCAGCACAATTTGAAAATCAATTTGCAAAAATGTAGGCCTTGCTGACCCGCTGAAGCTAATCCATCACAGTGAGCATTACATTAGTTTTTTACTTTGTTAAAAGTTGCTTGTTGCATGATAAATGAAGGAAGTGGCATCTGAGATTTTAGCCTAAAAGCATACATATCACAACACTCACAGTCTGAACCAATATGCAAGCACTGATGTGAATTTGGGATTTTTTTGTTTCTACTTGGAAGGTAGAAAATAGGTTTAAATGCAATGTCATGCTGTGGACATTGGTTGACAGTGAATACATGGATTTGTAGTAAGATATACCAATGGCCATTTTAACTCAATTTCTAATTATTAATTATTCTGTCATCCTTGGATTTATGATTAAGATTCATAATAATAAGCTGGTGAATTCTTTGTGACTCATGCTTTCCTCCTTTATTCCAGGTGATACGATCTATGGCCGTGTGATGGTGGACCCTGTGCAGAACCTGGGAGACTCTTTCTTCTGTAGCATAGAGAAGGTTTTCCTCTGCACTGGTGCTGATGGATATGTACCAAAGTACAACCCGACCAAGTTTGAATTTGGCTGCCTGGCTGACTCCCCGTCTTTACTCTATAGATTCAAGATTCTCGTGAGTATATTCAGGTTTTTCATGATGCAAATACAATCAACACAAACATAATGTCCTCTAACGTTTTTTTCCACAATCTGACTTATCTCACTAGGACAAGGCTCAGCCAGAGACTCAGGCGCGTGTGTTTGGTGATGTCAGTTTTAATGCTGTGCTGGCAGTGGATGATCCATCGGCCATGTCCCTGGTCAGACAGCCGGGGTCTGATGGCTTTAGGTTGGACTCTACAGCCATGTTCCAGGTATTCTACATCTTACTGTTCCTCGTTCCCAGTGACTGTTTATTGTGAACCAGCAGCTACAGCAGTAACTAACTGCCATTCAGTGTATAAAGCTGCAAAGCTGTCTTGCGTTATGGCTACATTGCTGTTTGCTTCATTGTTACGGTTTCATTGTGATTTAATCCTCCATGACTGTTTTCACTAACTATTGTATTTTTAATCATCAAAGTGTGCTTTTGCCAGAAATCCAAAGTCTAATAATGAGTCAGTTTAGCACCCACAGGTCCCATTTTATCAAAAATGAATGTAGATAATTATTTTTGCAAGATGTACTCATTTTGGAGTCTTAACCATTTCTGTTGGCTTTAGTCACTTTGTAAATTGAACATAAGCTTAATATATGCATAATTTTGTGTTTTCCTCAGGTTGCTGCAGGACGCGAGTGGTACATTCACACCATTTACACCGTCCGCTCCAAAGAGAATGCCAACAGAGGCATTGGAAAGCGCAGCCTAGAGTATCACTCATTTGTCTCCACAAGCAATGATCTCGCCTTGACCTCATCCACCGGCAAAGGTCATCGCCCCAGGAGGTCAGTTGGCGATGACGTCCCAGAGGTGGCCGAGGATATCGGAGCAGACAACAACCGTGGTACCAATATCATGCACATCGCTCTGGACCGCACCAAGCGTCGGGCGGGGGCGTCGAATGAGTTGTTTACCGACGGGCTGGAACCGAGCGAGCTGAACGCAGTGGAGGAAGAGGAGGGTCTGGTGACCGTCGTGGGGGTGCTGGTAGGGCTGCTGCTGACTGTCCTCATCATTGTCACCATTATACTGGTGCTGAGATCCAGACAGAAGGATGGGAAGGAGGGTTGGAGGGAGGGGGTGCAGGAGGTGGTGAAAGGCTCCGTCAGCACAGAGCCCATGTTGGTGGTGAGGATGCAAGACTGCCACAACAGCTCAGAGGTCTGAGCGATGGATGTGTGGATGGACAGATGGACAAAGGGATGAAGATGTGGGGGCTTTTGTAAAATTTTTGGATTTTCTTTCTTTCTTTTTTTAAAAACTGGTATTACTTTCATAACACCAAAAATCTGACATTGACCTTATGCGTTACTGGGTGTGTGTGCGATTTATTAGTAGGGGGATTTCTACAGTATGGGATCCATTACGTCCATTGATCACCACAACAGAAAACAGCACGACAGTCCTACGCGCTCTCCTCACATGACATTCCAACTTGTGCTGCTAGTAGCATGGCATTTCACTCTTACAGGCTTTATGGTGTTAAAGTGCCTGAAGCAGCTCTATCCCTTCAGGACAGTCCCAGTCACGGAGAAGACTTTTCTCATAAAGCTAGTGTCACGCAGGCCAAGTGAGAGATTTAGCGCTGCAGGGTTGTCTCATATAAAGGGGGACTCAATGATGCCAACGTTCATATTGAAAGGAATAGTTCACCTTGAAAAGGACGCCTGGATGTTATCGACCTGCCCCTGTGTCAGTCAAAAACTTCACTGAAGTTCGTGAGGTACTTTTGTGTATCTCCTAAAATATTAAACGCTAACAAGACCATCTTTTCGGCAGCATGCAATGGATGAAATAGAATCTTCTGCACACATACTGTGCAGCATATTTCAAGTATTTCGTATCGTAATCATGGCAAAATGGATGCAAAAGTCCAGTATTTCCACTATAATCACCTACTGTCCATCCATTGTTAAGATAATATCATTTAGCAAGATATCGGGGAATGAAAGGTAAACATTGGATTTATATTCATTTTGAACCCACATCTAAGTGTTAAGCCACAAAACTTTGAAAACTGTGCTGCTTTAGGTAGATTAATGTTCACTCTGAGAGGAAGTGTGCCTTCAGGCTGACTATTTTGTCCTGAAACATTTGCTGGGACAGTCGCTCTGGATTACACAATGTGTAATGAAAAAACACAAGACGTCACCACGCGTTACTCGTCTGTGAACTAAACTCTCTTATCAGACTACAGGAGACAAATACCACTGCTGTCAGAATTTATGTTTATTAACCAGCTAATCTTTTTTATTCAGTCTACTTTTTTTTTACTTTGTTACCATATGATGAGGAATGTTTTCCTAAATGTATTGAGCATGTCTGTTGCTGCTGAGTCGGGGTTATTCCCACAATTCTTTTCTCTAGTATTATTTGAATTTTTGTAAACTCAGATATTTACTTTGTCATGTATTACCACAGTGTTTACTTCTATCCATCCTGTGATACTGTCAATTTTATACATTTTATTACTTCTTTTTTTTTTTTTAAATAACACTGGTTAAAGTGTGTATGTATAAAGACACTCATCTCAGGAGTTATTTCTTTTACAGAGAATGAACCGTGTGTTGTAACACAATTTACTACTGTTGACTGAAGAGAATCTCTCCGGAGCCACTTTTCACTTCTGTGTTACACTGCTAATAAGTGTGGTGCTGTGAACATGCAAATACTGTATCCATATCCAATGGTTTGACCCCTCTTCTTCTCACGTTATGTTCCTGTAAGCTTTATTTGTCACTAGTGCTGTGTGGGATTTCAGTGTTCTGAGTCACGTTTTCTAACAAAGGATGCAAACAAAATAGCTGCTTACAAATCAGCACGTCACCATGAGAAATGTTGCGTTTGAGATATAATCTGCTGTCTTCTTATTTTGTCAATATCACTGGTGAAATTTCTTGTTTACATGTGTTGCTAAACCTGTGTCTTACTCTGCTATGGATGTACAACATGCTGAGATCAGTGTTCCTAAATATTTGTCTTATTATGGTGTTGTCAGTCATCATTGTATAATTATTTCCAATATTTATCAGGGCTGGCTGATGTGACGAACATGAGCCGGAAATCAGCTGAGGTGTGAAGCAGCGAGGGATGTGATGGTTTTACAGCCTGCTGAAATCCAGGCTGGGATTTTTTTTTTCTTTTGGCCCTGTTGAATTTGGAAATAACACCATATCTGACATCAAATGCACTTTTTTGAGTCACATCCCTCACATGCCAATCCAAGCTATGCAATGTAATGTATACCCCACAGTCAGTTACCCCCATATATATATGACAATTTTAGCACAACCAATCAAACTTGATATTCAGTTTGTGTCTTTTTATGAATGGGTTTTTATGTATATGTATTTATGAATAAATATTGTTGCTTACTGGTTGTTGTTGATTTACTTACTCAGTATTTATGCAGAGCTGTAGATGTTTCAGATGTGGATTTGACACATACTTGAAACTTGACTCCCCATAAACTTGACTTGAAAGCAACGATATTCATGTTTTGACCTGGTAGATTCTTGGACAAATGAAAAATAAATAAGGTACAGAGAGGAACTGAGGAACAAACTCCTTAAATATTTGATTATTTTGCCTATGGACATCAGTGTGCTTTAAAAACTTGTTCTCAGCTGTGCCGTAAACAGCATTTACATTTTAGCGGTCAGCATTCACAGACCTGAGAAACTCAACTGAAGCTTGTCCTCAATAACATGAGAACTGGCTTGTCCCCTTGATTTGTCTTCCTCATATGAGCACATGCATTTTTCACAAGAGGAGAGTGAGATAAAAACACGCTGATGTGTAAATGAAACACATTATACCGAACCATGAGAGCAGCATCTGTAAATATCACAGCATAAAGTGTCATGATGTATTATTTCACTGCATTTAACAGATGTCGGTGTTGTTAGTGAAACTTTTCAGAGAGAGAGAGGCGGTGAGAGAAAGACAGATATGGGAGAGAGAGAGACAGGGAGAGAGGTGAAGAGAGAGAGAGATGGAGAGAGAGACAGGGACAGAGAGAGGTGGTGAGAGAGAGAGGAAGAAAGACAGATAAGGGAGAGAGGCGAAGAGAGAGAGAGGGGGGGAGAGAGACAGGTAGAGAGAGAGAGGGAGAGACAGGTAGAGAGAGAGACAGGTAGGGAGAGGGAGAGACAGGTAGAGAGAGGGACAGAGAGAGAGAGAGAGGGACAGAGAGAGAGAGAGAGGGACTGGGAGACAGAGAGAGAGGGACAGGGAGAGAGAGAGAGGGGGCAAGAATATGATTGGTTAAATCGGAATGTGACGCAGCTCAAATGGCCCTCGTCCCTCCTCTTCCTCCTCCTCTTCCTCCTCGTCGTGCAGCGGCAGTGTTGTGCTGCTCTCGGCCTGTAAACATGGCGACTGCTGGAGCAGCTGGAGACGACCTGAGGAAAGAGCTCACATGTGCCATTTGTCTGGACTTCTTCAAAGACCCCGTCATCCTGAAATGCGGCCATAACTTCTGTCGCTTCTGCATCTGCATGCACTGGGACGAAAATGGCGGAGACTACGGGTACCAGTGTCCTCAATGCCGAACGGTAAGTTTATACAGCTCATCTTTTAATTTCAACTCATTTAATAGCTCTTAATAGCTTGTGCCAGCATTAATTCCGTGTGTTTATCAGCTAATTCAGAGCAGCTGGTCGACATTTGTTTTCATTATCCCAATCTACGCAGTGAATTTTGAAGCTACCGTTGCTATAGCAGCTTTAAGCTAGCTAACGTTAAAACATCAGTTTGTCAGCTAATGACAGTCCGCTAACTTTAGCTGCTAATGAGATACTATAATGCAGAATAATTAAAACACACACAATGATGACTTTGGCTTCAATCAGATTTCTGCATCAGTTGTTCTCTTTGTTCTTTCAGGTGTTCAACAAGAGGAGCTTCACTCAGAACTACCTGGTGCAGAACCTGGTGGCTAAACTGGACGACCTGGAGTGTCTGGGCTCCTGTCCTGCTCAAGCCAAGCCTGTTAAAGTGGATGGGAAGTGTGAGCAACACGGTGAAGAGCTCAAATTGTACTGCCAGACTGATAAGAGGCCCATCTGTGTAGTCTGCAGGGAATCTAGAGCGCACAGGTTGGTTCCATACTACCAGTACTGTAGAGAAAGTACACATATCATCTTTTAGGTTAGCTGCTTGTTTGCTCTGAAAAAGATCATCTATTGCAAATTCATCACTGTCACTTTCTTGTTGAGAAGCAGGATGGTAATTATTAGTCACTGAGATTGCTCAGGTCAAGTTGCCAGCGCAGACTTTGCCAGTTAAATGAATCTGCACGAATGCATATATGAGATTTAATGCCCACGCACAAGAGCCCAAACCCTTAACATGCCACATTTTAGCTGCATTTACATGCATTAAGGACAGCAGATATTCCTATCTGCCTATATTCATTTGACAATAATCAGGCTCATGAAACCTGAAGCAGTTTCTTTATCAGGTTGATCTGATCTGATGAAGACCAGGACCCCAGGTTTCTAAATGTGCACCACAGTTGCCATTTTAATGCCTTATGAGAAGCCACATAAAAACACTAATGCTAAACTCTGGAATAGTCACAGCTCTCTTGAAAGAAAAGTGTCCACATGGGTATATAAGAGGGTATGAGTCAGAGGGGAGATATGGTCTGAGGAAAGAAATGCACAAATGACAAGTGACATGGAGGTTGCAGGATAAATGGAAATTTCCACTACAGTAAAATTACTAATAGACTGAATATTTTTGAGCCTCCCCTTATCAGACTATAACTTTAACTTTTGTGTATACAAATACATGTTCAATATTATTGTAGACAAAGTTGTACCATTCAGATTTTGATATAGTAATCTTTGCTCTTGGTCTGTTAAGATCCATTTTGCAGCACAAACAACTGTCATTTTTACTCCTGTGGGTTATGTTGATATTGGTGCAAATCTGGGACTGTTGCGATCCAATATCTGTATCGGGTGCTGACACTGACATAATCCACTCATCAGACATCACCAATCCAGATTCTGTAGTAGATTCTGTTTTTAGCTAAAATGTTGTACAAATGTCTTCGTTGATTAAACAGTTCTACAAATATATCAAAGTCCCCATATTTTTTGTCCCAGACATACAGTTGGAATTTGCATTTGACCATGAAACCACAAGCATTCTTAGGAGTGGAAGTTGTGCTATGTCGTACATTACTATCAATTTAGATAAGCATCTGCAGAAATACCCCATGAAAGAACACCAGGAGTTCATGCTAGCCAGCAACCAAAAAGACAGCTCCAGGCAGCAGACATTCCCTGATGCCTTCCAGAGGCATGGTGAACCTCCATTAGACAAAACAAAAGTTAAAGTGGTCACACAGATCAGCAGCTTGCAAAATTCAGGTATCAGAATCAGATCAGATCTGAAAAAAGTGGATTGGTGCATCTCTGTTGGTGTCAAGTTGGAAAATTAATCAACTCTTATGTGCAATGCATGAATATACTTGGTGCAAATTTATGCCAGCCACTCTTTTGAATTATGAGTTGATGATAAATATTATAGTTTCCTTGGCTTGTTCAAAAATCAGTCTGTGTCATGTATCTTGCTTTTTGCCCTTGATGCAACGACCTTCAATTTTTGCAGTGTACCAACTCTAATTTCTGGCCTCTAAACTTCACCAGTACATCACCACATTGTGCCCTTAGTTTGTTGTGCGTTAAACTGTTGTATTGAGCTTCCAGTCTAATGACTTTGATTGTATTAAGTGGTCATGTGTAGTTGACTTAAAATCCCAATTGAAATTAACTGCATTTATTTTCAATGGCATTTTTGGTCTGCTACAGCACATAAACCTGCATCTGCTCTGTAACCAGACTGCTACACAACACAGGTGCCAGAGTCATCCTCATCTTAAGCTAACTTTGTGTAGGTCGAAAAGGTATATAAATTTTCTGCCATTCATATTGAAAAGGGGAAAATGCTCTTACTTAAGTCTAGGTATATTCCTTTGTGAATATTATGCAGAGTTGACTTGTTGAAATTACTGAAATCTGTGTAAGGAATGTGTCCTTGACTGCATTCCATTACAATCCCAGCCAGCAATGGTGCCTGTCTGTGATTGTTTGAGGAAAATGGGAAAGATACACAGATCAAGGCAGTGGCCATATTTCCACAGCGAAGGACATTTAATATCACAGCACAAATTCACATGGGCATTACAGGAGTTTTAGCAAATGTCAGGGCTGTTGAAATTTTGTCAAGTGTGAATTAATTGCTAAGCAACAGGGCACATGGAGTGTTTTTTATTCACACCTTATCAGCATGAATGGAAGTCAAAGACATTATGTAAGATGAGAATTTTCTAATACATGCACCCACCCCCTAAAATGCATCTTGGGGAAAAAAAACTCCTGTGGTCATTTTACCCCTGAGTTATTGTCCACTTATAGTAGCAGTGTTTTCTCCAGATGGGTCCCTATTTTGTTCGTATGTGACTGCAATTCACATCCTGTTGCTGGTTCCAGGCAATTGTTTAGATTGACATTATGTGGTTGTAGGATGTCTACAAACATAGCAATGCGCAAACAAAGACCGCAATGAAGCTTGACTGCTAGCAAATGAATGCTTTTGCTTTTTGGATGTTTTTTGTGGAAGGAAATGCACTCAACACTAATTGTTAGGCCTCAAGGAGACACAGTGTGGTTTGGTAAGAAACGAATGTAGTTTTGATTTACAAGAAAACCCCCTTAGGGCACCTTAAATCTTTTGGGGTGGTGTGACAAATTGCTCTGTAAACCACTAATTGCCTCATCATTTGTTTCATTGTCATTTCAGACACCATGACGTCGCACCAGTGCCAGAAGTTGTCAATGATATGAAGGCAAGTCTTGATGCACAACTTTGCTCGGATGAATTCTCTTCTGTGCATCCTGCTGTGCATTTGATGAAGAGATTAGAGATTGTATGGCCTTTTTTGGACACAATATCTAGAATATATGCACTTTTTTTTCAGTTTGTTTTGTCTGTGATATGATTCACTGTATCCCATGTTTGTTACAGATGGAGTTAAAACTGAGGCTAATGGAGCTCAACTGGCAGAAGTCTCAATGTGTGAAAGTTATAACAGCTGATGAGCGCACCAAAAGTGAAGTCAGGGTACGGAGTGGACCTTTTTTTTGTTGTCGATGACCTTTACATATTTGCAGTCCAAGCCTAAAGTGTATATTTGGTTTAAGCCTTTTTTCAAAGCTTACAATCTCTCTGCCTTCCAGTTGAAGAAACAGAGACTCAAGGAGAAGATTGAGGCCGATGTCGGTGCCTTGGTCCAGTTCTTGTTAGATGAGAGAGACTCCCTGCTTGAGAGCCTGGACGCTGAGGAAGTGGCCACCATGGCCGTGATAGACGACAACTTGAAGACTGTGGAAACAGAGGCAGCAGCTGTTGACAAAGCTATAGCTAACATCCACAGCCACATTAGTGGGAAAACTAGCTTTGAGGTCAGTCTGACATATCAGTCGTGTGATTGATAAAAGTGATTACACTGTTAATTCACCATGCCTCTGCTCAGACTACACAGATGGGAACATGTACATTAGGAGGTGCATTTCATTCAGACTCTCTATTGGCATGAATCAATATTTTTGACATTTTATGACGTGTTTGAATTGAACATTTAAACCACCACTGACTGTACATCAACAAAATTCTCAAATGATGAAGTGTGTTCAATAGTAATCCAATTATGTTTTTGTTTTTCCAACAGAGCCTTGCTGAGACATTCAATGAGTAAGTGACTTACAGTTGTTCATTTAATATGGACTTAAAAAAAAAAGAACAATTAAAATGGCTTTTTAACGCTTATTCCATTTTTCTTCCACAGAGTCATCCACTGCAAGCCTTTCACATCCTTCGAGACAGTTAATTGTCAGACTGAATTTACAGACTTCTCAGGGCCCTTCCAGCTTATCATGTGGAAGAAGATGATGCACGTGCTGCATACCAGTGAGTCTCCTCTACACACAGAAACATGAACTGAACAGTCACAAGTGTTTTGGCTTTTATTAACCTGAAATAGGCAGAATTTACAGCATATACAGTGTCATGTACATATCAGAACATTCTGGGTTCAGACCTGCCAGCCAGTTACAACTTACTGGGTAGAGTTTACATGTTCCAGGTTTGTTGCACTTTCCTCCTACAGTCCAAGGTAATGTAGGTTAATTGGTCACTCAGAGTGGTGTGATTGGTGGTTCATATGTGTTAGCCATAGAGAAACATCTCAGTATCAGTCCGTGCTCTAAATGACTATGTGAGCTCATTCGACAAGTTGCGTCCTACAGAGTAAGGAGCAGAGAGTCGTCTTCAGTTGTTTGACATTAGTATGTACTTTGAATAGTTTGGATACAGCCCTTTTGCTATCCTAGAATTAATTCAACTGTAGAAGTAAATCTGAAACACTACCCAAAGGACGTGCATTCACACTAACCACATAACACTAGTTGGAAGTATCATTGTTCTTGGAGATGTTGTGTGAATTTTGACGAAAGTTGGCTGTTCAGCCTGTTTTCAATGTAGCATTGAATGCCAAGTGCAGTTCTCTCTGGTTTTCAAGTCTGCTAGTTTTCTTGGACGAAAATCATCAAATTGCAGTCTTTTTTTTCCAAATGTTCTGCCAGCTTCAGCCCACTGTAAGAACAAGGTGAACTAATCTCACCCCATCTTTCTGTGTAGTGCCTCAGAACCTCACCTTAGACCCTGACACGGCTCACCCGAACCTGGTCATCTCAGATTTTGACACAAAAGTGGAGGAGGGCCGTGTTCGTAACCAGGAGCCAGACCTGCCCGCCCGCTTCAACCGCTTCTGTGGTGTCCTCGCCACTGCCCAGTACGCCGGTGGCCAGCATTACTGGGAGGTGGATGTGAAGGACAAAGGTGTGTGGTACCTGGGAGTCACCACTGAGTGCAGCAACAGGAAGGGCTTCGTCAGCCTCACTCCCTCCGCGGGGTACTGGAGCCTGTGTCTGCAGGACCGGCTGTACGCCAACGGAGAGGACGGGCGCATCCCTGTCGCAGACTACTGGAACTCTCCTCGGGTCGGCGTGTACCTGGACTATGACAACGGCCGTCTTAGTTTCTATGACGCCGTCACAATGAAAAGACTGTACATGTTTGACACCTGCTTTGAAGAGCCTGTGTACCCTTTCTTCAGCCCAGGGAAGAATGATCCAGGCAGCAGGCTGCAGATATGCCACTATTACTGAGAGAGCTGTGATGAGTGTTTACGTTTAGTTATCTTAACTCATGTATGCCAGTGTTGTCAGATTTGCTGTTTGCAAGGTTTTATCTCAGAGACCAGGCTGAGTGATGGGGTGAAGTTAACCCTTGGAACCATGTACTGTGTGCTTTTGAGCTGTTACTTGTTGGTCTCACTGGTGTTAAAAAATAAGGGTTACACTGAATAAGAATTACCAGGTGTCTCGTCACACTTTGGTTTGCAGTGAAGAGCTTCATTTTTCTCATTGTGAGGTTGAGCATTTGAAATTTGGAATCATTCAACCTAGACACACACTGTAGGCTTATACCCCTGACTACTGTGGCTGGGGGTTTGGAGAGGTGCTTCGCTGTCTATTAACACTGTGTCTGCTGGGGTGCAGATGCTTCAGATGCTCCTGTTGATCAGAGCATGTACAGCTCTTATCCTATTAGCAGTCGCTATGCCATAGTACTGTACGTTAACTCCGTTTTTGCCAGGCAGGGTCCGTGCTGTTGCCTTGTTGGGTAGAACATTAAGGATATATGACATGGTTATCACATTGATAGCTGTTGATTGTTAAGCTTCCCTCATTAATTCTAGACTGAAGACCTGCTGATGATTACAATAATTCCACTCAAATTGGCCAGTTTGTACTGGGATTTCAGCGCTCAGGCAATGGTTTGACTTCCAGGAACAAGTGGCTCGGGTTTTTTTTGTGTCAACTTCAGCACACATAATTAATTAATCATCAGTCTTTTTAAAATCATTTATATGTATTCTTTTTAACTCTGTACATTGTTGACAGTTTTTGACTCTTCCATATATTCCTGAGTCAGATTTTGCAGCTTACTTGTGACGCTGAAGTTATGAAGTTGTACTGTTTTTGCTTTCTTGGAGGTATTTTAAAAATTGCCTGGAAATGAGGAGGTGTAAGGCAGTTAACAGTTTTTAAATATTCTAACAGCAGATGAATTTACAGCCATATCTGCAGATACTTTGTCATTAATTGGGTGACGCTGTAGATGTGTTTTACTTAAAAAGACATTCCATCACAACTGTCAGGAAGAGTCTGGCGGGCTTAAAATGAAAACCTATGGAATAGTGAATGAAAGTTGTATTACATCTTCGTGTTTTTTTGTTTGCTATTTACAAATTCTCCGCTGCAATTCCTTATTGATATTCTTTTTAAATAATTCTGCTTTAGATTTTTAATTGCTAGATATTGAGCTGGTCCTGTTACCACTAGTTGGTCCTGACATTTATGAGTCTGTTGTCCAGTGAGATTTTTATTTTTTATATTAACGCTGCTTTATTTGATTTTGAAGGTGAAAAATACTTTATCTGCACTATTATTTGTCTATATATTTTCTTTACTTCATAAAGTTATGATTTAAACTTTCTTATTTGAGATTATAATCTCTGGGTTTTTATTTTTGCTTGTTAAGTTTCCCACAGTGCAGATATTAAACTTCAAGTGAGAAGTTTTTTTTTGTTTGTTTTTCCTTTTTCAAATCGTCTTATGGAGGAGCAGAGTAGAAACATTTAACAGCATGAGTGTTATTTGAGAACGGCCGTCTCTACAGCCAATCTCAAATTGTTCCCTTTTCAGTTTTTAGATGTCTAAGGTGTTACCATGTTGGGACTGGAAAAAAAAATCTGTGCTCTTTAACTTTTCGGTATTTGCTGATAAATGTTTTGTCTATGATTGTATACCTCCATTTAATACCTATACATTTCATACATGTAGCTTAGCAGTTTTTGGGCTGTGTCATTGAGTGTGACATAAAAAATATCTTGGTAGTCCCCGTTTGTGGCCCTGTCACCTGCTATAAGTGTGCTTAGTGTTTCTCAGACTTTACAATAAGATTAAAAGAGGAAAAAGACTTGTGTTGTATTTCATTTGCAGCTTCTGCTGTCCACTTGCTGCACCCACTTTGCTCAGTGTTATTAGCCCTTGTTTCATGAGATGGCCAGTGTGATATAGACTCTTGACAGAATCACAAATATATATTAGTTATGGTGCATTAATTTGTTTGTTCAAATCTAATTTGTGGCATTTTTGATATCAGGACACTGTCAGTCTGTTAAGTGCGATTCCTCAGATTGAATGATTCAAATTAGACCTTGTTATCTCAGCGCTGTGTTTTCTGCCACTTTGCAGCATCAAAATATTGAACTTGTTCCACCATTTAGTCGTACTGGCTGTTAGATGGTCTGATTTTTATATCTGACTAACTTCGTTCTTGACCTTTTTTAATATGTGTAGGAGTGCTCCTTTTTGTTACCCCTGTCAGTAACCTCAGAGGAGCTGACTCTTTGCAGTGACCAGGCTGCTGTAGAGTAAGAGGTTTCTCAAGAGGGCCATTGCCTGTTTGCTATTCTGGTCCAACATCCTCATTTAACCATCTGAGACAGTTTGGTGTTGCTGATTCAGTTTTCGTACAGCCAGAACATTTAAGGAGGAGGTGAGAAAACCGCTCTCTCCATCTCTTCCTCCTGCCTTGGTAATGACTCAGAAGTGACTTTTTTTTTTCTGTGTCTCTGCAGAGATGTGGTTTTAATGAAGGACCATATTAATAGCTGACCATATAATGTAACACAAATACATGAATGTGAATATATCTACTCATTAGACTGATTAAAATCTGGCCCTTTACAGAGGACATTAAAAAACAGTCCAGCGTCATCACGAGCACGAACTGTAATGGCTGCTGGTGTGACCTTATGCAACAGATTCTGAGCTCCCTCTGTTATGACTCATTTGGTTCATAATCAGGGGTCTTTAAAGACAGATACTGATTTTGATATTTTTCAAATTAGGATGTAATCTCATTTTCGCTGTAATCAATCTCTTTAAAATAAGTGTTCATTTCTCAAAATTAGTGAACAAATTGTTATGGAAAGAAGTTCGAAATGATCAAAACGAAATGATGCAAAAAGCACAAAAGTACCTTTTATGAAATAGCCATTTATCTTTGACTTTTTAGGAGGAGCTCGTGTTTTAAATGACACCCCATAACAAGCTGATTTCCATTCCTGTTACTTTTCCAGTGCATGTAATTTGACAGTTTTTCCAATAGCCACTAGAGAGCAGGGGAATTTAACAAAAGGTTCGTCAGGATGTGATTCAGAGCAGCTAATGTCCTTTATGCAGCTAAAAAGACAGGGAAATGCTAATCTCTAAATGTTCATGTCATTGCAAAAAAACAAAATGAAATTCTTACCCTTGTAGAAAAAAAGCAATTAACTGAAGCCTCGTTATACAAAACAGACCATTTGCACAACAGTTCATAGTGTCATTCTTTAATATTTACAATTGACCTTTGCCATGATTACATAAATGTAGTGATTACTTCTTGTCATACTGGCCTCTTGAAGTATACAGCAGGCTTCACAAGATGGTGGCTGGAGTGTTTCATCTATATGTGCTTCCTTTATTTCACACAGACATGAGTAGGTCAGTTACAGGTGAGTGATAGACGTAAAAAAAAAAAAAACAGAAGTTGAGTGAACGGAGGAGGAAAGTCAACATAATCTTTCGTGTCAGAGTTGAGAGAGAGAGATGGAAAGACAGGACGAATTATCATCAGGGACAGTTCATAAAACACAGGTGAAGCGCTTTCCGTGTCGCTGCATGTTAGCTGGTGTTGTGTTCCTCGAGGAGCCGCACAGAAAACCTTCAAAACACTGAGCTACCGAGCAGATGAATACAAAAAAAACCCATGATCAAGGTGCTTGTCAGCTACAACAAGAATATGATTGTAATATACAGTACACTTTCTGATTATGTTAAATGATAACTATACACAGAGGCAATATATTACTCTTGCAAACTATACAACTCTTATAATATTTGTATTTTGTGCAATGTTCAACAACAACTTACAACAATACGTTTTGGCAGAAGGAAAAAAGTTTTACTGTTTAACTGGATGTGAGCTCCGGGCAGAGGCAAACGAGAGAGTCAGTGCTACGAGTTACAAGGCCTATGTACAACGACGTTTGGCAAAGAGGAGACAGTTCAAAATGCACCAATTAGAAAAATAATTTGTAGAAGAAATTATGTAGAAAAGAAACTAAAAAATAAATTAAGTCCTTTTGAAAAAATAAAACACAGCAAATAATGTGTATACACCTTTGTTCCGTTTGATGTTCGCAACTCCTTCGGTTGGCTACTACTTGGCGTGACCTTCTACTGTATTGGTATATGTTCCAGTGTTGAAATTCATTAAGTGCTGGAGTAATAGGCTATAGAGTGAAATAACATGGACACCAAATCCATATATACACCTAAATATGCATATGTACAACTACATCAGGTTGTAGATATGACTACACAAAAGTGCAAGAACTAGTGGGGTTCGATATAACAAGTTTTGTTTTGGTTAATAGAAGAGAGAGAGAGACTTGCTGGAAAGGACTGAAATTAATGTCAGAGAGCTGGTTCAACAACCTTTTCGTTCCATTAACTGTTGTGCTTCTTGATGCTTGTCTTTGGGTACCAGAACAAAAAACCTGCATATGACTCATCTTATGATTCAAAAGAAAAGAAAAAATCTATATCCATGTGCAGGGATTTTGTCGGACTGATAAGGTGCAGAATGAGAATAACAACACATTCCTGTCTGCATGTCATCTGTTGCATTTTACTTATGAGATATTTGAAGGCAGTGACGACAGGGTCATTTTTTTTTATTTATTTTTTTTTGGAGCACACTGACATGCGACAGTGTTCAAGGAAAGGCCTGAGCATTGTTCGATCACAAAGCATCATCATCTCACCAGGTAAAGGATTGCAGACTTCTGCTTCTGTGTCCCGCGATGTTTGCTGGTTGCAGGGATGTTGCTCAACTGCGTTAAATAAATTGCAGTGTATCAGCAACTTCAGGCTGGCAAGCTATCTACTGGTGAGGTCCCGCTTGTGAGAAATAGAGCTGAAATGCCTTGTAGCAGAACTTAATTTCAAGTTCATGTTTCCCTCAGGGGATTTGTTTAAAAACACTCAGGTTTTGAGAGTTTAAAGTGGAAAGACCATGAGTGATCAGGTGGGGAAATATTTAATTACAGGATGTTTTATTCTTTAGTTGCTCTTTTTATTGAGAGCTTTTCTCTCTGGGATGAGAAATTAATGTCACTTCTTGCAATAATTTTGCTTATTTTGTCTTTGAAAAATTCATTCATTTTCAGTCATTTAAATTACACTTGGATTTTAGACGTTTGGGCTATTTTTCGTGTAAACATGTTTTCTCAGATTTCTTTGTCTTAAGCTCTGAATATTTGATCTTGTAAAGTATGTACAGACAAACTTAAAGGAAATGGCACCCAGGGCCACTGTAAAGTGTGCAGGCACATTGCAGCTCTATGTCCACAAGCACTATGTGAAGTTAACTTGTCTAAGCAGGAGTTGTGTTGGCCATGTCTTCCCTCTGCCTACTGCAGATATCTGTAAACCTTAAAGCAGTGATTGCCGGAGTCAGCGACAGCCACGTGTCCGTCTGAGGTGAGGGCGAGGCCTTGGGGGCCGTACAGCGGGTCTGCTGAGGTGTTAATGTAAGATAAGAAGGAGCCTGTGCTGTCAAACACCTAGAATAAAAAAACACAGTCAGAGTCACGTTGCAACAGACTGGAGTGTTAACATTACCAAAATATTTAAAGATGCTTAAAGCTGCAGGTTTCACTATTATTATGACTTGAATGAGCAGTTTACTTTGCTGTTGTATAAAAGATCTTATTGTGCTTTCTATTATATAAAGTATTATTTACAATCGTATTCTATGACTTAATGTGACATGACCTCACTGAAAAACCCAGCATTGCAGAAAATTAACATCTTAAAGTTGTGATGTTGAGAGCAGACTGCATACAACCTGTCTCACCTGTATTCTGCTGTTACCCCAGTCAGCTACAATGATGTTTCCGTTAGCGTCCACGGCCACACCGGTGGGAGCATTGAACTGGCCATTGCCTTCACCGTGAGAGCCGAATTTGAACAAGAACTCTCCATCTGCACTGTACACCTGCGACAGGAAGTGAGTAAGAACACACATTTTGTCCACATGTGCACTTTGATACACATGATGAACTATAGAGAAAATGTATGTATCTAAATACAGGAATATTAGTACATTATGCTTGTGGCAACACCAGAAATGATTCATCTTTTGAGCGCAGGACAAATCATGTCTTACCTTCACAGAGTGATTGTGGAAATCGGTCACAATAATTTCATTCTTGTTGTTCACGGCGACAAAGTGCGGACCTGGATGAGGAGAGAGAGGCAGGTTATAGAGGAACAGTAACAGGACTCCTGAAGTTTCCCTTTACTGTTAGTAGGCTGTTTAAACACAAATTCCAACTAGTTGTGCCTTCAATTACAAAACTAGTTTAATCAGATGGTTAGCTGTTGTGGTTTGTCGGAGTAGTTTGATTACAGCATCCGTTTCATGCATTAGATGCTTTAACTCACTAATGTTTCCATGTTTGTTTTTTCTCTCCAAGTTAGATTATATGGAAAGGCTCAAGGCTCGGAGATTCACTCCCTCTATTTTGTAGTCTCACATATAAGTGGATACAAAAAGCTTGTTGGTTGAGTTACCCATTAATGACTTCCGATTTTCTTTGTTAGTTTCATGGCACCAGAGTTGGAGCAGTGAAAAACATTCATACTGATCTTTTCATAGCCGTTGACACAAAAAACACAATGTTCATTCTTGTAAGTGATTATCACAACGTGCATGTACTTGATTATTATCGTACAGGCACAGCTTGATCCAACAAATCGGTCAACAATCTGAGTTCTCAGGAGGTCAGACACATAATCAGGGAGTCGGGTTAGACAGAGGGCACTGCACTGTGGGATTAAGGTTGCAGCAAGGCCACACTTAGTACTTACTGAAAACTGAGCCAGATTTATTTAAGTTTGGGCCAAGTTTTTCTGGATTGAAAAACAAGAGGAAGAACAGAAAGAAAGAAAAAATAGGTAGTCAGAGATGAAGGATAAGCAAAGAAGAAAATAGAGAAGGGTGGTCAGCACAGGCACAGCTTGTGGAGGGGGGGCAGGGGGGCACTGCATCCCCTGAAGCTTTGCCTACAACGCTTATATTTTTGAACAGAATGTAACGTGATGTAATGCATTGGTCTATATTCAGTAATAGAATGAGAGCACAAGCATATGTTATTGTTTTTTCCTCAAAGTGGCAGTCAAGTGGAGAAACACACTACTTCTGCATTGGGCTTAATATTGTGGCTTTCTATACAACATATTAGTTATTTTTTATTACTTGTTTTATTTGCTGCATGTGTGTAGACAATTTTGCAGAGGGAGATAGCTTTTGGAGAAAATTTGCAGTTATTATGCAGTGCACTATTGAGATACAAGCCTCAATTGCAGCTGTTCTTCATGCTGTTTGCTGCCCTGATATTTTAAACTGCGCCTGCATTAGTCATAATGAGTGCTCTTTCTTCTATCAATCAAATGGAGAAATGAAAGCTGCAAAACATGTTGCAGAACTCTGTCACAGTGCAAATAATATATAGCGGATCCATGTGGTATTTTGTCTTTTCATATACTGTGTTAAATAGGGGAAATATGAGGGGTTTGCTTTAATAGATGGTGGACACACTGCTGCCTGACTGACAGATAAGACAGACAGTTGAAAGAGAAGACATTGTTTGTTAGCTCCTTGTCAGTGTCACAGATCTGTTGTTACATATTAAAGCCTCCTTCTCACCTGCGAACTGTCTGTCAGACGTCCCCCTGCCTCCAAACTTAGTCACCAACTTCCCATTGGACTGAAAAATGAATACACAGCAGGCCTTGTTGTCCACAGTGATGATGTGTCCATTCTTATCCACGGCCACACCCTTAGGACCCATGAGCCGACCTGCGCCGATCTTATTCTGTGATGGAGGACAGACATAGAGGATTTTTATATTATTTTTATTTTTTACCTAAAAAACTTAGAGACAAACATTGGAGCAAAAAGATAATTTGCTCATGCAAGCATTTCTTTCACTTCAGAAAACACATTTTTCAATAGGGAAAGATAAATGAGAAGCTGTGAGATCCCACCTTAAACTTGCCATCAGAGGAAAAGATGCTGACCCATCGATTGTCATAGTCGGCCACCACGATGTCACCGTTCATGTCCACAGTGACGCCCGTCGGTCTCTGCAGCTGCCCCGGAGACCGACCTCTGACCCCAAAGCGCATCTTGAACTGGCCATCATTGGAGAATACCTGTAATCAGACCCTTTTGAGTGAAAAGTGTCATGATGAACAACATGATTTTCCTTCTCAATGTGAGCAGACATGGTTGCACTTACATGCATTTTCCTCTCTGTGTCTGTCTCACCTGTATGCATTGATTGTTGCTGTCGGCCACCACCACTCTGCCGTTACTGGAGGCTGAGATTCCCTGCAGATTTGTGAATTCCCCTTTTTCTCTGCCCCGGGTACCTTAGAAATAAATAGTAACACGTTCAGTAAATGTGCCATTTGATATTTTCACCTTTGTCTCAGTATACTTTTCATCAAAGGCTCATACCTGTGAAATAATGATGATCGTTTTTCAAAGCACTTTGAAGTTTTTGGATTGATTCTCTACATCCCAAGCAAATGCACATTTGGTTCAAAATGTTGGGTTCAAAATGAATTTTCAAAGACTCAAAATACCTGCTGGAGAAAGGTAATCCTCCACAGTGAGAATGTTGCATGTTCAGTTATTTGGGGAAGCTGCATTATCTTTGCATGACATCCAAAACCTGAGATCCAACATTTTAATGCAAGTAAGCAGTTCAGTTCTCTCTCTAAGCAGTTGTCAGATACACTTTTCACAACCTCCATAATTGTGCTGTCGGTTGTGAATGCATTTTTTTTTTCTGGATGTCACCTCTTCTGTCAGGTCACAGCAAGTTGACAAGCAAAAAAAAACTTGTTGCATGTGAAGTAGTCCCGATTCATATTTAACCCTTTATAGGGCACTCATTGAAATACTTCGAAATTCAAAAATTTAACCTTAGAGTGATGTTGGAGGACATAAGAAAACTTTAGTTCTGTTGTAAAATTTTTCACAATATTTCACTTTTGTAAATGGTGCAGAAATTACCAAAAATAGTCACTTGCCCTATAAAGGGTTAATGGGATAAAACATGCAACACAACCAATAGGCTGTATTTACATATTTCTCTCTATGGTGCAGGTCTGCAGCTTTGACATGTACGGTTCGGACTTCCTCTCCTGGGTGGGCCATCTGTCTTACCCACTCTATAGATGAGCTCATCCTCAATGGGGTTCTCCTTCTTCTTGGTGGTGCTGTACATGCTGGAGGGCCGTCTCACTGCCTTCTGCCGTATGTGGCCCCCCGTCCCACTGGGAGACTTCACCCTCCTCTTCACGTCGTCTGGAGACTGCGGCACATCTGAGGGCTTGACCACTCGCAGGCGGAACGGGCTGCCGCGTATGGGCTGGCCATACAGCAACAGAGCAAATGAGTACTCTCCCTCCGAGCGGACCGTGTAGCCCACCTCATAAGTCCCGTTCTTATTGTCCGCAATCTCCGTCTCTGCGGCACGGCTCCCGTCTGCAGACGTTATCTCTGCTTTCAAAATAGCGTTTCCTCTCCGCACCAGCTCCCCATCCTGCATAGAGAGAGGTCACTGATTCAATTCCAAAACCAAAATAACTCTTGTTATTCAAGCAACATGCACATTGTTTGCAGCCTCTAAGACACAGCACAAGCTCCAAACAGATTTGTTTTTGATTATAATAATCCCTTGTAATTGCCTTGCTGATCACCACAAAATAATTGACTTCTTGCAAGAGAACAACAAGATAAAATCAGCATGAAATGTGAATTTGAATGATAAAATGAAATATGTGGCTAAAGCAAATAAACTTGTTAGTCAACCAATTAAAGCAAAAATAAAATGTTCACTCTGAACATGTGGCAGACATTAGGGTAAATAATTCAAAGGCCATACTTTGTCTTTTGTTGTCACAGTAATTGTGTGGTGCTGCCCAGTAGCTGCATGGCGGAGGCCTTCTCCTGTGGCGACGGAGGTGTGAGCCACAGCGGCCGTGGTGAGGAGAACGCCCAGGTTCTGGATGGAGCGCCGCAGACCTTCAGTCTCCACCTGGAGCAGAGGGCACACAAGCTATATGATGGTTTCCACTGTAGAATCGCTTATTGTTTTCTCAAGTTTCATTTCTGTGCTCAGTTTCACAGGTCCTTGGTTAAGGCAATAACCACAAAGCTTCTCGGGATGGAGTTGGTGGAGAACAAGGCAATGAGATAACTAACAAGCTGATGGAACATAAAGGCTATGTTTGTAAGTTGAAGCTGAATAGTTTCCAAAAATTGCTCAACACAGCTTTAATGTTTAGGTTCTAAAAAAGTGTTTGTTTTTTTTTCTTACAGCAATCGAACACAACCAATGTGAGACAGGGTTTAAAAAACAGGGTTTTAAATTTTTTTTACAAAAACAAAATTTTGATTTGTGATTATTAGTGACAACAAGAAAAAAACTCTCAAAACCTCATTAAGGGGAAAAGTAATGATAATAAAGTGGAAATCAGAAGTGGAAACAGAGAAGTAGTTTGAAGACGAAACAACAGTTGATACCTGACAGTCCAGATGTGCGTTCTGATGTGGTCTCTCTGGGAAGTCATGTCTGGCCAGTGCTGTTACCCTCTCACTCATCTGCTTCTGAACTAGCAGTACCTAGAGACACATATTGTAACCTAAGTGATTTTTTTCATTAATAAAAAAAAATATTTTGCAAGAGCTCACATCCTGCTACACCACTGCAACACATTTAATAGCTGATTCCCACATGTGTTGTAACCTGTTTGTTTGCTTGCTTGTACAAATTGCAGTGTGCCAGCTCACCTCAGTAGCGCTCCCGTGACTAAGAGCCTGCTCCGTAAAGCTGCAACTGCTCTGGATGTGTTCCTTCCCCTGGAGGAGCGATGAAAGCTGAGCCTGCAGGACCTGCACTCAGGTAAGTGGAAGATAAGGAAAAAGGGGACACAAAAGAGCAAGAGGAGGAGGAGAGAGGAAGAGTGGAAAAGTCAAAATCATTAAGTCAGCAGGCCAAAGTGTGGTGACAGGAATGTGAGACATGTGGCAGGTCATGTTGCTCCACTTGTTTGTGAAATGCCTGTGTCTGACACAATGCGTGCAAAGATGCAGGCACACCTGTACGAATGCATGTACCACATATCATCACAAGCTGTATTTTAACCCAGAAATATATTGAGCTCAAGATCCAAGACATCAAGAAATACAAATAGGAAGCTTAGTTAAAAATGGTCGTTAAAATCAGTAAAATAAAACATTAGCGATAAATGAACCAATCCAAATTTTCAAGTAAATCAAGTAAAGCAACACAGCTGGAAATGAAATCAGAAGAGATTAAAAGTTTAAATTTAGCTTTAGATTGTTCTGCATGTTATTCCAGGTTGCAGGTGCACGATGAGAAAAACTGGATTTTCCAAGCTCAGTAAAAATCTACCAGCACCTGCAACCTAATCCAATCATTTGAGCGCTTGTTTGATAAGACATTAAAACACAGCAAATAAGTCATGTAAGGGGCCTATGAATAAATAAAATCCAGTGTCTGTCAGGTTTTTGTGACTAACCTTCTGCTTGGTGCTGCAGATGCTCTCCAGGTCTGTAATGAGGGCCGTCTTGCGCTGATGCAGCGCCCGTTCCAGCTCTTCAAACGTACTGGTGATCTCCGCTACCGCCTCAGTCTTCCTCTCATTCAGCTGACGAGAGATCTCACTCACCAGCTCGATGGCTGCTGTCAGCTGAGGGAGCCTGCGAGAAGATGCAGAGTGAAATTTTCCGACAAAAATTGTAGAACTGAAACTAAAAGGAAGCAAATGTGTAAAAAGAAAAAAAAGAAAAGAAAAGAAAAACTGGTCATCTAATAAATTCTGAACAAAATTGAATATTCTGATCTCTGTCAGTTTAAAATAAAAGACTTGACAAAAACTGCACTATAATGTATGTACTATGTCATTACACTGTGCAATATTTCATTTTATTTCATTTTACCTAATCTTTCTTGTATGTATCTATAGTGTGGAAGCATTCACCTGAGTTAAAAAAAAATAAAAAATCAGAAAATGTTTTTCTGAATTAACGAGATAAATTTTCCTGAAAAAATAATTTCGGCTCTGTTTTTCTGAATTAAGGAGATAAATTTGCCTGAAAAAAATTTTTTTGGGGCTCTTTTTTAAAATTTTGCTGTGTTTGGGGTACCTATACTGACTCCGTGCTTGAAATCAGGTACCTCTGTTGGAGGTTGAAAAGTAAAACCCTCTGGTCGAAAAGTATCAGACACACAGGAAACTTTTTTATTATTTAAAAACTAAAAAAAAAAAAAAGAAAAATTCAAGAAACTTTATCTTGTTAATTCAGAAAAAACAGAGCATAATTATTTTTTTTTCAGGAAAATTTATCTCGTAAATTCAAAAAAACAGAGCAAAAAAATTTTTTTTTCAGGAAAATTTATCTCGTTAATTCAGAAAAACAGAGCAAAAAATTTTTTTTAAGGAAAATTGATCTCAATAATTAAGAAAACTTTTTTTTAAGCGAGTGAATGCAATACGCTTCCATACTATAGTGTATATATTGTTCTCATATATTTATGTTTCTCTTGTTTGATACTTTCTAGCCTTGTTTAAATTGTTAATAGTTTTATATTTTAGTTAAATTGTTCATTTTTATTCTAGTTAAATCGTTGACACTTTTTATACTTCCCTTGTTTTTGATTGCTTACTCACTATTGATCTTGCTGCTGTACACTGTAAGTTAATAAAACTATATCTTATACCTTGCCTGCTGGTGTGTTGTCTGTATTTGGGTTCAAGACAGAAAAACTAGCTATAAAGCTACAAAAACTATATCATTATTATCATTATATTTAATGTAAATGGGCCTGTGCCATACCCAGTACCATGGTTGGTAACATAGGTGATATTTGATGGCAGATGCCAAATGTGGGCCAAACGCTTAAGCCTCGAAACACCTGATGTGAAGGAAATATTCTGAAAGCTTTTTCAAAGTCGTCACCTGCTGTGAATGGCATCCAGCTGTGTCTTCAGCACAGCCTTGTGCTGTTCCACAACGTCCCGCAGAGGAACAGTCACATGTTCCCGGTGCTCGCCCTCTGTACAGTCCAGACACATGGCTGTCTCACACGACTCGCAGTAGAACTCCATCACCTGCAGAGGGAGACAAACTGAGTTTAAAAAAACAACCTGTTCACTCTTGCTGAGGTTGTGTTTCTTTTACATTAATTACTGTTGAAAACAAAAGAGGTAGGGCAACATTGATGACTGTGCTGAGGTATCATAAAGGACCTTCCCACCTTCCCCTCATGGTTTGGGCAGCAGAGAGGTTTCCCTGCAGCTGCAGCGCTGACCGACTCCAGGACACTGCAGGCCTCAGGCCGCGAGCACTCTGGGTCTCGTTGAAGGACCTTGGGCAAGACAATGCAAGCCTCATTATGCTGTTTTTCAAAAAACATGTTTCAATATTTTTAGGGACATTTTTGCTTGTAGTTGACAGTGGACATTTGAAAAGGTCCCAAGTCAGAACCAACTCACACTGGGGACATTGCAATATCAGTATATGATATGTATCCTAACCTATAGGCCCCGAATTCTTCTGTCTTTGTCTGGATTTCCTTGCAGCTTGTTCTTGACTTGACCCTCCATTCAATATACATTCCCTATACTGCTAACCTTGATCATCACCCCTTCATATGGAAACCACATAACTTTAAATTTGAAACAAACCCTAAAAAGAGCCTCTTGAAGAAGAAAAGACTGTCCAAAATGACCTCACTCTACAAAAATGTCCTCCCTCTGTTCAACACCACAAACACAGCAGTACAGGAACACACACTGCCCGTCAGTCCCATTTTGTTGAGCACTGTGTGTAATTGTTTTAAACAATCTTTGCTTTGTTCTTGACCTTATAATTGGCTTCATCTGTCTTTAGCTCCATGCAATTTGTGTCTGACTTGAAGTAAATAAAAGGGATTAAGAGGCAAACCTCCATGAGATTAGTGATGAAGAAGTTGTTTTGCAGAGCGCAGACTCCTTTCTCTGGCAGGATGGACGTCTGCCGACACACTGGGCACGAGAGCGTCAGAGACTCCGGGGGAATGTAGTTCTGGAGACAACTGGAGGGAGGGGGTGTGCAGAAACAAGTGCAGAAAGCAAGAATTAGAGTATAAAATTTAGCCAAGCATTTGCATTGTTCCGTGTATAATTATTAGCCACATTCAATTTACCAACGCAGCAGAGATAGAAGAAGACACTAGAGAGAGACAGCTGTCAGCTTATCACAGTAATTGAGAGATAGAGTCTAAATAGTGCTCCTGTCACAACAAATAGGGGATAAGTGTGAATCTGGCCGAGCATCATCCTGGCAGCAGTGACACATCCCACCAGCCCCTAAAGCTCAGGTTGTGCAGGTTAAATTGCCCTAAGGAGGAAATCTATTTAACATTAGACACGTTCAAGCCAAAACCAAAACCTCGGTCAGCAAAGTTTAACTGCAATATGCAGATTACACTGCACTCCTGGCCTACAGCCCGGCTGCCATCCAGCACGGGATGTATGACCGTGTTTCTTCTCTTATCACAAAATTGGCTGTTAATGCTGCAAGAAACCCGAGGTCAGCGTCAAGGAATAGTCTCTGTTGTTGTTGTTGTACACAAGGATGTCTGGCAGCTGCTTGGGCCGCATGCTAACACCGTTCTGTTTAATTTATGACACCGCACAGGCTCGTATCAAGCGAGCCTCGGTAAACTGCAGCCGTGAGCTTTTGAGAACAACGGAGGGCTTTAACAAAAGTCTCTGTCTACCTACCGCTGTGTCAACACCGCTGAATCGCTCTGAGGCCTGGATAAATTACTGTTGCTTTGTCAGACACACAACCAGCTGGGGACCGCAGGCTCACACAGTAGTGTGGTGAACAGGGCTGTGATTGGGGACACAGCTAATGATTGTTTTCATTGTCGTGTGAGTTACCTGTCAGTTTGAAATAGTGTCAGTGAAAAATGGCCCTCAGATTTTTCAAATATTTTTTTTCCCATTTCCTTGTTTGGTCCAATTACGTTACAAAAACTATTTATTTCTATTTGCAATGTTTACAAAGCAAAATTGAATCAAATAAACAACTAATCAATAACCAATCAATGACGCTGATTCATCAGTTGACTATTTGATGAATTGACTAATTGTTTTAGCAATAGTGCCAAAACTCATCCTTGTGGAACCTCAAACTATTGAAGGATGGACTGACGTTGTACATGAGGTGTACGTTATGGAAAAGTTGACATCTTCCCTGAAAGTACTCAAAGAGAGGTTCTGACCAGATCTGGTCCAAATGGACTGAGTATGTAAAACCAATAAGGTGTGATTTTACTTGAATTCACCTTTAACTAGATACAGCTCTCTTCATCCACTTTTCTCTCCATTATCTTTTCACAGTTAAAAATGACCACAAGTAGCGGGCTCCCCTGTTCTGTTGTTCTTTTTCTTTTTCCTTTTTTGCTTTTTAGTGATGTCAAATGGAAACATTGGAAAAGCATCAAAGTATGACATTATGTAAACAAAACATGCTTTGGAATTGTAATAATTTGCTTTTCAATTAAAATAAAAAGAAAATTTAAATAAAAAACCTCATCCTTGTTAAGTAAAATCATGCTTCTATTGTAGGAAGATGTCATTTGTTTTGACATCACTTCAAATAGTAGCTTGACCCACAACCCATGATCCTGATCTCAGTGGGAGTATAAGGAGTAGCTGTACTGTAAATTTACATGCCCGATGACTGATTATCACAGGAAGAGGAAAGGGGGAGCAAAATTAAAAGGGGCACAATGCCACAAAACAGACTAGGCTCAGGCTCAGCAAACCCCTAAAACTGCATCCCCCACCCCCTCCCCAGTATTAAAACATCTGTCTGGCAACATCATGTATCGCTCCAGACAAAAATCTGTTCACCTCAGCAGGGCTCCCGATCACATGCCATCCAGTTAAACCAGGGATTAAACTTGCCCTCCGGTGGGCAAACGCCCCTCACACTGCATGGAAAAAGGATTTATTGCATCCTCTGTGTGGCTATTCAAAACTATTCCATGAATACTTTGTTTGTTTGATCACAGGTTTAGAAGCAAACCAGCCTGAAACATAATCCCAGTCATCCTCTGCACCTCCCAACATACCTCCCTCGTCACTCTCCATCCTCCCATCCTGACCCACAACAAGCTCTGCTATCGCCCGAGGGGGTGTCATCTTTCCCGAGGAACTGGAGATTGAGGCGTTGTGATTGTGTCTCCCAACAATGAGCCTTTTCTCAGACTGCAGTCCCTGATGCGAAGGAATGCACTTATCCCAGAGGAGTCAGTGAGGAGAAGTGCCCTGAGCTGTTTAATTGTGGGTAAGGATTTGCAATAAATGAGGTTCCTCTATTAGGGCATGTGCAAATATGACAAGAATTCTTCTGTAATAGGATGGGAGGATAAGGACCGGCCGGGAAGGAGCTACCACAAAAAAGTGTGCTGTACTTCCTTTGTTGCATGGCCAGAAAAAAAGCTACACATAGCAGATGGTGTGCAGGGACTTGGGTTTAGCTTGAGGGAAGTGTAGGTAATTAGGACTTCAGCCAGTTGTCATTGAAGAAGAGAGCACAAATGTTAGTTACCTCTCGCAGAAGGTGTGCAGACAGGGCAGGACCTTGGGGTTGCGGTAGTGATCCAGACAGATGCTGCAGACCAGGAACTGCTTGTCTATCTGACGCACCACAGGACTGGTGCTCCCGGCCTCGCGCTTTGCCATGGCAGAGGACATTTAAAGCCTCGGACGATGACAGCAGTTAACCTGCAGAGAGAGAGAGAGAGACGGAGATATATTCATGAATATTTTGTCTATAAAAGCTTTTATAGAGAGTGTCACTTTCAAGGCCTCTAATGCTCTGCGAACGTACCGCAGGAGGTACCAGGAACTGAAGCTAACAAAGCCGTTTAATTCCTTGATCAGTACAAAAATGTGTCCATTGTTACAGTGTTATTTCTGGGTTAATACCAGACAAAAGAGAGCTGTGTGAATTAGAAGTATGCAACAGTCCTGTGTGTACAGACAGCAGCACATGAAGACAAACCAGTGTCTGGCTCTTGATTGATTTCAACTAACAACAAAGCAAGAAAATAAAAGAAACTACAGGAGGCCTTTATTACAAATACACAACAATAAAACAAGCTTATCTGGTCTCACAGGTAGACACGTTCTAAATATACACACTCCTGATTCAAAGGACCAGTGTGATACTGCGCATATGAACTTTA
This sequence comes from Centropyge bicolor, assembly GCA_037975185.1. Classification (NCBI taxonomy): domain Eukaryota; kingdom Metazoa; phylum Chordata; class Actinopteri; family Pomacanthidae; genus Centropyge; species Centropyge bicolor. The sequence goes on along the minus strand of JBBMOC010000016.1, from coordinate 2,101,740 downwards.
CATACACACACATCCAAAAACTCATGTGAGACTGAAAACAAAATGTGTCTGTGTTTCCTTCTACTTCTTCCTTCTGTCAATATTTCACGTGTCACCACTGACGTCTCCCCACTGCTGAACTGTGTTTTGGTTCATACAGTAATCTACCACTGCAAATCTTTCCAGGTCACAGCATCTAGAGACAAAGGCCTCAGACATTTTGATCATGTACATACACACATAGCTTCACAGTAAATAGTATGGTGTATATATAGATGAAAAATAAACATATTGGCCTGTTTACAAATCACTGATGAAGCAATTTCTATTCAGTTGTTGTGTATTAAAAGTGACTAAATTTGCAGGGACCCCACTGCTTCAATTCTGAAAACAGATCATGCTGGCTTCAAACACAGCCTGGTCTGTTTGTGTATGAAATTAAATTAAAAATGTATAGAAAATATTTCACACTGGCACTGATTTAACCACGTCTAGAATACAATTTAAATAAAACACAATGTAAATAGCAATGCACACATATCTGTGACAATTTGAACTCCAAACTCTTGGAGGTGCCCAGAACAGTGGAGCTATGCATTACATAATCTCATCCATTATAGAAATACAGCTGCAAGGTATGAATATTCTGCCTAGCAACCAGCAAACCAGTGGTGTTTCCTGTGTGGCCCACTTTCACATTCATCAGTGCAAGCCTCAACACATATGGCTCAACAATCACAGTGGTATGTTAGAGATGCAGCGTGTTGTCCTTGCTTTGCTTTGTAAATGAGGTGGGACGATCAGGTGTTAAACATTCAAAATGTGCACATTTCCATCAATTACGTTTTTGTAATGAAAAGCAATAAGAGGTATATGTATTTGTTGGTTTCATCTGACTTGACCTTAAAATTGGCACCTTTGATAAATACCCTGCTTGCCATTTTTATCCCTGTGTTGCTAGCTGTCTCCAGCCGTGTAGTCCAGCCACACTTCCTCAGTAGGTCAACATGTACATTATTCATGTGTCAGACACAGACGTGCACTCATATCCTCATGCAAATTACAGGGATGAGCGAAGAGCAGCATGTCTCAAACAAACACGCCTGGCCTTAAGATATAAGTAGTTATGAACATTACACAGTCAATGACAAGGACAGACACACTTGTGCACAAAAAACACACTGATAATCATCATCCCCCACCAGACTCTCCCCCCTGTCTGCACATCTGTCACTGCTGGATCTAATACAGCACTCAATCCCCCATGTCCCATCTCTGCTCATGTCCTATTGTTAGTTGTTGCCCAGTACACCACACACACACACACACACACACACACACACACACACACACACACACATCCTCATACAGGATCCAGTGACACACAGTGACTGGGAGGGTACAGGTCACTTCTTAAGCTGTCAACCATGAGAACAGCATGTCACTTTCCCACCGGTTAGGGACATGCAGGGTGTCTGACGGAAATGATTACTGGTAAGTAGCTTACGTTTTGTCTAAATCTAAATATGCATTGTTCTCTTAAAATCCTGCATTTAAACTGGCTTTTCTAGAGTATCCAGTTGTCTCCGTTGAATCCTGATGAAAAGAAGATTGAATGTCTCTGGACAGAATGTAGGACTAAAGAGGGATCAACACAGGGTGTGCTGTATACTTCAGTACAGTTCTCACACTTCTCTGTCATTCTCCTTCTGTACCAGAACACACTGATACTAATATCATCTGTGATGACGTCTGTCTAAATTTAGACTTGTGTATTAGTGGCTAGGCGAGGAAGCAATGACAGTGAGACTAAAATAAGATGGGGGGGGGGGGGTCTTAGGACTGCCTGGTGTCCATTTGTTTACTGTTGCTTATAATTTAAAACACATTTTTTACTGGGTGGATCACAGTCAAAGACAAATCTGGAGCCCAATAAATCCCAAATAAGAATTCTTTCTCAAAACACACGGATGAAAAAAAAACCTATCTATTCAGAGACAGTCTCAGGATTATTAAGAGGATTATTAAATTTATTTAACATTCCCTTTGAACTTAAAATTTAGCTGACGCATAAAAGGCCTGTAACAAAACTCTTGTCTGTTTTAGTTTTACTATCAAGTTGGAAATGAAATGCACACATGGTGCAACAACAGACACACATGACAGTCATGTTTGCATGCACATGAGTGGGAGGGCACTCATGTGCAGGTTAGTTATATGCATTCAACAGACTGTGTGTTGACACAGTCCCAGCTTCATTCATGCCCACTTAAACTTCTAAGTAGGCCATGATGCTTAGTTTTGATACTCTAAAGTAACCATGACCACATAACTTGACAGGCCTAGAAAGTTTAAAAAAAAAAAAAAAAAGAGAAGACGTGCAGATTCAGAATTCGGGCTCTGCAGTTGAAGGCAGCAGGGTGGGATAAAGCCGAGCACTATAGGCAGGACTGCAGGAAGCTTCCAAAACTGATTTACGAGAGGACACATCCTGCAGAGAGCTGTCAACTAATGCCATCAAAATGAAATGTGTTATAATTCTCCTGGCCATTAAAGGTGCAGTAATAACAGCAGTAATGCTGCCGGTGACCTTAGTCTGACTAATTCCCCAAACTCTCAGGATTACAGGGTTTGCATGTGTAACTAATTGTTTGTGTGTGTGTGTGCAGAATGTTTGTGTGTGACAACAAGCTAACACCCGTGGAGTTAACACACAGTGAGTCTATTCATTTCGGGCTTTTGCTGAATACAAAAGTAACAGTTTTCTTTGTCTCATTCAGCACTGAAACCTCTGCTGGTGCTTTACTGTACAATAGGATCCTCACAGCTCATGGGGGAAAAAAGGCAGGAAATTAAACGTCTTCTTCCCAGTTCAACAGGAGGGCAGGAAAAAAGGGACAGTTCAACAAGAAAAGGAGTGAACACATTGAAAGTATCAGCCTCTCTGATCTCTAGTCAAAGTCATGCACCTGCACAGCACCAATGAAAACGTGCTGACAGCTTGGACAAACACACAGACTCACACACTCCTCTCTGGCAACAGCTGAGGCGATACTGTGAAGTGTCACACGCATGTTCACGAGGACAAACACACGGAGAGTTGACAGAAAGACTACCTACTGTCAGACGTGTGGAGTAGACGGGTCTGGAAGGCTCCATGGCAGATCTGTGTTAAGTCAGTGCAACAGTGAAGAAGCAGCACACACTCACGCCCACTTCCCCCCCGCCACCTCCTCTCATCTGACCACTCTGCTTTTTTCCCCCCTTTTCCTTCTCTCACTTTTCCCTTTTCCGTGCTGCACTCGCACACTGAAAAAGGCTGAACCGGGATGACAACAGAGGGCGGGACTGTACATTTAAAGTCCCTCCTTCTGTCAGTGCTGTTTACAAGCATGAGCTGACGGCCTCCTACCCCTTCGCTCGGATTGGCTGGGAAACTTAAACTAGCAGGGACGAAGGGTTGCGTCATGGGCCAACAATTCGTGCTGGCCAGAGGGAGCGAGAGGTAAGGATTAAAACAGGCAAGAAGAAGAAGAAGACAAGTCCAACTGTAAAGGCTGCAAACAACAATGTTGAATCCAGGAACATGTTGCATTTAAGGCCTTTATCTGCAGCTTGATCATTTCACCTGTGTGATGTTGTGCACACTATGATGATTAGCTCCTGATAACGACGAGGAACAGCAGCTGACGAGTGACAGTCATCTAAACATTTGGATCATCTGGCCTCAAGTTACAGTTATGAAGAAATACGTCATTACATAGCCAGCCAAGTACACACACACACACACACATATGCACAGCAGCCAAACAAAACACAGAGTTATATAATTTATGATGTCACCTTTCAAAAACATTAAAATGAGGATCTGGAACATATGCCTCTCCGTCTAGCATTATAGTATCAAATTACACATATGCAGGGATTAAGGAAGGCCCTTAATACCGAAAAGGGGATTATCGTTTTGAATTTCAAGTCAAATATCTTGTCACAGGACGATTTCGCACTCAATCCCTTGAACACCCTGTCCTGTATGAAGCGGTCAGAGTTTAATCAGGAGCCACAGGTGACCGACGGCTCTCTGACAAAAAACATCAATCTACGGTTAATCTGTGCGGATTGAGTCCATCTCTCTCTCTCTCTCTCTCTCTCTCTCTCCCCCTCGCTTCCGGCTCCGCTTCCTCCACGCCCACGCACACCTTTCCGAAAATCCCATCATCCTAAACTCGCAGGCCAGACTGCTGTGGTGGGTGTAACAGGAAGTGGAGGATAAGAGGATGAAAACACCACTCAGAGAATGACATATCAGTGTCTGCAGCGAATTTATTCTCCACTCCCCCGCACGGACTATTGTGGCTCTGTTTTATGCATGGACTGCTGCAGCCTCTCAGGCAAGTCCATTGATTTAAGTGGGGAACAATTGTGGCTACAAAACTTTTACTTTACCTTTTTAAGCAAGCAAATCACACTTGGTAAACAGTGAAATTACAACATCTGATGCTTGTTTCCCAAAATCTCACAAACATACAGAACAAACTACTAGGCCTTGTTCTCGGGCTCCACACTAAGTTGAGCCCTTTGAAGAAGACTGTTGTCGTCCCTGCAGTGAGCACTCCACAGCATTATTGGTTTCCTGCTGCACTTTCTGCTGAAACGACACTTTTATCAGAATATACGAGTCCTGCAGTTATTAAACGAGAGGAAGATGAACCACCGGTGGCGCCGGCGATGAGTCTCCCGAAACTAGAACACATAATATAATGACAGTACTGTAGGCACCAAAACACAATAGATAATCTGAAAATAAAAAGTAACTGTAAGTGTGAGGAGGTTATATAACATATTTTCAGATTTTAAAAGGTTTATGTCACTACTGTACAAAGACTGCAGCCACATGTAATTCAAAGTCCATATAATGTTTTAAGAGGAACTTCAGGGTGCGTTCAACAGCAGAATCTGCAGCAGTTAAATCTGCCCCTTGTGCAACATCAACAAGCAGGAGAAACCGTTCTGCCTCGGGGTCAATGAGAGGCAGAACAATAACAGTAACGACTGCGACGTTCTCCAGGAAACCCGACGAGAAAATCCACACCCACCTCAGGCTGGAAATCATATGACAAACAATGTGACGAGCAATGTTCTGTACGAGCGAGAGTGAGTAACGAGGGTTAAGGGTGCTGCTGTGCTCGCTTCTAACCAATAACGCGCCCACACTCGGCTCTGCACACCTGAGGCCTCGTTTTTTTTTTTTTTTCGTTTGCTCGATCTTGTGTTTCATACGTGATCTCGTGTCCTCCTGCCTCTGCCTGCTGTGCCCCGAAACCTCCCGACTGGTATGCATAGATTAAGTAAACTCTGAAAGATGTGGAGGAGGAGAGAGAGGTGAAGGGCTCGAGAGCAAGACGAGAAAGAAAAGTGACGATGAGGATGAAGGAGGAGGGAACTTAGAGATACTGTATGTACAGTACATTCACACACACACACACTGAATAATGAGAGCTTTCTTGCGTAACAGAGCATGATCCTGATATCTTAGGGTTACCATGATGGTGTTAGACCCTGACAGCTCCGAGCCTGAGACCATCCCTCACACACACACACACACACACACACACACTCAGCTGTTTCAATCTGAGTCATACTATAGCCCACCTCCCCCCTTTCCTCCTTAGCTGCTCTTTGCACAACAGCTCACTCTAAAGGGTTTCAACCTCAATTTAGTCCTTAGAAACACACAAATAGAAGTAAACACATCCAGAGCTAATAGATGTCATGCATGGAGCGGCCTGTGCATCCCTTGTTAGTATGCTCGCCAAGCCCCCCGTTCCCCCGCACGGTCCGGTCTTAAGCCTCCACATACATATACTTCTATATATAGAGCTATCAGTTCTCATCCCCTTCACACCACTGGCAGGCACGTGCTCCGAGCTGCACACACACTGCGAAAAAAAGCGCAGGGAACCTCAGATGACCAGCATAGTAATGACTCAGAAACACTCGGGAGGGATGCACATGCTAAACATTTTCACGAGCCTGGTCCTTTGTTCCTCTCTCAGATACATCTAATGCGCATATTACACATGTGAGGTTTATTTGCTATTTATATGCTTTCTATAGCATCAGCATCCCAAAGCATTGCCATCTTATCTTGGGAGTTACTGCGTCTTTTAATGGATACCAGCATGTGTGATTACAAGGAAAGAATGGAAAGAAACCTGCCTAACGTTGGTGTAAATACTAATAAGAGTTGTGTTTTATAAGGGATTTAACAGCATGTGTCTCTCTTCCCTACAAATATGCCAATACATCATAAACACATCATACAGACACATTATAGGTCTATGTAGACATTTGAGACTATACACACACACTCTTGTAAGCAAGAGGCTTGTTAGTGGCAGCTCATAGTAAACACGCAGGACTACTGTGCATGCAAATCACAGACTGATTGATGGTTTGAAAAGAAAATACTGACGCTTCCTTTTCGAATGCGGCGGCTGCTACCCAGCTGTCTTTACACCACAGCTGGCCTCGGGGAAAGCAGGTGTGTGAGCGTAAACTGTGCGCTCCGCTTCGCACAAATATCCTCTGCTTTACAGAATACTCACATTCTTAAGTATCAAGATCACAGCAAATATATCAGTAGTATAAAGATAAGTAAAACTAAGGAGTGGAAGTGAAGTAAATAATTTCATGAAACAGTTTCGTCTCCCCTCATTTTCTATCACAGGCAGAACTTCATCAAGAGACTCCTGACATGAATAACATCAAGGCAGGCATCAGAACAGCAGCTCAACTCCACTGAGCCTGGAGAAAGCGATACAGCTCAGATAGAGAGTATACAGACTCCTTCACATCTCTTCGCTCACACACTGTCACAACCTCCTGACATCGGACCAAATTTGGGAATTTTGGTCCGCTCTCATTTTGTACTGCGTTATGAATATCAAACACTTGACATTGGCATTCATTATTCTTGCTTGTGTTTCAACAGAATTTGCATGTATGCTCATAAGCCTGTAAACAACAGCATAAGCAAAAGATATAAGCATATTATATAATCCGCATTTTAAAGTGTGCATTCAAATATTTTGACGTTAAATACATTCAAAGGGAATATTATGTTATGCACAGATTCTTCACCCTCTTTCTTATCCTGCCCGACCCTCTCCCAGCAGAGAGAATAATTTCAGTCAAAGAGGAGCATGTGCCACAGGGTAGAGGAGCTGATCCTGAAATAATTTGTTTCCTTAAATAACTGAGGGAATAGACGCTTTGAGCTAAACATATATTAACATAAACAGCTCCGTGTCACATGGCGTAATAGAACCCCGACCACAATGATGATCCAGGTAGGCTGAAGTTTAACAGACCTTTATGTCTTTGTGTGAGTGTTTATTTATCCAAGCGTGTGGGAAATTGAGATGTTTGTCATCATCTGGGCGCTTTTAGAGGAAAAAAAAAAAAAAGGTCAAAAATGTGGTTTATGTAAGAGCCAAATATCCAGAAAACGAGCACACCAATCACAACAGAAGAATAAAAGCACTTAGCCATGGGCGCTTTGCTCACATGACCCTCACATCACAGAAACACACACACACACACACACACACCAAAGTCAAACACAGCGAAGGATGTCAGAGATAAAATACATTCTTTTTATGTAACATGACCTGGACTTTTGGTTCTTCTTGCTCTCTGCTTGTAAGGAGCAGAATAGCCTGCCTCAGTGTGAAAGTCTGCCAGATTTTTTTTTTTTTTTTAGCTCATGCTGCTACTTTTAATCAGACATCAAGAAAAAAAAACGTCATCGAATCATAAATGTGCATTACGGCGTAGATTCCTAACAGGGTGGAAATTCATTCACTTAAGGGGATTGGAAATTCAATCATTTGTTCGTCACGCTGACAGGTCAGCAGATTTATGATTTGCACGTCTGTTAACCTCTGAGCATGAACCAGCAGAAAATAGGAGGCCTAAGCCAAGCTGCTGGTGGACAGAATGACCTATGACACCTATCTGATGTCATCTCAAACAGTTCACAATTGCAGTGTTTTTGCAGGACTCTATTGCATTGGACTGTACAAGTGCCCCTTCTATCTAACAACAATCATATACTGCTGTGATGCCATATTCTGTGAAACACCAGATTTCTGCTATGATGGCAAAGCTGCCGCTGACTAACACATTACAACACACACATTCGTCACGTATAGTCCCCTGGCAAGGATGATGCACTGGATGACAAACGTCGAGGAGCGGCGCCGTCTCTTTACCGTCCACACACAGCGGGGACTGACTGACATAAGCACAGCTAAAATTATCAGCTTGCCTGATCTGAGCCAAGCTGGGCAGGAATGTGTCACAGGAACCGTCTGTATCAACATATTAACACACAGCTCACACTCCAGCACGCAAGCACACACGAACACACACACGCAGGTGCACACGACTCATCGTCACAGAAGCATGTCAGTGGGGGAAAAAAAAATATGCACGCAGACGACAAATCAGGATTTCCCCATACACAGATAGTGACAGAGTTCAGTTCCAGGGCTTCAGATATCAAATCTCTTGCTTTTCTCTTTTGCCTAACTGCACTTACAGCATGGTGACAGGGTTTATTTTTATGTACAGAGGTTTGATTAAAGCTGATTACAAGTGCTTTTACTCTTTTAATTTGATCCCAGAATAGTGTTCAAACACTGTGTGCTCCAACACATGGTCGTTAATTCACAGTAAATGGCTAAAATACAAGCTTAATCTGATTTAACCTTCTTTGGTTTTTGTATATCCACTGCTTGTTGTACAGTTATCTTACATTAGGTTTGCTGATTCAGCCAAATTTGGCAAAAAGCTATGAGACACTTTTTTTCCCACATTGTGAAAAGCTGTCGCCACAGCTTTGATTCTCAAATTTCTAGTCTGAGGAAAGAGTGAGGAGAATTCAGTTTTATGGTATTTTTCAGAAGCACAAATATTCAGCGCAAACATTCAGCAATTTGAGGGGCTGATGCCATCTCGATTGTTATCAAATGACCTATCCCCCCTACCTCCCCTTGTGGCAGGGGCAGAGTTGAATATTTCAGTCTAGTCTACCTGACTCATTAATCCTTTATCTGATTGAGGTTTGTGCAGGTTAAATCTATGGCCTCAACCACGGCTCTGAAATCAATTTCTGTCATCATCTTGGATCTATTTATGTCTCTATACTGTACTCTATAAATACTCAATTCTATACTGTACTTTAGCCTATATACTCTATAGAGCAGCTTCACTTTCATGATCAAAGTGACATGTTTCAAAGTGTAGTCATTGTAGAGCGAGGGGATCATAGAGACACACTACTGCCTACTGCCTGTATTCCTGTATAATATTTCTATGCTAAAAATGCTCCTCAGACATTAAACCACCTTGCTAACTAAAACATTTTAGGTGAAGCATGACTAAAGATATAGTTTTTAATATTGATGTTTGGTGTAAGGTGTCCTGCAATAATGAGAGGTGTACATTGGTGTGTGTGATGGTGGTGGTGGGGGCTCGCCCATCGGACCATCCCGTCCGGTTAAAAATTAACAAATCACCTACTGAGAGCAAATGCTGTTACAGTGTCCATATGAGGGAGAGTGTGTGTCCTTCAAGAAGTAATGAACCGACACATGGCTGGTTCGAGGATTACTATCAAGACAGTGAACACAGGAGCACCAACAGTGCTTTGTTTTAACAGATCAGTGAGTGTAACTAATCTATCCCTCAGCTGTGTTTAGAACAATAACCCTGCTCTTCTACTGTCACCCACAGGATGATGCCCGGGCTACGTAATATACGCCAATTGGTATGCTGAACATCTTCTTCTTGGGAGCTTTAGATCATAGCTGATAATGAACTGAAGCATCAACACACAAATCTCTATTATCATAAAGGTCAGAATTGTAAGCGGACGGATGGAAAACAGGCCCCTGATCGAGGAATATGCAGTGTCCACATGATTTCTGTGTAACTGACTTTATGAGTGCTTTATCGCTGATGTTATATGAAATGCCCAAGAAATGGCACAATATGGCCAGTGCTATTACTGAGCCCCCCCTGAGGGATCCGTCTAAATATATCCAACATGACATGACTGCATCTCTGAGCTCAGTCTCTAAGCTTTCACCACATGGCTCTCCCCCTACAATACAAACTAAATGTGGTTGAATGTGCTTTGGAAAACCTGAATGCCCACAACCAAAGCACAAACATGCAATCACACATTTTTCTCCACACCATACACGTGTCAGCATATGTAGGTTTGTGCTTCCAAGTGAAGCATAAAATTCACATCAGTACATAAAACAAACTGTGTGATATAAAATACGATGCATGTAGAAATTGACACTCTACAACAGAATAAATAAGTCAGTAGGCACTGCAATCATTTTCACAGGAAGACAGGAGGAAAAGTTTGAAATGGCTGTTTGGAAAAAATCAATAAAAACTAAACAAAAATAAATCTAAAAAGTCATTAAAGCTATAGATCCATCACAGCCTTTGCAGCAGAGGGTAATAAGAATTAACCTGACCAGAAACTCCCAGTCGAAGCTGATACATCTCTCAGAGGAACTCCTCCAGCTTTAAAACTCAGGCTCTCTCCTCTTCAGACTTCAAAAAACTTAATGAGTTCAAGCTGCACTTGTTTGATGGTGTGCCAAAGTACAAGTTTGTCATGAAGATTTTCCCCCTCTGGGCTCATGTCAAAGAGACATTAAAAAAAGGCATTTACATGAAGTAAGGCTTGCACAAATATTAGCTTGCCTGTGCGGTGTGGAGGAGGAATTCAGTCACTGATGCCCATGTCAATACAGTCACCTTAGAACTGATCAAGACTGCAAGGAGGACACACACACGCACGCACACACACACAGCTTACAAGTGTCACAGATAACAGGGTTATTGCTGCTGGTGTTATGTAATTTGTCATGGTGCTAGATGCCACAATTACTCTATCTCTAATTCATTTAAAGGAAGATTCAACATATAGTATTGTGTGAATAACAGGAAAAGCTATTTGGATGCAGCGTTTTAATGACATTCATAGGACACGCAGCTGGCAACGTGCATCGAGTGAGCTGACCATCCAAGCATGGTGACAGCTCTCAGACGATGACAACACCTTAACAGAAAGGAGACAGGGTGACGAGTGCATGACAGTTATGATCCAAATGGGTGAGAGAATCCAGTAGTTACTGTACCGGCTCAGTTAATCATTCAGTGTGTGGTTAAGTTGACATCCCTCCTCGCCTGACTCCCACCCCTCCCATGTAGCTCCGGTGACATTCCTCCCATGCCAGCTGGACATTCCAGTCTCCACTTCCCCCCACGGTGACCAGAGTTGCCCCCGGATCACTATTTCAACCTTATTTAAAAAATGTCCTTGTTCAACATCCCAGCCTTTTTGCACATACGTGTAGAAGAGAGTGGACCTGTGTTGTAGTCATCTACACTACTTGTCTTGTTGGGTTCTATTCAAAACATATGCTTGAGGACAAATTGAGGTTCTGCTCACATCATCTACTTTAAGTTGGTAGATAAAGACGAAAGTGTGGAACTTGTGAAAGATGGAGTTCAAACCTCCTGAAGCCCATTTGACTGACCAGGTAAAGGTCAACAGTCTTGCTTTAGACTTAATGTCAATGCCTTACTGATACTATCCAGGGAGTCCAGGCTGAAGCTCAATTACTAAATGCGTGTAATGTTTGTAATCTGAAATGACAAAAATCACCAAACCTATGGACCAAAGAAGGTTTTCACCTGACTGTGACCGTGTGGAACAGCATTTTTTTTTTTATCATACAAAGTGTAGTGAAATATATCAACTCATGCCACAAGAACAGTTTTTAACAACAAGGCCAGAGTCACAGAGTCACTGACACTGACTCCCACCCCCCTATTGACACTATGCATTATATTAAGGTAAAGTCTGTGCCATCTGACTCTATGTGTTACAAGAACACACATCTTTATTGGGATACATCTTTTTCTGGAGTACTATTTTACACGTTCCAAATATTCTTCATACTGCATAGTGTGAACTTTTGTATCCCCTGGTGAATACTTTGCACATTGTTCTGCTCCTTCATTTAAATGACATCTTGCATATATTTCTACAACAGCTCCCTATTTTCTATTTATGCTTCTGGCTACTTGTTTTTTGTAGTCAAGTCAATTTCCTTGTATGAGAAAATCTACTTAGCAGTAAATCTGATTTGGACAAAAATTGTGCTTGTGTTTCATGTTTGAATTTCTTGAATAAAACAGGCTCTCATTCCTGATATGACACACTCAATGCAAAGAATAGTTTTTGAAAAACAAAAAACATGCTGCATCAAGCCACAAATCATTATTTCAAGTGTCCCCAGTCTCCTCATCAACACACCACCTATCCAGCTCAGATAACTGCAGCCTATCTCTCCACTCATCTATAATGACAGTCAGGTCAGCCTCACACAGGGTGTCTCACATACACAAGCAGGAAATATTTTCAGGTTATGCTGCACAGTGCAAACCCATCATAGGCCAGCAAATAGCCTGCAGCACTACTTTGCATACAGACAACATAGGGTGTACCAGCGGGAGGGAGGCGGAGGGGAACAGGAGAGAGGGATGGAGTGGAAGAGCGGGAGACGTGAGAGGAGGAAAGGCTTGCACCCTCTTGGCCAAGGAGAGAAGGGTGTGAGATGGGAATAGTGGAGGATGAAGGAATGAGCGCTGGCACACAGTGGGGATGGCACGAGAAGGAGAGAGAGGGAGATTTACTTACAGCAGGTTCCTGACAGATGAGAGAGAGGTACAAGGAAGTTTCAGCGCGCTCTCCTCCACAGGGAGCAATATCCATCCACAGAAGTCGACATCGCCAAAGCAAAAAGCACCTCACACAGAGGGTCTGGGGAGGGAGGCAGGAGCAGGGCGTATATGTGTGTGTGTGTGTGTGTATGAGTGTGATCAGGATCTGGCTCTAATGCATGAATGTGTGTGCTAGAGCGAGGGAGGGAGGGAGGGAGGGAGGGAGAGGGAGAGAGAGAGAGAGAGAGAGAGAGAGAGAGAGAGGCTCTTAAGAGGCATGAGATACAGAGAGATTGTACAAGCTGACTGGCTGGTGTGAAAATGGGAGGGGGCTGGATAGACCAATGGTGTAAGAGATGAGCAGAGTGAAGGCGAGATGGCAACAAAGAGACAGAGATTTTTTTTTTTAATTCTTGTCCTCACTCTCGCTTACCTCTCCTGACTCTCTCTCTCTTTGATTGCATGTGTAAGGAGAGCTCAAACTATCAAACAGAAAATTGGTGATGCTTCATATGAGAGAAGCAGTGAGTCGGTGTGATAAACAGAACAGGCACACCTAGTCCATCACTCTCTCTCTCCTGCTCTCTCATACACACACACACAGAGAGAGAGAGAGAGAGAGAGAGAGAGAGAGTAGGTGCAGGGTAACTGATAGGACGAACAAGAGAGATAGATGAGCGAAGCATGCGGAGAATTGATGGCTGGAGAGAGTGCACAGCTTAAAAAGAGAGATGTAATGGCTGATGGAGTGTTGTGAAAAAGGGGAGACAGGGAGAAAATGAGTGACAGAAAGTAAATGGGTGGGTTCAAGTTCCTTGCAGGGATGAGCATATATGTTGTTAAATGTTGTTATAAATGTTGCTTTTTGAAAGTTGAAAGTGTTGTGTATAAAGACTGGGTGTAACAGTGACATGTATGTGACAGTGACATGTATGTGACAGTGCTGCCTGTGAGATCTGTGCATGTGTATGGACAGCGGAGGTAAGAGCACCGTCCTCCTTGCAAGTGTGTGTGATGCGCTTGTGTGCATGTGCATGTGAGGGAGGGAGGGGGACCAAACCATCTTCCCAGGATTTTGCTGCGGGAGCACCATGTTGCCATGGAGACTGCATCCAGTGCAGCAGAACACACAGATGGCTGCTCTCTCTCGCCCTCTCTCTCTCTCACTCTCTCTCTCTCTCTCTTTAACAGTCCAGTTTGCCTCTCATCCCTGACCAGCAAATCATAAAAGCTGGTCTCTGTGCAGGCTTAGAAAAACCCTCCAGGTACAGACAAGCTTTTGACTCAGCATGCAGACAACTATTTCTTTGACAGAGAGCAACATTCATCTCCTGTGTTTTCAAGAAACTGCAGGATTATTCACCCAAACAGAAACATTCAAACATACTGTATGAATATAACACATCAATTGTGTTGTTACATTTGCCTTAGGTGATATTTTCTACCACTGGTGCACAGACCAATCATCATGTGCTTCTTCACTGCAGCCCATGTAAAGTGTACATGGTCTGCATTTGAATTCAGGCTGTGTGGGCAATATTATAATGTGACAGTCAGAGCAGAGAAGGTGACGTAAACACGCTGTGGTTTAATCAATAGCACTATGCTGGTGGTCCTGTCGACCATTCTCAGCATGCCATGCCCAGAGTCAACGTCTAACATGACAGACACGACTTCCAGTTCATGCCAGGATATTATGGGAATCAATATGGAGGGACTTGAAATGAATCCAGGTTCATTTTGGTTCATTTCTGTCGACATTCTGTGGATTCACATTTGTCTTTGTTTAGCATCTTTTTAACTGTACATAACCCACATACATGATATCCTTTATTTCAACACAATCTCAGTCTGACTTATCATTTTGTTAATTTCACAACATAAAGCTGCCAGAAAACCAAAATACAAGAAAAGGGACACAGGTGGTGTAAAATGCATAAATCCTTAGTGCTAATTACTGAGAATATTAAAAACTGATTATGGTTGTAAAAAAAAAAAAAAAAAGAGTGTAGTTTCACTGTTTATACAGAAAAACACAGGGGGAAAAAATGTCTCTTCCTCTCCTGAGCCTAGTGATCCCACCTCTGAACTGAGCCTATGAGTTTAAGTGCATCTCCAGGTTAAGTACCAGGTGCAGTCCAGGAGCTGACTGTGTAATGAGCCTCTGTCTTAATAAAACAGAGGATGAATTTACACACATTTTAATTGCAAACTTGCAGTTCCAATCTCATTTTGTCCCTGACAATTTCTTTTGTTGTCCAGTGAGAAAACAAATGCACACTGACAGGCACACGCATCCTCCTGCTTCGTTAGACTGTTACTGTGCTGTGACCTTAAACAATTGACTCAGTCAAACCAACCACAGATGATGAACCACAAACATTACAGTCTGACCCCTGTAAACCCAAACGGGTGGCGTCCTGCAGGAGAGAGAAACTCAGCCTGAACCCCATGTTTCCACCTCTCTGTCCAGACTACCTGCTGAATAATTTTGATGGACAGAAAGAGAATCTGGCTTTGGTGTCATAAAAGCCATGAAATAAAACAACTGGAAGGAAGAGACATACATATTGACAGTATCTGTTCACCTTGCTGGCAAGAATGTGACATTTACCCATCTAATCAATGTGGCCTGCACTGCTCTGACTCCCTGATGTTAGTGTAGACAGAAAACAGCATGCATCCTAATCAGAGCTGGAGCAAGAGGGACATTAATATCAGCACCGAGCAGCCCTATTTCAACGTGACTGATGAATATGAAGAGTTTTATCACTGGCAACAAACCATGCAATGTTGACGGAACTGCAGAGCATCGACACAGTTATGGACAGCACTCTCTTTCAGCTTGGTTATATGAACCTTTTTATATGATCAGGGTCAAAAAAATGCAAAATATGTGCTAACAAAAATAGAGATTTTTTACATCTGTTATGTGCACTTACTCATCCATGTTATTATGAACAGGCTGGTCAGCAAAGAAGGTCAGTGGGTAAGTGTCCAGTTCTGCAGACGCTTCTATGCAGGAAACAGCTGGGATTTACAGGCAGATCTGCAAACATGAGAGCACCTGAATTAAAAAATATAGTACATATTTTAGAACAGTGCAAGAAACACACATGGATTCTGTAAATTGTTTTCCACTTTACCACATAACAATTTACATCTAGTGATTGTGTAGAGGGACCATAAACATGAACATCACATGCGCTCTTCTACAAGTTGCATTACTTTAGTCCAATTATAATCACCTTTAACTTGACTTAGAGGATCAAATAATATCTTCTGAAGGGCCTTCGTGGCTCTGAGCTGGATGCAAATGCAAGAAGTTTTAAAAAAAATGGATTGACAGATGCTGGAAATCAGACCCCAAACAACCTCTGTTGAACAGCACCATCTAGTGGCTGACTGGGGACAGACCCACCGAGAGCATGCCAACATTTTACTGGATGATATTACAGGGACACACACGCATATAAAATATAATGATCTCACCTTTCGCTTGTGTTTTATCTGCATATGAAGAGACGCACACTCGGTGAAGTTGTGCGTCAAACCCAAATCAGTTCATACCCAATAAATTAAACCCTTATAATGTTTTTTTTTCCCCTAATGGCTAAAAAAACGCTGCGAAGCATTTTGTGTCGTATGTTTTGTCAAAAATAGGTTTGTTGTGCGTAAAAGTTTAAGGTAGAGAGGACAAACATTGTGCATAAAACCCCAAACCGACGCACATGTGGACAGAAACACGCAGATGTCCACACGTCCCTGTAGTTCCACAGAAGACCTCGTGGCGCAACGGTAGCGCGTCTGACTCCAGATCAGAAGGTTGCGTGTTCAAATCACGTCGGGGTCAATTATTTAACCACATGAAATAATAAAACACATGATCAAATTGATCAGCAAATCAAAAATTCAAATGTTGGAAGGCAGAAATCAGTCTCGAGAGGATCTGTGACACCTTAAATACACTAAATAATTAATTTAATTGTCAAAAAATGTGTATCAATATTGACAATTATGCAACATTACGTTTTTTTTTTCTTACACTCCACACCACTTATCTTCTTGAAATCT
Source organism: Centropyge bicolor (assembly GCA_037975185.1). Taxonomy (NCBI): domain Eukaryota; kingdom Metazoa; phylum Chordata; class Actinopteri; family Pomacanthidae; genus Centropyge; species Centropyge bicolor. The sequence goes on along the minus strand of JBBMOC010000016.1, from coordinate 2,084,865 downwards.
GGTTCTCTTAATGCAGTTTTCATTTTTTCATAATCAATCCCTGTCAATGTAAGTTCCAATCAATCGAACTGGACGGACATGAGGACTGAAAAGCAGAGCGGTCACAGGTTCATCACCTACATTTCCTTTACAGAAGTGAATCAAATAGATTGCTCATTTTAATGGAGTTAAGAGTGTCAGCTTAAAAATCTGAGATGTAATTTTGAAGGCAACCTTGTAAAAACACATCTCAGTGCATCACCAGCAGATTCTTTTTCTACAGTTCTCCTTTTCATCTTCAAACCTGATTACAACATTTGGAAACGGGCGAATGCCTGCAGCTGCCATGGTGGATTAAGTTTACAGCACAACAAACCACACAGTGTGATCTTCTGTCGTGATACCAAAGAGCAGGGACTTGAATTTCAACAAGCCTTTTTTGAACAAGGACCTTTTTTTCTGTGAGTTTGCTTTAGGCTTATAATTTAGCACACAGAATAAAAGCATGGAGTTAGTTCACTTGACAACAAGAGCATAAGTCATCTGCAACACTAAGTAGAAAACCAACAAGTGCCTCAAGAGAAGGAAACATCTGAGGGATATGCTTGAAGCTTGTGGATACACTAACTGGACCCTTGTGAACAGCCACAAAATCCATGAAGAACATCAACACTGTGGGAGGTGAAGGGAAGAATAAATGCAACAACATCCTATGATTTTCACACCCAGCACCATACTAAGATAGAAACTGGTCCACCTGAAAGATGCGCACCCAAACATAGGAAAAGCAACCTAGTGTCTGAGGAGTGCACAGACTTGTAAATCAGGGAAACCAAAGGACCATTAAACTAAAACAAGGCTCAGCACAGCAGGGCCAACTCCTCAGGTCAAGACTGCAGTTTACCTACACCTGTTAGAGAAGAAACACTCATTCAACAACCGCAATGTACATATTTTGGATAAGGGAAGACAGATGGTTTGAAAGAGGAGAGAAGGAGGCTATTTACATCAAAGTAGAAAAACCATGACTCAACAGAGGAAGAGATCTACCACACCACTTATCACCTTTCATCCCTTCCCAGGAGATTTAACCACCATTCACACTTGGCCTCAGGTGACTCTAATGACTGCCATTACAAGAGGCAGGAGCACCGACGAACCAAGAATCAATGACCTTGATACTGACCCCAGAGGTTAAAAACTTGGGACCAGTCAGTTAGAACTTAAGAAGCCCCTTGGATGACAAATGCTATCTACAACGGAGACCAGTTGCCCTAGATTCAACCCTCCTTGAATAATGGATGAATGAGAAAGAACATCTTAAGTTGACAATATATTTTCCAGCTGATCAGCTACTATGAATTTTTTAAACAATACGAATCTACCTTTTCGATCCAGCTGCCAGTTTCCACATTAAAAAAATATCCAGGCTTGTGACAGGACAGGCTTTTCCTTTTCATCTGTCAGTCCTATTGACCTTAGTTCTTGCTCTTGTGCATTTCCCTTCTGTGTTTTCTCTCTTTAAAACACTGACTTCCTCTGTACTCTTACATGATCTTCTCTGCTTAAATGCTTCCTCACAATACAACTTGCAAGTCTCCCTCTCTTTCGCTCTCTCTCTCTCTCTCGGTCCAAGTTTCCCCCACCTCCCGTCTCTTCTCTATTCAAGCCTGTTTCTCATCTTTCCCTGGGACACAGACGCACATACTCTGAACCCACACTTGATTAGCATATAGCTCCCGGTGAGGCACAGCAGGTCACCTCAAGTCCTCAGGAGTTGACTCACATGAGACGGTCCTCGCAGCACTCAACTCTCTATCACAATGGCTCGATTGTACTCAGAGGCTCTCATTTTACATCAAGCAGGTCAGACGCTGCTGGCGTAGCGCTCTGTTCAGAGTTACCAGACCATTATCTCTGCTTTGTGCACAAGGCCACACTTTTGACTTGACAACATGGCATGAAGGAGAGCTTGCATGTTTACAGCTAAAATACCAAGTTTGCATTGTCAGAGAATAGTCAAATTCTTGAAAAAAAAAACAGCCAATATTTTCTCTAAATTCCACTTTATTCTGTTCACTGTGTCCCTTGATTTGAAATGCCAGGCGACTGTAAATGTCCCCATTGAGCCCTCGCCAGTGGGAGGGATGGATGTGGGAGGACAACAGAACAGTCAGAAAGGAGCCTGTATTGAGCAGTTTGTTCAAGAGAGTATTATTACACTGGGAGAGCTCAAATGAAACGGCTGTAAACAAACCATGTTGCCCAAGTAACACAGCTCTCTTTCTTCTCTTTCTGTCCAAAATCTCAGCCACTGCTGAGCAGAGACCTCAGGGTGGCACAGTGTTGGTAGGACAGATCATCTGGATGCCAAAGGGGGGGGCTGGCAACACCCACAGTAATCTGTCAGGTGATTGAAATTTAAAGGAAAATACCTCATTTAACAATCTGGTTGCTTTTGTCTTTGTGGCTGCCTCGCTGCACAAAAGTGTTAAAACCCTTAAAGTTAAGAGGCCAAATCCTTTGCTGCCTTAACAACTGCCTTCCAGCCAGACTGACAGAGAGAAGAAATAATAGATGAAGTGAAAGGCAAGTACTGGAAACTGAGCAGGCATCACTAAGGAGACTTCAGAGTCAGACTCTCAAGGATCTCATGAAAAGGGTAGAAAAGAAGACATTTCAATCTGAAGAGCAGTAAATAATTAATGTAGTTGAGAGCATAATCCATATAGTATAAATTAAGTAAAAGTAATAAGTAAAATTGGAAAAGTTAAATGTCATGTTTATTGCGCACAAAAAGACAAAAAAAAAGAAAGAATGATTTTTTAACGTGGTTTGACTTCTGTAAAATCCAAACCTTTACAGTTCAAAGCAAGTCCTCATTTGCCTTGGTTCCACTGAAGGGCAAAACAACAACAGTTAAAAAAAAAAAAAAAAAAAAAAAGACAAACACACGTTAACAATCTAAAACACAAAAAAATGACAAAGCTTGGTCTCTGTCTCTAAACGAAAAACTTCAGTCAAATATTAGATCCTCTGAAGCTTTGTTCTTCCATTTGACCAGGTTTACTTCTGCCTCCAATGCGTTTGAAGAAGGATTTGATGCCAGAAGCGCTCACTTGCCCCTCTAGATGATTCTCCACCTTACTGCCGAGCATTGAACAGACTCCTGCTGCCTTCTCTCTCAAATTATCTATCCTCGATCCGGAGGAGTATGAACTTTGGGACATGCTTCTCTGAAACAAGTCTCCCAGTCGGAAGAGGGATGCCGGTGACTGCCTGGTTTCATCCATGGAAGCCGACCTGAGGATGGGACTGTGCGACAGCGCCCTCTGACTGGGGCACTCAGGAAGAGAAGCAGAACCCAGTGATGGAGATGTTAGACTGTCCCGAGTGGAGGGTTTGGGGAGATGATTGCCGTCGTCGCTCTCCCAGACTCCATCGTCAAGGTCATCTCCAGCGGACACTGAAGACAGTCTGCGTTGTGCTCGTCTGTTTTGCTGGAGGGGGTTCCTTTGGGAGCAAGTGAAAGGGCTCACGATAGTCCACGGGGAGCCCACGTTCCCATTGACGGAAAAGGAGAAGTCTCTTGTTCTCGGCCCAGGGGTTCTTGGAGTAGCTGGTGTGTCTTGCGCTCTCTCAGAGCGAAGAGGAGTGCCTGAAACTCTCTCTCCATCAAGGCTGCTTTTGCTGTTTTGGTAGCGAAGCACCTTCCGAGTTATCTCACGCATCTTCTCAGCTTCTTCTTTGCTTCCCGGTTGGTCGTCCTCTTCCAGCAGTTTGGGTTGTTTCTTCTCAGGCCTCTGTTGCCTAGTTCGGGGCGAAGCCTCAGTTTCCTCTACTGGTGGATCAGTAGAACTACGCTCAGAGGGGGATCCTTTGATGAGCGGCAGCATGCTCTTCCTGCATCTGGCCAATCCCTCTGGAACAGTGGACAGAAAGCTGTGTAAGGCCGATTCCAAGCTGGACGAGTCCACATCACGCTCACGTCCCGGGCAGGACACTGTGGAGCGGCGTTTGGACGTGATACGCACACTCTCCTTCCGCTTGCGCCTCTGCTCTGCTGCCTCTCGCTCTTTGTTCTCCTACGGCCATGAAAAGAGAGGATATATCCAAATAAGATACTGGCTAAGTGCAAACTAATGAATACAAAGCAGCAGTGTAATTCGTATTCCTACCCGGACAGCTGTTTCAAACCGACTGCAAAATGAATGGAAGATGGAGCAGCACTCCTCCAGCTTGAAGGTAGCTGGGTCTTCACAGAAGTACTCAGCCACATCGTTGCTCACAGCATTTAGCTCCTGGAGGGAGGACTCCACATCTGCCAGCTTGGCCTCAGCCCTCTGGCAAATGACAATATGAAAAAAAAAAAGTATTCACCAGCTCAGTTTGTGCTTTTGCTATAAATCTTGATTTTGCAGACGGGGGAAACTTTACCATGAGAAATGTCTCCATTTGCTGTAGGAGGCCAGGCTGTCTGCTGTTGTACAATTTCACCTCCTTGATCTTCTTGACTTCTCTCTCAAAGTCTAAGATTACCTCCTCTTTACAAATTCTGTTAGTGAGTAACATTACAATATGCAATACAAAATTATTCATCTTACCAACCAGATTCAACATCGAGCACATTACAACTTTTGAATCTACCGTTGGTGAACAAACCAAACCATTTTCAGCTCAATAGCCAACTAGATTGTTAGCGTAGTAATGAAAGCCACCTTGATGCCATCCCAATGTGTTCAAGCTGGTTGGAAAAAGTCAGCAACTCTGTATCAATATCCTCGGCTTGCTGTGGGTGGAAAATAAAGGAGAAAGAGCAATAGTGAGTAAAGAGATAGAATAGGACAATAAATTACTTACAGAATCATTTAGTGACAAGTTATGACAGCAGAGGTTTTCATGATGTCAAACATTTGTCATATCTGTCCATCCTCCTCCTCACCTTGGCAACATAGTGCATGAGGTTCATGCCAGGCTTGTTGGCTTTGGTGTCTGCCAGCTTGAGTAGTGAGGTCATCCTGAAGCCAATGGCATTGGCACTGTAACCACCCTGAATAATGAATTAGATGAATGGTCAACCTCAATGCATCAGACAGAAAACATAATGTGGGCAATAACAACAGAATTCTTAAAGAGAAATACTAACAGCATTCATGTAATTTCCGGCTTTTAATACCAGCCGGATGACTGAGTGGAGGTCGTCACAGTCCAACAGCTCTAAAGGGAGAGAATGAAGAACAGGAGTGGGGACAAAGAACCTTAACACAAACATCACATGAGATCTGGGTGGTGTAAAAGTTGGAGTCTTTGGCAGCTTTGGCAGATGAAAATAAAATACCATTAGCTCCTTTGGTCATGATAGCAACAGAGTTTTTCATCTCCTCCATCAGAGGAAAGAATTCCTCCCTCAGTACCATCGTTTTCAGGCGTTCCTCATAGCTGAAGGCAAAACACATCAACAAAACTGTTCATCAGTGACTCAGCTGTTATATTTTATGCTATCATGTTATTAAACCTAGAGATATTTGATGAGTTCAAGTTTTCAAATTGGACATCAAATCACCAAAAATTATCGTACAGATTCCCTCAATGAATGCACATGTTGATGTGGTGCAAGTGGCAGAATTATAAAAATAATATGGCAATTGCCATAGATTTGAGTTACAGAGTAAAGATACTCACCCTGGCACTTTGACCAGCTGCACCATGAACTGGTCGGCCTCAGGTAACACAGAGAGGTTCCCACTGAATGACAGCAGCTGCTTCACCTGCACAGTGACACCAGTTTGATTCAACAAACAGTGATGATGATCATGTCCTCTTCTAGATATTACAATTGGACAACAGGGATTTGGTCGACTGCAAACGACATATAATTTAACAGCTACAGGTGGATATTGTTTTCTTTCAAATAGAGAAAATTCAGTATGACACCTGGCCTTATGGTAGTTCTTATTCTAAGACACATATATGTTCATTAGGCTTATTTTATGCATAGTGGAGCTGTTACCTCACTTTCTTCTGGCAGCAGTTTACAAAGCTCTTTTAGTTTGCCCGTTCCAAATCTGAGCCAGTTCCCTTGACAGATGTCCTGCACCATCTCCGTCACTGGCCTGCAGAGGGAGACAAGAGACAACAGGAGTGAAAAGGTACTTGTGTTGCCTGAAGTCCGACTGTCATCAGCATGAGCAGTTCTGCCAAGTGAGGCTAGTTGTTTGTTTGCCACTGGTTTCCATTCATGTCAAAGAGTGTGAAAAACAAACTACAGAGACCTACTTCATGCATTCCAGAGAGGTGGCTGCTGAACATTTCAGTTGCAAAGTCAAATGCTGACGACAAACAATGACAAAACATGGATGTCATGAAAATAATAGTATTAATTTAGTAGCTTATTGCATTCAAAAAGTTATTGATTGGCAGCCGAGTTTCAGATATTGGATGTTGCAGCTTTGCATGTGACAATCTATGACACAACATTTGAGAGCACTTTCTGAATAAAAAGGGAGTTTGGATTTATCTCACTGCTTGTATTAATTCATGAAAAACCATCCATTTGAAGTAATATAGAAATTTGAGGATGAAATATAAAATAATCAAATCATTGACAGGTGAACTGAAATCGAATCGAATTATGAAGTATATATACTGTTGAGATTTCGAGTCAGAAAGTCACACTTTACATGAAACAACAGTGATATTTTTTACAAATGTCAAAATGCCTTTAAACAGCATCATCAAGTCCACTTTCATCACCATCACGCAGACGATGGCGCAGTTGTAATTTGACTAGCATGGTAAAGCAGACATCATTACAGGACTTGGTTGTTGAAACACACTCAGGGTGCATTTGGTATTCAAAGTGAGAGCTGGGTGAACCGTGGACTGACAGTGACGTCATCTTGATAAAGTTCAGACACTGGAACTCCAGGTCAGAGTAGGTTCAACTTTCTACTAACTAACTTTCAACTAGATCAAAATCCTATTTTTGTTTTAGTTAGATTCAATCATCAGACTCTTGTTATCGTCCAGCTGCCAAAATCCAGATGAGAGAGGAGAGGAGTTGATCAAAATGTTGATCCACTGTCTGAGTTGCTACAGTCATTAAGTTACGGTTAAGGAGCTGCATTCAATGATTTTTGGAGGGTTTTTTGCATTAATTTTATTTTGCTTCAGAATTATTTTTTTTCCTTTTTTTTTTAACTGAAGAACCTCTGACTTAATTGTGTTTCTCAAACCAGTTACACACACTTGCGTGTGATACATAGTGCAATGATCATGTGTAAATCTACCTTTTACAGTTAGATCACAACAAGACTCTCTGTATTTTCCACATCCAAAATCATTGGCAAATACTGTCAATATTTGAGCCTTGAAGACATAACTACAGAGGCTGGATTATTCCTCCCTTTCCCTCCTCTGCACTCAGTATCATCTATTAGGTCATGTTATCGTGTAAGTATTAAAAAAGTGAGTCATAATTGTTAAGACAAATGTGTTTGTTCTCTATGTTGCTAACACTCAATTGATGTTTAAAAATGCATTTCCATGCATTTGAATATGGTCCGCTGAGATAAAGAGCCTGCTGGTTGGTTAATGGTTAGCAGAGTGGAAGTGCGTCAAGATCTGTAATTGTGACCCATCCGTGACTCTGATGTGTCCTTTCATTGAATCATAGATCATCTTCCTTTTTAGACGCTCATTCTCACCGATGGCACTCTCTTTTACACTTGAGCTCAGCAATCCTCACCTCTTGAAATGTCTCAAGAAGATCCCAATATTCATACTCTTTTTAGAGTCAAGGATTGTGACCTGAAGAGAAAAGGAAGACAAATCAGTAATGCCAATTAAAAAAAGCTTTCACCTCTGTAAAGCCATACTCAGATGACTGCACAAGCCTATATTAACATTTCATTCCACATAATCTTTGAGGAAGCGAAAAACGCATCCAAACATGGTTTTACTTCATCAAGTTCCTCACTGTTAAAAAGCAGTTCCCATTTGCGTGTTCAGTACTTCCCCAGCTGGTACATTCTGTTTACACACCAGTGAAAACATGTCTGGTCTGCATCAGTTACTGAAATCAAACCTTGTTATAGCCAAGTTTCAAATATGGCAACATGGAGTGCAAGCCCTATACCTGAGGCTCTGGTGGAAAGAGCTCCATGCCGTCACAGTTCTTTAGGCCCAAGACCCTTGAGTTGCGCAGGGAGGCCCGTTTGTCTACATGGCTGAACAGCTCCTCCATGCTCCGAATGTCAAGCACCAGGTCCCTCTGAGGCCGCTTCGACGTCCAGACGTTCAGTTTCCCCAGGACACGCTGGCTGGGGATGGTGTCCCAGTTCAGCTTCTTCATGGAACGTCGCTGGTCATTACGAGAGCCAAAAGGAGGGGGAGGGGGAGGGAGAAGAGGAGGAGGAGGAGGAGGAGGAGGTGGTGGTGGTGGTGGTGGAGGAGGTGGTGGTGGTGGAGGAGGAGGAGGAGTCGGTGGTTCGGTGGAAACACACATGATGGGAGACACAGGAAGAGAAGATTGGAGATCTGAATTTTCCTGAACATCTGGTGAAAAAGGAGGAGAGTTCTGAGCGGAACCGTTGGGAGGAGAAGCAGATTTTAAAATCACCACTCCCTCCATCTGTATCTCTCAAATCCCGAAGATGATTGGAGGAAGTATCCCACTGTTGGCCACTGACTTCTGTGGAGATACAGAAATGGAAATGTGTTTCATACAGTAAGGGGAGTTAGACATCATCTGTTTCAAATAATCATTAATCCTTATTTCATATTTACTCATTGTTTCATGGCTACAGATCAACATTTATTCAAGTAAGCACATGTCACCAGCAAAGCCATGGAGGCAATTCCATTTCTAAATATTAACCTCAACAGTCAAAGCAACAAAACATCATTCATGCTTCTGAAAATGCTGCTTTGCTGACAGTCTGCCCGAAGCCTGCAACATGTGAGCAAATGCCTTAATTCTTAGTGAAAAATCCAACAATTTAAATATTTAATCCAAACATAATCTGCTTTATTATGTTCAGTTAAAGAGACATTGCAGTTTGTCAACACTGTTCCATCACTACTTCACTGACAGAGACATATTCTTTATTGTTTTGTCTTCTGCTTCTCTTCCTTAAACTAAACAATATGCCACCCTTTTATCATAGTTCTTCCTTATACAGATGCAATACAAAACATCATTAACAAAATCTTGCTTTTTAATGCTTCCTTCTTCACAGCAAAGAATAATGTCTCACATAGCTTAACCGATACCTTATTTTACTAATTAGAGCCTGGTGATATATTCGGCATAGGTGCCATCTATCAAGCAATAAATCCATAGATAAACTTCACTTTAAAATTTGGTTTGCTGCTGATATCCACCGCCTATTTTGCGACGAAGGGAGCTGCAGAAAATAAACGCGAACTACGTGGAATTCAATGTGATGATTTTGAAACAGAAGCCGAATTTAAATGTTGATACAAGCGACTTCAAAAGTGTTGTTAAAACATGTCTAAGCCATTTTCTACAAGCAAAATATCCATATTTTTTGTTGTCAGTCGCATCCTTACAAAACATGTTTCTAACTTGAAAAAAAAAATCATCCAGCTAACGATAAAGACAATTTTACTCACCGTGCTTTTCTCGCTTGAAGCTGTCAGATCTGTCCTCCCTCCGCTCCGGCCTCGTGCTCCTGCTTCACTGCAGCCAGTCTGTCTCACAGGTGCAGCACGCGCCTCCACCAATCAGCTTCAAGGCAGCCTCCAGGTACGAAGACGCCCGATAGGTGGACAGGTGACACTGCAAGGTCTGTACCGGAAACCCAGTTTGTTCCAAATGAGGAAAAGATGGGCAACCTCTTCTATTTGATAATTAAACTGCTTCTAATGCTAACAAAAATGAACGATAGATATTTGTATTATAGTGAAATAACTAATATCCTCTGCTTGTCCCTTTAATGTGAGTAACAGCCCCACAATTTTATTTTGGTTGTCAAAATCTAATTCAAAACTTTCTAAAAGTATTATATGTGGACTGTATATGAAAACACAAATATTTATTTCAATAGATATAAAAAGGCAGAAGCAGCTGCACTCTGAATAAAACCCTTCAAAAAATGTGCAAATAAATTGATGCACAAAAACAGAAAAGAGCTGATTCCACTTATCTTAATAATTAAACAATAAGTAATTAGATGAGAGAAATTTGATAAATGATATTGAATTGGGATTGCTTCTTAAATACCTGTGTGTATTTGTAACCGCAAGTTTTATTCGCCTGAATCCAGATCACTTCTCTGTCTACACACAACAGAAAGCACACAGGGCTGCAGTGCAGATGAGGTGAAAGAGCAAACAGCAAATACAGCCAGAGCATTTGAAAATGTGTACTTTTAATTTCGTTCCCTTGTGGTGGGGTGGGACTTTTCAGGTCTGCGTGAGGAATGAAGGCAGAGTATCACATCAGTCCATGACACGACTTCATTTATCATCTTTAAATACCATTATGTGCAATCATTCATACAGTACAACACACCAGCTCAGCCTAGAAAACATTGATTGTACACAAATAAAATATCTCATTTTATAAATCTTGGTTCTCTCTCGGCAACAATGTAAAGACTGCTAGAAAGAGTGACTTTAAATGTTTGTCACGCTTTTTTCAATTTACTGGAGGTTTCACAACTACGGAAGGAAAAAAAAAACCTATTGCCATTCATCTTGGTGTTGGGGTTAGGTATTTCAAAGGAGTAGGTTTGGAAAGGAGGAGTCACATTTAGTTAATATTGCTGTAGTGGTCAAACAGACCAGGAGCTGGCCAGTGAAACTGCAATTTTAGCCACAAGTGAGGCTAAGGTCTTACAGCCAGGATGAAAATACAGCCACTTGACACACTGACACATACTTATTCAGAAAACACAAGCCAAACAAGTCATAGAATCCAATTCTGATATTTGCTTTCATCAAATCTGCTTCCTTTCATAATTGTCCTTAAGAGTGCAGCATTAAGAAGTAGCTCCCAAACTTTTGGATTCTGCTTCAGCCAGTTTGAAAACTGAATTCATAAGCATGGCATTGGGCCAGTCCATGCGAGCTGGCACGCAGAAGGCCAAGAGTAGAGCATCAGTGCATTCACACATATCTGCACGTATACTTTGGATCGCTGCCTGCCATGCAAATACAAGAAGCAGGAGGACTATTGACGGACAGAGCTCTCCGTTCTGTTACTAGCGGCTCCCATGAGTTAAATTCAGCATGGTAAAACATTCGTGATACTGGATTATCTTCGTTTGACTTCACAGGGGGTCGACTAAAACACTTTCATTTTTTGGAGTGTATCAATTAGAGATTGGGTTATCCTGAGACATGATTTTGTGTTAGTGTGTCAACGCTAAATGTCATACTCATAAACTGAGTCATTTGCACGAACCAGAAGTTTTGGTGTACAATATGTTGATTCCAACTGATTAACACACACAATGAACATAATAAATACAGTGATGAATAACAATTTAACATTACATATGTAGTACCATGCTGATATTCTGTGGTAACACCTTCTCTTAATTGTCAACAATGGATGATTGTTTACTACCATTACACTAAGACGACGTTTCAGTTAAAGGAGATAAAACAAAGGATGAATCATTAGTGTTATCCCTTTACCAAATGACTAGTGTACAAGATGTTACGTTAAAATATTAAGGTTAGTAATATTAGACAACTACAGTAATCTTCAGTGTGAAGAAAGGTAACCATAGACAAATATATTCTGTTTTAGGAGCGTTGAAAGATATGATCCTCGATGTCAGTGATATGAGTATGTCCTCATTAAACTTAAGACACATTTCAATGTATCAATGCAAAAAACAAACAAAATGTAATGAATTCCTTTCAAATACAGTCCATTAAACAATTAAATAATTGCGTGAATCCATTCAAGTTGATTGGATCTTAACTGTCCCTCTAAGAGTCCCCAGTCCACGGTAAGACTAAACCATGTGTTGCTCAAACAACCCAGGAAAAACCTAGCGAGGGGTGTCATCTCTCTCAATTCTCTTTGGGTACATAAAACACAATTAGTAAAGACCCAAACCAGTATTACTTTGGGATGCTGTGGCAGTGTTCCATAAAATGATCGTTGCATATACGAGATAAAGTCAAAGAACTGTACGACTGAAATCTGTAGCATTTCTGATAATTACAGACAACATTGCTTCCTAAAACACCAGCACACATCGCCCAAACAATATACTGTTCTTCACTCTGAAGCGTAAGACGTACAGCTGACTAGAACTGAAATAATTACAAAATTAAAGAGATGACAGTCAAATTAAGCAAAAACTAAACTAAACACAACATTGTGCTTTTAGAAGCTACAAACAATCATATAATATTTATTTCAAAAGTGAAAACAGTACTTAATTTGAAATGTACATTGATTTGAATGTCTGGACATTCCTTCCCATGTACCATACAAATCTCCTTCATGTGTAGTTAGAAATCCTTCACTGAACTTATCTTTCTTCCCTTGAGGCCACACGTTCATTTAGTACATTAGCTCATATATAAGGAGGCACACTAGGAGAGCGATAAGGTCTGGAAGAGTTTTCATGTTGTGTTTGGTCACATTTGAATGTGTTTTAATGGTTTTTAAACCATTTTTGCCTGTTCTCATCTGTCTGTGTTAATAAGATGGCGAGGGGTTGAAATTGAACTCAGCACTGGGAGCACTTGAGGAGTACAATAATGGCCATGGACATGACTAGTACGAGCTCACACAGCAAAACAGTGTCGAGATAGAAGGTTAAGTCAAATAGGAGAGAGGGAAGGGAAAGATGAACAGTTTCTCTGGGAACGAAGCACAAAGAGAAGGGTAAAGTGTAAAAAGGAAGTTGGGAAGAGGCACTAAAAGCCCCCAGACTGTTCATGAATCTGGCCACTTGGTTGACTGCTGCATTTAGCCCGTTCTTTAATAATACCCTGCAATCCATCTGTCCAATCCAGCCACATGCTCATCTCATATCTTCATCCACTCAATTATCTGCATGTGTTGCCCTCTGTAGTGGTCCTCTGTAAGTAGGGGGTTTCAACAGGTAACAGGTGGAGGTGGTTGAGAAGGAGGCTGCAGGAGGTCCAGCAGACCCTCTCACTGCTCCTCTAACCAGGAGGGCTTGTCGGCCCCTGGGGGCCTCAACTTTATGTTGAACTGCTTCAGCGTCTGCTCCAGCTGCTGCTGGTTGCCAGCAAAGTAGGCCGAGATGGCGTTATGGAAGAGGAGGAGCTGCTTATGCATCACCTTCACCTGAGTGAGAGACACAAGGGAGCTTAGAAACCACAAACCTGGATGCAGACTTTTATCACCGTGCAGGCTGATAATGATGCAGGCCTATCCTCCCCACTAACCTTATTCTCCTCCAGGAACTTGAGTTTAATGGTAACGTCTGAGCGAAGGCGTTCATACTTGTCCTTCTGGACTTGGTACTGTTGCTGAGCAGCATCTATGCGGGCCATGGCTACAGCGTCCCTCGGACCCATACTCAGTTCCTCCAGGTCTGACCGATAGGCATCAAATTCCAGTCTGCTCACAAAAAGGGGAGAGAAAATAAGAGTTATAAACCTTGCTTTTACTTGAAATGATGGGAACATGAGCATATTTTCAGTCAAAAATATTTTATTTAAATGATTCATTAGTGTATTTGTTTGTGTTTTGTGTTTCTGTGCATCACACAAGACTTGCTATATTTGAATCGTATCACCATTTGGATTGCTTGGCCAACTCTTAGCAACTCTGATCAAACCCCACCCACACAGACCTGATAAAGCAGATTAGCTGTGGTTTTATGTTAAATAATACCTAAGGATGTTATTTTCCAAACTCTAAATTTAATTGTCACCTTATTTAGTCATAAATATTTGTTACAGAAAAAAAGCTGAATTTTGCTGAATCAAGCTCTGGCATGTTAGGAAAAAGGTAGGTATAAGCTCAAGAGTGGATGATAATTTTAAATGCCATAATAAAAGCTACTAGGAGAATTTAGTGTGGGAATTTGTTGCAATATTTCTAATATAATTGTTGCAATACAGACATTTCATTTTATGGGATCATAGTGTGCATCATGATGATCTCAGTATTTCTGTATTCAAGGGTTTCCAATCTCTAAGATGAGAGGAATAATGAATGTTATGCATGTCCTTACCTGGCATTTTCATACATCTTGATCGTCATCAGGGTGTCCTCCATGGTCTTGTTGACCAGTGTGTTAATACTGGACACAAAGAAGTTAATGGCACCAAGTAGAGTCTCCCCATTCTTACACAGCAACTTCTGAGTCTCTGCATTGTAGCCAAACTCATCCTGTAAAGGCAACAGAACATAAATGCTATTAATGCTTTTAAATGTAGTTGCTGTTATTCAACTGTAAAGCTGCAGATCAATATCCAAGAGTAAAGGCAAGGCTACATAAAAGCTTTATGAATAGATGTCTAAGTCTCACCCGGAGCTCTGGAGATTTCTGACTGAGGTCAGCAAAGGTGTCACCCAGAGCATGCTGCGTCTGCACCATGTTGTAGAAGTGGTTGGTCAGTGCTCTGGCCAATCGCAACACATTCTCATATTTCCTTTTAGTGTCTCTCAGCACCTCAATCTGGGCCTCCAGCTCCAGGTCCACGGTCCGGGAACCCCGACCGAAACGCTCTGAGATCATTTGCTTTGTACACTAAAACAAAGAAGGAGGACACACTGAGATATTAGGAAAACAAATTCCTTTCCAGGATCGCATCATACTGCATGAGGACATGGCAGGGGGTTTCATGTTAGATACCTTGTAAGTGTTGAGTCCCCACTTCTTCATTGTTTCTAGTTTTTCCACAGCTACACCGCGGGTTGACTCCTCTGCTGTCATTGATGAGCTGCTGTTGCTGTGGTGCATGTTGGAACCTGAGAGACATGACCCAAATGTAGAAACACAAGAACATGGTAAAAAACAAACAAACAAGCATTTCGGGACTATCAGACGAGACAAGATGAACCCCAGCAAAGAACAGACCAAACACAGAATCCTATCAAGAGTGCATTAAAACTGTGCTGCATTCTGAAATCTGTCTGCTGTCTTCCAACCAATGTCCATCACCACTAGCCCTTAAACCAGTTTGAAACATGCAAAGGAGTGAGACAGAGTTAATGAGTGAGTAAGCAGCAGGAAAACAGAGAATCAACCTGGGAAGAAATACTGAGAAAGACAACAAATTCCTTTCAATGAGCTGGAATAAAAGGTAAAAACACTAGACAGTAGGGACATTTTGGGTCAATCTATGTGGAGCCCGTTTAAGCAATCAAATTCACCCTCTTTCCCTCCCCAGTACCTTTGTATTCATTTGACTGGCTTGCTATGTGGCAGAAGAAAGAACTGCTTGGGGGAACACTACTTCGCCTGGCCTTCATATGGAGGTCTGTGGCAGTGGGTGGGTGATCAGGTGGGAGGGTACGGACGAAGGAATGGTTCAGGGTGAGTATGAATCAGGGTAGGGAGGGAATGGGATTTACATTTTTTTTTTTTTTCAAATTATGGGAATGTATTTTTCAGGATTAAGATTTAAAAATGATAGTTGAATATTTAGGGTTTAAACATGAAGTAATTATTGAGATTGAACGAGAGTGCCAAAAATGGTATGATAACGTAGGAGGAAGATTGTGGGGAGGAGCAGGGAGATGCAGATAAAAGACAAAAAAGTAATACGACAAAAGGGAGAAGAGGAGGATGAGGAGGATGTAGGAGGGAATGGTGAAAAGGAGGTGGAGGACAAAGACAGACAAGATGAAAAGACAACATTTAGTGCATGACACTCAGTGAGCAATGCAGACAAATAAGTGACGATGCAGACGGGGGCAGTCTGAATTGCAGCAGTATTAAATAGTGTGACATTAAATAAAGTCGCTCAGCCTTTCATGAGATAATAAATGGAAACGATTAACATGAGCGAAATGGAGGACTTTTAAAAAGTTTACTAAGGTTTTCCCAATAATATCTTACTCTTGCCGTCAACATTAAAGGTCTTAATACAAACACTGTGAGACATGAAGATGGTTTCTGCTTTGCTAGTTCAGAGATCAGGTTAGTGAGTTAGTCAGGGAAAAACAAGCATAGACCCCTTAATGAATCAGCTTAAAACTGACCAGAAAGTAGAGGAAGAGCACGTAAGAGAAATGCTGTGATTGAAAAAAGCCACAGTAATGACCAAAAAGAAGAGCAGCAGGCTCTCTCCACTAATATAGAGAAAATTTGATGAAGATATAAAGGGACAGAGAAGCTGGTTCCTGCCAATAAAAAAGAAAAAGAAGGCACACTCAGAATAAAAAGCGTCTTTCCAAAATGAGACATCCATCAAAAAAACCTAAATCACATTATGTGTATTGCAGCTAACAGAAAAATGTTCTTGCTTATCGATGCTGTTTTATTTACAGATAAGCATCCACATCACATTTTGGAAATAAGCTTTCCATTATTACTAATCATTAGGTCTAATGAGCCACCTAATCCTGTAACTGGGATCCTTTTGTTAAACTCTGCATTGTAGCGCACTGCAGGGCCTGAGAGAGAGAGAGTGGGACAAAGATGCAGAAATGTTAGTTATCAAATAAGTAGTAAAGAGATTGTTGAGTTGTTATTTACCTTTGTGCATACAGCTGCACTGAGGTCAATGTCTTCTACTAGAAAAGTACATTAATCCCTTAGTGAGTATATTATGTACTGGATCCATTTATTATTTAGTATGAAGTTATTTTTGTAAGATTAACAGCTAAATCTTACCTGCCTCTGAGCAAGAGGAAACATTTAAATGACAAAGTGTTTGATAGTAAGCTTTACTATTCTTGACTTTGAGAGCTCATCAGACATCTACACAAAACACAGCAGTTTATAATACTATGAGATGGGACTTTTCTGCTCAACTCATTTTTATCTTTGGTTAAGACAACTGCTCAGTGAACAGTTCAAATACTGCATACATACATACATATTTGTGTATATCACACTGAGCTGCAGCAAAAGTCTGCGTTTTTTTTTGCTGGAGCCCTAAACTAAACACGCCAAGTACATTCATTCTGTCACCCTGCTTTCTGTGAATACAGACCATTAAGGAGCCTTTTCAGATACAGTGAAAGCCTGAGCTAGCGATGAATCAGCCCAAATTCACCATCAATTAGAGAAAATTAACTGCAACATGATCTCATGAGGAAAAGGATCAAAGGCCCCAGAAATCATACACTTGTCATCTGAAGAAACTCAGTGAAGAAACTCCAACGTCAGAGGTGCAGCACAGAGTCAACAGAAGAAGTCAAAATGGGACAGCGGCAGTAGAGCTGAGAAGAGATTGGACATATGTCACAAAAGAGTGAGCGAGACACAGAGTGAAGTAGGACTCTACCTTTGATGGAGCTGGTGGGGATGATACCCTCTGCTGTTCCTCCATAACCCCCAGATACAATGCTAGTCTCGTTGAGATTGGGACCCGACACCATCACCTGCTGTAGGTCCTGCAAAGTGGCGAAATTTAAAAAAAAAGAGAGACAGAACAAGAACAAAGGGGAGGATAGAGGGTTTTGGGAAGGGATATGTACAGTGGACAGAAGATTATGACTTGAGTGTTAAATTCAGACAATGTAGGTTAAAGGCTTTTTCACTAGAGGGGGACAAACACTGCTACGTTAGGAAGGTTAGTCAGTACACACAAGGCAGTCTACAACTTCAACTTCTTATCTGGAAGCCAAACGGGAAAACTACAGTGCGTGAAAGAGACAGAAAACACACCACTAAAGCGCCCAGCCAATAATCAATCTCACCAATAACTTGGAATGAATCACCTGCCGTGATCGGAGCAAGCAAGAGGACTACAACGCCACAGCTGTGATAGATTTTCATCCCAAGCACTGACTCCAGTGATCTATGTGACAGGAAATGCTCAAGCAAACTACATTCTCCAAAATTCTTCCAAAAGAAAAAGACTTTGGTGAAACTCTGGATCATGGTGGGGTACTGTGTTAAGAGCCACACGATCCATCTTCTGTGCGTTTTCCTTAATCTAACTTGCTGTTTTCTTTTGTTTGCCTTCCTGCTCAAGTATCAGCCAGTAAGAGAAAAAACAACTGTGAGGGATTCATGTAAAAGTCAAATTTGGCATGAAAAGGGTTCTCACTTTGGCAAACCATGTGTGAACTTTGGTTCTGACAACAAACAGGTTTAATTTTAACTCCTGCCTGTGCCATGAGTGAGCTTCTTATTTCATTTGCTACCAGACCTAACTATGAGCAAAGACCCAGATTGTCCATTGTGAAATGTAAGCAGGAGCATAATATATAGGACACTTCCTGAGACCTTGAGCTTTGACTCAGTAAGAGTCAGTACAGTAAGATTGTGATAAGGAAACCTGAAGCTCCGGAAGGGAGTGGGCTGCTTCCTTTTTGTAAGCAAATGCAAAGAGTATGTTTGATGCTACCAAAAGGAAGTTAAAAAACTGCTGTAATTTGTGCTGCTCAAGGAAAAAAACTCAGCATGAAGTAAACTGCCTGCTTGTCATCATGGTCAGCTCTCTCTTGACTTTCTTGCCAAAACACAGCTACATTTCTCATTATGTCTGAGACATCAAAACAGAGCGAGCACAGCCAATTTACATCAATATTGCAGCGGTAGTATGACATGATGATTATTAGTATGACACCATGTTTGTTTTGTCAGCCAGCACCCGCAAAAATTAAGGAATCACACTCACACCTCACCCAAGTGCACACAGAAACAAGGCGACATTAGCTCAACACATGCTGGATGATTTTGAATCTAATATCAAATGGAAACAGATTGTAATTTGAGAGGTGTTAGCTGTCATCTATTTTGTTAACACTACACAATTTGAGGGACATCTCTTAAAACAGACTGAGAGATTCCTTCTATCTAGAGTTAGTAGGAGCCAAGTTAACAGGCAGCACAAATCAAGCTGCACAGTGGTTTGCCATAAAAATGAAATATGTATCTTGACATTTAGTGCGATAAACCAACGTAGTGATGCGAGGCAAATTAATGCCCCACAAAGTCAAACCACTGAGCAGAACTACACACCAACATAAACACACACATAAACACACACATACACACACACACACACATACACATACACACACACACACACACACACACACACACACACACACACACACACACACACACACACACACACACACACACACACACACACACACACAAATGCACAAATGGCCTGCTCACCCTGGTGCCTCTGGAGCTCCCTACCCTCTCATCTAAGCTCCACTGCAGTTTTGCAGCCTGCACAGAGATGGAGGAGGAGGAATCGACAAACACAACGACAACAAAGAAACAAATAGAAAAGGAGACAAAAAGAAAAATCCATGACTGAAATCATGCAACAAGATAGAATGATGTAAAAGAAACCCCAGTAAATCGTTGTAATGCCGACAGACAGGAGGGATGTAGGATGGAGAGCAGTGATGACTGATATCACAGCGCGTCAGAATTCATTATTTAAATGGTTTATGTTAAAGTTTCAAATGGATAACCCAGTTTACTGGGTGAACATGTTTTGCTTGGTGGGTTGTAGCTTATCACTCTCCGTCTACAGTATAATGTGTCACCACATTTTTGTCATGATAATATTCCATCACTGTGTGGACAAAGAAAATACAGATCCGAGTACAACACTTAAAAAAAAATGAAGATAATTATTTTCAAGACATTTACAGACATTAAAATAAACATTGAGGGAAACAACAAACAACAAACTGTGAACACAAACACAAACAAGTTTGAGAGCCCAGAAGACAATCGTCTAATTCAGCAATTCATTTCAGGCCTCCATCATACCAACAATGTATCCTATAATAACTGTTTAACACCTATTGCCAGGATGATTATTTTTCACCACCAGACAAAAACGAAAAACATTTTAAAATGAAGGACAAAGCCTATTTAACTACATGCTCGCCTTCATTCACACTATGTGTAGCTCTTCATTTAGAGATCTGCCTCTTGTTGTGGCATCTGTTCAGTGTGGGAGAAAACTGACGCAGACCCTGATGCCTCCCTGGACACTGATCACACTGTTGACACGGTGCCTGTTCCCTCAGACCAAGGAAATTACAGCACCTTTAAGTCATCATGAAACAGAAGGCTATGTGATGATAGATGTTACCTGTACAGCAGAGGCTCTCTTTTAAAAAGCCACACACCATTATTTTCCAAAATAAGTCAGTGGCTTTGTAGTTCTGAAAATACAATTGGGATATCGCCAAATGAATAGCACAAGTAATCACCCATAAGGCAGCATTTCATTCTGTCAAATTATGCCCTGACATCTCAAACCATCAGTTGTTTTCCTGTTTAACCATTTATCTCCAAGTGTAAGTTTTGTTGTGCTGTAGCTACATAGAGAAAATAAACACAAACTTGAAGAAGGAAGGAAGGAAATATGATTTTGGACCTTTTCTAACACACCTCAGGCATTCATTTTTAAAACACAGTTCAAGCTGCTTTGTTGTCACTGGAATTTTTATTTCGAGGAGAAATAACCTTCCACAAGTTCCACTAAATCTAGACTAAAACAAAACAAAAAAGACCAAAATGTAACTTTATTCCGACTAAAATTATCAGTGCGCCACTATGGGAGAGCTATGAGCACTTGTGTAAGTATCTTGAAATGCTGTTGAATGTCAGAGCAGACACCAGTGAGCCACTGTGATGCATCTGATGCTTCTTCCAGGATGCTCCTGGCAGACAGTCCTATCTCTGTCACCGTCAAGCTGCCACTCACCATCCCTGCTCTGACACGATCACAATGCTACAACAGCTGAAACCAGACTCCTGCTCTTCCTTAACCTGCCAGTCATCGTCTACTGCGTGAGCGATACAGACTGCTGCAGCTTTGACTGCACAGTGCTACACAGTAGATATCAATGTGATTTCAGAGGGCTTTCACCCGAGGACAAAGCACTGCCAGTTTCAGATTAATCGCTGAGTTGTCATGACAACTGGTTAATATCCAGCACTAAACAGTGCAGCTAAACATGAGCACGTTAAACTGAGACAGCCTCACCTAATACTTGCTTCACTGTGCAAGCTTGGTGAGAAGGTAGGATTTTGTTTTACTACTCGAGTGGAGCCACACAAAGTTTGAAGAGCAAATAGTGAATTAACTGCCAGCGCCTCCTCCAGGATCTTCCGTCTGTTTGTCCAACGAGGTGTGCCTCGGGACAAAGGAAAATGAACAACCTGTGCCACGTAACTTACTCTGCTACTTCACTGTTATTTCATTCCAACTGACTCTCACAAAGGCCTTTTTCAGACTGTCAGCCTAAAATCGTTTTTGGCTTATCCTGATAGCTTTTCGAAAGTCCGCACAACAAAAAAATGTTTGCAAATCGGATCCAAGCCACATTTGGAGGTGGTTTGAAATGCATTCCATTCGGATTCCCTCCTGACGCTCTGGGCACTCACATTGGATTTCATATTGTCTAATGCGTCACTTGCAACACGACACACAACTACGATGTCAAATCCACAGTGATGGAGGTACATCAGAGCAGCTGTGCAGAATCCATGTAGCCACTAGCAGAGTTTGTCTGGTGCAGCGGAGTTCTGCACTGTAGCTGGACAGTGTAATTATTTGGAGGGCGAGATGATGAATTTCCATTTCTCATGCTTCCACGTTGGAAAGTCACGTCACCAGTGTACATACAGCAGCTCATGCAGATAGGCTGATGATGCCTGGAAACACAAACCTTATCTGATCACAACAGTACAGTTGGTCTTAAAGATCTAATTTGAGAAACAAATCTTGTTTTCCTGCAGTCTGAATAAAAAGCCTAAGACACTGGAGACACTGCACTGGAGCAACATGTCTTTTGTCTTTAAATGAGGGCCACAACTGCTTCTGTAAATGAACAATCCCCACCTGGACAACTACATCTGAGAGTTTAGCATTTCAGTGTTGAGGTTAACCAAACACACCAGAGACGTGTCTTGCAGCCCTGAACATGAGGCCACACGAGCTGTTAATGGGAACAACTGGTTCCCAAGGAGACAGCCGGCCTCCAACACCTGATTTCCCAGTAGGATCTCTTTCTGCAGTTGTCACTAAGCTGACCCAAGGACTTCTTGTAGTGTATGACAGGCAATATATAAAACAGTAATAGCTAAACCCGGACAATAATATATAAATGCACAACAAGAGACCACAATACATTCTGCTCTAAGTACTTAAATACAGACACATTAAAGTGAGAGAATAACAGCCAGTGATCTGCCACATTCATGCAATCAATGTTCAGAACTGACAACTGTATTCACTAAGAAGCACGAGTCTTAAATTGTACTGCACATATTACCGCAGAGTGGTGCTATGGTGTGCATGGTATTAAGAGACAGCACTTAACTAATCTCCTGATGGCTGAGAAAAAAAAATCCCATAAGCACAATGTCAACTTAACAACTGAAGGCAAACATTTATCCGTTAACAGTCTCACCACGTAACATCGGCAGGCTTAAGTATGTCGGTTTGATTTTCTTCATGTGGTCTCACGTGAATTATACGACCTGCATGGATACTATCTCATTGAATACATCATCAAGTTATGGCTAGTGTTAGAATTTCCTTAGGAGAAGAGCTAAGGTACAAAATATATCTATATATCTGGATGCATGCTGAAATAAATACATTTAAAAAATAGTCTGACTAAAACAAAATGTAAGCACACACTTGAACTAAACAGCCTCTAAGTCATGAAACAATTGTAAAGGGCCAACTATAGTCTCTTAGTATGAGAGCTTTTCTTTTATAAAGTAATAAAAATAAATTATTGGCAAACAAGTGAATAAGAAAATGAACAACTCTCTCTTCTCTTTGCTGCAGTTTGCTAATGAGAAATGTAAATTCATTTCTTCCGGCCTTGGATCACAAGTGGGTGAACACAAACAGTTTGAACATTTGTTTCCATGTGTAACATGTTTTAAAGGGTAAAGAACAATACAAGGTGGTCAAGTGATACAGTAGCTGTTACCCACCTGTTCAAGGCTGTCGTCCTCTGGTAGTGTCCCTGTGTCGCCGTTACTGTTGATAGGAATCTCCATTGTGGCTGCTTTACTCATAATGCTGTCTGTCATAATGCACTATGTGAGAAAAAGGAGAAAGAGAAAGAGATAAAGTGTGGATACCACAGACTACTGCATGTAAATAAACTCAAAAAGGCAGAGATGGAAAAACAGCCAGGCCTAAACGCTGCTTTGAAGAGAAGAGACCAAAGAGCGTTGTCAAAACAGCCAAATCATTAAGCAGATGGGAATATAATTGCCACAAACAAGCGAGGAGGTGGTTTTCAAAGAGCAAGGCTACCGCTCGGCACAAAAACAACACACCTATGAAAGCCCTACGCACTGGAGCCGCCACTACAATGAGCTGAAGTGGCCACTCCACTCCACAGCTCAATTACAGGACCATATTTTAGCAGTGCCAGCTCCCGAAAAACCCAGACTAAGAGGTAAGACAGCAAAATGTTTACCTCGACACGGTCCAGTCTTTCTTATCTAGCTGATCTAGATCAACTTGATTTAGCCTGCTACACACACAATATGGAAAGGTTGTAATATAGCACCTATTTTCAACTTGGACATGAATAATGGATTCATAGTTTGATGAATTCACTCCCACAAACACTCACGAGGGGTCTGTGTGTATTGTATGTGTATTTGAGAAAAGGCCACGGATGATGGTGAAAAAATTAAGGTAAACTTGATGTGGCACTTATCACAGTTTTCACATTGCAGAGCAGGGTGTCGGCCAAACAGGTACACATCACACCTTGATAAAGTCCAGCATGTGCGGCAGTGCTGCAAAGAGAGAACTACAAAAGCTAATAATACAGTAGATGATTCATTATGCACTTGTGGGTGTTTCGTGGCTTTTTGTTCTTAAGGCCAATTGAAAAGGCCTGGAAACTGTAGTTGTGAGTAATCTATGTTGATTTTATTCACGTGGAGAACTATCACAGCTGCTATTAAGTGAAGTCAGGCTAAAAGGCAATATGCTTGCACACTTATGTAAGTGGCTGCTAAAAGATGAATCAAAGAGGTTATAAAACAGTTTATAATGTTTATATTTAGAATTCATGTAAGTAAATTAAGACAATAACTAGTTTGATTGAAAAAAAAAAGAAGAAACGTTTGGTGTTCTTGTGAGGCTTGCTACCACTTGGCTGGCTGACATAATTACATGGCAGGTTTATGGCACTTAAATCACTTGCTGGCCTATTCCACAAATGTTGTTTGAACGGAGGTCGACAATTTGTTTACATTTGCTATGACCTTGCCTAAGTGGGCTTTCCTATTAAATGGCAAATGTCCAGACTAATTCCTGAGGAATGACACATCTCTGCTGACTTTAGTCATTGGAACCTGTGCTTCTCTTGCCGAACAATACTCCACATAGAAACTTTCAGCTGACTGCGCTTTGTCAGAAGGTGGAATGAGATAAAATTGCTTAACATATCCATATTTATTATCTATATTAACCCAATCTGATTTAAAATGCTGTGTTATATGCTGGCAACCCAAAGAAAAATCAGCTTATTAAAGTGAAATTCAAGACACTCAAATAAGCTTTTCATCAGAGACTAAAGAACTCATGGTGTGAGCAAACAAGTCAGCCACTTTGCATAACATGAACATCTGAAACAGGCCCTTTCTAGCTACAGTATATGGTGTTCAACAATCGTTTAAATCCACAGTGCTTTGTCCCTCAGTCAAGTCACTTAAAGTCAGGCCGAATCAATGTTTGACAGCAGGATGAGCTCGAATAACTTCAATATCAGTAATTAACAGTCTAATAATAGGAATGACCAGCTTCTAAAAATAACCTGAAATATCCATTTAGCAGCATAAAATGTGCTACAGAAGTGACAGACAATCTACTTTAGTATTCACCATCACCTCTAAAGTAAGATGACAAGAGTAATAGTTTACTTTTGTAGTGAGATGGACTTCAACTCAAATGCACATTTTAAGCACTGGGAGCCAGAACAGGTGCAGCAGCACAGGTGTTCCGTCTCCAGCAGGTAACGCTAGATACAGGCCCCTGGTGGGTCCAATCTGTCCAACATTCAGGCAGAAAAAAAACATATCACAATGGTAATTTGCTGAAAACGTGCAAGAGAATGAAGCAGTACTAAAGCTAGAGATGAATTTGCTTTCTAGAAAAGGCCTCTTTCAGGTTCACACATGCAGCTGTTAGAGGAGGCTGGTTAATAATGGTAAACAGTCCAGTGAGTGTGCAAAGATGGCTGGTTAACAATAGCAGAAATATAAAATCCAGAACCCAGATGAAATAATATTAATTCAAACAGTCTGACTTACAGTTGACTTGGTCCCGTCGTTAAAACAGAGCTGTTAGCAAGCGAGCTAATAACAAGCTAGCGGCGGTGCATCCCAGTTCACGCGCGGCTCAGGAGAGACTGATGTACCTTTTGTCAGTCCGAGCAAAAAAGCACCCGTGGGAAACAACTCACTGCTCTTGTTGAACAATATTTTGAGGACACGAGCAGGTAAAGTCTTGTTCTAGGTGCCTCTGTCCTCCAACTCTTCGCAAATATTCATCTACCTTGTTTTTTTTAATGAAGGCAGAGGAACGTTTTACGGAACTGACGTCACCGTGAATTCACGCTGCAGACACAAAGAACGTCTATTTTAACAGATGGCTCACTCGGTAAAAAATAAAACCCGCCACAGTACAATCAGTACGACCAGTATGACTTTCAAGTCATAACATTTTATAACAATTCATTTCAGTCATTTTAAAATATATTCATAAATACATTCATATTACATATATTCATAACTTAACAACTTAACTATGATAGTAAACATTCTGGCACAACTCCTAACGATATTTTTTTTCAGTTTCCTGCCTTTACATTTGTTTATATATGCGTTTGGGGATAATTAATAAGCACAGCTAATTTAAAAACCGTGTAATATGAACGTGCACATTATTATTACACTTATTATTGCTATTATTACTATCGTTGAACTTCAAACACATAATTCAATGAAACAATCAATTTCCTCTAGCGAGCATGCGTTCGTAAATGTTCCCGGAAATTTAGAACGAAGTGAGAGTTCTTGATTTTGCCTGCGTTCGCTCTAGCCCATCTTTGGGAGCATCCAGCAGACACTGTGTGTAGGTATCAGCCTCCTTCTGATGATTTGATATTAACTCAGGTATGTGTATGAGTTCTTTTAATTGTCCTCCAAGAAACGTTGGTACTAATAACGACTGTTTAGCCAATAGTTGAATACGAACTCCATTATTCTAAGAAGCTCTGCCCCCTGTGGCTGCAGCTGTAAATTCACTTTGATCAAATAATGGGCACAATGACCTGTTCTGTGCCAACTGTTCTGTGACAATTAAGCAATATCTGAACATCCACCTTCATGTTTTTTGTTTGTTTGTTTGTTTTTGCAAGTTCATACATGCATGTTACAACAGCAAATAACTACACTGTCTCCTCCTCACAGATAAAGGATGATTAGTTGTGTTAAGAAGAGAAATCCTCTATTGTCAGGGAACAAACATGGAAGCACCCCATCCCACCAAACAGCTTATCATTAACACACAGTAACTTGATACAATGGGACAGCCACACCCTCCAATAAGACTGTACTGTATTCTAAAATTTGTTTTTGTTCTTAGTCCTTCATTGTAAATGTCTCCATTTTTATGTTGCTTACTTGTCATCACTTGTGTTGCTTTTCCTTATCCTGATTCTAACTTCCCAAACCTCAGGCTGTGGCAAAAGCACAACATAGCTACAATACTGCCCTCTGAGGGTAGGTTTTGGTATGTGATCTCCTGAAGAGAGTCGCTGTCTTGAGGCTTTTCATTCAGTGTATTGAGCATTTTCATAAAAATCCTGTGTGATCTTAACTAATCAAAATAGTACTAGCAGTCTGCATAGTCTGTCAGTGAAGTGCCCTGCCATCCAGATATAGTTTTGCATCAGAGGTCGAGATCAACAAAATAAATACATGAAAGAACAGTAACCAAGTCCTTAGTTACAGGGAATTAAATCAAATTTGCCACATTGAAATTAAAGAAGTGTAACAGCCAAAACATAAAAACACTGTAGGCTGACACATACCTTTAAACCAGTCACAATATTAGATCTCAAGCCAGAGAACAACACATTAAAATGGTTTCACAGAAGCTGAGGGATAAAACTAATAATCACAGACAAAGTGCTGCAGTTATGTGTGCCCATTAATACATTTCTATATAAAACAGTTCATGCCCAAGTGAGCATCACTACAGTTTGATTCAGCCTCTCGGTGACTGTTTGAAGAGCAAACACAATGAATGTTGGAGCATAACACAGGCACAAAGAGCTTATACTTCTCGCACTCGAGTAGAACCTCTATGAACGATGTTAACAGTGCTGGATGAGATCCTACAAACACTGACGGGCTGAGGGGCTTCAAACAGCTTCTGCAGTCAGTCGGAGTCTGAGGAAGGAGGTGAATGTGAGGGAAAGAGTGAACGTTTTATTAATGAATAGATTGGATGCTGAAAGAAGTGTGGAGCCAAAAGAAACTCTCATGGTATTTTTTGGATCTGGTGTGAAAAGCCATATGGGAATGTTTTGCTAATGGAAGTGTGCTTGAATGCTATGCTAGTAATAACATTATGAATTTTCCATCTGTCGGTGTGTTTTTCGGTGCCAGTCTGCGTCACTACCTGTGAACACGATGTGGTGTTTCGTGCAATTTCCTCTTCCTTTCTATCCCAAATAAACGAAAAAACAACAAAAATGTTTTACAGCTTGTGAACATGTTAAAAACATAATTACATGAAACATAATTAACCACAGCTGCTGCCACTACAGATGTGTGTACAACACTGTCCACCCAGATTATAGCCTACAGCACTCACACTCCCGCCCAAGATTGGCCACTTACCATCAATTTCTTGTAATTAGGATTGTGATTCACTTTTATTACGTAGTGAATCTTGAGTTATTGGATTGAGTGGATTTACTGACTCCGTTAGACATGCAGTAACATTAGTTCCATGTGTTTTTTTGCATGAGAACAGAGATGACAATATTTGAGAGGATAACAAATATAATATTCATATTTTCCTGTCCTTTTTCGGCTTTGGGCTCTAGGTGACACCCATTGTAATTACAATAAATCACAGCATTTATTTTATGTGTAATGAAAAATTGTAGATTCATGTCATAAACTACAAAATGCACAATTGTAGGCTGGTGTGTTACATAGGTTAACTTCAAATTCATCCATCTAACAGGATGAAGAAATGCTAAAAAAAAAAAAAAAAAAAAAAAAAACAGCTGCATTTTTCATCAAGGAATCAAAGCGTGTGCTGTAGAGGTGAGTTGCTTCCACCAAGACTTGCTTTTAAAATGATTCTTCTTACCAACAACCTCACCACCTTAACTTCAAATCAAGGACCCATAATTCATTGCTGCTTTGTGCTGTATGTGCTTTCGCTTATGTGGAGGAAATTTATTGCATATTCACATCAGTTAAATTCTCATGTGCTGTAGAATCACATAAATCTGTGTCCATTTGTGACAAACATCATGCAAATTAGCAGTGGAGGAAAAACATTAGCATAGCATGAACGTAAAGTATTGGCCCAGTTGTATGTGATCACTCATTGCCGCTATGGAAAATGCAGAGTTAGCAGTGTGAAGCACAGAGGAGGTAAGTGTTTTATTTTGCTCTTAAATGCCATGGTTGTAGAAAGTGACGGAGAAAGTTTTTGATCTCTGGGTTAGTCAGGGACCACAGGGAGGGTGAGTTTGGCCCAAGAACGACTAGTTACTGGAATCAGGGGATGTTATTCCTTAGTCAGTCATTAGTGTGCAGACTCACCTCTTGAATCATATGAAGACTCACGCACATTTTAGGGAAAGTCTGCAGACACACAACACATGCAGACACTTTCTCCACCAACCCTGAGAATAAATCAGAAATCATTGAAAGTTCTCAATAAAAAGCATTTTTTGTTCAATATATACCTGATATGCCCTCATGATGGCGCCAAATCCCAAATATAAATACAGCCAAATGAGAATGAAGTCAGTGGGATATAAAGAACACAAAGAGTAGATCATAAAGGCCAACGCAGACTAACAAGATGCTTTAGTTCTCACCATCAAAGAGACAACTCGTTTGAAAAGCTGATGAAGCAGAACAGCTTGGATATCATCTCTGTGAAGAAAAATGATGTGGGCCCCATGATGATGACAATGACGCTTCATGATCTACTGGATGACTTAAAGCCTCTCAGAACCACTTGGAAACATGTGCTGACTTCACATGTGGGCTTCTCAGCTTATTATAAACAGGACACTTAATGAACACGCCAGTCACTGCCAAGCCCTGAGCAAACGACATTGATGTATGTTCTCCAAAAGAGACCGCAGCAGCCTTGATTGCTTTTCTTCATCAGCTCATCAGAAATGCTGCTAATCCACTGATGTTCTCCTATGAAGTGTTTACACTGTGGACAGACACCACACCCTCTCTTCAAACACAGTGATTGACCACACACTGAAGCTGCGTGCACCCCTGCAAAGATACTGTATTCATGCAGACAAATCCCTCTGAAGCAACCACTCATGCACAGAAACGCACTTTTCTCATTTGTATTTTAAAGTCACGTCACTGTCTCAGAGTTTTGACTGACCACGAAGCTACTGAACACAATGTGTTCCAGTCTTCAATAGCAACCAAAAAATGTCCAAAAAGCCCTTCTCATCTGTTCTGCATCAGGAGCAACCAAAACATCGGCCTCTGCCCTGAGGTTTGCGGGGCCCTCTATAGCTGTGAGTGAGCCATTCAGGAGTCACTCTGGATAAATATTACAGGTCATTGCTGTTGAAGGTTTTTCTTTTTCCTTGCAGGATGTCGTGCTGCTGTTTTTGCAGAGCGTGTGTGTTGTTGAGCTATAATATCAGCACAGGAGCTTTTGGAGCGCAGTAGTGTAAATCCTTTCCTTCCGCTTCCACTGACAAGTGACTGGATCTTTATCCAAACAGTAACAGTTAGAAACACATTTCCAGCAGATTGATTCTGCATATTTTGCAGATTCTTGTATTTTTATTTCTGGTTATGTACAATTGAATATGGTTTAAGGCCCATGAATTTTTCTAATCCAAACTTTAGCCTTGTATATATAAGCTTATACCGTGTCGTGTGAAACAACAGTTGTCTTACATGACATTACTAACTATCTCAATGACAACCTGAGAAAACTTCATCCACTGAGGAACACCATAAAATGTAGCTAAAAGCTCCGGTGAAGATAGTAAGTGAAGCTAGTGTTAAGATTTACAGTGAAAATACTCAAAGGTAGAGAATGAACTTGGATACTATGCACTGTTAATACTCAACATAGTACACTTTGCTTAAACTAAACCAAAGTTAAGAATAATGTTTCGCACCAAAATTGATGAATTTCACACATGATTGGTATTAATATTGA
The DNA here is from genome assembly GCA_037975185.1 of Centropyge bicolor. Classification (NCBI taxonomy): domain Eukaryota; kingdom Metazoa; phylum Chordata; class Actinopteri; family Pomacanthidae; genus Centropyge; species Centropyge bicolor. The sequence continues at coordinate 2,054,304 of JBBMOC010000016.1, read as the reverse complement.
TGCATGTTGAACATGATATTGCTGTAGTTGTTCTCTCTCACTGAAGAATTAATAACTCATATGGAGGCTTTTGCTATTTTGGAACCACTCGGTGTTCCCATGTGCGCCAGAGATGTTATTAATGCTTCCTGAGTTTATTTTGTTTTTGAAATCAGCTACCTGTATTTGGCAGCAAGCACCGTAGTAAAACCCCACACACGCACAATGTACACTCTCATATTGGAACACACACACACACAAGGCCAAATGAGCAAGCTGTGATCAGAAGTGTTTGCGCTAGTTGCCAAGATTGGTGTTTTACAGCTGTATTTGTTCCTGAATCTGCTGGTTTATGGTGCGCTCCAGGTCACGCACTACATCTAAACACTGCCAGAGTAAAAAGGGGGCTTGCACGTACCCCTTCACCTCAGCCCTGCCACACACACATGAGTAAGAGGCCTGCCCACACACACTAAGCAGGGCACAAGCCACATCAAAGCAAACACACTAATCCCAGCAGGAAACAGGGGATCCATAGGCCCAATCATGAAAGGAGACAGAAAATGCATATGAAACAAAAATAAATAAGAGCTATCTTCTGAACGTTCGGGCCAGCTGTGCTTAATCAGCACTTAATGAGAGCCGAGATTCTTCTCCTAAACTTTGTTTTTCCTGAGGTGACGTCTGAAGAGACCGCTGAGGTGATTTGTCTTCAAAAAGATTTGTCCACTGTCATACTTATGGGATTAGTGAGTTCATGCTGGCATCATCTCCAATGAGACTGAGACAAAAACAGGATGTAGACTCATGAAATATATTTTAGATTTCAAGATAGTTTTCCTACATCTCATGATAAGCATAAACAGGCAAGCGTCTAAAACTATGAAAAGCCTTTTTTTTTTTTTGTTTTTTGCATTTTTGTGACATGGGATTTATGTACATGAGATGAGAAAAATGATAATCAACAAAGGCAGTTGACGACCATTCAAAAAAACCTCTGGTGGTTCCGTTCAAACCAATATTTCAATGCTATGTCTTGGAGCTCGGAGGACCTCCAACATATTGTGTATTCTGAGAAATGCTTTGTCAAATCAAGGAGTTTAAATGCACCTCTTTGATCTTTTTGTACGTCACAGCGTCCTTTGAAACGGTTCTAACGAACCCATAATTTTTGCAACGAGTCCGAAAGCCCCTAAACTAACCTCAGTGCCTTCAGGAGGTTTGAGCACTGCAGGGATGATGGCGGGTTTGGCTCGCAGAGGGGCGCTGGGCAGCCACCTGGTGGGGCTATGGGAGAGGGGAAATGGAGTGTAATCAAACAAGCCGCCGCAGAAACACCAAACGTTCTCTGGGTTTATGAGGCCGTCACATTCAGTCAAGCACTAACAATGAAAGAGGAAACACCTCTTTTCACAGACATTCCAAGCTGTTCTTTGTCTTAAAATATGTTTTACTCATGGTCCCCCCCTGTTATTAAATTACTGTGAAATTAAGAGAATATGATAAACCCGGCAATAAAAATTCCAGGGATTAAATGAGTGCATTTCTGTGGAAGAGACATGATAAATTGTTGTTTTATACCTCAATATTTATATGAATCACACACACAGTACCAACCAGCTCTGCTCTATTATAATCCTTTCACACACATACACATTCAGACACTGGGACTCTTGGTTTTGTCTGTGGTCTCCGTCTGAGCTCCTTGGTGACATTTACATTATTCAGCCTTATGAGAGCCATTAGGCTGACTGCACTGTGTGTCGAGTCCAGTCTGGTTCGGTGTGGAGCTTTCCATTACACTGGTACTGGAACAGTTGGGAAAAGCTTGTGGGAGGGGGAAAAAAAAAGAAAAGTTAGAAAAGTAGGACAGATTAACAATGGTTAAGATCGAGACTTTGCTACTTGAGATATTAGAGCTTAAAGTTATGTGTGAATCTTTCTCAGTGTTTTTCAGTCTTGGATGTATCCCAGCACCAAAGAAAACACATGACCTCAACAACAGTAGGAGTAGCTCTGATGCTATATCACGAAGATTAATAATTAAAACCTCAGGAAATTATTTGGCAAGGACAAAGAGTGGCAACTAAACATAAAGTCAACACTGACTCCCTTACAAGCAGTCAAATGATATACTCCTTTTGTGCACTGCAGCCACATTTAATGTCAAACCCAAAGCTGCATTAAGTAATGTGCCCGAGATGCCAAGAATGTGTCTTTTTACCAGGCAACGGCACAATACGAGCCTCACTGGAGCATTTGTATTAAAGGATAATGTCCAAATTTATGTCAGACAAACCACTGACAGGCCCAATGTGATTACAGGCACTACAACTATTAACAAGCAAGGATACAACTGCATAAATAATGACAAAGAATCCTACTTTTCTTCGGGCAGATACATGAACCACTTATTATACGCTTACTTAATCTGCACATATTTATTAAGTTTTGAGAAAATCGCCACAGAAAAAAAAACTGCAAGAAACCACAGGAAACAGCTGCACGGCTCTGTATCGTGTACGACCTCATCTCTCGCCCCGCCATTTTAACTCTCCCCTCACCTCTATCAGCCTCTCTGTGCAGATGTGTGGGACACAGAGGTGCAGAAAGATCCTATCCAGCCCCCCAGAGATTCCCAGGTCCATTTGGTGCTCATGTTTCAGACCGGGGCTGTCGACCCCAGTGCCAGGCTCCATGTGATGGAGGCCTGGCAGACAGACTGCTGTCACTGGTCACGCTCAGTGGCGGCTTACGCAAATGATATAGAGGGTGATTTGTGTGTGTGTGGATGTGTCCACAGTCTCCCAACATCTATTTTTATGATCTTATTCTTTTTTTTTTTTTTTATTCTTTCTCTCTCTATCCAGCTTTTCTTTCATTCCTTCTTTCTCACATAACATGCACACTGACATTCCTTTGGAGTTTATGCTGCTCTGGAGACATATTGGTCTATTTCGGCAATGAAATGATCCCGCAAATGTGTAGTTTATATCCACATGCGCATACACACAAAATCACAAGAGATGGATGTAAAGTTTCAAGCCATGCAGTTAATACACTGACAGTCTGCTTACATGCAGCATTGTTCTGCAGTGCGCTGAGAAGAATATACTGTTTATCTGAAGTATCTGAGGTACTGAATTGTGTTTTGTTAAGCTCTATAAAAACACAAAATCCCACACTCCTGAACTTTTGATGAGTGCATTAAAATGTAAACTGGTTTCATGGGATTTTATTAATATGGGGTTTATCCTCCCTTAATGTCAGCGTAATGGAAATTCCATTGTGATATTTACTTTAATAATGGTATTTTTCCATGTGTGCTGGGGCATATCTGTTGGAGTTTGCGCAATCAGTCACAGGGCAGAATTGGTCCATTCCTCTTGGGCTTTCTCTCCTGAAATGTGCGGAGAGAAAGATAGATGCTTCCAGTCCTTTTAAGCCATTAAGAGGGTGAGCAAACATCCCCTCGAAACCCTTTAAAATGACAAGACCATCTCTCCCCTCTGATGTAAAAAAAAAAAGCAAATAACCTCTCCTGCTCTACCTCACTTTCCTCATCTTCCATCCTCTGCTCTTCCTCCTCCTAATTTCAGCTGCCTCCTGGAGATGATAACACATGAAGTAAAATCCAGTTGTTGACCTCTGCCTTCTAGCTGCTAGCTGTAGACGCTGACATCCGCCTGCAGACACAGGATGCAAACCTAAGAGACGGAAAAAACAATCACTTCGCTGGCCAAAACCTGCATATTTCTAAGAAGAGAATGAGGGACAGCAGGAGCTCGAATACAAGGAAGTGAATTCCTCAAGAGGGTTAATTTATAGAGAGCTTATAAGGATTTAGGTATGCAGGGGGCACAGTCACTTCCTAAGCCTCTCCACTGTGGATAAGGCGTCTAATCAAAATGAACTTACCTGCCTAATCTATTAAAACAGGAGGCCAACAATGGGGGCGGACTCCAGATCTTCCACTTCCAGACTGTTCTGTGTCTACATCCACGTGTCGGCCTCTGTATGTCTCTCCTGCATGAATTCCCGGGTGAGCACATTCGCGACCCTCCCCACCCTCAGCATGAAGTGAAAGCGAGACAGATTTGGCCCAGTAGTTATCCTGAAGAGAGTTTTACAGGTCAGACATGAGCCCACAGCCCACCTGCTTTCTCTCCCCCTCTCACAGATTTTACACTTTCTCCATTTTCCCCCTCCTCTCATTCTTGTATTCCCTCCAAAACCCATTCCATGTTTTATCCCCGGACTCCTTTAAGAAACAGCGTGCGCAGAGGATCCAGAAAAGCTTCTAGCGGATGAGAAATCGTTGCATTTTTGGACCATTACAGCACGATTCTGACACATTTGGATTGAGAGCACCACATGTGACATTGTAAAATGGAGGAATTGAGGAGCTATATCACGCTGAGAGTTTTCATTGATTTCTTTTGCACATTCAGGCAGAGACTGAGGATTTACCCAAATGTTTTACTTGGAAAAGCAACACAATATTTCAAATATCATGTCAGGAAAAATAAAAAAAATAAGGTTGATATTTTATTGTACATGGTGACATCTTTTGCTGAGATGGAGCAAATTAGAGGCAAAGTGCCAGCTCCATGAATACCTAATATCACAATTATAATTCCAAAAAAGTTGTGATGCTGTGTAAAAAATATTAAAAAAAAAACAGAGTGTGATAATTTGATAATTATTTTTTTGGAACTCAATAGAAAACAGTAAAACGACAATATATTTAATGTTTGACCTCATCAACTTCATTGATTTTTGTAAGTATCTCCTTTTTCTGAATTTGATGAACCTTTACTTAACCTGACCCAAACAAAAACCCTGTTTCTAACCTTAACCCTCAGGCTGTGTCTTAACCCCAAAACTGCCTTTTGAAGGAGTGAAAACATCCTCACTCTCCAAAGATATCCTCACTCTCAAGGTCTACAGCTCACATTGGTGCTTACAAAGTACGAGATCACACACACACACACACACACACACACACACACACACACACACACACACACACATACACACACAGCTGCATTTGAGATTGAAGATCAGGAGACATTATGTCCTTCTATGGTCATGGTGTAATTTCTCTCTCAGAGCTGCTGGCTGCACTAAATCTCAGCGTGTTTAGAGAGTTTATGAAAACTTGTGAACTTGGGTTAGCGGAGGACTTAGAGGAGAAAAAGACACCAGAGAAGCTCTTCCAAGTGGATTTTTTTTGTAACCACTGTGTTGATTGCACAACTGCTGTGTGTCATTGGAGTGCAGGATTATAGTCATTCGCAGCTAATCAAAACATGTGTTGAACTCATGGTGAGCTCTTCTCTTCTCTCTTATGAAAAGACAGCTGCCGACATTACTCAACAAATAAACTCGGAGTCAACTTGTATCATTTATGTTAGAGTCTGTTTGCGCAGATACCCATAGTTAGCAACCCCTCTCATGCGATTTTGTGACTTTGAGGTGTCGGAGACCTCCAGTCTGAGTCAGTCTGAATCCATTTCATCCTCCTCTTCCACCTGCCACAAAAGTTTCGCTGCACACTGAATTATGGCTGTTTATGTTTCACGTCTCTGATGAGGTCTCACGATTAACTGAATGTGTTTCTTCTTCACAGATTTCGGGGAGTTCAGAAGTTCCTCCCTCACCATCCTCTGGAGCTACAAACCACAAAGACGACACGTTCATGAATCAGCTGGAGAGATTAAACCAATCAAAACGAGACTAAAACCAGAGTGATCCACACATTCTCTTACAAATCCTTATCCTACAAAAAAAAAAAAAGTTCAAGAAACCAACAGTCTCAACTTTATTCTGGGCGAGCGCAGCTTATAGCACCAGAGCCTTTCATTGTGGCTTACTGTGAAAGCTGCTCATCTCAGCTCTGCAATGGCCGCTGATGTTACTGAGACATCTGTCCTTCACAGTTAAGAGCTCAGTGTTTATTGTGCCCCCCAGTCACATCCACTTCATATATGTACAGTATATCTGGGTTAAAGCAGAAAAGGGTCTTACCATTGTGTATCCGTCTGCGGAAGCTTAAGAATGAGTTTAATACCTTTGACTGCTTGAAGCTCTGCGAGGTTTAAACTTCAGTGGAGCAAAGAGGGGTTTTTTTTTTATCCTGAATTATAACCAGGATGCACCAAGGAAAGCTTCAGTGTCCTCTTTTCAAACTCATCCTCTCTCCTTCTTAATGTCATTCCCAGAAAAATGTCCAAAGGCGAAAAATTTGAAGATACATCATCATCAGCTAGAGAAAAGTTTTGTCAGTTAACAAGCTTGTTCACTGTGTTTCTTGGGTTTTTTTTTTCACATATCCATCATCCATCAGTGAATATTTTTGAGATGCAAACTTTGGGATCATCGCTCATTTTCTTTCTCTCTGCATTTTTAGAGTTTAATAAATGCATCATGGGAAAAACAAGCGCTAACACAAAGTGATGCATTTGTTAGTGACAGACTCAACATTTGTGATGCATAAATAAAAGCCAGTGTAAGTTTTCCTCTCCCAATTGGCTCAACATCATAAATATGATTCGAATGAAAATATGGTTGTGTTGTGTTGAGGCTTTTGAGTCACACTTGGCAAACATATTTTCACCCAAATAGATGCACATGTTGCCTGATGAGCTGTCTTTTTTTTTTTTTGCTATGAATGCATGTTAGGATGGGCAGGTTTTTGACCAGATTACGTTTGTGTTCAC